>JAVGWX010000023.1:33731112-34331112 GCA_036924085.1 Ariolimax columbianus
TTGTTATAGTCTAATTTATCCTTTCCTTTGATTATCTTATAAACCTGTGTTGTCGTCTCGAATTCATCTCTTTTCTAGAACCTGTAGGCCGGTTTTTCTGAGTCTCTCCTCATCACTGTAATTCTGGAATCTCACTATCAGTTTTGTCGCTTTTTTTTGGTATCCTGTCCAGCATGTTTATATCCCCTCTACGATAAGGACTCCACATCTGTACACAGTACTCCAATCTAGGTCTAACTAATGCTTTATACAGTTTGACTATCACTTCCTTGCTTCTATATTTAATATGTCTTTTTATTATCCCTAACATTGCATTTGCCTTTTTTACTGCTACCTTAACTTGCTCCCTCACCTTTCCTGTATGATCTATTATAACTCCTAGGTCCCTTTCCTTATCTATCTTTCTAATTTTGTTCTCTCCCATTCTGTAATCATGTTCCATATTGAATCTACCCATGTGGATGACTGTAAATTTATCTACATTAAACTCCATTTGCCAGATTACAGACCATTCCCGAATTTTATCTAAATCTGACCTCAATATATCCACTTCCGCCTTAGATGAGACACTACTGCAAAGTTTTGTGTCATCAGCAAATTTTGCAACCATGAATCCCATATCAATGTCCAAATCGTTTATATATATTAATAACACAATTGGTCCCAAAACCGAGCCCTGTGGCACTCCACTTTTTACTTCACACCACTCAGAGTACTCCTTATTTATGCCCACCCTGGATCTCACCCTGGGGGCCACTCTTCCCCTTCTCTCCCCTCTTACCTCACTCTGTTTCATTTTACTATATCCTACAGTCACACTCTTGCACAACTTTCGCACGCGCCCTAGTGGTAAGGCCCTTCCATTGCACTTTGGTTGGGCTAGCTTCTGAGGGTGCACAAACCTAGCATAGGTACATACAGACGCATACATTCATCCAAGCACTGGTTTATGCGTCCTGATCGCCCAATGGACTACGGGCTGTGGTGGAAAATGGCGCGCCTCCGCCAGTAGAAACTAGTGAGGCAAACATCTAAGAAACAACAACAACCCACTGCCTTCTCCCTGTTAACCAATTTTCACTCCATTTGGCACTTTCGCTATTTATTCCATGTGGTTTTAACTTCCAAATGATCTTGGATGATGTACTCTATCAAAAGCCCTTTCCAAAATCTAGATAAATAACATCCACTGGCTCTCTCTCCTCGACCTATCATTTTAGTAACCTGGTCCATGAATTATAATAGATTTGTTAAGCACTATGTCCCTCTAGTAAACCTATGCTGACTATTTCTGATTATATTAAACTTTTCTATATGCATTACAATTTGATTATTGACTCTAACAATTGACAGACTATGCTCGTTAAACTTACCGGTCTATAATTTGCTGGATCTGACTTTTTCCCTTTTTGAACAATCGGATGGCTCCTACATCTTTTCAATCGCATTGAACAATCCCTCTACATTCATGTCTTGCCTGATGGATTTGTTTCTTTCTTTCTTTGTCCACGGGATTTCCATTACTCTTCTGTAGAACTGTGTTTCAAAAGCACCGATCTCCGCTCTTATTGCTTTTGTAATTGTCCATGTTTTACATCCATAGGTTGCCACAGGAAAAATGCATATTCTTAGAATCTTTAGTGTTACTTCTTTGTTTGTATTATGACATAGGTTCTGCATACTCCATATCGTCTGCATTGCTATAGTAAGTCGTCTTGATCTTAATAGCAAGAATTTTTTTTAAATTCTATTTTTGCTGCTTTATTCATTTTCTGAGCTATGTTTTGCATGTCAAAATATTTTAAATACGTTTCTTTTGATTTACCAACGTCTATATATATGTTCCATATTTTTAGCTCTTCTAAATTTAACTACAAATCTAGTTATCCACTTTTTACGCTTAGGGCTTACCTCCCTACATGAAACACATTCCTCTTTTAGCATTTCAAGAACTGTTTTGAAACTCTTCCACTCTTGTTAATCATCTGTTCCTCCGACAATATCTTATGTGGCTCGCTGCTTCTTTCATCTTCTTAACATCTGTCTTAGAGAAATCGTATGTTCGTGTACTTATGCTGTCTTCCTTCCTTGCTATAAGATCCCAACGGATGATCTGATGGTCACTTGAACCAAACAGTTCTCCAACGGTAACGTTTTCAATCATATTTTCCTCTGTGGTAAATACTAGATCGATTGTGTTTTTGCCTCTTGTAGCTTTTTGTACATGTTGAATCAAATAATTATCATCTATACACTTAATAAACTACCCATAGCTGACTGCTAGCGTCAGGGCCAGCGAACCATAGCTGCCAAGACTCTTCTACACCTCCACACGGTGATCCTGGATAACAGGCTGCAGCAGAACAGACTGGCTAAGGAGAAGGGATCAAATAGGGAATGCTAATCCGATACTTAAAAAATGCTTGCTGAAGTCGAATGTGTTGGACCGAAAGGTGCAAATATCGCAGTCAAGCTGTAAACTATGACACAACGCATTCCGTTTTCTGGACTACATTCTGCTACTTAAGCACTTTCAGGGTTTGGCAGCGGGAGATTGAGAACGAACGAAGAAGAAGAAGAATCGACAAATGCTTCTGCCATATCCTATTTCATTTCTAGTTTAGTTTAGTTTAGTCGAAGAATCAACGTCATTGCACACAGTTTAACCAATACGTCATCTGTTCTTCTCCATATTGTTTGGAGACTCTCAGCACAATGGACGAATACATGAGAGAATCCCGTAATGGATTGGCTAGATTTTTAACTTAATTTTGAGTTTTGCCAACTCTTTTCGATTTCCAACTGCCTATGAATTTTTTAACGTGCGTGACACTGAACACGGGCGTCCGATCTCTATTACCCAGAGATCCGGGGAAATACAGGAAATTCCGCGTGAAAAAAAATCCAGTCTTCACCGTGATTTGAACCCGCGACCTTCAGCAACCGAGGCCGAAATCTTGCCTCGAGACCACTCATACCATTTTATTTCTGGAAACTGGAGATCTCTCCATACAACTCTCCATTAATAATACTTTAATAATATCAATCATTATTGCTAATATCATCTACAGGACCGTTATTGTTTTCCAAACATACCTCCGTAGAGTCTCTTTAATATCATCAATCCATCTTTTTGTGGTCGTCATCATGCTCTCAACGTCCTACCACCTGCGCAGTTAGACCTCTTACTTCTAATGGTAACGTTACCGGGTTCCACCAACCAAGGTATCGGTACGCTCTAGTATACCCAACTGCAAATGAACACCCCACTTGCAGTTAAGGGAACAAGTCTGCGATGAAGGGACAACCCGCTGGAACGAATGCGGAGACTTAGTCCAACCACAGTATCAATCACAAGACATCCGAAGATAGTACCTTTTAGACAACCATCTTCTGCCGTAGACGTATGTGTCGGACCGAAAGGTGCAAATATCGCAGCCAAGCTGTAAACTAGCGACACAGCCTCCGGACTACATCCTGCTACTTGCAAAGCCCTGTTCAGGGCTTGGTAGCGGGAGATTGAGAACGAAAGAAGAAGAAGACAACCATTATTTATTTTATTTACTTGCTGCACCAAAGAATTGCTGGCTGGTCTCTGTGGGCGGTCTCTCTGTCTGCATATATTATACTGTGTGTGACGCTGCATCGATATTATGTCGGATATCTTCACTTCTGACTTTCAGTTCTAGTGATACTAACTGTCAGTCCTAGTGACACTCATCATCTGGTGAAAGCATGCCACGTAACATATTGTGTTCACTCGTTCCTGTGCCCTGTGCCTGACTCTGATATTTGATATAAAATCACTGTTAGCCATTTGACTCTTTCTATAATCCCTTCTATCTTGTTCTGCCTCCACTCCACATTTCTCATACCCACATATGAATATTTTATGTCAAGCGCATCTCAGCTCTTCTTCTCTTTCTCATTTCACGATGATTCAG
Source organism: Ariolimax columbianus (assembly GCA_036924085.1). Classification (NCBI taxonomy): domain Eukaryota; kingdom Metazoa; phylum Mollusca; class Gastropoda; order Stylommatophora; family Arionidae; genus Ariolimax; species Ariolimax columbianus. The sequence continues at coordinate 33,735,057 of JAVGWX010000023.1, forward strand.
TTGAGGACAAACTTACTGTAAGTTTATGATTGTTCTTGTCTATGTATGTATGTATGTATGTATGTATGTATGTATGTATGTATGTATGTATGTATGTATGTATGTATTTATGTATGTGTGTGTGTGTGTGTGTGTGTGCGTGCGTGCTGTGCGCCGGGCGGCGCGGTGCGGTGCGATGCAATGCGTTTCGGAGCAATGGAATGGAATGGCATGGAATGCAAAATGGAATGGTATGTAATTAAATGTAATGAAATGTAATGTTATTTAATGAAATTTAATGTTATTTAATGTAATGTATGTATGTATGTTTGTATGTACGCTTGTATGTAATGTATGTACCTTGTGTGTCCGTACCTACATAGGTTCCTGTGTACGCTGGGGCGCACGTACCGACATACATTATACTTTATATCTTGCACATCTTAGGTCTTCCTCTCTATCTCATTTCTAGACAATTCAATTTAGGATGGACGTACTGTAAATATTTAGTTGTACAGAAAATATTCAGTTTTTTTTTTAATTTTCAATAAGCGGGTTTTCACTGAGTGGTCTCGATGTAAGGTGTAAGTCTTGTGTGATGGAGATCGCGGGTTCCAATCACGGTAAAGGCCGTGATTTTTTTCATGTGGATCTTCTGGCAAAAATTCCCCTGATATCTGGGTAGTGAGATCGCACTCCCGTGTTCAGTATCTAACACTTTAAAAATCCCTTGGCAGTTAGAAATCGAAAAGAGTAGGCTTAACGGCTTCTCCTCGGTCAAAATTAAAATTAAAAATCTACCCAAATTATTTGTCCATTTCCCCAGATGGTTTGTTAAGGGCAACTATAGATGGCGCCTAACTGGCCGCGGGTCTACTTAGCTCTAGTATTTGAGTCTATTATAATGGACTCGCAAATCTGTGGAAACCACCCTCCAAAAAACTGGTTGTATACAAATTATGTTGAGTCTTCTAAACCAGTATAAAGAAGTTAAGTTGAGTTCAACTGGTATTTCCCAGCAATTTCACATAGTTAACAGTATCATCCAATGTTCCTCTATTCTAAGCAGGCACCCATTTCTGAAAGGATGTACCTTCTTCTTCTTCGTTCTCAATCCACCGCTAGCAAGCCCTGAACATGGCTTTGTAAGTAGCAGGAAATAGTCCGGAGAACGGAATGCGTTGTGTCGCTAGTTTACAGCTCGACTACGATATTTGCACCTTTCGGTCTGACACATCCGTCTTCGGCAGTAGGATGTACCTAATCGTTTTTGTTTTTCTAATTGTCTGACAATCAAAAAAGTATATTTCACATTTTAATTGAAGATTATTTTTATTGTTGTTTTTCATCTATTTTGAAACGTAAATATTCAAAAGACTTGAGCATAGACAAACTTAGCAGAGATGGGCAAACAAAGATCTTCAGACTCAGAACTGGACATTGTAGACTCAATGCCCACTTCCCCAGAATGGGTCTCAGAGACACTGCCACGTGCGATTGCGGAGCACCCAACCAAACACCAGAACATATTCTACAAGAATGCCCTAACTATGCAGACCAAAGAGAGGCAGTCTGGCCCAGGGAATCGACCATGCTCGAAAAGCTGTGGGGGATTGGGGAAGACCTGAAACGAACAGTCTCCTTCGAGAACCTCACCGGACTAGAAGCATAGCATCAGTTGATCGATAAAGAAGAAGAAGAAGAAGAAGAAGAAGAAGAAGAAAACAAAGAAGAAGACGACAAAGAAGAAGTAAAAGAAGAAGAACAAGAAGAATAAGAAGAAGAAGAAGAAGAAGACCAACAACAACAAGAAGAAGAAGAAAGTAAAGAAGAAGAAGAAGACGACAAAGAAGAAGTAAAAGAAGAAGAACAAGAAGAATAAGAAGAAGAAGAAGAAGAAGAAGACCAACAACAACAAGAAGAAGAAGAAAGTAAAGAAGAAGGAGGAGGAGGAAGACGTGCGAATTTCTTTAAAAGATACGAAAACAAATAATGAGGTTTTTGAACAACTCCTGGTGAGGAAGATGTTGGAGGAAAGAGTGGAGGGCAAGAGAGCCAGAGGGCGGCAGAGGTACAAATGGATAGACAACATCAAGATGTGATCGAAAAACAGTTTGACTGCGTGCACCAACCTGGCTTAGGACAAAGACGCTGGGGATCTATTACCGTCATTATGCGATGTGGACTGCACTTGATTTTTTTTTAAAATAATCTCGTTTGCCGTATTTCTATATTTTAACTTCCTCCTGCCCGCCCCTCCGTCCACCGGAGGTTACACAACACCTCTCCCAACTTGATATTCTCAGCACTGCAAGGGCTACGATGACCAACAGGTGGACACAGTCAGAAGCCTCGTCGGCGACACACAGGGAAACAGGGAGTTTTTGAGACACACAGACACAGAACGCTTGACACAAACATTGGTCTACCACACTCCTCGCGGCCCTCATCCCAAGGCTGCGGAGTACACTGCTCCATCTGGGGAATCTGTAGGGTTTTCGGTCGACACGCTACGTATCGATATAGCCTCAGCAGTTATATACGTTAGTGGTCAATCGACGCAACAGGCTGTGACACCTTCGCTAACATTATTATTATTATTATTATTATTTCCCTACGGTGGTGTGCGTTAAACTACGGTTTTTATTTTGTGCATGTTGGTCCAGTGCATCCGACTTCAGCCTGCGTTTAATGTAACGGTCTGCTTCCTCCTTCATTATCAAATGGTTTCTTTCCTTTTGGGTATCGGCCGGTGCAATGACTGGGAACGAACCCAGCCCCTTCGGGCTGTGAGCCGTGTCACTTACCACTAGCCCACGCCGTTCCCACGACACTTGATGATGATTGTTGTTTTGATCAAAGGCTCAGAATACGCCTAAATACTCGAATCACAAAGCGCAGATGTCATAACTTAACCAGACTTCTTCAAACGATAGCTTCAGAACACAGGAGTATCGCTCGTGGAAAATCCCTCTACATCCACGTTCGATGTGTCATTAATATTTCCTCCCCCAAGATTTAAGATATCGAGAATCAAATCATTCATGTGTATCACTTCAATAACATGTACACAAAATGCTCGTTTTTTCATTATATTGAATACGGTAGGAAACTGCAACAGATGGCACATATAATATCGATGTATCGAACACTTGAGCGAGAATTCTATAGGTGGCTCTCAGAATGGTAATTATTCGATTGTGTTGTGTGTGAGTATAAAAGCTGTGTGTGTGTGTGTGTTTCAAATATACGTGCGTTTGTTACATATGTTTGTGTACATATGATGCGATTGTGTTTGCATACATACGCTGTATATGTATATGTGTGCGTGCGTGCGTGCAACTGTGCGTGTATATACGAGGTGTGTTCAAATGAAACCGGACCAAACTGCAACAAGTAAACATACGTACAATGCGCATGATGACGTCACTTCACAAGTGTGAATTCCTGGCTCATCCGTGCTCTGGCGGCATCCACAATGGACCAAAACAGTAGAGCAATGTAGACCCGCAACCAGTTACGGCGCCATCTATGTTTTATTATTCAATTAGCAAAGCCTGCTAAATTGACAACAAATGATATTGTTTTATAATAAGTTGAAAGATAAAGAGAAGATCTATTGAACGAAATACTGGTAGGTGAATATAGAAAAAAACAAAGACATTGGAAACGAAACTAAATGTATTTGAAAATACGTGTCTTTGAAATCTGTTGAACATTGGCAGAGATGAATTCATAACCAACAAAACAGTTAGAGAAGTCACCAATCAACAATGTTTCATTACTCGTTTGTAAAAACTGTGGGTATACATCGGGCATATTCTTAGAATGGACAGCAACATACTCCCTCTGGAGGCATTTTTGTGGTCACCATCTGGCAGCAGGAAAAGAGGAAGACCGAAAGAGACTATCCACAGAACAATCGTCAGAGATGACTCCATTATGACCTTGAACAACATTTATGAACTGAAAAGAGTGGCGTCACGCATATAAAACTGGAGAGTTCTGGTTTCTGCCTTATACGCGCGTTTGGCACGTATAGAACATACATATTTATAGGAATATGGTACAATCAGGATAAAACTCTGTCTTATATGCCCTTAAACTATATATTAGACACACTTGTATACAACAATCATCTTGTGTGATGAGATTACTTGTATCCGGGATAACGGTAATGATTGCAAAGATTGAATTCGCCATTCAATCATCCCGAAGCCAAATCGCTTACGTGTCTGTTCGGCAACAGCTGGCTAGAATATCAATTTTGTATATGTATTAACAAACATAATAATGAATTACTGCTGAAACAGCAGACAAGGTTTGTGTATGCACAATCATCTCGTATTTCAACTGTGATATCATAGCCCGGGGCGGTTCGCGCCCTCCACACCCATCTAGTGACGCCTCTGGTATGTCATATGTTCAATCCTCACCAGCTATTCTTACACTTAATTACGATTTCTATCTAATGATCATTTCTGGTTCATTCACCACCTGTTTTTTATTTTTTATTTTTAACATGAGACAAAGATAGAAGCCCTTCCATTCTTAACTTTTGTCATTGATCCATCAGTGTAGGCTCCACGATCGCTTTGAGTTATCTTCAATCTTATTCAGTGTGGCAGTTCCCTTTTCCAGATCTTTATACTCTAGTCCAGTTGTCAGGTCAATGATTGATGTCTTCATTTGTCGAGTTTTATTATCCCGCTCTTTTTGGATCGGCTGTAGGGTGGGTGCTGTTGTCCTCGTGAGTAGGTTCGCTTGGTGTTGTCTTGTAAATCTGTTTTCCCTATGAACGAAACCACCTATTTAAACGGCCCCTTGACAACTAGCTTATCTTGCCGTCGAAGGGCTCGTTGACATTCGGCTGTACTTTTCCTTCTGGGTCATCCTTCTTGTGTCTCTTTGATATGACAATAACTAACTCAATCTCCTTTTTCTGCTTCATCAGGCTCTTCCGTGCATCCACAGCAAAGAGTAACAAAGCCAGCAGCCAGCTCAATGTTTCTCTCATCGCCATACAACTTGTCCTACAAGTTCTAACCACATGGCTGTATTTTTACTAAGCATTAGTGGTAGTAGTAGTAGTAATAGTAGTAGTAGTAGTAATAGTAGTAGTAGTAGTAGTAGTAGTAATAGTAGTAGTAGTAGTAGTAGTAGTAGTAGTAGTAGTAATAGTAGTAGTAGTAGTAGTAGTAGTAGTAGTAGCAGTAGTAGTAGTAGCAGTAGTAGTAGTAGTAGTAGTAGTAATAGTAATAGTAGTAGTAGTAGTAGTAGTAGCAGTAGTAGTAGTAGTAGCAGTAGTAGTAGTAGTAGTAACAGCAGCAGTAGTAGTAGTAGTAGCAGTAGTAGTAGTAACAGCAGCAGTAGTAGTAGTAGTAGTAGTAGTAGTAGTAGTAGTAGTAACAGCAGCATAGTAGCAATTGCCTATCGCTAACAAAAAACCTGCTCTGGATTTGCACACCCTACAGCATAAAGGGCACACGAAACGACGTTCCTTGGCGGTTCGTTCTGCGTGGGAACCGTTCGGACAGCTTGCTTATTCCTCATAGCATATGAGATATTCTGCTCAGCTAGGCGTGCAATGGGTGGGATTGTAGAGCGCCATGCTGAGCGGTCCGTCGCAAACGACTTTCAAGAGTCAATCTCAATACAGAGGCCTTTCAATGAGCTTTTTAGCAAATCTGTGTAACTTTTCTTCCGTCTGCCTATTGAACGCTTTCTGTTTAGTGTGCACCAATGTGTGGTACCCGCGCGACAAAAAAGAGACTTCGAGGACGGCCCCCAATTCGCTGGAAAGATTTACTAGAAAAATACAACATACATGATCCCACAACAGACAGACTACTATCACACTAGACCACACGCACCCGCGAATGAAACGACTGGAGTTCGAACCCGTTCAAGGCTGACCACGCCTTGACGAAGAAGGTGTCGAAGTAAGAACAAAGAACTAAGAACATGTAGTTACTTAGAGAGGCTGTGGTCGGGCCAGCGAACAACTTGCCAAGTCCACCAAATCTGGATGCTCTGCAACAAGTGAATATTGGTCAGGCTCCCAACAAGTGAATATTGGTAAGGTCCCCAACAAGTGAATATTGGCCAGGTCCCCAACAACAGAATATTGACCAGGCCCCCAACACGTGAATATTGACCAGGCCCCCAACAAGTGAATATTGACCAAGCCCCCAACAAGTGAATATTGACCAGGCCCCCAACAAGTGAATATTGACCAAGCCCCCAACAAGTGAATATTGACCAGGCCCCCAACACGTGAATATTGGCCAGGTCCCCAACAACAGAATATTGACTAGGCCCCCAACAAGTGAGTATTGACCAGGCCCCCTACAAGTGAATATTGGCCAGGCCCCAAACAAGTGAATATTGACCAGGCCCCCAACAAGTGAGTATTGACCAGGCCCCCAACAAGTGAATATTGACCAGGCCCCCAACAAGTGAATATTGACCAGTCCCCCAACAAGTGAGTATTGACCAGGCCCCCAACAAGTGAATATTGACCAGGCCCCCAACAAGTGAATATTGACCAGGTACCCAACAAGTGAATATTGACCAGGCCCCCAACAAGTGAATATTGACCAGGCCCCCAACAAGTGAATATTGGCCAATCTCCCAACAAGTGAGTATTGACCAGGCCCCAAACAAGTGAATGTTAGCCAGGCCCCAAACAAGTGAATGTTGGTCAATCCCCAAACAAGTGAATATTGGCCCATCGCCCAATAAGTGAACATTAACCAATCCCACAACAAGTGAATATTGGCCAATCCCCCAACAAGTGAATACTGACCAATCCCCCAACAAGTGAATATTGGCCCATCCCCCAATAAGTGAACATTGGCCAATCCCACAATAAGTGAATATTGCCCAATACCCCAACAAGTGAATATTGGCCAATCCCCCAACAAGTGAATATTGGCCAATCCCCCAACAAGTGAATATTGGCCAGGCCCCAGAAAAGTGTTTGTCCTACGGGGAACCGGCGCCACACGCATAGTCTCACATAAACCATCAATCCCTACCACAAGCATCGGGTCTGACAACGCCATGTCCAACTTTATTCATTTGCCTGCATCCATTCCATCCCTGGATTAGAATTCAAAGGACTAATAGGGGATACGGACCGTTACCGACTTGTAAGCCAGGATTAGTTGTCGCTTATCTCGCGAGATGAAACGAGGGTAGAATTTCGTTCTTTCGCCAGTGTCAGCGTGATAGATTAAACCGACGGCCATCTGAGAGTAAAATCGATTAATACCTATCGATTAACCTGTCTCAGTCAATATCTGGTTTCTCACTCCTCCATGTGTTTAGTTCATCATTTATTTACTTATTTGTCGCGTAGTTCACTCTTTCAATTACCTCACACGTTCACTCTTTCAATTACCTCACTCGTTGACTCGTTTTATCACTTTCAAACTTATTCCTTCCTTCACTCACTATATCTATCTATCTATCTATCTATCTATCTATCTATCTATCTATCTATCTATCTATCTATCTATCTGTCTGTCTGTCTGTCTGTCTGTCTGTCTGTCTGTCTGTCTGTCTGTCTGTCTGTCTGTCTGTCTGTCTGTATGTCTGTCTGTCTGTCTGTCTGTCTGTCTGTCTGTCTGTCTGTCTGTCTGTCTGTATGTCTGTCTGTCTGTCTGTCTGTCTGTCTGTCTGTCTGTCTGTCTGTCTGTCTGTCTGTCTGTCTGTCTGTCTGTCTGTCTGTCTGTCTGTCTGTCTGTCTGTCTGTCTGTCTGTCTGCCTGCCTGCCTGCCTGCCTGCCTGTCTGTCTGTCTGTCTGTCTGTCTGTCTGTCTGTCCGTCTATCCATCCATCCATCTATCTATCTACCTGCCTGCCCATATATCATACTTCACTGCAATTGGGTCTGAAAATACACAGAAACAAAACACAAGTTTGAAAAACAAATACAACCAGCAGCAATATAATTGTGTTGGGAGATTCCCCTTCTTCGAAATCTGGAGTGGTTCACATATCGTGAAAACAGTACAGACATATTATGAGGTACAGAAAATGATGTTCAGTTAAGAATACAGAAGGCGCCTGGAACTTTTATTGCATTAGGGACCTTGTGGAAAATCCAAACAAATTAAAGTACCACCAAATTTGAAATCTTCAATTCCAACATCAACTTTGTCCGTTCTAATATAGGGCTCTGTAGTATTGAAGGCAATGAAATGGGGGTAGCGGCGTGGGCTTGTGGTTAAGTGGCTCGGCTCACAACTCGAAGGTCCTGGGTTCGATTCCCATCACAGCACCGCCGTTACCGCGGGGAAGCAAACCCTTAGAAAAGGCAGGAGGAAGCAGACCCTTACATAAAATGCTTGCCGTAGTCGGATGTACTGGTCCGATAGGCGCAAAATAAAAACCGCAGTGTAACGCACACCGCCTTGGGGTATAGAGAAATCAGGCGAACGCAAAAAAACAAAACAAAACAAAAAAAGGCAATGAAGCTGAAGACAAACTAGCAAAGAGTGGAGGAGCATCCCCACAAACAGACCTGAGTATCACATATAATGAGGCCAAAACGATAATTAATGCCAACTTCAGGGGAAAATGGGCTGATCAACACCCCGACTTCCGAAAAGAAGACATCTACTTTAACCTAACTAGAGAAGAGCAAGTCATCATCTTCAGACTGAGACCTGGGCATAACAGACTCAAGGGTCATCTTTACAACAAAATGAGGATTGGGACAGATGACAAGTGTTCATGTGGGGAGCATACCTTGACCGTGGAACACATCCTATAAAGCTGCACGCTCAAACAGGAAGAGAGAAAAATACTGGCCTCACGAGACAGATATAAGACAAAAGGTGTATGGAGATAAAACAGCCTTACAAACAACGGTGTCCTCTGTAAGGGAAACCTTGACCTTGATCTGAGGATCAGCGCAGAAGTAAAAGAATAATATGGCTCTGAAACATAGAGGAAGGGAAGCTGAGCAGCGCATGAGCTGCAGTGGTCATCTACCCATAGCTGACTGCTAGCGTCAGGGCCAGCGAACCAGGGCTGAGCAGCGCATGAGCTGCAGTGGTCAGCGACCCATAGCTGACAGCTAGCGTCAGGGCCAGAGAACCAAAGCTGCCAAGACGCTCCACGAAGTGATCCTGGATAATAGGCTACAGCAGGGCAGACTGGCTAAGGAGAAGGGATCGAAGATGGAATGCTAACCCGGTACTCAAAAAATGCTTGGAGAAGTCGGATGTGGTGGACCGAAAGGTGCAAATAGCACAGTCATGCTGTAAACTACGACACAACGCATTCCGTTCTCTTGACTACATTCTGCTACTTAAGCCCTTTCAGGGTTTGGTAGCGGCAGATTGAGAACGAACGAAGCCAAGCCAAACCAAACCAAGCTAAACCAAACCAAACCAAGCCAAACCAAGCTTAACCAAACCAAACAAGGCAAACCAAACATGGTGAACAACAACGACACTTAGGAAAAAGGTACAGGATTTGGTAAACGGTTGTCTGCTCAGAATGAAAGAAAAAAACTGTCTTATGACTCCCATTGCTTGTAAAGTCGAGGTGTTTTTAGGCTGAGAACTTCAAGCCGCTTCGCCACTGCTGTCGCCATGTAGTGTGTTGGCCATATCTTCTTTGCATTCAGGATCTTTGGTCATGCTATAAATGCAGGCCAGTCGCCATGATAAAGTCTGTAGCCTTTACCAGGTCGGAGAGTCTGTCTCACAGCATCTGTCTCAGCTCTGCACCCTCTGGCCAGGTCTGGTATCGCATTTCCCTATAGAGTGGGCATTTCTGTAGAATGTGTTCAGGATTCCGACCTCCTGTTCCACATAGGCATTCAGTGGTGTGCGATATCTTTAGTCGGTATAGATCTTCTAGTAGTTTGCAGGCGTTGGCTATGTTTGTTTATTTCACCCCGAACAGAAAAACAACATATGCCGGATCAGGGATTCGATCCTCTGCTCGCCTTGTCAGCAGGCAAGCATCAAAACCATTCAGCCACTTTGCTCATTTTTTAGAAAACAAGTGTAGCAGTGGTGCGGTCACAGACGTGGAACTGATGGCAGGAACGGAATAAGTACCATGTATAGGAGGGGTTAGTGCGATTTAGGCAACACATTACGGAAACCAGTTGATATTATCACCAGGCAGTCTCCGTTCTGGAATCCACAGTGTAGTAGAAGTAGTGGACGACCGAGACACTCGTGTAGCAGAGAGTTGAATGCCTACATCAGGGTCCATGATAAGAACTGGCTTGGAAGGCGCATGATAGGAAGACTTTGCGTGAATTTGTTGAAGACGTGTCCCACAAGGTGTGATAAGATTTCTGATTGATTGATTTATCGATTGACTGATTGATTGATCGACTGATGGACTGAATTAACTATTGATTGACTGATTAACTCATTCATTGAAATAATGATTGATTGAATAGTTGATTGATTGATTGAATTATTGATTGGTTGAATGAATGAATGAATGTTTGGCTTACTGATTGACCTAATGACTGATTTATTGACAGACAGTTTATGTGGCTGACTTATTGATTGTTTTATTGATTGAACTGATTGATTGGAACATTGATTGGTTGATTTACTAACTGATTAATGGATTGATTGATTGATTGATTGGCTGACTGAATAGTATATTGATTGATTGGTTGGTTTATTGATTGATTGATGGGTGCCCGTTAATGATGATTCCCCATTTGGCTCCAGGTAAGCATCGGGCAAGACTAGATCTAGCCCCTTTACATGATCCCGTATTTAGACATATGTATTGTTGGTCTTAGTAACATCAGTTTGACATGATGAGGCTGCTACCTCATCCACATCATCTTTAATTCACTTTTCACATAATACATAATAGCTGTCCATCGTTCTCGATGAGGACCGCCGACATCATCCTTGTCACAAATTTCCCTGTTGGGTGTGGGTGCGCATGTGGCTGAACAGGCCAATGCGAGCACGAAAACATCTGCTACATATCGGGCACACGAGGTTTGTAGAAGGGGATGGTGTTCCCGCTGCTCGGGATTTCCGCGTCTCGCGTCTGTTCTGGGCTTTCACAACACGGTCATCTTCACCAGCAGCTACACCCGATTTGACTGCGCTTCTCCAGTCAGATCTGTTTTTCGCAAGACATTCCCAGGTGTTGATGTCTATCTGGCAACTTTTTAGTGAGTCCTTCAGACCGTCTTTAAAACGTTTCTTTGGGCGCCCTCTCTCGCGCCATCCCTCTCTCAGCTCGCCGTAGAGAAGCTTCTTTGGGAGCCGCTCGTCTGACATACGAACGAGGTGTCCGGTCCATCCTAGTCGTGCTTTTTCTAGCAGTGCATGGATGATGGGCATGTTAGCACTCAAGAGAACCTCGATGTCAGTGACACGATCTTGCCATCGGATGTGGAATATTCGCCTCAGACAACCTGTGTGGAAGTGGTTAAATCTCCTTGCATGTCCAGAATATACAGTCCAGCTTTCGCAAGCGTGTAGTAGGGTTGGAATGATGGTTGCACGGTAGACTTTGAGTTTGGTCTTGACGCTGATGCCACGACTTTTCACAACATGATTGGAAATGCTATGCTTTACAGTATTTCCACATCATTTCCCATAGGTATTCAACTTTCCCGTGTGCTCTCTAATTCTCGACCGAATTTAATGTTTAAGGTTGGGAAATTCTCGTTGGTAATGAAAGCAAATGGTAACCTATTTTTCTGTGTTCAATTACCAATGGCTCTCTCGGGATTTCATTCAAGATGGCATCAATATCTTGGAAAAAGTTGTTTGCATTTCTTTCAATCTAATTAATGTTTATGGGCAGTGGTAGGACTTTGAGCTGATTTGGCGTATTAATCGACCAGTTGTCTGTGAAGGAATTCGTTCCTGCACTAGTGTTTGTATAAGGGTGCTCAGACCTGGGTACGTGTGAGGGAGTGTTTGAGCCAGTGTGCGGGAGTGTGTTAGTGTGAATGTGTGCGTGTGTGTGTGGGTATGTGAGAGTGTGGCGTGAGTATGTGCGGGAGAGTGTGAGAGTGTGGCGCGAGTGTGTGGAGGAGGGTACGAGTGTGAGAGTGTGTGGAGAAGGGTACGAGTGTGAGAGTGTGTGGAGGAGGGTACGAGTGTGAGAGTGTGTGGAGGAGGGTGAGAGTGTTTGGAGGAGGGTACGAGTGTGAGAGTGTGTGGAGGAGGGTACGAGTGTGAGAGTGTGGCGCGAGTGTGTGGAGGAGGGTACGAGTGTGAGAGTGTGTGGAGGAGGGTACGAGTGTGAGAGTGTGGCGCGAGTGTGTGGAGGAGGGTACGACTGTGAGAGTGTGTGGAGGAGGGTACGAGTGTGAGAGTGTGGGGAGGAGGGTACGAGTGTGAGAGTGTGGGGAGGAGGGTACGAGTGTGAGAGTGTGTGGAGGAGGGTGAGAGTGTGTGGAGGAGGGTACGAGTGTGAGAGTGTGTGGAGGAGGGTACGAGTGTGAGAGTGTGGCGCGAGTGTGTGGAGGAGGGTACGAGTGTGAGAGTGTGTGGAGGAGGGTACGAGTGTGAGAGTGTGTGGAGGAGGGTACGAGTGTGAGAGTGTGTGGAGGAGGGTGAGAGTGTGTGGAGGAGGGTACGAGTGTGAGAGTGTGTAGAGGAGGGTGAGAGTGTGTGGAGGAGGGTACGAGTGTGAGAGTGTGTGGAGGAGGGTACGAGTGTGAGAGTGTGGCGCGAGTGTGTGGAGGAGGGTACGAGTGTGAGAGTGTGTGGAGGAGGGTACGAGTGTGAGAGTGTGTGGAGGAGGGTACGAGTGTGAGAGTGTGATGAGGAGGGTACGAGTGTGAGAGTGTGGTGCGAGTGTGTGGAGGAGGGTACGACTGTGAGAGTGTGTGGAGGAGGGTACGAGTGTAAGAGTGTGGCGCGAGTGTGTGGAGGAAGGTACGACTGTGAGAGTGTGTGGAGGAGGGTACGAGTGTGAGAGTGTGTGGAGGAGGGTACGACTGTGAGAGTGTGTGGAGGAGGGTACGAGTGTGAGAGTGTGTGGAGGAGGGTACGAGTGTGAGAGTGTGTGGAGGAGGGTGAGAGTGTGTGGAGGAGGGTACGACTGTGAGAGTGTGTGGAGGAGGGTACGACTGTGAGAGTGTGTGGAGGAGGGTACGAGTGTGAGAGTGTGTGGGGGAGGGTGAGAGTGTGTGGAGGAGGGTACGAGTGTGAGAGTGTGTGGAGGAGGGTACGACTGTGAGAGTGTGTGGAGGAGGGTACGACTGTGAGAGTGTGTGGAGGAGGGTACGACTGTGAGAGTGTGTGGAGGAGGGTACGAGTGTGAGAGTGTGTGGAGGAGGGTGAGAGTGTGTGGAGGAGGGTACGAGTGTGAGAGTGTGTGGAGGAGGGTACGAGTGTGAGAGTGTGGTGCGAGTGTGCGTGATTGTGTGCGAGAGTGTGGTGTGAGGGTGTGGAGGAGGGTATGAGTGTGAGAGTGTGGGGTGTGAGTGTGTGGAGGAAAGTATGAGTGTGAGAGTTTGGCATGAGTGTGCGTGGGATTGTGTGATAGTATGGAGTGAGTGTGTACAGCCGTGTGAGAGTGTGACGTGGGTGTACGTGAGTGTGTGCGGTAGTGTGTGAGAGTGTGGCGTGAGTGTGTCAACGTGTGAGGCGTTGCGGTGGGATGTGTCAGTGCGTATGTGGGTGGGTGCGCGTTAGAGAGTGAATGGGTTAGTGAGTGAGTGAGTGAGTGAGTGAGAGGTTGAGTGAGTGGGTGAGTGAGTGAGTAAGTGAGTGAGTGAGTGAGTGAGTGGGTGAGTCAGTGAGTGAGTGAGTAAGTGGGGTTGAAAGAGCGAGTGGAGGTTGAGTAAGTGATTGAGTGACTGAGTGGATGAGTGGAGGTTTAGTGAGTGAGTGAATGAATGAATGGAGGTTTAGTGAGTGAGGTGAGTGATTGAGTGAGTGAGGGATTGAGTGAGTGAGTGATGTACGTGGTTCAGAGAGTAGATGTTGAGTGAGTGAGTGAGTGAGTGAGTGGATGAGTGGAGGTTGAGTAAGTGACTGAGTGAATGAGTGGAGGTTTAGTGAGTGAGTGAATGAATGAATGGAGGTTTAGTGAGTGAGGTGAGTGATTGAGTGAGTGAGGGATTGAGTGAGTGAGTGATGTACGTGGTTCAGAGAGTAGATGTTGAGTGAGTGAGTGAGTGAGTGAGTGAGTGAGTGAGTGAGTGAGTGAGTGAGTTAGTATGAGAGAGAGAGCGACCGACCGAAGTTTTCTGTCTTAGTAAACTTAAGTAAGTCGCCGACCTATTCCATGTATCCATCCTGCTTTTCCACGTATCCATCCTGCTTTTCCACGTATCCATCCTGCTTTTCCACGTATCCATCCTGCTTTTCCACGTATCCATTGTTGTGGCTTTGAGCGGGTCAAGAATTCGGTTCATGAAACCAAACCTTTTCAACAACATCAAAATATGTTACTTGTTTCCTTTTGTTCAAAGTGACTCCATTCAGCTGTGTGGATTCATATTGCATCTCTTCTATGCACTTAACCGATTCAGTCCCCTTGGTAGGCTGATGACTAAACATCAAAATATGCTTCACCCTCCACTTGTCTTTCTTCCCTGTTGTCTTATGAATTATGTTTCGTTTTAAAGAAGTGATAGTTTCGTTTTAAAGAAGTGATAGTTTCGTTTTAAAGAAGTGACAGTTTCGTTTTAAACGAAGTGCCAGTTTCGCCTTTAAAAAAGTGACAGTTTCGTTTTAAAGAAGTGACAGTTTTGTTTTAAAGAAGTGACAATCTCCTTCATCGGACTGGTGTCTGGAAACGACACAATTCAGACATTTAAACTATCCAAGTTTTGTTTGAAAATCAATGGTTCAGATATCTGGTAGTACGTCTTTGAATTTACTGGCCGCGCGAGTATGTAACAGCAGACAGCAAGGCTTCTGGGCACAGAGGAGTCTCATGCAATGTCTGGCGAAATCAGTGGACAGAAAAGATTAGAATGTTGAAATCAGTGGTGCTGTTCTTTCGTTTCTTAAAGAATATTTGACTTAGACAGCCGGGAAAACGTTTAAATATGTTTCTTGTTCCTGGAAACTAAAGTGAATGTGTGTTTGTATGTGATTGTGCGTGCATGTGTGTATATGTTGGTGTTTATGTGTGTGTGCGTGATTGTTTGTGTATGTTTGTGTGTGTGTGTGTGTGTGTGTGTGCGCGCGTGCCTGTGTTAGTTTATGTCTGTCAGTGCTGCTGTGTGTGTGTTTGTGTGTACGCGAGTGTGTACGAATGTGTGTTTGTACGAATGTGTGTGTGTGCGTGTGTTTGTGTGTGTTTGTGTGTGTGTGTACGCGTGCCTGTGTTCGCTTATGTGTGTGAGTGCTGGTTGTGTGTGTTTGTGTGTGTGTGTGTGTGCGCGTGTTTGTGTGTGTGTGTACGTGTGCCTGTGTTAGCTTGCGTGTGTGAGTGCTGGTTGTGTGTGTTTGTGTGTGTGAGTGCTGCTTGTTTGTGTTTGTGTGTGTTTACGCGAGTGTGTGCGTTTGTGTGTGGGTGTGTGTGCCTGCATGTGTGTGCGTGTGTGTGTATGTGTATGTGCGTGCGTGCGTGCCAGTGTGTACATATGTGTGTGCATTTCTTTGTGCGTGTGGATGCCTACTTGGGTGTTGGTGTGGGTGTATATATCTGTTTGTGTGCTTGCATGTCCGTTTATGTGCGTGTGTGCGCATTACTGTGTGTATTTGTATGCGTGTGTTTGTGCATGTGTATATGTCTGTGCGTGTGTCTGTATGGGTGTGTGTGCATGCGTGTATGTGTGTGTTCGCGTGTGCGTGTGTGCATGCGTCCGTGCGTGCCAGTGTATTTATTTCACGAGCGCTTAAAATACACTTGTCCGTCTTTGCTACTGGTGTTACAAGTACTGGTGTGTATCCTCTCTCTTTGCTACTGGTGTTACAAGTACTGGTGTGTATCCTCTCTCTTTGCTACAGGTGTTACAAGTACTGGTGTGTATCCTCTCTCTTTGCTACAGGTGTTACAAGTACTGGTGTGTATCCTCTCTCTTTGCTACTGGTGTTATAATTACTGGTGTGTATCCTCTCTCTTTGCTACCGGTGTTACAAGTACTGGTGTGTATCCTCTCCAATCGGTCTCGCGTTGACATACATTTAAAGCTGGCCCATAAATTGTCTACTCCTTGTCGAGGCCCGGTAGCTAGGGTTGACCAGTCTGTGCAGCCAATTCACTACTATTCTCAGCAGAATGTAGACTATTAATATACTAGGGGAATAACAGCAAATCAGTAAATAATTCACAAATTGACTATTACAAATATAATAAATGAGATCACATCTTCAAAACCATTTATTATTGTACTTTCATTGTCCCTTATTTGTCAACTTAATTTCCACCAACATTGATATACTTTTTCCACTTATTAGTCCACCAAAACGTGCAGCATAGACAGGGCTTGACAAATTTAGGAGTGGCTAACCAGTCAGTATATTTACCAGTTAGCATGATCGGACTACAATTATGCAGTTTATGTTAACAGATTTAAACTAAGCACTAATTCACTTTTATTTCTACATAACAATACGTACCAAACCAATATATATTGTATTACTTACATAGTATTAGACCATTTCTTCTTGAGAGCAAATGTACCACTGTCAGAGGCATGGCGTGCGTGTCCTTGAACATTACTGGTAGTTGTGGCAATGTAGTACCATTTATCGAATGCTTTAAGTAAGTTTTATTATTGTAGTGGCGGTTCATTTAGATTCACCATCATAAGCTAGCCTGTGTACAATATATTGAACCGTAATATCATTAATAATCGTGTGAGAGTCGGTATCTAGTAACGATTAAAAACCTAATTAACGATTTAAAACGGATTTTGTTACTCGTCAAGCAATAATGTTTGCTTGTCACAGACAAGCAGGGGTGCGCCTTTGTCAAGCCCTGAGCATAGACGTCTTTGATCTGTTCTCTCAGTTACATATTCACTTCTCGTTCAACTTCTTCGCCATTTGCGTCAAGCGTCTCCTATCAAGATGGGATGATGCATTCTGCTGTAGGCTAAACCATGCAAACATCCTATTGCAGTAGCTACACTGTTTATCGTTATTCGCCTGTCGGCTCAAATCATCTCCCCCACTCGCCGCACAAATGCTTCTGTTGTAATCTGAGCAGGGCTACCAGGTTTGGGCCCCATCATACATATTCTAGTGTCCTTGAGAAATGTTATCGACAAAGTGCTGATGTACCGTAAACAGGAAGTATGTCCGTATGAATATAGTTTGCAGATAGTTTTTTCGTACCCCCCCCTCCCCACCCCACCCCCCACCCGGAAAAAGGGATAACTGCACAGTATACGGTGATTGAACACTCTGTGAGAAAGAACGCCATCTTGTATCTGAGCTGCGCATGTGCATGCGTCGCACAGTTTTTGCTACCTATAGTAATCACAAAGCTGGATGGTGCTGCCACCTAATGGCACCATCAGAAACTACCAGCTACATTTCTCAGCTATCTCATATCTGTTTGTGACCTACGTACTGTCGTCATGCAGGAAATATGTACCAAAACGCTTACAAATATTGTTTCTGTAGTACTGGGATTATGAAGATGAGAGTAGCCAACCGCATGCCTAATCCTATTTAGATCAGTTGTCGGCCTAGCAGTGGGGACTTTCTCAGTTGTCATCCGTCATAAAGGCCTGTCGTTTCAGGATTACTCTGAAGCCATCTATCCATCTGCCACACAGCCGGCCTCATGCCGTGTAGCCAGATCGTCTTGCGTTGCGAGCGTGAAGTGGGAGGTGATCAGCATTGACTCCATTAATCTTTATATGAGATCTTCCATGGGATGTGTAAGGGCATTCATACGATTATGGAGCTTGTCAGCATTCACGCGAATTAGGCTATTGGCTGTGCGCAATGTGAAGTTTGTGAATGGAGTTAGTTTCCTTCTCCTGTGCTCCGATGTGGCTAGTAGTTACCTTTCACAGCAAGTCTATTCGATTCTAGTGGACCTATTCTTGACATGTCAGTTATGAGGAATTTCTATCGGGGAAAGGGCACCTCTGGTAGCATAAACTCTTGTTTTCTAGCTATTTTTGTATTTGCTAAACAAGAAGCGTTGGACCGTAACTGTAGTTAGTGTCCTCACATGAAGCCTGTGACACGTCATCTATGTGGTCTGTTAGGGGTAGTTAATATATAACTTGTGTTTTACATGTTGAGGTCTGCAGGTCTTGTGTTTTACATGTTGAGGTCTGCAGGTCTTGCATTTTACATGGTGAGGTCTGCAGGTCTTGTGTTTTACATGGTTTGGTTTCCAGGTCTTGTGTTTTACATGGTGAGGTCTGCAGGTCTTGTGTTTTACATGGTGAGATTATATGTCTAACGTATGAAGGTCTCCAGATTATATGTCTAACGTGTGAAGGTCTTCAGATGATATATGTAACGGGTGAAGGTATCCAGATTATATGTCTAACGTGTGAAGGTCTCCAGATTAAATGTGTAACGTGTGAAGGTCTCCAGATTATATGTGTAACGTGTGAAGGTCTCCAGATGATATCTGTAACGTGTGAGGGTATCCAGATTATATGTGTAACGTGTGAAGGTCTCCGGATTATATATGTAGCGTGTGAAGGTCTTCAGATTATATGTGTAACGTGTGAAGGTCTCCAGATTATATATGTAACGTGTGAAGGTCTCCAAATTATCTGTGTAACGTTTGAATGTCTTCAGATTATATATCTAACGTGTGAATATCCACAGATTATATGTGTAACGTGTGAAGGTCTCCAGGTTATATGTGTAACGTGTGAAGGTCCCCAGATTATATGTGTAACGTGTCGAGGTCTCCAGATCCCCCATAATCTGCGCATATACTCCGCAGTAAGTGTTACAGGAACTTCAGCGGGAACCTAGTGCATCACGTATTTTATAGCAGAATCTCCTCTCTTCACTCTCTGTCTTAATGCGCTTCTTATCATTAACTCTCCTCACTCACTCCCCTCACACCCTCTTCTCTCACTCCCCACACTCACTCCCCTCACACCCTCTTCTCTCATTCCCCACACTCACTCCCCACACTTACTCCCCACACTCACTCCCTCTCACTCCCCTCTCACTCTCCTCTCATTCACTCCCCTCATTCACTCTCCTCTCACTCACCTCACTCCCCTCACTCCCTCTTCTCTCACTCTCCTCACTCCCCTCACTCCCTCTTCTCTCACAAACCTCACTCCCTCTTCTCTCACTCTCCTTACTCACCTCACTCCTCCTTCCTTTTATTTTTCCACCACCTTTTTTTCCCGTTCGCCTTGTCTCAATTCCCTCAAGGCGGTGTCCGTTGCTCTGCGGTTTTTACTTTGCGCCTGTCGGCCCAGAGTATCCGACTTCAGCATGCATTTTATGTAAGGACCGACTTCCTCCTGCATTTTCTAAGGGTTTACTTCCCCGTGGTTGTGAGCCATGTCACTTAACCACTAGCCCACGCCTTCCCCACTCCACCACCCTTTAATGGACGCCGTCCCCTTTAACCCACCCTCCAACCCTCCTGTTATATCTCAAGCCCCTATAACCTACCTCACACTACCCACCCTTCCCTACTCATAATCGTCTCCACATCTTGTACACTCCTCTCTCTCTCTCCCTCCCTCCCTTCCTCCCACTTCTATCCTCCAATTCCATAAACCTCCTTTAAAAGATATCAAACGGAATCTACTTAATACTAGCATTCTCTCCCAGCTTTCATTGCACCTCGCTGCCTTGGTTTTACCCCACTCATATTTCTATCTCCATCATTCATTCTCCTCTCATACCCCCCCCCCTCCAACCTCTCCCTTCAATCGAACACTCCAACTATCCTGCCCCCACCCCCTCCAAGATCCCATCCACGACGCTTCAATAAGATTGGAAGCACATTCAAGACATTTAAACGTGTATTTAAGAATGTTCTTCAATCCCGTGTATGATTTCAATGCTCCGTTCTAATCGATGACCAGCCTCTCTGGAAAAAGGTATATTCCGTCGCGTCTTTTCGGCGGTCTCCTCCGTTGGGTCTGGCAGACTATCATAAAACTCTGTAGCCAACAATGGCGGGATTGTAAGATCACGTGACTCGGCTATGAACCACGTGACTTGGGGAACGAGCAGACAGAATCACGTAATTTTGTTATTAATCATTTTAGAACCCGCCATTTTTTTAAAAACCGCATTATGTATATTAAATACTGTCTTCTTCTTGATTGTGTCCAGTTTAGCCGCGTCGTGTGTCGCAGCATTTCAATATTGTTTTATTCATTTTTCCCCTGAACACATCAGCAATGGGACACGTTTTTCATTCCTTGTACCATCATCATCATGAAGCATGTCCTTTATAGTTCGTCGCTCCCATCACAGTCTGTCTGAAAGAAACTCGTTCCCTTGCCAAAACTCCAGCCTCCGCCACAGTCATACTCAGGCATTCCTGGATATCTTGGTGCCATCGTCTTCTTAGTCTACCCCTTCCTCTTTTGCCTGGCACCATACCTTCCATCACCGTCCTCTCAAGACCGTTGTGTCTCTTGATGTGACCAAAGTATTTGCATTTTCTAGCCAAAATGGAATTGATAAACCAGTTCTCCTCTATGCTTGTCTTTTTCTCTGTCCAGTGTATTCTGAGGATCTTTCTGTAATATTTTGACTCGAAGGATTCGATTCTTTGTCTAGAAGTTTTGGTAATCGTCCATGATTCGCAGCCATAAGCTGCCACAGGAAAAACACAGGCTCTCAAGACACTTGTATCATCCCTGTACCATAAACTATTAAAGGAAGTGGTTTTTGAAATGTCTTTTATGACTATTAAAATGTCTATACTTGATCATATGCGTAATGAGAAATTTGAAAATTGCTTTTATACCGGCCATTGTACATTGGCGTCTCTATACGTGTTTAGCCCCTTCCATCGCTGAAAGTGTCCCAGACAGAGCACGAACTCCATAGCTCCAGTGGCGGATCGTAAATTATCCCTTGTTTGTTTAAAGTTTTGCTTTTCTAGATTCTACTGGCTAATGCACGGCACTTTCAACCCCGACCGCAGTCTTTTTGGCTATGTTAGGACGTATTGATCCTTGTATGGTTGCGTGTGTGTATCTGTTTGTAGTGTGAAAGTAGTGGCTAATGGATGTGTGTGTGTGTGTGTAGTGTTGAAGTAGTCGTCAGTGTGTGTGTGTGTGTGTGTAGTGTTGAAGTAGTCGTCAGTGTGTGTGTGTGTGTGTGTGTGTGTGTGTAGTGTTGAAGTAGTCGTCAGTGTGTGTGTGTGTGTGTGTGTAGTGTTGAAGTAGTCGTCAGTGTGTGTGTGTGTGTAGTGTTGAAGTAGTCGTCAGTGTGTGTCTGTGTGTGTGTGTGTAGTGTTGAAGTAGTCGTCAGTGTGTGTGTGTGTGTGTGTGGTGTTGAAGTAGTCGTCAGTGTGTGTGTGTGTGTGTGTGGTGTTGAAGTAGTCGTCAGTGTGTGTGTGTGTGTGTGTAGTGTTGAAGTAGTCGTCAGTGTGTGTGTGTGTGTGTGTGGTGTTGAAGTAGTCGTCAGTGTGTGTGTGTGTATGTGTATAGTGTTGAAGTAGTCGTCAGTGTGTGTGTGTGACATCAAGCTTTTCAGAGACACTTTCAAGGATTCTCTGTATTGTTTCTTCTGGCCCCTAATATTGAGTGCTTCTCTGTTCTGAGCTCACCATATAATAACTGCTTAAATTGGGGGGGGGGGGTGGGGGGGTGGCTCATATGGCTTGCCAACAACATGTCCCGTCCATCATATCTTGGCTTTTTGCAGAAGCTGATGGGTGCTCAACTTGTTAGTCTTGCTAATAATTTCAGAATTATGCACCTTGTCCTAACCCGATGCTGAGAATTAAACACTTTGTCCTAACCTGGTCCTGAGAATTAAGCACTTTGTCCTAACCTGGTCCTGAGAATTAAGCACTTTGTCCTAACCTGGTCCTGAGAATTAAGCACTTTGTCCTAACCTGCTCCTGAGAATTAAGCACTTTGTCCTAACCTGGTCCTGAGAATTAAGCACTTTGTCCTAACCTGGTCCTGAGAATTAAACACTTTGTCCTAACCTGTTCCTGAGAATTAAGCACTTTGTCCTAACCTGGTCCTGAAAATTAAACACTTTGTCCTAACCTGGTCCTGAGAATTAAGCACTTTGTTCCAACCTGGTCCTGAGAATTAAGCACTTTGTCTTAACCTGGTCCTGAGAATTAAGCACTTTGTCCTAACCTGGTCCTGAGAATTAAACACTTTGTCCTAACCTGTTCCTGAGAATTAAGCACTTTGTCCTGACCTGGTCCTGAAAATTAAACACTTTGTCCTAACTTGGTCCTGAGAATTAAGCACTTTGTTCCAACCTGGTCCTGAGAATTAAGCACTTTGTCCTAACCTGGTCCTGAGAATTAAGCACTTTGTCCTAACCTGGTCCTGAGAATTAAGCACTTTGTCCTAACCTGGTCCTGAGAATTAAGCACTTTGTCCTAACCTGGTCCTGAGAATTAAGCACTTTGTCCTAACCTGGTTTTGAGAATTAAGCACTTTGTCCTAACCTGGTCCTGAGAATTAAGCACTTTGTCTTAACCTGGTCCTGAGAATTAAGCACGTTGTCCTAACCTGGTCCTGAGAATTAAACACTTTGTCCTAACCTGGTCCTGAGAATTAAACACTTTGTCCTAACCTGGTCCTGAGAATTAAGCACTTTGTCCTAACCTGGTCCTGAGAATTAAGCACTTTGTCCTAACCTGGTCCTGAGAATTAAGCACTTTGTCCTAACCTGGTCCTGAGAATTAAGCACTTTGTCCTAACCTGGTCCTGAGAATTAAATACTTTGTCCTAACCTGGTCCTGAGAATTAAACACTTTGTCCTAACCTGTTCCTGAGAATTAAACACTCTGTCCTAACCTGGTCCTGAAAATTAAACACTTTGTCCTAACCTGGTCCTGAAAATTAAACACTTTGTCCTAAGTTGGTCCTGAGAATTGAACACTTTGTCCTAACCTGGTCCTGAGAATTAAACACTTTGTCCTAACCTGGTCCTAAGAATTAAACACTTTGTCCTAACCTGGTCCTGAGAATTTAGCACTTTGTCCTAACCTGGTCCTGAGAATTAAGCACTTTGTCCTAACCTGGTCCTGAGAATTAAACACTTTGTCCTAACCTGGTCCTGAGAATTAAGCACTTTGTCCTAACCTGGTCCTGAGAATTAAGCACTTTGTCCTAACCTGGTCCTGAGAATTAAGCACTTTGTCCTAACCTGGTCCTGAGAATTAAGCACTTTGTCCTAACCTGGTCCTGAGAATTAAGCACTTTGTCCTAACCTGGTCCTGAGAATTAAATACTTTGTCCTAACCTGGTCCTGGAAATTAAACACTTTGTCCTAACCTGGTCCTGAGAATTAAGCACTTTGTTCCAACCTGGTCCTGAGAATTAAGCACTTTGTCCCAACCTGGTCCTGAGATATAAGCACTTTGTCCTAACCTGGTCCTGAGAATTAAGCACTTTGTCCTAACCTGGTCCTGAGAATTAAGCACTTTGTCCTAACCTGGTCCTGAGAATTAAGCACTTTGTCCTAACCTGCTCCTGAGAATTAAGCACTTTGTCCTAATCTGGTCCTGAGAATTAAACACTTTGTCCTAACTTGGTCCTGAGAATTAAACACTTTGTCCTAACCTGTTCCTGAGAATTAAACACTTTGTCCTAACCTGGTCCTGAGAATTAAACACTTTGTCCTAACCTGGTCCTGAGAATTAAACACTTTGTCCTAACCTGGTCCTGAGAATTAAACACTTTGTCCTAACCTGGTCCTGAGAATTAAACACTTTGTCCTAACCTGGTCCTGAGAATTAAGCACTTTGTCCTAACCTGGTCCTGAGAATTAAGCACTTTGTCCTAACCTGGTCCTGAGAATTAAGCACTTTTTCCTAATCTGGTCCTGAGAATTAAGCACTTTGTCATAACCTGGTCCTGAGAATTAAGCACTTTGTCCTAACCTGGTCCTGAGAATTAAGCACTTTGTCCTAACCTGGTCCTGAGAATTAAACACTTTGTCCTAACCTGGTCCTGAGAATTAAGCACTTTGTCCTAACCTGGTCCTGAGAATTAAGCACTTTGTCCTAACCTGGTCCTGAGAATTAAACTCTCTGTCCTAACCTGGTCCTGAGAATTAAGCACTTTGTCCTAACCTGGTCCTGAGAATTAAACACTTTGTCCTAACCTGGTCCTGAGAATTAAACACTTTGTCCTAACCTGGTCCTGAGAATTAAACACTTTGTCCTAACCTGGTCCTGAGAATTAAACACTTTGTCCTAACCTGGTCCTGAGAATTAAACACTTTGTCCTAACCTGGTCCTGAGAATTAAACACTTTGTCCTAACCTGTTCCTGAGAATTAAGCACTTTGTCCTATCCCGATACTGAGAATAAAACACTTTGTCCTAATCCGATGATGAGAATAAAACACTTTGTCCTAATCCGATGCTGAGAATAAAACATTTTGTCCAAATACGATGCTGAGAATTAAGCACTTTGTCCTAATCCGATGCTGAGAATAAAACACTTTTTCCTAACCTTTTTCAATATCTTCCTTGAAGGAATTATGAGTGAGACACTTGGAGGTCACGTTGGTACTGTCAAGATAGGGGGCCGAACGATTACCAACCTTCGTTTTGCAGATGATATCGACGGGTTGGCGGTTTCAGAAGCAGAACTCCAGGAATAGGTCAGAAGGCTCGATGAAACAGCTCTTGACTTTGGTATGGAGATAAACGCTGGAAAGACAAAATTAATGACCAACAACGCTACGGGCTTCAACAGCAGGATAAAAGCTAACGGTCAGGAACTCAAAGTGGTTGACCGTTTTAAATATCTAGGGTCGATTGTCAGTGATGAAGGATCAAAATGTGAGGTGTTGGCCATAATAGCACAGACAATAGCGGCGCTTGCACGGCTTAACAAAATCTGGCAAGATAAACGGTTAGCACTATGCACGAAAATCAGATTAATGCGTACACTGGTCCTGTCAATATTCCTCTATGCTTGTGAGACATGGACAGTTACAGCTGACCTTCAACGAAGGATACAGGCCTTGGAGATGAGCTGTTTCCGAAAACTTTTAAACGTCACATACAAAGATCGAGTTACAAATGTGGAAATACGAGATAGAATTACAATAGCAGTAGGGCCTTTTGAAGACCTCTTGGCAACTGTCAAAAATAGGAAACTCGCTTGGTACGGTCACCAATCGAGATCAAATGGTCTTGCAAACACAATCCTCCACGGATAGGTGCAAGGTAGACGACAAAGAGGTCGTCACAAAAAGAGATGGGAGGACAACATACAAGAATGGACCAATCTCCGACCAGAAGAGGCACAGGCAGCTGCCGCTGGCAGAGAAGGGTGGCGTAGAGTTGTGAGGATGTCTTCATGTGTGCCCCAATGACCTCACCGGTTACGGGATGACCTGACCTGACCTAACCCTATCCTGAGAATTAAGCATCTTGTCCTAACCTGATGCTGAGCAGTCTATGCAGTGAAAACGATTGAGCTGTTTGTATTGTCTCATATACACTGTCTATATTGCGTAGGCATGTAGCAGAGTGGTTGGCACTACAGCACGACACACTATAACATTGGTGGTGACATTGATGCCTTGTCGGCTCCAGACGTTTACTTGCAGCCTGCCAAATGCAGAGCTCGTCTTCACAATCCTGCCATTAACATGAAAGTCTATATTCGCCTCTCTAGTAAGGGCACTGACTAAGTAGGTCAAGCTATCGACTGCCTGGAGACGCTTGTCTGTGCGGAAATGTTTGGTTCCATCTACGGCTTCTGATGAGTAGACTCGAAGAGCACCAGTTTTTCTAATGTTTATCCCTACGTCATAGCTACTGCATACCAGCCAAAATGTTGTAATTGTGGATTGTATATCGTGTTCTCTGTGAGGTGTTAGGGCGCAGTCGTCAGCAAACAGGAAAGCATACAGAAAGAACGAATCAAATCAAGACATAAATGGCTTGGCTTGGCTTTGTTCGTTCTCAATCTCTCGCCACCAAGCCGTGAAAAGGGCTTAAGTAGCAGAATGTAGTTCAAATAACGGCATGTGTTTTGTCGTAGTTTACAGCTTCACTGAGATGTTTGCATCTTTCGTTCCGACACATCCGTCTCAGCAGGCATTTGTTTTAGTACCGGGTTAGCCTTCATTTTCGATCCCGTCTCCTTAGCCGGTCTGCTCTGTTGTACCGGGTTAGCCTTCCCTCTTCAATTCCTTCTCCTTAGCCGGTCTGCTTTGTTGTACCGGGTTAGCATTCCCTCTTCAATTCCTTCTCCTTAACCGGTCTGCTCTGTTGTACCGGATTAGCCTTCCCTCCTCAATTCCTTCTCCTTAGCCGGTCTGCTCTGTTGCAGCGTGTTATCCAGAATTATTGCGTGGAGGTGTAGAAGGGTCTTGACAGCTCTGGTTCGCTGATCGATGCAGCTCATGCGCTGCTCAGCATCTTCTAAAGACGTAAATAAAGCAGAGAGGCTGCAAATTAATGTAGACTAATGTATTAAAAAATAGGAAGTTTGTTCAGTAGGTCAAAAGTTGGGAAGGGGGGTGTATGTCGAAATGAGTAGTTGCTAGCTGCGAAGATAGATGTGTTGGGCCGAAAGGTACAAATATCGCAGTCAAACTGTAAACTAGCGACACAATCCATTCCCTTCTCCGAAATACATCCTGCTACTTGCAAAGCCCTGTTCGGGACTTGGTAGCGAGAGATTGAGAACGGATGCAGAAGAAGAAAAATAAGTGGTTGATAGTTAAGTATTTCCATTTTGGAGTGAGTAGACATATGACAGGTTATCTGAGTAGATAAATTAGTATTTAGACATGGGATTGGACTGCCACAGAGTAGCCAGACAAACACAGAGTAGCCAGACAAACACAGAGAAAACACATTGATTATATTGAGTCTGTTCCAGCTATATAAAGGTAAGCACACAAATAGAAAAGGATACGTCACAGACAGACAATAAAGCTGATCGCTACCACGGTCTGTCCCCTGAATGATTTGTCTGTTGACGACACACGCTGTAACAACTGATTTCTCAGGCCGTATTTGTATTCGTCGACGCTAAGACGATTTCCACTTTCGCCAGAACTCCTGACTCGCCAGAGGGCGAGCCTGAATCGTGCAGACTATACCTCGCTCAGACATTTGGAGAAATTATTTTCTATTTAATTCTGGGCTCTAAGCTGGGTTGGTTCGATGTTAGCGTTCGAGTATTGATTGGTTCTTGATCGGACAGAAAGTGGGATCGAAGTTTAATGTTGATTTTGTTTTAGACATTATCTTTCGGTGTTCAGTTCAGTTCAAGTGCCATCTCCACATCGAAGGTCGGCTGAAATTGATTTCTAGTGTATTCTTATCGGTTGTCGTAACGGTGCAATCTGATACTTTTTCCAGCTCATCTCCTGATGTTATCCACCCACTTAAGATGAGGTCTGCCTCTCTAACGACTGCCTTTCTCCCTACCCTCTAGTATAGTCTTGAACAAGGAGGTATGTCTTGTTATGTGACCAAAATAACGGAATTCTCTAATCCTTATTTTGGTCATTAATTCTCTTTTTAACCTCAACTGTTTCAATACCCCCACATTTGTTTTCTTGTCTTTCCAAAAATTGCAACCCAATCCTATATATAACCCCATCTCCAAGGCTTCAACACTCTCTGATATCTTGTTGTTATCTGCATTCTGGTGTTATTTTATGACCTACATAGGAGAAACAGTACCAATTCCAGTTTGGCTATGCATTGCGTTGCTTGAATTAGTCCCGTGAAAATTGTACTTGAATTTTCCGAGATGTTCACATTGCTTATAAAATAATTGTGTAAACAACATGAATATATATGTTCAGATATCGCGTTACGATGAATGAAACCTACATTACGACTAATAGATCTTCATCATGGACAATGAACATCAGCAATGATGAACTATGGAATCATATAATAAGGGAATTAGGAATACAAATAATTATATGAACACATACAGGAGAAGAAAAGGTGCCTGTCTAAATAATCAATCAACATTTTATTTTGAAATAATAGCGTCAAGCCCCAACCTACTGACTCACGGAGAAAACACTATAAAACGTCATATTCCAAGGCTGACTAAATAACGGAAGTTGCATGTGTCAACTATCAGTGCAACTATAATAACGTGTTCTGGAAACAAAGATGGATATACAGTTGATATCAAGGCAGGATTCTGTGAAAGGATCACTGTCAGCAATGATCTGCTGTGTTTTGTATCGTGAATTTGTTATATTTCTCTGTGTGGAGCATGGATTGATTATAAACCTTGGCACAATATGAATCCGTCATTTAGCCGGCCTTGGTATGTGACGTTTCAAGAGGATTTCTCCGTAGGCCATGGTCAAGCTAACGCTTTGTGTGCGTATAACGTGTGTGTGTGTGTGTGTGTATGTGTATACTACGTGCGTGTACGTGTTTGTGTGTGTGTATGTACTACGTGCGTGTACGTTTGTGTGTGTGTGCGTATACTGCATATGTGTTTCCTGTGAAATATGTGATGCAAAGGTTCCATGGGATTCAGCTACCGTTACTTAGGATGAAAGAACAGCACCACTGGAAGCAACTTGGTACGGTCTGAGACACTCACGATGTAACTTGAAGACTACCACTAGAGAAGCGCATATATGATTTAGCACATCTGTTCTCCGAGGCGGGAAGCTGCAGGTGAAGCATTATACTCCTATTTGAGCAAACAGAACATATGATGATGATGGAAACAGAATACAGGAAGAGAGGTCGCTAGGAAACAAAAGACTTAATGAGATAACCTTTTGCTTCAACTGGATGGAAAAGGAAACATAAATCAGTCATTTTGGAAGCACATAGTGGTACCCTATGATAAATTTAGCACCCCTGCACTGTTCCAAGTATGTCGTAATAGAAGAGTATATAGGATAGCTGATGCGGCTAGCAACTTCATCTTGTAAAGCCACATCCTCCAGAAACCAGCATTGCGAGAATGAATATAAATGTATGTATACAGACTTCCTGTTAGGAAGGTGACGGTAGCAATGTCCCTATTGCATATTAATTAAAGAAAAGAAGACATGAAGTGTGTTGCGGCATTGCCAGAACCATAATGTGTGTATTAGGAAGGATTGGCACGAACGAAAAGAGCTGAGATGTGTAATCACATTTTCTAATAAACGCCATTTATTGCTACAAGAGAGTGCCTCTTTGGCTCTTCTATAGAATTCTAAATTAAATTGCCAGATCCATTTTACGACGCTTCAAGAGATCTATAAAAGAATTTTAAATAAAATAAAATGTAGTTTTATTTTTCTCTGAACTGTCATTTATATTAAGATGATAAAAACCCACTTTCCTGTACTGTATTGGATCAAAATTTAAGTAGTTTTTATATAAACTGGATATTCCGACTTGATTAATTGATCTGGTAAGGTAAGATGGGGGTCATGTGTGTAGCGCACCATCTTCCACACCAGGGGGCTTAAGCTTAAACGTCGCAAAAGACAGTCTTAAGAATATGTTCTACGGTACAAGGGCGAAAGAGAACATGTTATATGACACATTGTCGACTGAAGAACATGTTCTATTAACCAGCGTCGTATGTTCTACAGCACACAGGTGAAAGAGTGTTTTTTAGTCTAATACCAGCTGAAGAACATGTTCTATTAACCAGCGTCGTATGTTCTACAGCACACAGGTGAAAGAGTGTTTTTTAGTCTAATACCAGCCGAAGAACATGTTCTATTACCCATAGTCGACTGAAGAACTTGCTCTATGGTACAAGATGGGAAGGAAGACTAAAGTCAGGTTCAGGCAAAATATACTGATTAGACACATTAGTCAGGTTCAGATAAAATATACTGATTAGACACATTAGTCAGGTTCAGGTAAAATATACTGATTAGACACATTAGTCAGGTTCAGGTAAAATATTCTGATTAGACACATTAGTCAGGTTCAGGTAAAATATACTGATCAGACACATTAGTCAGGTTCAGGTAAAATATACTGATCAGACACATTAGTCAGGTTCAGGCAAAATATACTGATCAGACACATTAGTCAGGTTCAGGTAAATATACTGATTAGACACATTAGTCAGGTTCAGGCAAAATATACTGATCAGACACATTAGTCAGGTTCAGGTAAAATATACTGATCAGACACATTAGTCAGGTTCGGGTAAAATATACTGATCAGACACATTAGTCAGGTTCATGCAAAATATACTGATCAGACACATTAGTCAGGTTCAGGCAAAATATACTGATCAGACACATTAGTCAGGTTCAGGTAAAATATACTGATCAGACACATTAGTCAGGTTCAGGTAAATATACTGATCAGACACATTAGTCAGGTTCAGGTAAAATATTCTGATCAGACACATTAGTCAGGTTCAGGTAAAATATACTGATCAGACACATTAGTCAGGTTCAGGTAAATATACTGATCAGACACATTAGTCAGGTTCAGGTAAATATACTGATTAGACACATTAGTCAGGTTCAGGCAAAGTATACTGATCAGACACATTAGTCAGGTTCAGGAAAAAATACTGATCAGACACATTAGTCAGGTTCAGGCAAAATATACTGATTAGACACATTAGTCAGGTTCAGATAAAATATACTGATTAGACACATTAGTCAGGTTCAGGTAAAATATACTGATTAGACACATTAGTCAGGTTCAGGTAAAATATTCTGATTAGACACATTAGTCAGGTTCAGGTAAAATATACTGATCAGACACATTAGTCAGGTTCAGGTAAAATATACTGATCAGACACATTAGTCAG
Source organism: Ariolimax columbianus (assembly GCA_036924085.1). Classification (NCBI taxonomy): domain Eukaryota; kingdom Metazoa; phylum Mollusca; class Gastropoda; order Stylommatophora; family Arionidae; genus Ariolimax; species Ariolimax columbianus. Next base: position 33,765,863 of record JAVGWX010000023.1, read on the forward strand.
GTTCAGGCAAAATATACTGATCAGACACATTAGTCAGGTTCAGGTAAATATACTGATTAGACACATTAGTCAGGTTCGGGTAAAATATACTGATCAGACACATTAGTCAGGTTCATGCAAAATATACTGATCAGACACATTAGTCAGGTTCAGGCAAAATATACTGATCAGACACATTAGTCAGGTTCAGGTAAAATATACTGATCAGACACATTAGTCAGGTTCAGGTAAAATATACTGATCAGACACATTAGTCAGGTTCAGGTAAAATATTCTGATCAGACACATTAGTCAGGTTCAGGTAAAATATACTGATCAGACACGTTAGTCAGGTTCAGGTAAATATACTGATCAGACACATTAGTCAGGTTCAGGTAAATATACTGATTAGACACATTAGTCAGGTTCAGGCAAAGTATACTGATCAGACACATTAGTCAGGTTCAGGAAAAAATACTGATCAGACACATTAGTCAGGTTCAGGTAAATATACTGATTAGACACATTAGTCAGGTTCAGGTAAAATATACTGATCAGACACATTAGTCAGGTGCAGGTAAATCATACTTGACAAGACTCTTACGTTCGCTTTCTTGTAGACCTTCCTGGAAACGGGCTGGTTTCATGGCAGCCTGGCTAACAAGGTAAGGGTTTGACGTGATCCCCGTAGTAGTGAGCGACACGCAGATGAAGTCAAGCATAGCAGAACCGCCCGGATAACCGCGGTCCACCTTCATCAGCACCCTCGGGATATGAGGAAAGCTATTGCAACGCGCCACTTAAGGTCCTCTTCAGGGCGCACAAAAGAGTGACCTACTCATTGTGGGCATTTGAAACAAACAAGAACATGGCACAAGAGCGAAGGAGAATATGTTCTATAAGACAATGTCGACTGAAGAACTTGTTCTATTACCCAGTATAGACTGAAAAACATATGCTGTGGTCTAATGTCGACTAAAGAACATGTTCTGTGACAGAGCATACTTAAGAACATGTTCTTTGACCAGTGCCGTACCAAGCATGTTCAAAGTAAAAACAAAGGTAGTCCCATTACACAGACTGCCGTCGTGGATGAAGTATTAGAACCTTCACTGTACCAATCCACAGCTTTGTGAAGTGGAATTGCTAGTTCCCTTCCTCGCTGCCGCTTTCCTTCTCTAGCTGCCACCCAGGTAGTCATTTACAGCTGGGTCGACTAGAGCTGCCGGTAGCGAGAGTTGAACCTCGTCCCTTTGCCATGAATCGCTAGTGTTCCTCAAACAGAGCTACCTGGATTCCTGTTGTACATAACGGGACCTTCCGTTTCTGGTTAAGGGCAGGACAGGTCGATATAATTTTATTGTAAATAAATAAGTAAAGATAGAAGTGAGGAAAAGATCGATATATTTAGTTTTGGGGAAAGTTAGGGTTAAGGTTAGGTTTAGAGTTATGTTTAGGGTTAGGGCTATGTTTAGGGTTATGTTTAGGGTTAGGGCTATGTTTAGGGTTATGGTTAGGGTTAGGTTTAGGTTTATAGTTAGGGTTATGGCTAGGTTTATAGTTAGCGTTAAGGTTATACTTAGGATTAGGGATAGAGTTAGGGATAGGTTTATTTTTATAGTTAGGGTTATGGTTAGGTTAGGTTTATGGTTAGAGATATGGTTATGGTTAGGTTTAGTGTTAGAGTTAGGGTTAGGTTTTGGGTTACGGTTACTTTTAGGTTTAGGTTTATAGTTAGGGTTAGGTTCAGAGCTATAGTTGGGGTAGTGGTTAAGGTTAGGTTTATGGTTAGAGATATGGTTAGGTTTAGTGTTAGAGTTAGGGTTAGGTTTAGGGTTATGGTTAGGTTTAGTGGTAGGTTTATAGTTAGGGTTATGGTTATAGTTAGGGTTAGGATTAGAGTTAGGATTAGCTTTAGGGTTACGGTTACTTTTAGGTTTAGGTTTATAGTTAGGGTTATGACTATAGTTAGGGTTGAGGTTAGGTTTAGCGTTAGGGTTAGGTTTAGGGTTATAGTTAATGTTATTGGTATGTTTATAGTAATGGTTAGGTTTAGGGTTTGGGTTAGGGTAAGGATTAACCTTATGATTAGGGTTAGATAACATGGATATGATCACATCGACTGACAGCAGGGTTAATGCAATGCTGCTGAAGAAACTGGACGCTATTCTTCTTATTTTGGACTAACAATTGACAGATTCATGACAATCTCGTCTTTTCTCGCAGAATGTTTGACACCACGAACAGTTAAAAAGTGGACTACTATATGACGTCATTACCTTAAATGTGTACTACAAAAAAGTTGTCTCATAGCAGACCCTGTTTGAAGGGGTTAAGGTGTAGCAGCTTCATTGTACTTGGCCATTGAATGACCAGTTCCCATCCTCGCCGTCTTTCCTTCCGTGACAGTTAGCCATATGCTTATTTACAGTTGGGTTGAATGGAGCGTGTCGATAATTGAGATTGAATCCTGGGACATTACCGTGAGAAACGAGCACTCTACCCTGGACGCTTTCTGTGAGAAACCAGCGCTCTACCCTCGACCCTTCCCGTGAGAAACGAACGCTCTACCCTGGACCCTTTCTGTGAGAAACCAGCGCTCTACCCTCGACCCTTCCCGTGAGAAACGAGCGCTCTACCCTGGACCCTTTCCGTGAGAAACCAACGCTCTACCCTCATACGCTCCCCATATATCGTACAGGAATGGACTAACAAATGACTCGTTTTATTAAGACTATAGGATTACCAAAACATGTATCCTTTGTGTCCAGACCATACCGCTCCATCCACAAACCATAACCGCTGTCTGTTCGACACTTTCTGTAGTGAAGTTGTTTTCACGAGGAAGTAACAAAACGTGAGAAAGAATTGTCAACATTCCAAATTGACTTAGTTCTAGAATTTTCCAGATGCTTATTACGCACGATTGTCTGGTAGTCTCGTGAAACTACGTGAATATTAGCATTTTGATAGCCCTCGTCTGCTTAATAACAAAATGGCGGTCGAGCGAACATATAAAAACTTGATTACTGTGCCGGGCTAAGTGACTTTATAATTTCATGTCGAGCAACTCAAGATGGAAATAAAATGTGTGTTATTATTTAATATTGTTATGTGTGTTATTATTTAATATTGTTATGTGTGTTCCACTTTACGAGAATGCAAGTTGGACAGTTGAAAGTAATAATCTCAGTGGGGAAGGAGGTTGAGAGTTGCAAAGGAGTCATGAAATGAAGATTTGTTTTAAATCATGGTAACAATATATTTACTATTACAGAGAGTGAGAGAGGGGTGAACACGGGGAGAGATGAAGAGAGAAATGAAGAATGAGATATGAGCATCCAGACAAATGAAGAAAGAGAAAAGAGAGAAAATAAAGAGAGGGGTAGAGAGATATCAAGAGAGATATTAAGAAAGACATTAAGAGAGTTGTTTGGAATGCCTTCAATGGGTAAGTTTACTCTTGTGCGCCCTGGAAAGGACGTTAAGTGGCGGGTTGCAGTAGCTTTCCTCACATCCCGAGCGTGCTGATGAAGGTGGATCGGTGTCCTCAAGGTGGTTGCGCTATGCTTTTCATCTGCGTGTCGCTCACTACTACGGGGATCACGTCAGACCCTCACCTTGTTAGCCAGGTTGCCATGAAAACAGCCCGTTTCCATGTAGGACTACGAGGAAGTCGAGGTGAGGGTCTTGGTTAGTATATTTTGCCTGACCCTGACTAACGTGTCTGATCAGTATGTTGTGTCTGACCGTGACTAACATTTCTGAACAGCATGTTGTGTCTGACCCTGACTAACGTGTCTGATCAGTATATTAGTTTGCCTGCCCGAGATAGACAGAGAGAAAGATATAAAGATAAATATGAAGATATAAATGAAAAGAGAGAGAGAAGAACAGAGAGAAACTGAGAGAGGGAGATTAACAGAGAGTGAAAGAGATTAAAAGAAATAGGCTACTGAACAGTAAATTGAAACAGCCGATCTGTAAAATAAAATGTTAGAAAATGTGAATGTCCTAGAATACTTCTTAACCTACACAGCTTTTTCTACCTTAATATGGCGCCCAGCGGCCAATCAGAAAATAGTTATTAGTATCGAGTTCGGCGTCAGTTGTAGGGGTCATGGGATATACTTACAGCGGTAAGTGTTTTATAGTCGTAGTGATGAAAGTTGTGTTACTAATGATGGCAGCGGTGATTATGTAGGACTAGGTTTTAAATATACTAAACAATGTACGTAGTATATTGACCTCTTGTGACAGGCAAATCAGTGTCTTCAAATAGTAACACAGGTTTGTAAGTTTCGGGATTCTGATAAATTCATTTAAGAATGACGTACAATCTTAGTCTTTGTCTACCTGTACTTCTATATGGGTTGATGCCCCCGTGGAGATCCCAGCTCTGACGTGAGCTGGATGTAGCCGAGTGGAGGATTTTCTGCTTATCGTGCTAGGCTCGAGCAGCTTATTACACCGCTGCGCTGGGACAAGTGCCGTAGAGAGTTGTCAGCTTATGTGCAAGTCTTTTTAAATAGACCCAAACAGAGCAAAGTAGACCCGCAGCCTGTTAGACGCCATCTATAACAAACCGCCTAACCATGGCCGGTGGTATGCCAAGTGACACACAGTTATTCGCCTCTTACGACATGCTCTCTGTGGGCCAGTGGTGCTATTCTTGCCCATGCCATACACATAGACCCCGGCGAACCACTCCGGTACAATATTAATATTTAATATAATAAAAGAAAGCTTGAATTCTCAGAAAATATATACTGAAGAAAAGTGGTCCAAGTCGCACGAAGAGACAAAATCCGCAATCAGACCATCTTGAAACCCAGCCCCTTCAGACTCGAGTAGAGCAATTTCGACGTCGGTGGCTTGTTGAGAATGAAAGCAGACTGGCTACTACGACAATCATAAGAAGCCACGGAGATAAGGGTCAAAGCCACCAGGAAGCCCTAAAAGTCCACAGAAGTGACAATATAGAACATTCGTTCGAGGACCAAGGAGTAGACAAACCAGACCAAGAGGAAGACATAAGATAAAACTGTATGGGATTCTTTCTCTCTGGCAAATATATTTATTCTGTAGAAAAAAGTAGGAGAGACTATGTAATTAAAAATATCTTATCTCTGTGGCAAAGTGGGCAAGCCGTTTACCTCGTATTCAGACGGCCAGGATTCGAATTCGAGTTGCGACGGTCGGTTCATGATGTCGGTTTATCCGGAGATCCCTGGGTTAATCGCTGTAGGGATCCCTGGGTTCATCGCTGGAGGGATCCCTGGGTTCATCGCTGGAGGGATCCATAGGTTCATCGCTGGAGGGATCCCTGGGTTCATCGCTGGAGGGATCCATGGGTTCATCGCTGGAGGGATCCTGGGTTCATCGCTGGAGAGATCCATGGGTTCATCGCTGGAGGGATCCCTGGGTTCATCGCTGGAGGGATCCCTGGGTTCATCGCTGGAGGGATCCATGGGTTCATCGCTGGAGGGATCCCTGGGTTCATCGCTGGAGGGATCCATGGGTTCATCGCTGGAGGGATCCTGGGTTCATCGCTGGAGAGATCCATGGGTTCATCGCTGGAGGGATCCCTGGGTTCATCGCTAGAGGGATCCCTGGGTTCATCGCTAGAGATCCCTGGGTTTATCGCTGGAGGGATCCCTGGGTTCATCGCTAGAGATCCCTGGGTTCATCGCTAGAGATCCCTGGGTTCATCGCTGGAGGAATCCCTGGGTTCATCGCTAGAGATCCCTGGGTTCATCGCTGGAGAGATCCCTGGGTTCATCGCTGGAGGGATCCATGGGTTCATCGCTGGAGGGATCCCTGGGTTCATCGCTGGAGGGATCCCTGGGTTCATCGCTGGAGCTACGGTGTTCGTGTTTTGTGCAATGCTCTCTGCAGGCGGGGATGCCTTTCTGCTGAGAAACTGAGCCAATGAGGAAACCCGAGACGACGAAGTCGATCCCGCACCTTTAACTTTTAACCTTTAATCTGATAGATCCTTCTACACAGCTTTTGACATATCCGTACTACAAACAGTTATCTTCTTATTGGTTGTCAAACCCTAAATAATAATGGTAAGCAGTGTTCCGGGACATACAAACATCTATAGCAGTTTATTATATAGGATCAAACTACAATACAACATGTACTGGTGTGGAGTCCTTATCGTAGAGGTAATAGAAATACGTTGTAGAGCATACAAAGAAGAACGACAAAGCTGATAGTGGGATTCCAGAATTACAGTTATGGAGAAAGACAGGAAAACCGGCCTTCAGTGTCTAGAAAAGAGAAGAATTCGAGATGACTTAATACAGGTTTATAAGATGATCAGAGAAATGGATAAATTAGACTATAACACTTTTTTTTTTCTTTAAAATACAGCCACCCACAATAACAGGAGGGCATAACTACAAATCAACTAAATAAAGGTCCAGATTAGATATAAGGAAATATTTTTTTTTAGTCAGAGAGTGGTGAATCCTTGGAATGCATTGCTACAGGAAGTATGGGAGGCAACGACAATTAATGCATTTAAGAATAGATTGGATGAAATCATAGATTTTAGAGCAAGGTAATGTAAATGAAACTGGTTGTTTACAGACCCTGCAGAGACTTTTAAACCAGTATAAAGACGTTAAGTTAGGTGTATCCCTCTCACGCTCTCTCTCTCTCTCTCTCACTCTCTCTCTCTCTCTCTCACTCTCTCTAGTTGTACCATTACTGCCTTGTGTGATACCTGTTCACGGGAAAGGCTTCGAGAGTAAACCCTGAGGAAAAATTTCGGAGCTGGTGTCCCTAAGGCAGTGTTGTGGTGGTTCCATTGCTATTCTGGCACCTCCTTGTACGTCGCTGATTCTAGGCTGTATCAGCTAATGCTGGTTCCATAGATCAATTCGCTACGCGGAGAGGAGGGACATGCTGCACGGGCAGCAGCTTCTTCTCCATAGAAGGATGTCTAAACTTTTGACCTGGAGAGCCTTCCAGTTTTACTCTGCGGTGTCGTTCTGCCGTATAATTCTATTATCAGTCATGGCTGAAACGGACTACTGCTACTATTTTTACTACGGCTACTACTACTATTGCTACTACTACTACCACAACTACTACTATTACTACGGCTACTACTACTACTATTAGTTATCACTACTACTACTACTACTACTATTCCAACTACTACTACTACTATTACTACGGCTACTACTAATACTATTGCTACTACTAATACCTATTACTGCTGCTACTACTACTATTACTGCTACTACTAATACTATTACTACTACTACTATTACTGATGCTACTACTACTACTACTACTACTACTAATACTACCACTACTACTACTATTAATACTACCACTACTACTACTACTACTACTACTACTACCACTACTACTACTACTACTACTACCACTACTACTACTACTACTACTACTACTTCTACTACTACTACCACTACTACTACTACTACTACTACTACTACTACTACTACTAATACTACCACTACTACTACTACCACTACTACTACTACTACTACTACTACTACTACTACTAATACTACCACTACTACTACTATTAATACTACCACTACTACTACTACTACTACTACTACTACCACTACTACTACTACTACTACTACTACTACCACTACTACTACTACTATTACAATCTTTTCATCATAGCCATCGCTAAAAGCTATCTACTTTACTTTCAAAGCTTGCTCGTTCAAAGCCAATGTCCTTTCTCAGTAATACAAAGATCCTATAAAAGGCCAGTATCTCCTCATCCCATGCCCTAGAGACATCCAGATCCTATTGACTACAACTTGATCCATGTCATAGGAGACAGCTCAAGAGAGTTGTACAGAGAGATGGCAACCTCATCATGTAAACATTTTGCTACAGATACCACCACTTTAAATGCGTTCGTGCATGCTTCGTAAGGGAGGCCAACTGGTTGGGGCGATATGCTCCGACTGTAGTGAAATAAGGGACACGAAGATGGCTGTAAATATACTATTTCCATAGCAGACACTGTTGTTGGGGATAAAGTGTTAGAGACTTAATTGTAGGAGGCCACAAAGGTACTTGTCTTAATTCACCCCAAACAGAGTTCATTGGGTTCCCATAATACGTCTTTGACAGTTAATGACCATAACTGGACATCCCATTTCAGGTTAAGGGGAGGACAGGTCGATAAAATTGTATCTTAAATAAGGACTCCACAATCTTAAATAATTTGTAGACAAAATGACTGGATTCAGTTTTGCGACCAATTTTCTGGAAGAATGTAGGGCCCTAATAAGAGAAGGAAATTTTCTGGGAGGAAAATTGAAATAATTGTAAGCTAAACACTTAAATTGTAATTATTGAGGTGGCCAGAATAGAACAATATCGCAAGAAATCCGGTGAATTATTCCAGACCGTTTACTTTGATGCGTGCACGCCATATGAACTCGCATATGTACGAATCAAACATACGCCTGTATGTGCCATTTTGGGTCTTGTTTCTCACCTTTGCCGTTTCCAAGAACGTTCGATGCATTGAGTATATGCACCTGTGGAACGGTCAACAAGTTTGACTGAGTCATTGATTATGTGCACCTGTGGAACGGTCAACAAGTTTGACTGAGTCATTGAGTATGTACACCTGTGGTACGGTCAACAAGTTTGACTGAGTCATTGATTATGTGCACCTGTGGAACGGTTAACAAGTTTGACTGAGTCATTGATTATGTGCACCTGTGGAACGGTCAACAAGTTTGACTGAGTCATTGAGTATGTACACCTGTGGTACGGTCAACAAGTTTGACTGAGTCATTGATTATGTGCACCTGTGGAACGGTCAACAAGTTTGACTGAGTCATTGATTATGTGCACCTGTGGAACGGTCAACAAGTTTGACTGAGTCATTGATTATGTGCACCTGTGGTACGGTCAACAAGTTTGACTGAGTCATTGATTATGTGCACCTGTAGTACAATCAACAAGTTTGACTGAGTCATTGAGTATGTACACCTGTGGTAGGGTAAAAAAAGTTTACTGGTTGATTATTAAACTAGGTTTATTGGCAATCCCATTTAAGGCGCAATGTTTGACATCCCTCACCCCCACCCCACCCCCCCCCCCCCCCACCCCCCACCCCCTCAGTTAAAAAAGTGAACTATTCTGTGACGTCACAACCCCCAAATCCGGTGCGAAAGATATATATCCAGTGCTAAAAATATATATTTATATTGTTTGGGGTGAATTAAGATGCAAGTACCGCAACAGTTTGTTTATGAGGTTTGATGTTGACTTCCCTTCTTTTCTGCATCTCATTCCCTAACTGTAACACAGCTTCACATTTACATCTTGGGTGACTGAAGCCTGCTGGTAGAAGCTCGAATGTTCTACCACCCTTTCAGTCCACGTACCGAACCAGTCAGCATTCTTGGTAACTGACAATGATGCCAAACACCGAAGTTTCGCCATGTCCCTGGGCTTACAATTCAGAATACAAATGAGCGCTTTCTCTAGCCCCTAACTTCTTTCCCGGCATTCTAAAAATAAAACCACTGTATCATTAACAATGCCAGCAGCATTCTTCTTAAACAATAGATTCTTATATTAGTCCAGTGTCCAGAACGGTTTATATACGCTATAGTTTACCACGTGGAATTTGATCCACCCGTATTTTTGCAAGTTATAGTGCAGTGTTTAACGTTAAAGTGAGTCTATAATAACTTCCCTTAGTTGTAACTGTTTCACAATTTCTGTGAAATCAATATACTCTATTACGAAGGGCGGGAGATCTAGTGATCAGACGGATATCTATCTCACAGTATGGATAGACAGAGGTTCGATGCCCTGTAATTCCAATTCTGGTTTTTTTCGGGGAGAGTATACAAAGATATATACGTACCCTGCACAGTGAGCCGTGAAAAATGCAAGTGTCCTTGATATTTTCATTTAAACAGCAAGAGGTAATGACATCCTTACATGCATGAAAGCGTAACACCATTGTAAATCTGTCTAATTTAAATCGACATTTTTCTTTCTGTTTTTTTCCTACTATTTATTTATTATTATTATTATTACTAAAGTTATTATTATTACCATAGTTTATATTATTATTACTCAAGTTATTATTATTACTATAGTTATTATTATTACTATAGTTATTATTATTATTACTATAGTTATTATTATTATTACTATAGTTATTATTATTATTACTATAGTTATTATTATTATTATTATTACTAAAGTTATTATTATTACCATAGTTTATATTATTATTACTAAAGTTATTATTATTACTATAGTTATTATTATTACTATAGTTATTATTATTATTACTATAGTTATTATTATTGATACTAAAGTTATTATTATTATTAAATATATTCCCTGAGCGATTGACTCTTTGTTGTTGGCATTCTAGTTAATAGTTATGGTCGCCCCGTCATTTCACCTCCTATCTGTCCCGACCACAGTGGAGAGCCAACAGTGTGGAATAGTTAGCCCTCATGCAGAATCCCCCTTTGTAGCTGTTGCTGATTACACTTTTAAATGTTTGTGGTACTCTTGTTTATTTTTAATTACAAAAGTCCTGTTGACCATATCATGTGTGATAGAAAATACGTGGCACTTAGTTGCAAATCGCAAGCGAAGATGGAGACAGCGTCATAGATTTTTATTTAGATGACTGCATATTTTACTGGATAGTCCTATCTGACGTGGCAAATTTTACCGCACGTATGGCACATATGAACAGTGCCAGTAATTGGGCCGTCGTGCATTATGTTCTTCCGAGCAGCTCGCTTTTACTGTGCCTCCGAAATGGATCTCTGCTCATGGGTGATGGCAATGCGCCAGGCTGAACGGTTCGGAGCAAGCAGTCCCCACAGAGCGACATCAATGGATGAACTATTCAAAGAAACTTTTATGTACATATAATTCACTTTCTATTGTTTATTTTTTTAAATAATTTTTTTATAAAATTGCAAAAGATCTCAAATTGTGAAACTAGAGTTCAGTACTTGTACTTATGGTGAGCTTATGTCGTATCTAAAGGTCCAGATGTGGTGAGCTTAGGTCGTATTTATAAGTTCAGGTGTAGTGAGGTTAGGTCATATTTATAGGCCCAGGTGTGATGAGCTTAGGTCGTATTTATAGGTCCAGGTGTAGTGAGGTTAGGTCATATTTATAGGTCTATGTGTGGTGAGCTTAGGTCGTATTTATAGGTCCAGATGTAGTGAGGATATGTCATATTTATAGGCCCAGGTGTGGTGAGCTTAGGTCGTATTAGTAGGTCGAGGTCTGGTAAGCTCAAGTCGTATTTATTTAACCTGCTGTGCTGTCTGTCGTATTTATTGAAAATGCTGTGCTATTTAAGTCGTAGGTAGTTTTATTTTTTTATTCTTCGCGGTTTCCAAGAAGTTACATTTTCTGCTGTGCTCACGGAGATGTCACAATTTCCGCAGTAGATGCTGATTTGTATGTAAGTTCAGACTTCTAAGTAAATTGCGTGACATTATTACACCAGGCCTCCATCTCGAGGATTGCCCGTGCTACAGAATGTGTGTTCGCTGTTTCTATAAGCTGTTCGGGATGGGGCCGAGGCCTGCAGAAGACGAAATTTTAGAAACGGATTACTCTAAATCCAAACAAAAGGTTCCCAGTGCAGAACTTCGAAACGGCAAGTTTCCTGGATACGGCGGTTTGTGCAAGTCAGGACCCAAAATGGAATTATCTGACAGAACCAGGCAAATGCAGAAACAGAGCCAGGAACGAGCACTCAAAGAGAAAACCATGCTGGTAGGTTGCTTCCCCTGTCTTGCGTAAATTTATTGTCTCCTTCTGTCTTATCTAATTCTGAATCCTTTTTTTTTAAAATTCGTTTGTTACCTCTTTAGTGCATTATTAAATGTCCATATTCACGTGTAAACGTTAAAGCCCATCTTGCAATATGGACGCCAATCATGAATGATCACTTAACATGAAAAAAAAATAAAAGAAAAGGCAGATTCGGATTGCAGAAGAATATTTAGAATTCCCAGGCGGAATAAATAACATTGCAATAATGTGTGTGCTGACTGGGGGGGGGGGGGGGGGGGGGGAGGGAGAGTTAGTGTACAAGGTGGATCGTATTTGTTGCATCAGAATCCGTTCTGGATTTCTTTGTTTCGTTTGTATGTGTTTTTTTTTTGTTTTTTTCTTTGCGTTCGCCTTATTTATCTATTCCCCAAGGCGTGTGTGCGTTACACTGTGGTTTTTATTTTGCGCCTGTCGGCCCAGTGCATCCGACTTCAGCATGCATTTTATGTAAGGGTCTGCTTCCTCCTGCATTTTCTAAGGGTTTGCTTCCCCGGGGTAACGGCCTGTGCTGTGATGGGGATCGAACCGCGCACCTTCTGGTTGTGAGCCGTGCCACTTAACCACTAGGCCACGCCGTCCCCTGTTTGTATGTTTGTATTGTGTCTGTTTGTTTGTGTATGTATGTGTGTGGGCATGCTGTTTTCTGCATGTGAAACATGGACAGTGAACAGGTGCCACATAAAGACGTTAAGCCACTTCAACACCATTTATCTCAGAAGGTGATGAGCATGAAATGACAAGACAAGGTTCTAGATACCGACGCTGTCACAAACTGGTATCCCTTGCATCAATTCGGTCCCCGATATGCTGGGCAAGTCATGTAGTCAACTGGTTAAGTCATGTTGTCCGCTGGTCAGGTCATGCTGTCCGTATCGCAGGTCAAGTAGTCCGTACGGCAGGACATGCTGTCTGTATAGCAGGTCATGTAGTCCGTATGGCAGGCAAGGTAGTCCGTATCGCAGGTCAGGTAGTCCGTATGGCAGGTCATGCTGTCCGTATCGCAGGTCAGGTAGTCCGTATGGCAGGCAAGGTAGTCCGTATCGCAGGTCAGGTAGTCGGTATCCCAGGTTAGGTAGTCCGTATGCCTGGTCAGGTAGTCCGTATCCTAGGTCAGGTAGTCCGTATCGCAGGCCAGGTAGTCCGTATGACAGGTCAGGTAGTCCGTATAGCTGTCAGGTAGTCCGTATCCCAGGTCAGGTAGTCCGTATCCTAGGTCAGATAGTCCGTATGGCAGCTCAGGTAATCCGTATCCCAGGTCAGGTAGTTTCTTTGGGCAGGGTATCGGCTGTCAAGGGTATACTTTTATGGTGAGATGCGAAAACGTGGGCTCCTCCATGGTGGTCAAAGAAACTTCTTGAGTCCGATCTTTCTGTCTATTGGTAGGCGGAGCCCGATCTTTGTGCCTATTGGTAGGCGGAGCCCGATCTTTGTGCCCATTGGTAGGCGGAGCCAGATCTTTGTGCCTATTGGTAGGCGAATCCCGATCTTTGTGCCTATTGGTAGGCGGAGCCCCATCTTTGTGCCCATTGGTAGGCGGAGCCCGATCTTTGTCCCTATTGGTAGGCGGAGCCTGATCTTTGTGCCTATTGATAGGCGGAGCCCGATATTTGTGCCTATTGATAGGCGGAGCCCGATCTTTGTGCCTATTGCTAAGCTGAGTCCGATCTTTGTGCCTATTGGTAGGCTAGCAACAGTAATGCGTTTTCTCTCATATAAAACTCGCTTTATGCTCTAGAAAGCGACGCAAAAGAGGCTGAGACGGCTTTGTGACCTTGTTGCGTTCAGCCAGCTTTTTCCCCTGATGTTTCTCAAAGCATCTTAACTCAAGTTCAGTTTTGATGATTCTGCTCAAAAAGCGCCTATCTGATGAGAAATTTGATGTTAGGAAAGTTGTATTTCCAGGCGTCCTTCGTGACTTTGCACACGCTTGTTAAAAGCATTGTCAGATTCTTATATGTCAAAACACAACAACAAGGACAACGGTCTTCCTAACAGACTACAGTAATGTACGCCAACCCATAACATGAACAGACAAGAGCAAACTGTTGTGTTGCGCCTTAGAACAGGACACAACCGACTCCGCAGCCACATGTACACAAAAATGAAGATTGGCAACTCAGCCATGTGTACATGCGGACAGGCGCCCCAGACAGCAGAGCACATACTGCAAAACTGCCCCGAATATGATATACAGAGAAAATCTCACTGGCCCATAGAAACAACACTGGAAGAGAAACTTTATGGACCTGTGTGTGAACTACAAAAGACAGTGAAGTTTATACAAGAGACAACATTGCAGATATAGACAATATTTTAAAGCGAACGAAAGAAGAAGAAGAAGAAGAAGAAGAAGAAGAAGAAGAAGAAGAAGAAGAAGAAGAAGAAGAAGTACGCCAACCCATCTCAAGCCCCAAATTAGATAGGTTCTCGCACGAAATAAAATACAACACCGGATTGCTGTCTCTCCCCCCCCCCCCCCCTCCCAAACAGATCTGGTCCTACAGTGAATTCCAGCCCGCTGTGGGATCGTTCAGAGCGATAAGGTAAATGAGCTAGCAAAAGCCGGAAGTGGCAGCATGCAGATTCGCCATTCACAGAGCTATAAAGAAGCACAGACACTCATCAAACCATCCATGAGGACGGAATGGAGAGATCAGCACATGGAATACTAGCCAGAAAATTAGGACACAAACAAACGGCAAAGATGGGCAGACAAAGATCTTCAGACTCAGAACGGGACATTGCAAACACAAGGCCCACCTCCGCAAAATGGGTCTTAGAGACACCGTCGCTTGCGATTGCGGACACCCAATAAGTACAATAACGTATCCTGCAGAGCTGCCCCACGTATGCAGACCAAATCAGGCAGTCTGGCCCGGCGACTCGACCAGTCTCCTCCGTGAACCTCACCAAGCTAGAAGCACAGCATCAGTTGATCGAAGAAGGAGAAGAAGAAAAAGAAAGAAGAAAAAGTTAATAACATTGATATTGTGATATGGGGGACGGCTTGGGCTAGTGATTAAGTGACACGGCTCACAACCAGAAAGTGCTGGGTTCGATCCATCCGTTACCCCGAGCAAGCAAACCCTTAGAAAATGCAGGAGGAAGCAGTACCTTACATAAAAATGCGTGCTGAAGTCGGATGCACTGGGCCGACAGGCGCAAAATATAAACCGTGAGCGCAGTTCATCTTCTACCAATGCTTTTGTGACTTTCAACATTACAGGTTTAGTTTATCTTTTGCAAAAGATATGTTAATCCGGAGAAGTCCATTCTTTGTTTGGAAATTCCCCAAGCCGTCGTTCCGCGCCATAAACGTTTGTACTATCGTCAAAACTGATAGCTATTTTGTCTTCTTCGTGGACCAACATTTTTTAGCAGACGAATAACAGTTGTCTGTAAGATCACCTAAGACGTACAATTTGTGGCGCGAAATACTAACAGGGATATTGTTCTCGGCAAACTCTATCCCCAAAATCTAAAAGAGGACCACGAAGAATTGGCCCGCAAGCGTCTCCTAGCATCAGCGAAGACTCCGCGTAACATAAAACTTGCCTTCTGAGGCATCGTCTAACAGAGGCTGTTTCAAAACAGGAAATGGTCCCGTACCTAGTCAAGGCTGAACATGAAATCAATCAGATTACTGCACGGAAACGGAATTATTTAAATCATCATACAATGGTGACACACAATGAAAATGAAAGCCATATAGTCCTGCTTACAGATGCTCTCGCCGTAGTCACAGCGCAAAAAAGCCAGAAAAACACTGAGCTTAATGACTTAAGAGCAGCACTCTGCAAACTGTGCCAGCAGCCCGCACCAAAAAGGGTAGTGGTACAGTGGGTCCCATCACACTGCAACATCCAAGGCAACGAGGAGGCAGACAGACTGGCAAAAGAAGGTGCAAGACTACCACAAACAGATACTAGTATGACGTACGAAGAGTCAAAACGGCTTATCAAAGCCAGATACATGACCAAATGGGAAACCGAACATACTGGTTACACCAAAAACGATGCCGATTACCAGTTGAACCGAAGAGAGCAGGTCGTTGTCTTCAGACTTCGCACTGGCCACAATAGACTGAGGTACCACATATTCAACAAATTGAAGATAGGTGGTACCGACGAATGC
Organism: Ariolimax columbianus; assembly: GCA_036924085.1. Taxonomy (NCBI): domain Eukaryota; kingdom Metazoa; phylum Mollusca; class Gastropoda; order Stylommatophora; family Arionidae; genus Ariolimax; species Ariolimax columbianus. The sequence goes on from JAVGWX010000023.1 coordinate 33,781,832, forward strand.
CCGTGCGGTACTGGTAAAATGACCGCTGAACATCTGCTGCAGAACTGCCCGACATACGAGGATCAGAGAGAGCAGATGTGGCCATCACCAGTGGAACTGCAAGACAAGCTCTATGGCAGTGGCGACAGCCTCAGGGTGACCGCCGCTTTTTTCGAAAAAATAATGGTTACTGTCTGACTGCGTACGAAGAAGAAGAAGAAGAGGAAGAAGAAGATGAAGAAGAAGAAGAAGAAATCATCGTACCCTACATCCTGCCCTCCTCCCACAAACTTGCCGCCCTCAGAAATTCGTCACGACCTAGATACCACGCCCCTCATAAAATCGCCCGGTGATGATGGCCTAACTGCAGAGGATCTCAAAGCCTGCGGAGTACCACACTACCAGGCCCTCGCTCAGCGCTTCTCAACCTATATACACACAGGTAGAATACCGACGGTTTGGCGCAGTTCAAAAACGATCCCCCAGCACAAAAACGATCCTCCTACACAAAAACGACCCTCCTACACAAAAACGATCCCCCAGTACAAAAACGATCCTCCTACACAAAAACGACCCTCCTACACAAAAACTATCCTCCCACACAAAAACGGTCCTCCTACACAAAAACTATCCCCCTACACAAAAACAATCCTCCTACACAAAAACTATCCTCCCACACAAAAACGATCCTCCTACACAAAAACTATCCCCCTACACAAAAAACAATCCTCCTACACAAAAACTATCCCCCTACACGAAAACAATCCTCCTACACAAAAACAATCCTCCTACACAAAAACAATCCTCCCACACAAAAACGATCCTCCTACACAAAAACTATCCCCCTACACAAAAACAATCCTCCCACACAAAAAACGATCCTCCCACACAAAAACGATCCTCCTACACAAAAACTATCCTCCTACACAAAAACTATCCCCCTACACAAAAACAATCCTCCCACACAAAAACGACCCTCCTACACAAAAACTATCCTCCCACACAAAAACTATCCTCCCACACAAAAACTATCCTCCCACACAAAAACTATCCTCCCACACAAAAACAATCCTCCCACACAAAAACTATCCTCCCATACAAAAACTATCCTCCCACACAAAAACGATCCTCCCACACAAAAACGATCCTCCTACACAAAAACTATCCCCCTACACAAAAACAATCCTCCTACACAAAAACAATCCTCCCACACAAAAACGATCCTCCTACACAAAAACTATCCCCCTACACAAAAACAATCCTCCTACACAAAAACAATCCTCCCACACAAGAACGATCCTCCTACACAAAAACTATCCCCCTACACAAAAACAATCCTCCTACACAAAAACTATCCCCCTACACAAAAACAATCCTCCTACACAAAAACAATCCTCCCACACAAAAACGATCCTCCTACACAAAAACTATCCCCCTACACAAAAACAATCCTCCTACACAAAAACAATCCTCCCACACAAAAACGATCCTCCTACACAAAAACTATCCCCCTACACAAAAACAATCCTCCTACACAAAAACAATCCTCCCACACAAGAACGATCCTCCTACACAAAAACTATCCCCCTACACAAAAACAATCCTCCTACACAAAAACTATCCCCCTACACAAAAACAATCCTCCTACACAAAAACAATCCTCCCACACAAAAACGATCCTCCTACACAAAAACTATCCCCCTACACAAAAACAATCCTCCTACACAAAAACAATCCTCCCACACAAAAAAAATCCTCCTACACAAAAACAATCCTCCCACACAAAAACGATCCTCCTACACAAAAAAGGAGACAAGGAAGACCTCGGTAACTACCGACCAATCACGCTCCTCTCGGTCACCTACAAAATATTCACGAAATGTGGTCCTTGCTAGAATACGCCCTACTCTAGACGAGGCACAACTGTTCCAACAGGTTGGATTTCGTCGTGCATATAGCACCATGGATCACATTTCGTCGTGCATACAGCACAATGGATCACATTTCGTCGTGCATACAGCACTATGGATCACATTTCGTCGTGCATGTAGCACCATGCATCACATTTCGTCGTGCATATAGCACCATGGATCACATTTCAACCTGCTGTCGACTGATCGACCAGCCCGAGAGTACCAGACCCCACTAATGTATACCTTCATCGAATACAAGAAGGCGTTTGACTCGGTAGAATCGAAATTCGTCTGGCAATCTCTAAAAGATCAAGGGGTCGCCCGGAGATACACAAGAATCCTTGCTGACTGCTACACCGATTGCACGACTACCGTCCAACCCTCCCAAAGACCGGTAGTAGTACCCATACAGGTAAGAGTTCGGTAAGGGGACATATCCCCAAGCCTTTTCTCTGCTACGTGACTGGAATCCGTCATCAGCCGGTACTTTTGGCATCAATATTAATGCCAGGCTGGTAAATCACCTTCGCTTTGCAGATGATCTAGTACTCATCACGGAGACGGCCACAGACGCCAGTGAAATGCTAGTTGCGCTCCACCGAGAGGGAAAGAAAGCGGGACTCGAAGTGAACACGTCCAAGTCATGCGCAACCGATTCGCTTCCCGCGACCCCGGTCTTCCTGGATGGAGAGAGACTCAACGATGTGGACAAGTACATCTACCTTGGACGCCTGCGCAACATGGAGAACGACTTGAGCCCAGAGTTGACAAGACGGTGTCTAGTACATCTACCTTACTGCGAAGAACGAACGATGGTTCGAGCACAGCGACAGCGTTATAAGGTACCACAGAGACAAGACGCGTCCACCGGGACGACCACCAACACGTTGTACCGACTACCTTGCATCATGCAACAACATCCACGATGTCACAGATGGGCGACATTATCCACTGGTCCACCTTCGCCCATTATAGAGACCGTTGGAAGAGAAGTTGGAACCCGCAGCGATGTAAACGCCGCTGAAAAATCCAGTAGTATTGTTATCCAAAATATAACAAAATGTCGTAATATTTTCGTCCGCTATTTAACATTAGTAATAGGCCTTGGAGATATAGTAAATACCTATAATATAAGTGGTTTCCCTTAGGCTAACATGCTATTCTGTCTGTTTGTCTGTCTTTCTGTCTGTCTTTCTAAGAAACGAATTACTTGTGTTCAATTCTATCTTTTGACAATTACTAGAGAAATGCAGAGAAGACTTTTATGTGAGTGACTTCCGTTACCGGACTACCACCAGACATCGTGGGCCACGTCTCGTGGGTTTTCGGGATCGATCTTCTAACCGAGCGTCTGTCTCTTAGACATTTCAGATTCTCTTTGTTTCCCCACTGACCCAGGGTACTATCACAAGTGAATCAACCACAATGAAGCGCTGTGGTTCTCCCGAAACGAAAAAATGTAATATCGTATTCACAATCTTCTTTAATGTCTGACTAGCACGAAGTCTTGGAACAGCCAGTGGTTATGGAGTGTTAACAAGAATACAGAGACTTGACAAGAACAGCCATGCCAGACGGTATATTTAGTTAGCAGAGTGCAACTGTCAAGTCTGACACAGCTTGCCATATGCTTAGAAACAGCGCATGACAGGAAGTGGAAGAAGCAGGTCATGATTAGTTGCCATGGTGACCTAATCTCGGGGGTCGCTACAGACGAGATGTTATGAGGCTCTTACCACTCAAGAAACGAAGGAACGAAAACGAGAAACGGTGTGTGTTTGAATCCTGCAAATTTCAAACGAGCCCTGGTCTCAAGAGAGGTGAAATCTCGTATGGTCTATCGGAGTATGTGCGTATGACAAAGACAAGAATAGCACCCCTACCCCACAGAGAGCATATCGTAGGAGGCAAATAACTTTTCAACGGCATAACATCGGCCATTGTTAGATGGTTTGTTAAGAGTAGCATATGTGATGCCTAACAGGCTACTGGTCTACATTTCTGTAGTGTTTGAGTCTATTAAGATGGACTCGCACATCGGTTAATCCAAGAAACTGGTTGAATACAGACTTCAGTCTTCTAAACCAGTATAAGGACGTTAATTTACTTTAAGTTAAGAGATCGGTGACTAGTCCTATGGTAGATGGACCATAAACTCCCATGTACACGATGTGCACGTAAAAGAATCCTCGGCAGTTGAACCTCAAAAAGAACAGGATGTTAGCCATTAGCCCGGTACACATTCTGAAGATAACGAAATTTCTACTCAACTGAGGCCCACATGAGTGCTTACAATAAAGCAGCCCCCCACCCCCACCCCCCAAAGCCCCCTCTCCCACCATGCAAAGACACAACATGACAATCACGTGTTTGTCTGATAATTCAACTGAAACAATAACCAAGAACTCAACAGGAAAACAATAACCCTCCCTTAGCTATGAATATTTCTATGTTGGGAACAATCTGGATCGAGATATTTGAATCCAGACAGTAATGTCAAAACATGGATTGTGGATAAAAGAAACGGAAAGAAGAAAAGACAACTAGAGAATTATCTATTTTCAAAGGTAGCGAGAGGTATGAGAAAGGCAAGGAAAATATTTTGAGAATTATAAGGATAATCAGATAAGCAAACACACTGAGACGCATTCACGTCATTCCTGAATTATTTCGGTATTTGCTCATTTCCCGTATTGTCCATCATAAACCTCTTTCACGTGACATTATGTCACGTATGTGGAGAGGAGAGGAGGACGGAATAAGGGGGAAGAATTGACACGTTCTAGTAAACTGAGTATGATGTCTTCTATCAATTAGGGCAAATCAATTAGGGCAGGGTTCAAGACGCTGAGCAGCGCACGAGCTGCAGGGGTCAGCGACCCATAGCTGACTGCTAGCTTCAAGGTCAGCGAACCAGAACTGCCAAGACCCTTCTACACCTCCACGCGGTGATCCTGGATAACAGGCTGCAGCAGGGCAGACTGGCTAAGGAGAAGGGGTCGAAGAGGGAATGCTAACCCGGTACTCAAAAAATGCTTGCTGAAGTCGGATGTGTTGGACCGAAAGGTGCAAATATCGCAGTCAAGCTGTAAACTACGACATAACGCATTCCGTTCTCTGGACTACATTCTGCTACTTAAGCCCTTTCATGGTTTGGTAGCGGGAGATTGAGAACGAACGAAGCCAAGCAGAGCCAATTAGGGCAATAACCCAGATCAATTTGAACAAAATTCTGACATTTTCATGTGTTTTTCAGTTACTCGTGAAATGGACAAAATTCTGACATTTTCATGTGTTTTTCAGTTACTCGTGAAGTGGACAAAATTCTGACATTTTCATGTGTTTTTCAGTTACTCGAAAAGAGGACAGATGAGGACATTTTAGTATGCAAATGACTACACGAAGGAACATAAATTAATTACAAGTATTTAATCATTTGATAAATGTAATCGCAATAAAATATAGAAATCGATATAATCAGTTGAATAGGAAATCTATTTTTTAGAAGTTTTTGTTAACTGAGTTTTAGAACTTTTTTTGCCATACACAATTTTTTTTTAAATAATATTTTTTCAGTTGGCGTAATTTTTTTTAAGTACGTTTTTTTTTTCCATTCACCTTGTTTTCTAAAGCTGAGTGTTTTGTACTGTGTTTTACTTTTTGCGCTTCAGTGCATCCGATTTCATCACTTATTTCTATTATGTTCACTGTCTATAAGAGGTACAACCTTAATGGTTCGTGAATCCCAACTCTGACAACTTCCGGACCGTGCAAGTAACAGCTTCGCTCCGTCGCCCCCGAAGAAGATCTGAGTTCCTCACAAAAGACACAATCGTGGATTTCCAACCAAGACACATTACACGCGTATACTACAGTTATGCAATGTCTTCTATAGAATCTACACTGAAATGTTCAGATATTTTTCCACGGATGTAACATATCATTTAAAAGTCTCTCCAAATTGATATTTCTGTCACAGACTGTCTGAACGTATTGAGTACAACCACCGGAACAGAACATATATCCATAGCTTTTCCTTTACTGATAAAAACCAAGTCGAATTTTTAATGTGAAAGCAGCTGAGTCATACTTCCGGATAGTATCAGCTGTGAGAGACGTAGTACGGTTATACAATCGATGAAATAACGTTAAATATGTCTGTATGTCTGTCTGTCTGCAGTCTATTAGATTTGCATGCCTCCTTATCAATCTGCGTTTCTGCCTATCTGATCTGGTCTGCGTCTGTCTGTCTGTCTCTCTCGCTCTCTCTCTCTCTGTCTTTTTCTCTTTCTCTCTATTTCTATGTGTGTGTGTATATATATATATATATATATATATATATATATATATATATATATATATATATATATATATAGAGAGAGAGAGAGAGAGAGAGAGAGAGAGGGAGAGATTCCGTGGCGAAGTGGTTAAGCTGTCGACCTCGGGATCAGGTGGTGTGGGTTCGACTCAGGATTCCGCCGTTTTTGTCACGGGTGCTTGATGCGGAGTACCCTGCATCTCGAAGTTGCCCCCTAGTCGTCTTGTCCTTGAATTGCCACTGGGGTCGGGAGGCACGAGACGAGAGAGTGAGGATAAAAAGTAGCCCAGTTAATCCTTAATAAAAATAGCGCTTGCAAAATAAATTATGCCATCATCGTCTACGATGGACGGTGGCCTTTGCCTTTATATATATGATATATAGGAGAGATGAAGAGCGCTCGGCTCAAAAGGAAGACGACGCGAAACAACGTGTGTTCGATGCGTTTCCTGCTCTCGGGACTGTGAGATCGATCGTCTAGACGTACGGAGACGGACGATAAACTGTGAGGTGCCGTGTATGCTATACACTTAGAAGAACACTGGACAATTCAAAATCTGAAAAACCAGGCTTACCATCGCTGTTCGGAAAGACCATTCGTAAAATAATGAAACTCCAACCCCAGTCTTAGTGAACCACAAGAAGCGAAATCGAAAAAAATAGAACTACCACGGATGGCTGGATAACGTTTGGCTCCCCCTGGTAGCAGGAGTTCGCATGTCTTTTTGAATACCAAGATTACAAGTATTTCAAGTATATATATATATGTTGTTGTTTCGAATGCCACAATGAGTTTACTACTTTGTACGTCTTTAAAACTACGTTCTTCACATCCCGAGCGTGCTGATGGTGGGCTGGGGTCCTCCAGGCGGCTGTGTTATGCTTGGCTTCATCTGCGTGTCGCTCACTGCTACGGGGATCACGTTGATCCCTAACCCTGTTAGGCAGGCTGCCATGAAAACAGCCCGTCTCCAGGTAGGACTACGAGGAAGCCGAGGTCAGGGTCTTGACCTGTATATTTGACTTGACCCTGAATACCTTGTCTGATCAGCATGTTTTACCTTACCAGACATTAGTCATTCTCCCATATATATATATATTTATATATATACCTACATACATATGTTACCAAACTTTTTTTACCCTTGGATAGTCAATAAATATACAAATAAATCCCTACAGCACACACGTGACGTTTTTGGGGTGAATGCTTTTCATCCCGTGGACAGATCAGAACCTGCAGGACGATCATGAAGGGAACGCATGCTCAAAGACAATTATTTATTACACACATCAGAGCAAAACAATATGTATAATATGAACTACTCATTGTAATGGAAATCATAGCAATAACAAAGACAGCAGTTTGGTCATCCCATCAAAATGCAACCCAATTAACAACAACACTGAGCTAGCACTATAAACTAGATTAAAGCATGTTTTTCAAAGTACAATCGGCGACAAGAACAAGAAAACACAGCATCAAATTAATTATAGAAAGGTTCAGATTAGATCAAAACAAAATATATGGTTTTTTGTTAGGAAGTGATGAATTCTTGGAACGCATTGTCATCGAAAACAGTGGGTCAGTTAATGCATTCAAAAATAGATTGGATGCACATAGTTATTTTTAAAAGTGTAGTGAACGAAACTGGTTGTATACAGACACTTCAGAGTCTTCTCAACCAGTATAAAGAAGTTGAAGGTCAGTCCCATGGAAAAAGGCTGCAGCAAAAATAATCTGGCCAGCGAGATGGAGATTGACATTGCGATCACCATAGTGCTGAGCTTAAAGAGGAGCCACGCATTGCACTACGGCTGGGAGGACCCATTTCTTGTGTCTTAAGTTCTCCTCGTGTTGCAACCTGCTTATCTACGGTTCTTCTCGATATCGCTCCAGGCGGAGTATAGGATATCTACTTAATATGTCTTTTAAAAGAACGCTTGCACAAAAGTAAATTGTCTTATTTCGGGATTGGTGATTCCTGTAACAATGGTTTTTGGCCATGATGAGGTTGCTAGTCCCATGCAAAACTCTCTTTAGTCATCTTTTATAACGTATTAAATGGCTTATTCTTTCCTCACTCTGAATCCAAAACCGATTTGTCTCACTGTATCATTCCAATATTCTGCCTGGAGCCTGCTAAATGTGCGCCTTCCCACTATGACCTTTGACTCCCCGCTCCTGAACTCCAACCAAGTCCGTCCAACCTTCATGTCCTCCTCTAACTCTACTCCTCTCTCTCTGTCTCTTTCTTTCTCCCTCCCTCCCCTCTCCCAACAAACCCTGAAAGCCACCCAAAGGTATTGGGCACTCCGCATTCCACGAAAATCAATCACATCGCTTTCAGAGCCACGCGCAGAAATTTGCTAGCACTCTTGCTTAGCATGACAAGTATAAAGATCATTCAGACAGTAGCATACATACACGCTTACGTCAAGGTCCTTCTTATCTTGGAAGTTAAACTTTCTGGATGTGATTCAGACATAGTGAATTTGTGTGTGATTGATTTTAGTCGAATGTTTAGGTTCGGATGTATTATTAAAAAGTAGTTCTCAATTTCGAGATTGGTTCTTCAATTTGAACATGAGTCCATGGTTTGTAACACAGAAAGCGGATAATTTCGTCTATTCCTGATTTCTTGAGTGCACGGATTGCGTACTTCCTCGTCTGATCTGCAGACAATGGTGAAACTATTTCGTGTTGTCTGTTATACGGAATCGCTATCAATGCAATCCTGACGGATCCATAGGTGCTACGTTTCTCTCTCGTTCTTTCTCTGTCTCCTCTCGCCACCCCACCCCCCTCACTCTCTCTCTCTCTCTCTCTCTCTCTCTCTCTCTCTCTCTCTCTCTCTCTCTCTCAGCATTTAGCGAACGCTATATTAGATACCAAGCATTTCAGTGTAACTTGATTTGACAAAAATAGAGCTAGTGTGTCTTCCAAACAACTAAACAGGGTTGTGTATAATGTTTGTAACTTCATCACATAAAATCGTTGCCGTAAGACGTAGTTTTCAAACGTTGTTCATTGTCCCTGATAAAGACCGTTAGATCGTAAAGTAAGTTTTGTTTCTATTTTCTTCTTACCGCAGTATCTTCTTATTTTCAATAATCAGCCTTCCTGAGCCATTAACTTTTGGGTGTTCTATATTCAAGTGCTGGGAGGTCCTATGCCTTTATTTCCCACTCCGGACAAAAGTCAGACAGATGTCTGTCTCCTTGTCGACCTCATACGGGTATCTGGCCATGCCAATAATTATTATTTTTACACTTTCATGAAACCGTCACTGCATATGCTTTAATACAGGCTTCCTGTAAATGAGACAGCTATATGGATAAGCAAATTATACATCTGTAACTAAAATATAAATCCTAGCTACTGACGTTTTATATCGTTTCTTTTTTGTTTTAAATATAAGATAGGGGGTGGGTGGGGGGTTGGGGGTGGGATCTTCTCGATCAACCTTCCTCCTTTTTGGTATGGGTTTGAGGACGGATATGGCGGAGTTGATGTAGTGATCACTTCCTTGTTGCCAACATTTTCTATTGCTGCTCTATACCTCCCACCCCCAATTTTCATTCTGCTTCCCCGTTTTATATTTGCTGAAATCATCGGAACCACAGAGCCAAGTGTCTTGTCTTGTCTTGTCTTGTCTTGTCTTGTCTTGTCTTGTCTTGTCTTGCCTTGCCTTGCCTAGCCTAGCCTAGCCTAGCCTAGCCTTGCCTTGCCTTGCCTAGCCTAGCCTTGCCCTGCTTTGCCTTGCCATGCCTTGCCTTGCCTAGCCTATGCTATCACTGCTTTGCCTTGTTTATATTGATTATTGTTAGTGAAATCATTTAATTTGGCGTTCTCGCGTAATTCTTTCGATCCTCGAGATAAAAGGTTGCTTGTTTTTTTATTCACGACTATCAGCCAAAATGGCCGCAGAAACATAAAAAGGACGAATGAAGAGCGTGTCCGAGACCATCGCCAAACCATCTGTAAATTCAATCAAGTGAAAAATCTTTGTCTGCGCACTATAAGATAAATGGGAATGGTTGGCTTGGCTTCGTTCTCAATCTCCCGCTACCAAACACTGAAAGGGCTTAAGTAGCAGAATGTAGTCCAGAGAACGGAATGCTTTGTGTCGTAGTTTACAGCTTAGCTGCGATATTTGCACCTTTCACATCCGACTTCAGCAAGCATTTTTTTAGTACCGGGTTAGCATTCCCTCTTCGATCCCTTCTCCTTAGCCAGTCTGCCCTGCTGCAACTTATTATCCAGGATAACCGCGTGGAGGTGTAGAAAGGTCTTGGCAGCTTCGGTTTGCTGACCCTGACGCTAGCAGTCAGCGATGGGTCCCTGATCGCTGCAGCTCATGCGCTGCTCGGCGTCTTGATCCGAGCTAAAAGCTTAAACTAGGAACAAAATAACAACAACTCAAGTCAACAGCCATCGCTATAATGTGGGATATCCCAAAAGAGATGCGAATAAAAAAAATGGTTGAATAATGACACCCGGCAATAAATTTCAAAAACTGCAACAACTAGACAGACCGGCTGACATTGATCAAAAATGGAAGCGGCTAAGACAGCTCTGGAAAACAACGTGCGAGCAGGATTTTGGGGTAAAAAGGAGAGACAGGACAAAGAATGATGGATAACAGTAAAATGTTGATTAAGATTAAAGAGAGATGGAAAAAGTTGATTACCTCAACATGGAAACTAGAACCATCAAAACGAAAGCACAATAAGATGGAAAGGTCAGTGTCTAGCATGGATAAATTACAAGTTTTTATTATAATACAGCCACCCACAAGAACAAGAGGGCATAGCTACAAGTTGACTAAAGAGAGGTCCAGATTAGATATTAGGAAATATTTTTTTAGTCAGAGAGTGGTGAATGCTTGGAATGCATTGCCATAGGAGGTAGTGGAGGCAGGGGCAGTTAATGCATTTAAGAATAAATTGAATGCGCATAGCTTTTAGAGCAAGGTGATGTACATGAAACTGGTTGTATACAGACTCTGCAGAGTCTTCTAAACAAGTATAAAGACGTTAAGTTAACTTAAGTTAAGTTATGTCCGTTACAGAACGTGGCTTCTTGGAACCGCCATGTATTTGTCTGTTATAAGTTTCTCAGCAAGGTTCCCATTACTTTCAGTGTATGGGGGAGCAATCGAGCGAGGAAAAAACCCAGTGTCTGTCAAACTGGACGTGGTGGGAATCAGACCTGGTCCTTTGGGATTGTTTTTTTTCTTTTCTTTATGTTTTTTATTTCTTTTGCCTTATTTCTCTTCTTCTTCTTCTGCATCTGCGTTCGTTCTCAATCTCCCGCTACAAAATCCTGAAAGGGCTTAAGTAGCAGAATGTAGTCCAGAGAACGGAATGCGTTGTGTCGTAGTTTACAGCTTGACTGCGATATTTGCACGTTTCGGTCCAACCCATCCGACTTCAGCAAGCATTTTTTGAATACCGGGTTAGCATTCCCTCTTCGATCCCTTATCCTTAGCCAGTCTGCCCTGCTGCAGCCTGTTATCCAGGATCACCGCGTGGGGGTGTAGAAGGGTCTTGGCAGCTCTGGTTCGCTGGCCCTGACGCTAGCAGTCAGCTATGGGTCGCTGACCCTGACGCTAGAAGCCAGCTATGGTTCGCTGGCCCTGACGCTAGAAGCCAGCTCTGGTTCGCTGGCCCTGACGCTAGAAGCCAGCTATGGTTCGCTGGCCCTGACGCTAGAAGCCAGCTATGGTTCGCTGGCCCTGACGCTAGAAGCCAGCTATGGTTCGCTGGCCCTGACGCTAGAAGCCAGCTATGGTTCGCTGGCCCTGACGCTAGAAGCCAGCTATGGGTCGCTGACCCTGACGCTAGAAGCCAGCTATGGGTCGCTGACCCCTGCAGCTCATGCGCTGCTCAGCATCTTGATCCCCTTATTTCTCTATTGCCCAATACGGTGTGCGTTGCACTATGTTTTTATTTTGCGCCTGTCGGCTCAGTGCATCCGACTTCAGCATGTATTTTATGTAAGGGTCTGCTTCCTCCTGCATTTTCTAAGGGTTTGCTACCCCGGGTTAACGGCCGGTGCTGTGATGGGAATAGAAGCCAGCACCTTCGACTTGTGAGCCTTGCCAGTTAACCACTAGGCCACGCCGTCCCCTTTTGGTATTGTGAAAACCGAGCGAGTTTCACCCCCTAGGCCACGCAACACTACGTATAGGTAAACTGGAAAATGAAAAAACAGTGTTGCGGTAGACAAGTCTCTGGCTACACAGAAGCCGCAGCTAAAGGCAGATTGAAAGTTGTGTACGACAACACCAGACAACTATCAGGAATAGCAGGAACTAACAGGAACAACAAATCAAGCCAATAGAAAAACAAAGGAAGAAAGGTAACAAATCCTGAAGAGCAAAGATGCCACTGGTTGGATACTTTGAAGAGATTCTCCAGCTGAACTCGGATGTCGCAGACGGATAGGTGCAAATATCGCAGTCAAACTGTATACCGCGACACACCGCATTCCGTTCTCCTGACTACATTCTGCTACTTGCAAAGCTCTTTTCGTGGCTTGTTAGCTGGAGTTGAGAACGAATTACCAGAGAGGACTGCGGGGAAGCCAAGGTAGGGGTCTTGGTCAGTATATTTTACTTGACCCTGACTAACATGTCTGGTCAGTGTATTTTGCGTGACCATACGTTAGGCTCCTCTCCCCTACGTCCCCCCTCTCCCGCCCCCTTTGGTGCTGCTATTGGCAAGTTGTAGTTCAGTTCAGTTCAGTTCATCCCGTAACCCATCAGATCGTTGGGGCATACATGAAGACATGAAAATCCCAAGCCAACCCTCTCTGTCTGTCGCCGCCTGACGTATCTCCCCGGGACGAAGGCCTGACCACTCAGTGATGTTGTCCCCCCATCTCTTACTTGGACGTCCACGCCCTCTCTGTCCCGGTACGGAACCAAAGAGTATCGAGTTGGTAATTCCGTTGGACCTCGCGACGTGCCCGCACCAGGCCATCTTTCGTCTTTTGATAGCTGTGAACAGATCTTCAAAAGGACCAATAGAGTCTTCAACTCTCTGACGGATTTCTACGTTCGTGACACGATCCTTATATGTAACATTTAGGAGTTTTCTATAGCACCTCATTTCCATTGCATGTATCCTGCTCTGGATATCTGCTGTAATGGTCCAGGTCTCGCAGGCATACATAAATATTGACAGCACCAAAGAGCGCAGTAGTCTGACTTTTATGCCGAGGGTGAGGCGCCTGTCTTGCCATATAGGTTTCAGCCGAGTCAGCGCCGCTGTTGTTTGTGCTATTCTTGCAATGACCTCTGGCTTCGAACCCTCTTCGCTGATCAATGATCCAAGATATTTGAAACGTTTCACCACCTCAAGTACCTGCCCATTTGCCTTTATAACAGATTGAAACCCTGCTACGTTATTGGTCATGAGCTTTGTTTTATAAGCATTTATTTCCATACCAAAACTCAGGGCCGTTCTATCCAATCTACCAATCAACTCCTGGAGTTCCCTTTCTGTGCCTGCCAATACATCAATATCACCAGCAAAGCGGAAGTTTGTGATAAGCCTGTCACCTATTTTAACCGGGCCAACATGTCCTTTTAAGGTCGTCTCCATTATTCTCTCCAAGAAGATATTGAAGAGTGTGGGGGAGAGTATACAACCCTGTCTCACACCCACCGTCGTACGGAACCAATCGCCTAGCGTTCCCAAAGTTGTAGTTGCTGTCTTATATTCACGTGCAGATGAAGCTAGACTATGGTTCTCCAGGCTGTTGTGCTTTGCTTGTCTTCATCTGCTTGACACTCACTACTACAGAGATCACGTCGATCAACATATCCTCAGCCAGACTTCCTTGAAAACAGCCCGTTTCCAAGAAACACTACATGGAAAAGAGATTCTGGTATTGGTCAGTGTATTGTGCCTGACCCTGACGCGACGCCCTGGTCAGTATGTTGTGCTTGACCGGACTAGAGTTCATGTCCAAAATGTTAAACAGGATCATACTTTAAAGATTAAAGAGGCCATGTGTAACAAGTTAGGAGACAAACAAGTAGGTTTCAGGCAAAAAACGATCATGAACAAACCAGACTGCCTCATTGCTCATAATCGTACAGCCGTCATTAGGAAGGCGTTCAAGTCTGCACATCAGCTTTATTGTCTATGAAAATATATTTTCCATCTTGGATAGGAATACACTGCAAACTACTATAGTCTAGTCTGTAGATAGTCGAGTCTGTAGATAATCGTGTCTGTAGATAGTCGAGTCTGTAAATAGTCTAGTTTAGTTTGTAGATAGTCGAGTCTGTAGAGTCTACAGATAGTCTGGTCTACAGATAGTCTGGTCTACAGATAGTCTGGCCTACAGATAGTCTGGTCTACAGATAGTCTGGTCTACAGATAGTCTGGCCTACAGATAGTCTGGTCTACAGAAAGTCTGGCCTACAGATAGTCTGGCCTACAGATAGTCTGGTCTACAGATCGTCTGGTCTACAGATAGTCTGCCCTACAAATAGTCTGGTCTACAAATAGTCTGGTCTACAGATAGTCTGGTCTACAGATAGTCTGGTCTACAGATAGTCTGCCCTACAAATAGTCTGGTCTACATATAGTCTGGTCTACAAATAATTTGGTGTACAGATAGTCTGGTTTACAAATAGTCTGGCCTACAGATAGTCTGGTCTACAGATAGTCTGGTCTACAGATAGTCTGGTCTACAGATAGTCTGGTCTACAGATAGTCTGCCCTACAAATAGTCTGGTCTACATATAGTCTGGTCTACAGATAGTCTGGTCTACATATAGTCTGGTCTACAGATAGTCTGGTCTACAGATAGTCTGACCTATAGATGCCACCCTCTAACCCCGGGCTATCCCACACCTAATGTAAGGCTGTGTCAATAATGACGTGGATTGTGCTAAAGTTGTAGCCGCTTCTACTCTACAGTGATCGAGAATAGTCTCTAGTTGTTCAGCATGACTGTTTTGCTTATTTATTTTTCTAACGTGGAACACGAATTCTATTTCTGATGTCTAAATCTATCCGTGCCTCTTGGTAAGACAAACATCGCACCCTGCAATCGATAACAAGGCCTAACTGACATTAGTACCCAGCAGTGTGATCTGTATACTGTTACGTTGGTTTTCTGTGTGCGTTTTGTCGCCAGATTGATTTATGGATTGCGGGGCATTCTACTTCTGTTTATTTCTTTGTCTTTTTATTATGTTTCTGTTCTTCACCCTTTTCCTTTTATTTGTTTCCTTCATTGTCTTCTTTGTTAATTTTTCGAGTTTTTATTTTCTTTTATTCAGTGTCCTTTATGAGGAAATTGTAGACATTTGCATCTATGGATTTCTCAAGTCTGACGTTCGGTCGATGATTCTGTCATTTCTCTATCTCTGACTCTATCCACGTCAGACGGCTGGCTAGTGCTCAGTTAGTCTGTGAACCACATAGCAGTATTCGGTTTTTGACATGCGATTAACCGAACTCCGTATTAGGAGAGTATACAATACGTTTAACTTGAATGATATGCGGATATACAAGGATTGGACCACTGTAAGCTGCATGGAGGAACACTTTACAAACATATACACACGCATCCATACGCTGGCCAGTATGTCCACATTACAAAACAGATATACACACGCCTCCATACGCTGGTCAATACGTCGACATTACAAACATATACACACAGACAACATCCACTGGCCAATTCGTCCTGATATCGCCCAAAGGACTGTGATCTGTGTTGGAAAAGAGCGTACCTTCGCCAGTAGAATACAGAAAGGCAACCCTTTAACAAACCAACAAAAACTTTTCTAGCATTTCATAACAAGTGGATTTCGGAATGTGTGCATCGTGTTGTTGTTGTTATCGTTGTTGGTGTTGTTGTTGTTGTCGTCGTTGTTGGTGTTGTTATTGTCGTCGTTGTTGTTGTTGTTGTCGTCGTTGTTGGTGTTGTTGTTGTCGTCGTTGTTGGTGTTGTTGTTGTCGTCGTCGTTGTTGGTGTTGTTGATGTTGTCGTCGTTGTTGGTGTTGTTGTTGTTGTCGTTGTTGTTGGTATTGTTGTAGTTGTCGTCGTTGTTGTGTTGTCGTCGTTGTTGGTGTTGTTGTTGTCGTTGTTGGTGTTGTTGATGTCGTCATCGTTGGTGGTGTTGTTGTTGTCGTCTTCGTTGTTGGTGTTGTTGATGTTGTCGTCGTTGGTGGTGGTGTTGTTGTTGTCGTCGTTGTTGGTGTTGTTGATGTTGTCGTCGTTGTTGTTGTTGTCGTCGTTGTTGGAGTTGTTGTTGTCGTCGTCGTTGGTGTTGTTATTGTTGTCGTCGTTGTTGGTGTTGTTGTTGTTGTCGTCGTTGCTGGTGTTTTTGTTGTCGTCGTCGTTGTAGTTGTTGTCGTCGTCGTCGTTGTTGGTGTTTTTGTCGTTTCCTTGTTGTTTAATGCCCATAATGCGTGAATTCACTCTTTTGTGACTTATCAGCTGTCCGCACTGCTTCAACGCCGGAGCATTAGTTTGGCAACAAAGCAACAGATGATAAACAGTATTTGTGCTACCAGTGCCAAACAAGGCCTCTGTCCAGAGCAGAATTTCGGCTTCTGAAATGAAGTGTTTGAGGGAGGTCATCTGTGTTACTAGAAGAGACAGAATGCGGAACGACGACATTCGAAGTATGGTTGGCTGTTCGTTTTTTTGTGGAATACAATTCCAGGCAGAAAATAAATTAGTTTGGTCATCTCATGAGAATGCACCCTCATCAACTTCCACTGATGGCTTACAACGCTGGTAGATCTGGCTACAGGGCATGGGAGAGGCCGTGAGGCAGATGGATAGATGGCATTAGAGTCATTGTGCAGCGATAAGGGATTACATTGACCGACGCAACGCACTTGGCGCCGGATAGACGGCGTGATCTCGCCACGTCGTTCAGCGGCACAAGTGGAATAAAAACTTACTAACTCTTTTGTGCGCCCTGAAAAGGGCGTTAAGTGGCGCGTTATAGTAGCTTTCCTCACATCCCGAGCGTGCTGACGAAGGCGCGAGGTCCCCCACGTGGTTGTCTTATACTTGGCTTCATCTGCGTGAAGCTCACTGCTACGGCGATCACGTGGATCCACATCTCGTCAGCCAGCCTGTCTTGAAAACAGCCTGTTTCCAGGAAACGCTACAGGACAAAGAGATAGTGGTCTTGGTCAGTATGTTGTGCCTGACCGTGACGCGACATCCTGGTCATTCTCGTGTGCCTGACCTTGACCTGACATCTGGTCAGTCTCGTGTGCCTGACCTTGACCCGACGTCCTGGTCAGTCTGGTGTGCCTGACCTTGACATGACATCCTGGTCAGTCTCGTGTGCCTGACCTTGGCCCGATGTCATGGTCAGTCTCGTGGGCCTGACCTTGACCCAACGTCCTGGCCAGTCTCGTGTGCCTGACCTTGACCCGACGTCCTGGTCAGTCTAGTGTGCCTGACCGGACTATCGTCTCGGTTCTCCAATCGTCATCGTGTACAATCTTCCTGTTGAAGTCAGCACTACAAATGTGCGGTTAAAAGCTTCTTGTAAAGAGGTCAGCCTTAGTGGTGGCCCTATGCTTCACTTGCAACGTAAATGCGACTCAATGAAGACACGGTGCAGCACACGTTACATTCGAACTGCTATATCTGCACCGTTCTGTCCGACACCTTCGCTTTCGTCAAGTTATTTTTCGGGTTACATCTCCTTAGTCCTGGCTGTGATTACACTATCTGCAAGTTTGCAGGTGGTTAGCAGTCAGCGTTTTCCTTCTCCGATGTGAATTACCACCTAATGTTAAAGGCTTAACCTACCCAGACCATTCTGATGTTCAAGGGCCAGGGATACATAACTCGTCTATACTCCTGTTTGAAGAAACATCCCAGCCAGGGAATGGACGTTTGCTGTGCACAGACTGGTGTGTGAATGCCTTGAGAGTATTTCGTTAAAATTGAAAACTGATCTTTAATTCCACTCCGGTGAATGACACCATTTAGGAGGGCATCGTCTATTTGTTGGGATTGATAGCCCTTCTGGATCAATCATTTATGTAAGTACATCACTCCAATATCCCACCAGCCTACATGGTCCTGCGCTTCTCTCTCTCTCTCTCTCTCTCTCTCTCTCTCCTATAGCTCACTGACAATATCCCACCAGCCTACATGGTCCTGGGCTACTCTCTCTCTCTCACCTATAGCTTACTGACAATATCCCACCAGCCTACATGGTCTTGGGCTACTCTCTCTCTCTCTCTCTCTCTCTCCTATAGCTCACTGACAATATCCCACCAGCCTACATGGTCTTGGGCTACTCTCTCTCTGTCTCTCTCTCTCTATATATATATATCCTATAGCTCACTGACAATATCCCACCAGCCTACATGTTCCTGGACTGCTCTCTCTCTCTCTCTCTCTCCTATAGCTCACTGACAATATCCCACGAGCCTACATGGTCCTGGGCTACTCTCTCTCTCTCCTATAGCTCACTGACAATATCCCACCAGCCTACATGGTCCTGGGCTACTCTCTCTCTCTCACCTATAGCTTACTGACAATATCCCACCAGCCTACATGGTCTTGGGCTACTCTCTCTCTGTCTCTCTCTCTCTCTCTCTCCTATAGCTCACTGACAATATCCCACCAGCCTACATGTTCCTGGACTGCTCTCTCTCTCTCTCTCTCTCTCTCTCCTATAGCTCACTGACAATATCCCACGAGCCTACATGGTCCTGGGCTACTCTCTCTCTCTCCTATAGCTCACTGACAATATCCCACGAGCCTACATGGTCCTGGGCTACTCTCTCTCTCTCCTATAGCTCACTGACAATATCCCAACAGCCTACATGGTCCTGGGCTACTCTCTCTCTCTCTCTCTCTCTCTCTCCTATAGCTCACTGACAATATCCCACCAGCCTACATGGTCTTGGGCTACTCTCTCTCTGTCTCTCTCTCTCTCTCTCTCTCCTATAGCTCACTGACAATATCCCACCAGCCTACATGGTCCGGGGCTACTCTCTCTCTCTCTGTCTCTCTGTCTCTCTCTTTCCTATAGCTCATTGACAATATCTCACCAGCCTACATGGTCCTGGACTGCTCTCTCTCTTTCTCTCTCCCATAGCCTATTGACGTCCCACCAACATGCCCGGCCTGGGATGCTCTTTCTCTCTCTCTCTCTCTCTCTCTATCTGTCCGGGTGTAATCATTTAATGGTAGTCCCATCTCACATTGTTCTCTCCGTGTAGAGTAGGTCTATCTCTATATCTCTTACCTTAAGAATTCCATTTGAGAGTCTGTCTGGCTATGTTGGAGCGTGCCTTCCTCATTGTATGTTCTATCCAGCCCCATTTTCTTCACTTAAATTTATTATTCTAGTGAATGTTGTTGGCACCTTCCCCATTCCCCATTCCCCACCATGTCCTGCCACATTACACCATTATTATTCCAAGTCATCTGTTAGTCAAGAATTGGTGTCTTTGTTATATCCCCTTGGACGTTCTCCGTGGTTCGGCTCAACTCTACCCAACAGTACTGACTTACTCCGAGTTGAATATCCTCTTTGATGTGAATCTGGATTTCTCTGAATATATTGTTTCGTTTTATAAATTTCGTTCTTACCGTTCAACTCTGCTCTTTACATCTGTTTTGTTACATCTTTTTAAACCATGTGTCAGTTGATCTTAGTCAATGGCGCGGTGTAAAACGACGTCATACGTTGTACAGGCTTCTACCCTATGGAGATTAGACACACTTTGAGTTACCTCGTACAACTTCCTTCCAGTGTGTCAGGGGGAATATTCTCGTCTCTATGCCTTCGCGAAATCGACTTGAACAATATTAGAAAGATAGAAAAGGAAATGAACCTAGGGGTTATAATAGATCATACAGGTAAGGTGAGTGAGCAAGTCCAGGTAGCAGTGAAAAAGGCGAATGCAATGTTAGGTGTGATAAAAAGAAATATTAAACATAGGAGCAAGGAAGTGATTGTCAAACTGTATAAAGCATTAGTTAGACCTAGATTTGGAGTAATGTGTACAGGTGTGGAGTCCTTATCATAGAGGGGATGTCTTCTTCTTCTTCTTCGTACGCTGTCAGACGTCAACCTTTATTTTTTCGAAAAAATCAACGGTCACCCTGAGGCTGTCGACACTGCCATAGAGCTTGTCTAGTGTTGCCACTGGTGATGGCCACATCTGCTTTCTCTGATCCTCGTATGTCGGGCAGTTTTGCAGCAGATGTTCAGCGGTCATTTTCCCAGTAGCGCACATGCATTCGTCAGTGCCACCTATCTTCAATTTGTTGAATAGGGGGTACCTCAGTCTATTATGGTCAGTGCGAAGTCTGAAGACCACGACCTGCTCTTTTCTGTTCAACTGGTAATAGGCATCGTTTTTTGTGTAGCCAGCATGTTCTGTTTCCAATTTGGTCATGTATCTAGCGCTAATAAGCCTTTTTGACTCTTCGTATGTCACACTAGTATCTGGTTGTGGTAGTCTTGCACCTTCTTTTGCCAGTCTGTCTGCCTCCTCGTTGCCTTGGATGTTACAGTGGGATGAAACCCACTGTACCACTACTCTTTTTGGTGCGGACTGCTGGCATAGTTGACAGAGTACTGCTCTTAAATCATTAAGTTCAGTATTTTTCTGGCTTTTTAGTGCTGTGACTACGGCCAGGGCATCTGTAAGCAGAACTATATGGCTTTCATTTTTTTTGCATGTCGCCATTTTTCTACCACCTCTGGAAATATATGCTGCCTCCAGGTAGGTTCGCGTACAGTAGGGATGGGCTTTGGTGTTGTTAATGCGTTCATAGGGTCTTCGTTCATCTTTGATTTGTCTATTTCTGCAAAATTTCTCCACTTTAGTTTCCCATTTCCAAAATTATTTAGTCTCTTATGCATTGGATGGTCCGTCAGTCTTCTGAGTTTCTCTGCTTACAGCTGGGCTTTGCAGTCTCTTCTGTCGGTCATGGATTGCAGTTTTGTAATCTTTTCAAGTTCTACAATTGGCGTTGACTTCATGCCTCCTGTTTTAACTCTCATGGCTTGGTTTTGGAGTTTGCTAATTTTGTCAAAGTTCGCCTTTGGTGCTGTTGTCCATGCCGTAATGCCATACTCGAGAACTAGTCTCAACCTTCCAGTGTACAGTTTCTTTAGTATGCCTTCGTCTGCTCCCCAGCTTGTGCCAGCAAGTTTCCTCATGATTGCCATTATTTCACTGGCTCTCATTCGGTTTCTCTCGATCTGACTTTTCCATGTCATGCGCCGATCAAATGTGACTCCCATGTAGTTTGGGTTGTCGTTTGGCCGCATATATTTGCTGTTAAGACTTATTTTGGTGTTTTTGGGGTTTGTTTGAAAGCGAGAATATCGTACATGTTGTATTTTCCTCATTTATTTTGACCAGCCATGAGTTCGCCCACTCCTCCAGCGATGTTAGGGCCTGCTGTATCCGATTACTTGCTATGGTGAGATTCTTGTCAGAGGTCCACATAGCCAGATCGTCTGCAAACATGGAGCTATGGACTCTTCTTGGTATATTCTCTGCGATGTTATTTATATACACCAGGAAGAGTGTGGGTGACAGTACTCCTCCTTGGGGTACGCCCTGCTCAAGTGTAACCTTTTTGCTCATATGTCCTTGTACTTGAACTCTGGCTGTTCTGTTTTTGAGGTAGTGGCTGATCCATCTGTACATTTTCCCACAAACTTCATTTCTTCGTAGCTTGACTTTAAGTCCCTCTGTCCAGACCTTGTGAACGCCTTTTCAAGATCCACCCACGCCGCTACTGTATGCTTTTTCTCATGGTAAGCATCCTCTATTTCATGTGCTATGAATATAAACATACTGTAAAGAACACAAAGAAGAGCGAAGAAACTAATAGTGGGATTGCATATTTGCAGTTATAAGGAAAGACTAAGAAACCCGGCCTATATTGTTTTGAAAAGAGAAGAATTCGAAGTGACAATACAGGTGTATAATATAATCAAAGAAAAGGATACATTTTACAGCCGCCTACAAGAACAACAGGACACAGCCACAAATTAACTAAAGAAAGGTTCACGTTAGATGCCAGGAAATATTTTTTAGTGAGAGAGTGGTGAATGCTTGAAATGCATTGCCACAGGAAATAGTGGAGGCAGAATCAATTAATGCATTCACGAATAGATTTGATGCGAAGAGTTATTTTTAGATGAAGTGAATTTGAAAGAAACTGGTTGTATTCAGACTGCAGAGTTCTCTAAACCAGAATGTAATCGCCATGTTTAGTTAATTATGTATGTTATAAATTTGATGCCCCACGCCATCTTCCGATGCATCATTTGTTGAATGAGTCATGTCATAGAATTTATATGCCCTCTTCAGTTTTGTATGTGGTAACAACACATTTTCCATACAGAGATTTATATTTATGTAGTTTGACATGCAAATAAACTAAACACATTGAAAACAGACTTTGGCAATAGACAAGCAACATAAACACATAGCGTTAATCATGAATGGAGAAATCGTCGAACAAGGACAGAAGTTTACATATTTAATGCATACCATCACAGAAAATGCCTGCAATGACACATACATTAAAACAATGATGACTTAATTTGGCAAAAGAAAAGGCTTAAGAGATAAACAGAAACGGTTAACCTCAAAGAATATGAGAATAGAACTTAGGAAAATAATAATCGTTATTCAAATATATCCTATTCCGTTGCATGAGGCGGGAACAAGGACTGTAGCACATGAGCATGTACAAGTTTGAAAGTGTTTGAAATAAGGTGATGCCATAGAATGGAAAGAGTTTCTTTCACAGAAAGAAGACCCAATGGCTCTTACTGAGGTGGACGCATAAAGACAAAAAATAAAAGTAATACAAAAACGAAGATTGAGTTGACTGAGGCACAGGATGAGACATGAAAGTATTATACAGAGGACAGAGTACAAGATTGAGGTGACAAGAGGAAGTTTCCGACCAGGACTCTCCTTTACATCTTTGACACACAGAGAAATTAAAGTACAAACCTTTGCTGAAATAAAAAAGGGCTAAAGAGGATATGGTCAAATCAAGAGATATGCTCAGACAACCTTACAACCAGTCTTAGGACACACCAACAAGAGAATAGGGTGAAATGGCGTGGCATGCTCAGACAACCTTACAACCAGTCTTAGAATTGATCAACCAGAGGATAGGGTCAAATGGAGAGAAATGATCAGACACCTTTACAACAAGCCGTAGGACTGATCAACCAGAGTATAGGGTCAAATGGAGAGACATGATCAGACAACTTTACAACAAGCCGTAGGACTGATCAACCAGAGGATATGGTTAAATGGAGAGAGATGATCAGACAACTTTACAACCAGTCTTAGGACTGATCAACCAGAGGATAGGGTCAAATGGAGAGACATGATCAGACAACTTTACAACAAGCCGTAGGACTGATCAACCAGAGGATGATGATAATAATGAGTACTCTCAGCTCAAACGTTTTCTAAAATCGATCTGCTAGTATGCTCTTCTTGTTCTCATCTGGGTTCTATTAACATTTAGAAGCAGTTGGTTCAGCTGATAGGATGCCAGTTTTATTTCCAGACGACAACGGGATCAAACCTTGAATTGCTCTAGAAGAGGGAGGTTTCGTGTCACGTGTAAAGAACAAATCCGAGAGTGGAATTCGTACTGTAACTATACAGACATACGTCCTTTATACCCTTCTTGCCTTTTAGTAACTAACACAGGGATCCACACATCAACTCAACACCCATTCGTTTGAAACAAGTGTGTTCCGTTTGCCATGATAATATTTGAAAAACTAATTGGGGATAGAAAGACATCCCTGTAGGATGTATTATGGTATCGCCCATATTTCTTGGTATTGACGTAGACAAGTTATGGGAATCATATTCATTTATTAAAATAAGAATGCAAAAGACAAGTGCAGCTCTCATACGATTTGAGGAACGTAGGATTCGGAAGAAATTAATTCTAAAACAAAAATTGAAAACTTCAGGTAAAGTCAGAAAGCCAGTCGTATTGTTGGGAAACATGGAAAATAGCTAACAGTAATTTAATACAAACAAGAATTACGTTAATGGATGCCTGGAATGATACAGCAAATTACTGGAATCTGGCTTTTCTAAAACTGTTTAGAGTAAGCCAAATTTGGCCTTGGACCTATACTTCAACGAATGATTGGAATCTGGCTTTTCTAAAACTGTTTAGAGTAAGCCAAATTTGGCCTTGGACCTATACTTCAACGAATGATTGGAATCTGGCTTTTCTAAAACTGTTTAGGGTAAGCCAAATTTGGCCTTGGACCTATACTTCAACGAATGATTGGAATCTGGCTTTTCTAAAACTGTTTAGAGTAAGCCAAATTTGGCCTTGGACCTATACTTCAACGAATGATTGGAATCTGGCTTTTCTGAAACTGTTTAGAGTAAGCCAAATTTGGCCTTGGACCTATACTTCAACGAATGATTGGAATCTGGCTTTTCTAAAACTGTTTAGAGTAAGCCAAATTTGGCCTTGGACCTATACTTCAACGAATGATTGGAATCTGGCTTTTCTAAAACTGTTTAGAGTAAGCCAAATTTGGCCTTGGACCTATACTTCAACGAATGATTGGAATCTGGCTTTTCTAAAACTGTTTAGAGTAAGCCAAATTTGGCCTTGGACCTATACTTCAACGAATGATTGGAATCTGGCTTTTCTAAAACTGTTTAGAGTAAGCCAAATTTGGCCTTGGACCTATACTTCAACGAATGATTGGAATCTGGCTTTTCTAAAACTGTTTAGAGTAAGCCAAATTTGGCCTTGGACCTATACTTCAACGAATGATTGGAATCTGGCTTTTCTAAAACTGTTTAGAGTAAGCCAAATTTGGCCTTGGACCTATACTTCAACGAATGATTGGAATCTGGCTTTTCTAAAACTGTTTAGGGTAAGCCAAATTTGGCCTTGGACCTATACTTCAACGAATGATTGGAATCTGGCTTTTCTAAAACTGTTTAGAGTAAGCCAAATTTGGCCTTGGACCTATACTTCAACGAATGATTGGAATCTGGCTTTTCTAAAACTGTTTAGAGTAAGCCAAATTTGGCCTTGGACCTATACTTCAACGAATGATTGGAATCTGGCTTTTCTAAAAACTGGTTAGAATAAGCCAAATGTGGCTTTCATACATATGGTTCAATAAATGGAATGACTGGATTTTTGTTGAACTCTAGACGTATCTACACAATATCAGAGAACCACTCAAGATGCACCCTGGTTGAAAATAAAAGGACTACTATCAACTCCCAAAATGTGTTGTTAAAGGCACATAAAGAGAGGTATGAAACCTCATCATTGAAAACCATTACTATTAAAACCGCAACAACAAATGTCTGAAGACAGTCTTCGTGTAAAATCAGCCGGTATGATGGTGGCCCTTTGCTTGAAAATATCAATTAATCGATACAAAATTCGATCAATCAATTCAACCTTATAAAGCATATATCGTACTTGCATTTATCCCAGAAAAAAATGTAATCCTGTGTTTACTCTTAATTTGTAAATTTGGTGCTTAAAATCAATTTCGCAGACAAATTAGCAACAAACCATAGCAAGGACGAGTACTTTTCAAAGCACTCGGTCAAACTATACACCGACCAACATAATGGGAAGGGAAGTAATACGTACACGTACATCGATCTCATTTCCCATCAGGCAACGAACATGTACTGCGTAGGAAACGACTTGTCTGCCCTTGGTTGGCAATTTTCTGTTTTAAGGAGCGAATTTAGTTACATCAGTTTTTTTCATGATAGGACCTACCGGGGCGGGAACGGATGATTTGGGGAACTGAGAAATATAGGCTTTTTGACACGACAGTCACCGAACAGTATGACAGGTTTTTAATTGGCCACTTATTGAAACGAGTAATTTTTTTTTTAAACTTTGTTTTTCTGGTACAAATTTTGTAATTATTCTGACATGTTCGTTGTATTTTTGGGGGAGGACTACATTACTGTTTTGTTTGTAATTGTTGAGCTTCTTTGGTATATTGGAGAGACCAGCACAAAGAGTACAATCCAGAGAATGGTAGTATAGACAAATTTGGCAGAGATGGGCAGACAAAGATCTTCAGACTCAGAATTGGACATTGTAGACTCAAGGCCCACCTCCACAGAATGGGGCTTAGGGACACCGCCACATGGGATTGTGGAGCACCCAAGCAAACATCAGAACATATTCTGCAGGACTGGCCTACTTATGCAGACCAAAGAGAGGCAGTCTGGCCCGGGGAAGAGTCCTTGCTCGAATAGGTGAGGGGGACCGGCGAAGACCTGAAACGCAGACTCCTTCGTCAACCTCACCGGACTAGAAGCATAGCATCAGTTGATCGAAGAAAGAAGGAAGGAGGAGGAAAGGAGTGAGGGTGAGAGGGAGGGCTGACTGATGAGGCATCCAGGAAGGAAGGGAGAGAGGAAGGAAGGAGGAGGGAAGGAGTGAGGGTGAGAGGGAGGGGAGATGTGTTGTCATTCAACTAGTCTATGTCTTTTGATATTGTTGCGGCTTTATATTTCTACAAGACGGACTAACCAACTAGCTGTTACGATTGACACAACTATAAACAATCATAAACCTAGACATTCGACTTTCACACAGCGTGAGAGTCCACTACTGCCATTGTTAGAACAGAGTTGGTATAGCCCAGGACCAGGTTTGCTTTTTGTAGCATAGTCGTTATCAATATATTGTATATCAACTGCCACTTTGTCACCAAGCTGGTAATCAGAAGCTTAAGAACTGATGATAGTTGATACTTCTTCTTCTTCTTCTTCCTCTTCGTTCGTTCTCAATCTCCCACTACCAAACCCTGAAAAAGCTTAAGTAGCGGAATGTAGTCCAGAGAACAGAATGCGTTGTGTCGTAGTTTACAGCTTGGCTGCGATATTTGCACATTTCGGTCCAACACATCCGACTTCAGCAAGCATTTTTTGAGTACCGGGTTAGCATTCCCTCTTCGATCCCTTCTCCTTGGCCAGTCTGCCCTGCTGCAGCCTGTTATCCAGGATCACCGCGTAGAGGTGTAGAAGGGTCTTGGCAGCTCTAGTTCGCTGGCCCTGACGCTAGCAGTCAGCTATGGGTCGCTGACCACTGCAGCTCATACGCTGCTCAGCGTCTTGATCCCAGATAGTTGATACATTACGGCATAGTTCGAACATCTCGATTTCCCTTTCGTGTCTTCAAACCGCTCAAGTACTTTAACTCTAGAACCTGTTCAAGTGCAGTACTGTTCATGTTTAATTGGACCAGGCACTCTTCCAATCCGTAAAGTCTCCGCCCTCTACAAGATGCTGTGCTTATCTTAGCGTTCGCAAGCTGAACCAAACGCGGTCGTGTGATTTTCTTGCCCTTTCTCATCCTCGTTGGAAATGGGGTGTTTTAAAAGTCCATCAGTGTCACCGGGAGAAATGTTGTTGTTGTTGTTGTTGTTGTTGTTGTTGTTGTTGTTGTTGAATGCCCACAAAGAGTAGGTTTACTCGTTTGTCGACTCTCAAAAGAGCATTAAGTATCGGGTTGTAGTAGCTTTCCTCACATCTCGAGCGTGCTGATGATTGTGAATCGTGGTCCTCCAGGCGGTTGTGCTATGTTTTGCTTCATCTGCGTGATGTTAACTATTGCGGGGACCACGTTAATCCACATCTCGTTAGCCGGGCTGTTTTCAAAACAGCCTGTTTCCATGGAACGCTACGTGTAAGAGATATAGTGGTCTTGGTCAGTATGTTGTAACTGACCCTGACACGACGTCTTGGTTGGTATATTGTGCTTGACCCTGACGCGACGCCCTGGTCAGCATGTTGTACCTGACGCAACGCCCTGGTCAATATGTTGTATCTGACCCTGACACGACGTCTTGGTTGGTATATTGTGCTTGACCCTGACGCGACGCCCTGGTCAGCATGTTGTACCTGACGCGACGCCCTGGTCAATATGTTGTATCTGATCCTGATACGACCTCATGGTCAGTATGTTGTACCTGACCCTGACGCGACGTCCTGGTCAGTATTTTGTGCTTGATCCTGACGCGACGCCCTGGTCAGTATGTTGTAATTGACCCTGACGCGACGTCTTGGTTGGTATATTGTACCTGACCCTGACGCGACGCCCTGGTCAGAATGGTGTAACTGACCCTGACGCGACGCTCTGGTCAGTATGTTGTGCCTGACTAGACTAGCGTCTCAGTTCCCCTCCCAGAAGGGATAGACTAGGTAATGCGGACTTGCGAATTATAATCGAAATAAGCAATTGTGCTGCATCATTTCCAGATTGAAAATACAATGGTTGTGTCATCTCATGAGCATTCACCTGATCAGCAACAAACTGACGGCATACAACACAACAAGATGTGACTACATGGCATGAGACATTCCGTGTGGCAGATGGGTAGTCGTCATAAAAACGATTCTGCATCAACACTGGATCACGGCGACCGACGCAAGACACCGTCACCTGGACAGGCAACTTGAGCTCCAGCAGCGCATGTCGGTGACAACTAAACTAATCATCATCAAGTGTCCAGCATGTAGCGCTGAAGATCAATTTCTTCCAAAAACCACATGTACATTCTTTAAACATGTCATCACTTTATCAGTTCTCTGTTTTCTCGTCCACTTGTTCATGCTATCCCTTTTCCTTATTTTCCTTTACTTTATTGGCTCTCCGTTGATATAATTTATCATTCGAACAATAAAGGCCGATAACAATCGCATTCACAATGCAGTGTAAATGATGCTTGGCTGGTTAGCTCCAACAGGCAAAACAATTTACGTTCACAGGGTTTTGAACCCGTTTCAGTAACAAGTGAATTAGATCTTTTGTAGACAAACTAACAAGTGAAATTGATCTTTTGTAGACAAACTAACAATGGAATTAGATCTTTTGTAGACAAACTAACAATGGAATTAGATCTTTTGTAGACAAACTAACAAGTGAATTACATCTTTTGTAGGCAAAGTAACAAGTGAATTAGATCTTTTGTAGACAAACTAACAAGTGAATTTGATCTTTTGTTCACAAATTAACGAGTGAATTTGATCTTTTGTGCATCTATAAGAAAAGATGTAAAGATATTTTGTTATCATCCGAGTTGTACCCGAGTTGAAGAAGCCAAGTCCACAGTAACCTTCAAAGCATGTCGTCAAAGAAAGATGTGGACATGTAAAATCAATGCTATCGAAACTGCCACAGGATGTTCTCGATCACAGACTTCCTGTAAGTTGTAAGGGTGGACATATCCTTCACGTGTTCTGTAAAGTAACCCGTAGCATTACTGTCGTAGGGGTGTGAGATGTTAGCGACCGGTACTCATTTAAGGCTGGGTCGACCCGGAAGCCATTGCTGTCTGAAAAAAACATTACCGCCTCAATTGGAGAATGAACCCAGGACCACTCAGATGCGAAGCCAGAGCGCTAATCACTGCGCTACGCGGCTCCACAACGTGTACTGTAAAGGTAAATAAAAAACAAATAAGTCAACGTGTTCGTTACCAACTTGGTAGACTAGAGCGTTGAGACGCTTTTTCTAAGCTCTGCATAACACTAGTAAGGACTAACATATCCTTCTGGCGCTTTAAGCCCAAATGTCTGACAAGTCCGTACTTGTGAACAAACTCTTTTTTAGAAACATATATATCTTCTTCATCTTTTTGGTTCGTCCTGAATAAGAAGTGTCGTTGTTTACAGCGAAGCTGCCCGTTTCGGACCAACACATCCGGCCTCAGCTGGCTTTGTTGTGTACCGAATTTGCCTTCCCACTACGATACATATGCTTAGTTGTTAGTATTACAGACTAGGTCAGCGGCATCGAATGATGTAAAGTGCTGATGCAGGTTACCGGGGTCGCGTTACGAGATTAACCTGCACCTGGACATCACCTGCCTTACGTTAAATGGAAGTCACTAAATAGACTTCGGTCTGGTATAACACGATGCAGGAGAAACCTAAAAAGATGGGGATACAAGGAAGATAAAACATGCGAATGTGGGGCAACACAAGACCAGGACCATCTGATGATCTGCCCAAACCTCCTGGAGACTTGTAGCATGGACGACCTGCTGAGTAGCAACGACAGGGCAATCCATGTGGCTGAGTACTGGAAGAATCACCTGGGAGTGCATGGAATACAAAAATGAGTAAGTGGTTCATTTTCTTTCCCCTTATGCCGTTAAGCGTCGTGAGGAGCTTAAGTCGACTCTCCTGCGCCAAGTGCGCTGCGTCGGTCAATGTGATACGGTTCCCGCTGCACAACCAATATAAGTTAATCTATCCACCTGCTTCGTGGACGTTCCCGTGCCATGATACCAGATCTACCAGCATGTATGGGGTAGCAGAGAGTTGGCATAAATATCATGTTTATCATAGAAAATATTGTATGTCCGTCTTATCACTGTATCGTTCGAGTACATACTTTGCCAGAACGACTGATGGTGTCAAAGATGCTTTTAAAATCACTACCTGCGTGAGACAGGAGTGTGTGCTTTCTCCTCTGCGATCTACCGCGTGAGACAGGGGTGTGTACTTTCTCCTCTGCGATCTACCGCGTGAGACAGGGGTGTGTACTTTCTCCTCTGCGATTCCTGTTCTCTACATTTACGCAGCCTGTTTCCATGGCCGTATCTTGTGGACGTAACATGGTCTATGTCTGCTCTGGTTCGCTGATCCTGATGCAACCACCCATCTTTTTCTTGCTGGTGCTTTCATTTCATCCGCTGTACGGCATCTTCAGCCCAAACAGACATATATCATCACATTTGTTTTCTTCTTTTTTTTTTACTAGCAGATGAGATTTCCTAGATCCATCTAAGACGTATTCTTGTCGTCTATTCCAAATCAATTTACTTTTTTGCTCGAATTTAATAAAGAATTTTTTACACTTTATGTATTTCATCCCCGGATCTCAAACATAGCATGGAGGCAATATAATGAAAGGAATTACTCGACTCCTGAGAATCGCACGAATGATGTCAGCTATAAAATAATCGAATACTGCATGCATAAGTTTCCAATTCAAACGTTTTGTATAACTTCCCCTGTCCCTATAAATCCTGTTTACTAATGTCCGGAAGCTAACAATAGAATTGCAATAGAAACAATAAATTATTTAGAAACTGCTGAAATTCTTGTCTCTCATGTCAACATTGACGGGGTCTGTGCTCTAGTCAATGCACGCTCTAGTCTACCCAGTGTTTGACGCCCATCTTATATCGTTTTGAAAGCTTTTATTCAACTTAATATCGCCGTTTGTCCACATGAGTTGACTTCTATTTCTCCAATTTTAATTAACAATGTAATAATAACGTAACAATAATATAAATAAGTTCGGTTAGGCGTCTGAGGCCTGTTACGTCGATCGGCCACATCCATAACCTACTGCTGCGGCGCGGCTCCAGGCCTCGTCCAGAGAAGTGTTGGTGGATGAAATATGTTGTGCATGGACGTCCTCTGCTATGCTTCCAGCCAGTCGAGCGAAGCCCTTTGGCGCTGAAGACGGATCTGTAAAGCATCGCGTGAACCGGGATTTCCTGGTTAAGTCGTACAAAATGACTAAACAAAGAAACGGCGACGGTCCAGTGTTTTCCAAATTGGGTGGAGGCCTGTGTTAACAGTAACCTGCACGTTGTGGAGTTACTCATGCCATCGGATGTTCAGAATAGCCGCTGTTTGCTCATGTGGAAGACTTTAGTTTCGACATGTCATATTTGAGTAATCTACATCTTTCAGAGCCGTATAGCCACGCAACCACGCAAGACTGTAGATGCCGGTGTTTGTTTTAATGGAAATCTTTCCGTTACATCATACACATCGGAGGTCGTGCATAGCAGGTGCAGCTAATCCTATCCGCCTTGACATGACCCAGAAAGCTTCTTCTAGTACGACCTGTTAAACCTCAAAATTTCACACCTGTTTTCGCCCAAAACATCATCAGCATGTAGCATGCTCTTTATAGAATGTCGCTCCCATCACAGCCCATCTGAAATAAATATTTTCCTTTGCCAAAACTCCAGACTTCGCCATAGTCATACTCAGGCATTCCTGGAATCTTATTGCCACGTCTTCTTGGTCTACCCCAGCCTCTCTCAACTTTTTCCTGGAATTTTACTTTCCGTTACTATTGTCTGAAGACCGTTGTGCCTCTTGATATGACCAAAGTATTTACATTTTCTGGCTAAAATGTAATTGATATACCAGTTCACCTCTATGCTCAACGCTTTCCGAATGTCTTTATTTGTACTTTTTTTCATCCAGAGTATTCTGAGGATCTTTCTGTAACATTTTGACTCGAAGGACTAGAGTCTTTTTGTTTCTATACGTTTTGATAATCGTCCTTCTCCTTCTTCTACGTCTCCTTCTTCTTCTTATTCTTTTTCTCCTTCTTCTTCTTTTTCTTCATCTTCTCATTATCCTTCTTCTTCTTCTCCTTTATCTTCTTCTCCTTCTTCTTTTTCTTCTTCTCCTTCATCTTCTTCTTCTTGTTCTTCTCCTTCTTTTTGTTCTTCTCGTTCTTCTTCTTCTTCTCGTTCTTCTTGTTGTTGTTGTTCTTCTTCTTCTTCTTCTTCTTCATCTTCTTCTTCTTCTTCTTCTTCTCCTTCATCTTCTTCTTCTCCTTCATCTTCTTCTTCTCCTTCTTCTTGTTCTTCTCCTTCTTCTTCTTCTTCTCCTCCTTCTTCTTCTCCTTCATCTTCTTCTTCTCCTTCATCTTCTTCTTCTCCTTCTTCTTGTTCTTCTCCTTCATTTTGTTCTTCTCGTTCTTCTTCTTCTTCTTCTCCTTCATCTTCTTCTTCTTCTTCTTCTCCTTCATCTTCTTCTTCTCCTTCTTCTTGTTCTTCTCCTTCTTCTTCTTCTTCTCCTCCTTCTTCTTCTCCTTCATCTTCTTCTTCTCCTTCATCTTCTTCTTCTCCTTCATCTTCTTCTTCTTCTTCTTCTTCTTCTTCCCCTTCATCTTCTTCTTCTCCTTCTTCTTGTTCTTCTCCTCCTTCTTCTTGTTCTTCTCCTTCTTCTTCTTCTTCTCCTTCATCTTCTTCTTCTCCTTCATCTTCTTCTTCTCCTTCTTCTTGTTCTTGTTGTTGTTCTTCTCCTTCTTCTTCTCCTTCATCTTCTTCTTCTCCCTCATCTTCTTCTTCTCCTTCTTCTTGTTCTTCTACTTCATTTTGTTCTTCTCCTCCTCCTTCTTCTTTTCCTCATTTTTCTTCTTCGTCATCTCCTTCTTCTTCTTCTCATTCTTCTTCTTGTTGTTGTTGTTCTTCTTCTTCTTCTTCTTCTTCTTCTTCTTCATCTTCTTCTTCGTTTCCTTCTTCCTGCTCGTCATTGATGTGATTATGTCTGCACGCGAAGTCCACTCGCTGGTTTGAGAGTTGTTCAATTATTACAAATAGCCTTGTATCAAGATTCACCTTCCTGGGTCAATGCTCAGCACGCATTTGCCTAATCGAATCACTCTTGTAGAAAGCAGAGTGGCTCTGGGGTGAAACGTCCGTTTTACAATACCAACGCACCAAGTACGAAACCGGTCGTGTCCAGTTTTGAAGGCTATAGCCGGACTGAACGTGAGACCAGTGAGCCTGACCAGTACTGGCCCTCTGAAAGTGGCCCCAGATCCATCAAGTCAGATCTCTTAAGCGCAAGCATGACTGGGAGGTCAACCATTTCGGGGAACATGAATATTCAAATCGTCTGCTAGTCACTTTCTAACGTTACTACACGGAATGAAAAACTGATTGTCTACAAGTTCTACAGATTCTTCTGGGGGCTCCTGCTGTCGTGAGGTCAGGCACTCGCCTCTCAAAGGTACGAACAGACACGGTGGACGATTGAAGGACACCGTTGTTTGTAAGGCTGTTTTATCTCCGTACAGCTTTTGTCTCGTATCTGTCTCGTTAGGCCAGTATTGTTCTCTCTCTTCCTGCGTGAGCGTGCAGCTTTGTAGGATGTGTTCCACGGTCATGGTATGCTCCTCACATGGACACTTGTCCTCTGTCCCAATCCTCATTTTGTTGTAAGGATGATCCTTGAGTCTGTTATGCCTAGTTCTCAATCTGAAGAAGATGACTTGCTCCTCTCTAGTTAAGTTAAAGTAGCTGTCTTCCTTTCGGAAGTCGGGGTGATGATCAGTCTTTTCTCTCCCTCCTCTTACCACCCCTCTCCCTCTCTTACCCTCATCTCCTCCTCTCTCCTCTCACTCTCCCTCCTTGTCCCTCCTCCCCTCTCCCCTCTTCTCTCTCTCGTCTCTCTTGTCCCTCTACCTCTTTTGCCTCCCACTTTCCCTACTCTCCCTTCTTCTCCCATTTCCCCCCGACCTCCCTCTTCCTTCTCTCCCTATCTCTCACCCCCTTCTCCCCATCTCACCTACCACTCTCTCTCCTCTCCCCTTTTCACTATCTTCCTCATCTTCCACCTCTCTCTTACCTTCCGCTCATCCCTCTCCTTTCGCATGTACTCTTCCTCTTCTCCACTCTTCTCCCATCTCTCTTTCACCCTCCCCTCATCCCTCTCTTCCCACACTTACCCACTTCTCCTTCCGCCTGTACTCTTCTTCTTCTCCCATCTCTCTTTCACCCTCCCCTCTTCCCTCTCACCCTCTCTTACCAACTTCTCCCTCTCTTACCTCCCAAATTCCCTCCTCTACATTATTCTCCCATCACCCTCTCAACGCCCTTTCTTCCCTCCCACCATCTCTTACCCACTTCTCCCCCTCTCGCCTCCCACTCGCCGTCCTCACTTCTCTTCTCCTCTCCCCCTTCTCTCCGCTCTGACCCTCCAACCAAATTACTTTTAATCAATTCTATTTTCACAAAATAAATCCTTGAACTCCCCTAATCTACTGATTTCGTGTTTGTCATTCCACTATTTACCATTCTACATCATATTTATCCACTTGTGTTTTCATAATTAGCCAAATCAGTTTATTGATTGATTTTATTAGCGATATCTGATCACATTACTGTCAGACCTGCGTGACAGATTCATCACATATTGACACATTTATCTTCAACTCTCTCTAATGATGTTTTATCAGTTTTCAGGGCTTGGTAGAGGGAGATTGAGAACGTTCAGGGCTTGGTAGCGGGAGATTGAGAACGTTCAGGGCTTGGTAGTGGGAGATTGAGAACGTTCAGGGCTTGGTAGCGGGAGATTGAGAACGTTCAGGGCTTGGTAGCGGGAGATTGAGAACGTAGAGGGCTTGGTAGCGGTAGATTGAGAACGCTCAGGGCTTGGTAGCGGGAGATTGAGAACATTACGGGTTTGGTAGCGGGAGATTGAGAACGTTCAGGGCTTGGTGGGGGAGATTGAGAACATTCAGGGCTTGGTAGCGTGAGATTGAGAACGTTCAGGGCTTTGTAGCGGGAGATTGAGAACGTTCAGGGCTTGGTAGCGGGAGATTGAGAACATCCAGGGCTTGGTAGAGGGAGATTCAGAACGAACGACGAAGAAGGAGAAGACGGTTCAGGAAATGTAGCGCTCATTGATATATGTTCATTTTATTATATGTATGAGATTTGTTCAATAAGTTCTAGAACGCTTTTTGCAAAATCTTTTCTGTTTTAAATGAAACCCATTCTGCTCTGTCGCCTTCGAAATACTTCCCTTCTGTATTAACTCAAACATTTTATACATATATATGTCAGTCTGTCTGCCTGCCTGCCTGTCCGTCCATCTATCCATCTATCTATTTATCCATCCATCCAACTGTCTGTCTGTCCCCCCGTCGTACGTCCGTCCATCTGTTTCTTCTGTCCGTCTGTCTGTTTGTCTATCTGTTTGCCTGTCCGTCCGTCCGTCCGCCCGCCCGTCTGGCCGTCCGTCTATCCATCTATCTATCTATCCACCTAATCAACTGTCTGTCTGTCCGCCCACCCTACGTCCGTCCATCTGTTCGTATGTCCGTCTGTCTGTCTGTCTGTATGTCTGTCCGTCTGCCTGCTGTCTACCTACATATCAATCCTTATATCTATCTCTCTATCTATCTCTCTATCTATCTCTTTATCTATCTCTCTATCTATCTCTCTATCTATCTCTCTATCCATCTCTCTATCTATCTCTCTATCTAAATATTTATCATCTATCGAGATAATCCCCTTCTCTATTCACAAATGGGAGCCGAGATAGCGCAGAGGTTAGTGAACTGATATCCCAGCCGAGCGGTCTGAGTTCGGCCCTCAGTTGGTGCCGGATAATTCTGATCCCAAAACGGCTTCAGCATTAAAATTGGGTACCAGACTAATCTATGAAAGTAAATGCGGCCAGCGTGATGTTGACCACGTCATACATCCCTCTCCACCCCCCCACCCCCCGCCCCCCCCCCCACCCCCGCCCTTATTGCAATTTCAGAGCGGAGGCAGAGACACTGAGGACGGCAGTGGAAGAAATGGTGACAGGTAAAAGGAATGAAAGCCATATAGTCCTGCTCACAGATGCCCTGGCCGTAGTCACAGCAATAAAAAGCCAGAAAAATACTGAACTTAATGATTTAAGAGCAGTACTCTGTCAACTATGCCAGCAGTCCGCACCAAAAAGGGTAGTGGTACAGTGGGTTCCATCCCACTGCAACATACAAGGCAACGAGGAGGCAGACAGACTGGCAAAAGAAGGTGCAAGACTACCACAACCAGATACCAGTGTGACATACGAAGAGGCAAAACGGCTTATTAGAGCTAGATGCATGATCAAATGGGAAACAGAACATACTGGCTACACAAAAAACGATGCATATTACCAGTTGAACAGAAGAGAGCAGGTCGTTGTCTTTAGACTTTGCACAGGCCACAATAGACTGAGGTACCACCTATTCAACAAATTGAAGATAGGTGGCACTGACGAATGCTCGTGTGGTACCGGGAAAATGACCGCTGAACATTTGCTGCAAAACTGGCCGACATACGAGGACCAGAGAGAGCAGATGTGGCCATCACCAGCGGCAACACTAGACAAGCTCTATGGCAGTGTCGACAGCCTCAGGATGACCGCTGCTTTTTCGAAAAAATAAAGGTCGACGTCTGACAGCGTAAGAAGAAGAAGAAGAAGTACTGTTGATCAATCCAAATATATGCCTAACACCATATTCCCAATATGCCAGACTGGCGTGTTAATGAGATCTTTATTTTGACTCTACTATTCATACATCACTCTGAACAAAGTTTTCACTTCTACAAGCTGTCTTATGAAGCACTTTTGAGGATCGTGCGTTAGTCTGTTTGCAAATTCGAATTGCCCTGAATTTTTCACTGGTCTGAAATCGTCGTCCTTTCACGCTGGATTTCCGTGTGGGAAATAGAAAAAAAAAACCTGATGGAGCCATGTCGTGTTTGAAGGATGGCCAGGGAACTACATGTGTCTTCTTTCTTTTTTTGCCGGAAATTCCCAAACGAGCAGTAATTTATGGGCTTTCGCTAGGACTTGTTTCTTTAGGAGATAAGGTATAGATCGTTCCATATCAGACACTGTTATCAGGGATGAAGTGTTACAGTATTCATTGTATTAAGTCATAGTTTTCTAAGGTGGACTGGCCAGTTCCAATCCGCCCTCCCTTTTTATGTGCTTAGTGGTCAGCCATGTAGCTCCACAAGTCAGGCCTTTTAAAATTAACTTAATGTCGTTTTACTGGCTTAGAAGACTCTGCAGAGTCTGTATACAACCAGTTTCTTCTACTTTCACTTGATCTAACGTATCATATGCGCATACAATTTATTTTTGAATGCATTAATTGACCCCGCCTTTACTATTTCCTGTAGCAATGCATTTCAAGGATTTACCACTCTCTGATAAAAAAGAATATTTCCTGGTATCTAATTTGGACCTTTCTTTAATTAATTTGTAGCTGTGCCCCCTTGTTCTTGTAGGCGACTATGTTTTGAAGAAACAAAATGTGTTATAGTTTAATTTATCCTTTCTGTTGATTTATCGTATAAACCTGTATTAAATCATCTCGAATTCTTCTCTTCTCTAGACACTAGACCTGTATTATATCACCTCGAATTCTTCTCTTCTCTAGACACTAGACCTGTATTAAATCACCTCGAATTCTTCTCTTTTCTAGACACTAGACCTGTATTAAATCACCTCGAATTCTTCTCTTCCCTAGACACTAGACCTGTATTAAATCACCTCGAATTCTTCTCTTTTTTAGACACTAGACCTGTATTAAATCACCTCGAATTCTTCTCTTTTCTAGACACTAGACCTGTATTAAATCACCTCGAATTCTTCTCTTCTCTAGACACTAGACCTGTATTAAATCACCTCGAATTCTTCTCTTTTCTAGACACTAGACCTGTATTAAATCACCTCGAATTCTTCTCTTTTCTAGACACTAGACCTGTATTAAATCACCTCGAATTCTTCTCTTTTCTAGACACTAGACCTGTATTAAATCACCTCGAATTCTTCTCTTTTCTAGACACGAGACCTGTATTAAATCACCTCGAATTCTTCTCTTCTCTAGACACTAGACCTATATTAAATCACCTCGAATTCTTCTCTTTTCTAGACACTAGACCTGTATTAAATCCCCTCGAATTCTTCTCTTTTCTAGACACTAGACCTGTATTAAATCACCTCGAATTCTTCTCTTTTCTAGACACTAGACCTGTATTAAATCACCTCGAATTCTTCTCTTTTCTAGACACTAGACCTGTATTAAATCACCTCGAATTCTTCTCTTTTCTAGACACGAGACCTGTATTAAATCACCTCGAATTCTTCTCTTCTCTAGACACTAGACCTATATTAAATCACCTCGAATTCTTCTCTTTTCTAGACACTAGACCTGTATTAAATCCCCTCGAATTCTTCTCTTTTCTAGACACTAGACCTGTATTAAATCACCTCGAATTCTTCTCTTTTCTAGACACTAGACCTGTATTAAATCACCTCGAATTCTTCTCTTTTCTAGACACGAGACCTGTATTAAATCACCTCGAATTCTTTTCTTCTCTAGACACTAGACCTGTATTAAATCACCTCGAATTCTTCTCTTTTCTAGACACTAGACCTGTATTAAATCACCTCGAATTCTTCTCTTTTCTAGACCTGTATTAAATCACCGCGAATTCTTCTCTTCTCTAGACACTAGACCTGTATTAAATCACCTCGAATTCTTCTCTTTTCTAGACCTGTATTAAATCACCGCGAATTCTTCTCTTTTCTAGACCTGTATTAAATCACCTCGAATTCTTCTTTTTTCTAGACACTAGACCTGTATTAAATCACCTCGAATTCTTCTCTTCTCTAGACACTAGACCCGTATTAAATCACCTCGAATTCTTCTCTTTTCTAGACACTAGACCTGTATTAAATCACCTCGAATTCTTCTCTTTTCTAGACACTAGACCTGTATTAAATCACCTCGAATTCTTCTCTTCTCTAGACACTAGACCTGTATTAAATCACCTCGAATTCTTCTCTTTTCTATACACGAGACCTGTATTAAATCACCTCGAATTCTTCTCTTCTCTAGACACTAGACCTGTATTAAATCACCTCGAATTCTTCTCTTCTCTAGACACTAGACCTGTATTAAATCACCGCGAATTCTTCTCTTTTCTAGACCTGTATTAAATCACCTCGAATTCTTCTCTCTTTTAGACACTAGACCTGTATTAAATCACCTCGAATTCTTCTCTTTTCTAGACACTAGACCTGTATTAAATCACCTCGAATTCTTCTCTTCTCTAGACACTAGACCTGTATTAAATCACCTCGAATTCTTCTCTTTTCTAGACACTAGACCTGTATTAAATCACCTCGAATTCTTCTCTTTTCTAGACACTAGACCTGTATTAAATCACCTCGAATTCTTCTCTTTTCTAGACACTAGACCTGTATTAAATCACCTCGAATTCTTCTCTTCTCTAGACACTAGACCTGTATTAAATCACCTCGAATTCTTCTCTTCTCTAGACACTAGACCTATATTAAATCACCTCGAATTCTTCTCTTTTCTAGACACTAGACCTGTATTAAATCCCCTCGAATTCTTCTCTTTTCTAGACACTAGACCTGTATTAAATCACCTCGAATTCTACACTTTTCTAGACACTAGACCTGTATTAAATCACCTCGAATTCTTCTCTTTTCTAGACACGAGACCTGTATTAAATCACCTCGAATTCTTCTCTTCTCTAGACACTAGACCTGTATTAAATCACCTCGAATTCTTCTCTTTTCTAGACACTAGACCTGTATTAAATCACCTCGAATTCTTCTCTTTTCTAGACCTGTATTAAATCACCGCGAATTCTTCTCTTTTCTAGACCTGTATTAAATCACCTCGAATTCTTCTTTTTTCTAGACACTAGACCTGTATTAAGTCACCTCGAATTCTTCTCTTCTTTAGACACTAGACCCGTATTAAATCACCTCGAATTCTTCTCTTTTCTAGACACTAGACCTGTATTAAATCACCTCGAATTCTTCTCTTTTCTAGACACTAGACCTGTATTAAATCACCTCGAATTCTTCTCTTTTCTAGACACTAGACCTGTATTAAATCACCTCGAATTCTTCTCTTTTCTAGACACTAGACCTGTATTAAATCACCTCGAATTCTTCTCTTTTCTAGACACGAGACCTGTATTAAATCACCTCGAATTCTTCTCTTCTCTAGATACTAGACCTATATTAAATCACCTCGAATTCTTCTCTTTTCTAGACACTAGACCTGTATTAAATCACCTCGAATTCTTCTCTTTTCTAGACACTAGACCTGTATTAAATCACCTCGAATTCTTCTCTTTTCTAGACACGAAACCTGTATTAAATCACCTCGAATTCTTCTCTTCTCTAGACACTAGACCTGTATTAAATCACCTCGAATTCTTCTCTTTTCTAGACACTAGACCTGTTTTAAATAACTTCGAATTCTTCTCTTTTCTAGACCTGTATTAAATCACCGCGAATTCTTCTCTTTTCTAGACCTGTATTAAATCACCTCGAATTCTTCTTTTTTCTAGACACTAGACCTGTATTAAATCACCTCGAATTCTTCTCTTCTCTAGACACTAGACCCGTATTAAATCACCTCGAATTCTTCTCTTTTCTAGACACTAGACCTGTATTAAATCACCTCGAATTCTTCTCTTTTCTAGACACGAGACCTGTATTAAATCACCTCGAATTCTTCTCTTCTCTAGACACTAGACCTGTATTAAATCACCTCGAATTCTTCTCTTTTCTATACACGAGACCTGTATTAAATCACCTCGAATTCTTCTCTTCTCTAGACACTATACCTGTATTAAATCACCTCGAATTCTTCTCTTCTCTAGACACTAGACCTGTATTAAATCACCGCGAATTCTTCTCTTTTCTAGACCTGTATTAAATCACCTCGAATTCTTCTTTTTTCTAGACACTAGACCTGTATTAAGTCACCTCGAATTCTTCTTTTCTCTAGACACTAGACCTGTATTAAGTCACCTCGAATTCTTCTTTTCTCTAGACACGAGACCTGTATTAAATCACCTCGAATTCTTTTCTTCTCTAGACACTAGACCTGTATTAAATCACCTCGAATTCTTCTCTTTTCTAGACACTAGACCTGTATTAAATCACCGCGAATTCTTCTCTTTTCTAGACCTGTATTAAATCACCTCGAATTCTTCTTTTTTCTAGACACTAGACCTGTATTAAATCACCTCGAATTCTTCTCTTCTCTAGACACTAGACCCGTATTAAATCACCTCGAATTCTTCTCTTTTCTAGACACTAGACCTGTATTAAATCACCTCGAATTCTTCTCTTTTCTAGACACGAGACCTGTATTAAATCACCTCGAATTCTTCTCTTCTCTAGACACTAGACCTGTATTAAATCACCTCGAATTCTTCTCTTTTCTATACACGAGACCTGTATTATATCACCTCGAATTCTTCTCTTCTCTAGACACTAGACCTGTATTAAATCACCTCGAATTCTTCTCTTCTCTAGACACTAGACCTGTATTAAATTACCTCGAATTCTTCTCTTTTCTAGACACTAGACCTGTATTAAATCACCTCGAATTCTTCTCTTTTCTAGACCTGTATTAAATCACCTCGAATTCTTCTCTTTTCTAGACCTGTATTAAATCACCTCGAATTCTTCTTTTTTCTAGACACTAGACCTGTATTAAATCACCTCGAATTCTTCTCTTTTCTAGACACTAGACCTGTATTAAATCACCTCGAATTCTTCTCTTTTCTAGACACTAGACCTGTATTAAATCACCTCGAATTCTTCTCTTTTCTAGACACGAGACCTGTATTAAATCACCTCGAATTCTTCTCTTTTCTAGACACTAGACCTGTATTAAATCACCTCGAATTCTTCTCTTTTCTAGACCTGTATTAAATCACCTCGAATTCTTCTCTTTTCTAGACACTAGACCTGTATTAAATCACCTCGAATTCTTCTCTTTTCTAGACACTAGAACTGTATTAAATCACTTCGAATTCTTCTCTTTTCTAGACACTAGACCTGTATTAAATCACATCGAATTCTTCTCTTTTCTAGACACGAGACCTGTATTAAATCACCTCGAATTCTTCTTTTCTCTAGACACTAGACCTGTATTAAATCACCTCGAATTCTTCTCTTTTCTAGACACGAGACCTGTATTAAATCACCTCGAATTCTTCTCTTCTCCAGACACTAGACCTGTATTAAATCACCTCGAATTCTTCTCTTCTCTAGACACTAGACCTGTATTAAATCACCTCGAATTCTTCTCTTTTCTAGACACTAGACCTGTATTAAATCACCTCGAATTCTTCTCTTCTCTAGACACTAGACCTGTTTTAAATCACCTCGAATTCTTCTCTTTTCTAGACACTAGACCTGTATTAAATCACCTCGAATTCTTCTCTTTTCTAGACACTAGACCTGTATTAAATCACCTCGAATTCTTCTCTTTTCTAGACACTAGACCTGTATTAAATCACCTCGAATTCTTCTCTTTTCTAGACACGAGACCTGAATTAAATCACCTCGAATTCTTCTCTTCTCTAGACACTAGACCTGTATTAAATCACCTCGAATTCTTCTCTTTTCTAGACACTAGACCTGTATTAAATCACCTCGAATTCTTCTCTTTTCTAGACACGAGACCTGTATTAAATCACCTCGAATTCTTCTCTTTTCTAGACACTAGACCTGTATTAAATCACCTCGAATTCTTCTC
The DNA here is from genome assembly GCA_036924085.1 of Ariolimax columbianus. Taxonomy (NCBI): domain Eukaryota; kingdom Metazoa; phylum Mollusca; class Gastropoda; order Stylommatophora; family Arionidae; genus Ariolimax; species Ariolimax columbianus. Next base: position 33,825,237 of record JAVGWX010000023.1, read on the forward strand.
TTCTCTAGACACTAGACCTGTATTAAATTACCTCGAATTCTTCTCTTTTCTAGACACTAGACCTGTATTAAATCACCTCGAATTCTTCTCTTTTCTAGACCTGTATTAAATCACCTCGAATTCTTCTCTTTTCTAGACCTGTATTAAATCACCTCAAATTCTTCTTTTTTCTAGACACTAGACCTGTATTAAATCACCTCGAATTCTTCTCTTCTCTAGACACTAGACCTGTATTAAGTCACCTCGAATTCTTCTCTTTTCTAGACACGAGACCTGTATTAAATCACCTCGAATTCTTCTCTTTTCTAGACCTGTATTAAATCACCTCGAATTCTTCTCTTTTCTAGACACTAGACCTGTATTAAATCACCTCGAATTCTTCTCTTTCTAGACACGAGACCTGTATTAAATCATCTCGAATTCTTCTCTTCTCTAGACGCTAGACCTGTATTAAATCACCTCGAATTCTTCTCTTTTCTAGATCTGTATTAAATCACCTCGAATTCTTCTCTTTTCTAGACCTGTATTAAATCACCTCGAATTCTTCTTTTTTCTAGACACTAGACCTGTATTAAATCACCTCGAATTCTTCTCTTTTCTAGACACTAGACCTGTATTAAATCACCTCGAATTCTTCTCTTTTCTAGACACTAGACCTGTATTAAATCACCTCGAATTCTTCTCTTTTCTAGACACGAGACCTGTATTAAATCACCTCGAATTCTTCTCTTTTATAGACACTAGACCTGTATTAAATCACCTCGAATTCTTATCTTCTCTAGACACTAGATCTGTATTAAATTACCTCGAATTCTTCTCTTTTCTAGACACTAGACCTGTATTAAATCACCTCGAATTCTTCTCTTTTCTAGACCTGTATTAAATCACCTCGAATTCTTCTCTTTCTAGACACTAGACCTGTATTAAATCACCTCGAATTCTTCTCTTTTCTAGACACTAGAACTGTATTAAATCACTTCGAATTCTTCTCTTTTCTAGACACTAGACCTGTATTAAATCCACATCGAATTCTTCTCTTTTCTAGACACGAGACCTGTATTAAATCACCTCGAATTCTTCTCTTCTCTAGACACTAGACCTGTATTAAATCACCTCGAATTCTTCTCTTTTCTAGACACGAGACCTGTATTAAATCACCTCGAATTCTTCTCTTCTCCAGACACTAGACCTGTATTAAATCACCTCGAATTCTTCTCTTCTCTAGACACTAGACCTGTATTAAATCACCTCGAATTCTTCTCTTTTCTAGACACTAGACCTGTATTAAATCACCTCGAATTCTTCTCTTCTCTAGACACTAGACCTGTATTAAATCACCTCGAATTCTTCTCTTTTCTAGACACTAGACCTGTATTAAATCACCTCGAATTCTTCTCTTTTCTAGACACTAGACCTGTATTAAATCACCTCGAATTCTTCTCTTTTCTAGACACTAGACCTGTATTTAATCACCTCGAATTCTTCTCTTTTCTAGACACGAGACCTGTATTAAATCACCTCGAATTCTTCTCTTCTCTAGACACTAGACCTGTATTAAATCACCTCGAATTCTTCTCTTTTCTAGACACTAGACCTGTATTAAATCACCTCGAATTCTTCTGTTTTCTAGACACGAGACCTGTATTAAATCACCTCGAATTCTTCTCTTTTCTAGACACTAGACCTGTATTAAATCACCTCGAATTCTTCTCTTTTCTAGACCTGTATTAAATCACCTCGAATTCTTCTCTTTTCTAGACCTGTATTAAATCACCTCAAATTCTTCTTTTTTCTAGACATTAGACCTGTATTAAATCACCTCGAATTCTTCTCTTCTCTAGACACTAGACCTGTATTAAATCACCTCGAATTCTTCTCTTTTCTAGACACGAGACCTGTATTAAATCACCTCGAATTCTTCTCTTCTCTAGACGCTAGACCTGTATTAAATCACCTCGAATTCTTCTCTTTTCTAGACACGAGACCTGTATTAAATCACCTCGATTTCTTCTCCTCTCTAGACACTAGACCTGTATTAAATTACCTCGAATTCTTCTCTTTTCTAGACACTAGACCTGTATTAAATCATCTCGAATTCTTCTCTTTTCTAGACCTGTATTAAATCACCTCGAATTCTTCTCTTTTCTAGACCTGTATTAAATCACCTCGAATTCTTCTTTTTTCTAGACACTAGACCTGTATTAAATCACCTCGAATTCTTCTCTTTTCTAGACACTAGACCTGTATTAAATCACCTCGAATTCTTCTCTTTTCTAGACACTAGACCTGTATTAAATCACCTCGAATTCTTCTCTTTTCTAGACACGAGACCTGTATTAAATCACCTCGAATTCTTCTCTTCTCTAGACACTAGACCTGTATTAAATCACCTCGAATTCTTCTCTTCTCTAGACACTAGACCTGTATTAAATTACCTCGAATTCTTCTCTTTTCTAGACACTAGACCTGTATTAAATCACGTCGAATTCTTCTCTTTTCTAGACCTGTATTAAATCACCTCGAATTCTTCTCTTTTCTAGACCTGTATTAAATCACCTCGAATTCTTCTTTTTTCTAGACATTAGACCTGTATTAAATCACCTCGAATTCTTCTCTTCTCTAGACACTAGACCTGTATTAAATCACCTCGAATTCTTCTCTTTTCTAGACCTGTATTAAATCACCTCGAATTCTTCTTTTTTCTAGACACTAGACCTGTATTAAATCACATCAAATTCTTCTCTTTTCTAGACACGAGACCTGTATTAAATCACCTCGAATTCTTCTCTTCTCTAGACACTAGACCTGTATTAAATCACCTCGAATTCTTCTCTTTTCTAGACACTAGACCTGTATTAAATCACCTCGAATTCTTCTCTTCTCTAGACACTAGACCTGTATTAAATCACCTCGAATTCTTCTCTTCTCTAGACACTAGACCTGTATAAAATTACATCGAATTCTTCTCTTTTCTAGACACTAGACCTGTATTAAATCACCTCGAATTCTTCTCTTTTCTAGACCTGTATTAAATCACCTCGAATTCTTTATTTTTCTAGACCTGTATTAAATCACCTGGATTTCTTCTTTTTTCTAGACACTAGACCTGTATTAAATCACCTCGAATTCTTCTCTTTTCTAGACACTAGACCTGTATTAAATCACCTCGAATTCTTCTGTTTTCTAGACACTAGACCTGTATTAAATCACCTCGAATTCTTCTCTTCTCTAGACGCTAGACCTGTATTAAATCACCTCGAATTCTTCTCTTTTCTAGACACGAGACCTGTATTAAATCACCTCGATTCCTTCTCCTCTCTAGACACTAGACCTGTATTAAATTACCTCGAATTCTTCTCTTTTCTAGACACTAGACCTGTATTAAATCATCTCGAATTCTTCTCTTTTCTAGACCTGTATTAAATCACCTCGAATTCTTCTCTTTTCTAGACCTGTATTAAATCACCTCGAATTCTTCTTTTTTCTAGACACTAGACCTGTATTAAATCACCTCGAATTCTTCTCTTTTCTAGACACTAGACCTGTATTAAATCACCTCGAATTCTTCTCTTTTCTAGACACTAGACCTGTATTAAATCACCTCGAATTCTTCTCTTTTCTAGACACGAGACCTGTATTAAATCACCTCGAATTCTTCTCTTCTCTAGACACTAGACCTGTATTAAATCACCTCGAATTCTTCTCTTCTCTAGACACTAGACCTGTATTAAATTACCTCGAATTCTTCTCTTTTCTAGACACTAGACCTGTATTAAATCACGTCGAATTCTTCTCTTTTCTAGACCTGTATTAAATCACCTCGAATTCTTCTCTTTTCTAGACCTGTATTAAATCACCTCGAATTCTTCTTTTTTCTAGACATTAGACCTGTATTAAATCACCTCGAATTCTTCTCTTCTCTAGACACTAGACCTGTATTAAATCACCTCGAATTCTTCTCTTTTCTAGACCTGTATTAAATCACCTCGAATTCTTCTTATTTCTAGACACTAGACCTGTATTAAATCACCTCGAATTCTTCTCTTTTCTAGACACTAGACCTGTATTAAATCACCTCGAATTCTTCTCTTTTCTAGACACGAGACCTGTATTAAATCACCTCGAATTCTTCTCTTCTCTAGACACTAGACCTGTATTAAATCACCTCGAATTCTTCTCTTTTCTAGACACTAGACCTGTATTAAATCACCTCGAATTCTTCTCTTCTCTAGACACTAGACCTGTATTAAATCACCTCGAATTCTTCTCTTCTCTAGACACTAGACCTGTATTAAATTACATCGAATTCTTCTCTTTTCTAGACACTAGACCTGTATTAAATCACCTCGAATTCTTCTCTTTTCTAGACCTGTATTAAATCACCTCGAATTCTTCTCTTTTCTAGACCTGTATTAAATCACCTCGATTTCTTCTTTTTTCTAGACACTAGACCTGTATTAAATCACCTCGAATTCTTCTCTTTTCTAGACACTAGACCTGTATTAAATCACCTCGAATTCTTCTGTTTTCTAGACACTAGACCTGTATTAAATCACCTCGAATTCTTCTCTTTTCTAGACACTGCAGGCTGGTTTTGTTTAGTCTTTCTTCATAACTATAAGTCTGATTATTTTTTTCATAACTATAAGTCTGGACGTTACTCTGTTCGAATGGCATGGCGAGAACGTGTGGGGATTCGTGCAGTCTTCTGTTTCCTCTCAAAGTGCTGAACGAGGATTTGAACGCACCATCTGACGAACGTAGGCAACATGAGCCTCATCTGACGACGTACCGAACGCGAGTCATCATCTGTGGACTGCCGACCATACTTAATTCACTTTAACAGCTCCTTTGGCCCATGCACTGATCTTGATAACTTTGCTTATAACATTTCATACGTCTTCGTGAACGTCTTCCTGAGCTTGAAGGAAAACTTGAATCTCTGAACGTCTTCTTGAGCTTGAAGGAAAACCTGAATCTCTGAACGTCTTCCTGAGCTTAAAGGAAAACTTGAATCTCTGAACGTCTTCCTGAGCTTGAACGAAAACTTGAACTAGAATCTCTGATCATGATATTCGAACTTGAATCTCTGCTCATTATATTCGAACTTGAATCTCTGCTCATGATATTCAAACTTGAATCTCTGCTCATGATATTCAAACATCTCGACAAATGCAAAACAGGATATTCATGTTCGTAAACAATAACAACAGAAACTAGCGGGAAACGGTGAGTGAGTCGTCACGGGGCAGTACAACTGACCGGAACTTGCTATTTCAAACGTTCTGAAAACTGTTTGAACGTAACTCGTATGTTGGTATCTTCTTTTTCCGCTTTCAAACTGCAACCGGGATCAAGACGCTGAGCAGCGCATGAGCTGCAGTGGTCAGCGACCCATAGCTGACTGCTAGCGTCAGGGCCTGCGAACCAGAGCTGCCAAGACCCTTCTACACCTCCACACGGTGATCCTGGATAACAGGCTGCAGTAAGGCAGACTGGCTAAGGAGAAGGGGTCGAATAGGGAATGCTAACCCGGTACTCAAAAAATGCTTGATGAAGTCGGATGTGTTGGACCGAAAGGTGCAAATATCGCAGCCAGGCTGTAAACTACGACACAACGCATTCCTTTCTCTGGACTACATTCTGCTACTTAAGCCCTTTCAGGGTTTTGTAGCGGGAGATTGAGAACAAACGCAGAAGAAGAAGAAGAAGAAGAAGAAGAACCTGCAACCAATATATTCTTCAAAAGGAAGTAGTCAGCGAGTAGTAATCGATGCTAGTAGGAGTCGATTTCTCCTCAAAGCTAATACTAGTCGATATCTCCTCGATACTAGAACTAATCGATTTCTCCACGCAGCTCGTCCAGGAAACTGTTCTAATGGCTGTCTATTTCCCATAAACTTTGTACAGTGTTTTCTTCATTGTGTGCCGTCAAACGTCAAATTGAATGCTTCTTAAGACAGCAACGTTCAGAATAAGGTCATCAGTTTTCTGTTCATTGATTTATTAACACTGTATCGAAATAATTTGGGTTTTGTCACGCTGTGTTAGGAGCTCCCAGCGTTGATTTGTTAACGTTGTATTACAATCTAAATAGATTATGTTTTCCCCGTGTATTAATATCTCCAATTACTGATTTAAAACCATTTATTAGTATCTCCAATGACTGATTTAAAACCATTTATTAGTATCTCCAATGACTAATTTAAAACCATTTATTAGTATCTCCAATGACTGATTTAAAACCATTTATTAGTATCTCCAATGACTGATTTAAAACCATTTATTAGTATCTCTAATGATTGATTAAATCCCTTTTTCGTATTATCTCTACTGACTGATTTATTAACCCTGTATTAGTATCTACAACGATTGATTTATTCACCTTCTTTCTTCTTCTTCTTCTTATTATTATTATTCTTTTTCTTCTTCTTCTTCTTCTTCTTCTTCTTCTTCTGCGTTCGTTCTCAATCTTCTGCTATCAACCACTGAACAGGGCTTTGCAAGTAGCAGGATGTAGTCCGGAGAACAGAATGCGTTGTGTCGCTAGGTTACATCTTGGCTGCGATATTTACACATTTCGGTCCGACACATCCGTATTCAGCAGGATTTATTAACCCTGTATTAGTATCTTCAACAATTGATTATTTTAACTCTGTATTAATGTCTCAAACGATTGATTTATTAACTATTTATTAGTCTCTACAATTATTGTTTTCTTAACCCTGTATTAGTATCTCCAAGAATTGATTTATTCACATATTCGCTTCAAGTGAAGCATAGACTACCACTACAGCCGATTTCTATTCTAGTGACAGTTTTCATAACAATCATGTTCGTGTTTTACTAGCCCCATGCACAATCTCCTTTAATCGCAATTTGCGTCGTGCTTAGACGGTTATAGTGGCCATATTCGTTTCTCTCCAGTAAAATAATAAAATTCATCAATTAAATATTTTTGTTGCTGTTGTTGAATGAGTAGGTTACACTTTTGTGCGTCATGAAAAGGATGTTAAGTGGCAGGTTGCAGTTGCTTTCCTCACATCCCGAGCGTGCGGATGAAGGTGGACCAGGGTCCTCCAGGCGGTTGTGGTATGCTTGGTTTCATCTGCGTGTCGCTCACTACTACGGGGATCACGTCGATTTCTCACCTTGTTAGGCCGGCTGTCGTGAAAACAACCCGTTTCAAGGAAGGGCTGCGTGGAGGCCAAGGTGAGGGTCTTGTCCAGTATATTTATCCTGAACCTGACTAACATGTCTGATCAGTATGTTTTGTCTGACCAGACGTTAGTCTTCCTTCGCGAATTAAATAAAACCACATTTCCTTTGCCTCCAAGGATCCCTGTGCTTGTCCATGACTCGCTGCCGTATGTCAACATTGGTTCTACAAAGCATACACGAGGGCGGTAAGCCGTTGTTGTGTTGATCAATTATTGCTCAACACACAAAATGATAAACCTAACCACACAACAATAATATACATAAATATACAAATAATATTCAGAAATTCAATTATACATAAATGTAATACTAATGGAAATAAATTAAATAATAATATACATTAATTAAATAGTATTACCTTAGTCTCAGTCTCAGTCTTAGTCTGAGTCTGAGTCTTAGTCTTAGTCGTATTCTTAGTTTTAGTCTCAGTCTTAGTCTCAGTCTTAGTCTCAGTCTCAGTCTGAGTCTGAGTCTGAGTCTCAGTCTCAGTCTCAGTCTTAGTCTTAGTCTTAGTCTCAGTCTCAGTCTTAGTCTCAGTCTCAGTCTCAGTCTCAGTCTTAGTCTCAGTCTCAGTCTCAGTCTTAGTCTCAGTCTTAGTCTCAGTCTTAGTCTCAGTCTTAGTCTCAGTCTCAGTCTTAGTCTTAGTCTCAGTCTCAGTCTTAGTCTTAGTCTCAGTCTTAGTCTCAGTCTTAGTCTCAGTCTTAGTCTCAGTCTCAGTCTCAGTCTCAGTCTTAGTCTTAGTCTTAGTCTCGGTCTCGGTCTCTGTCTCGGTCTCGGTCTCGGTCTTAGTCTTAGTCATAGTCTCAGTCTTAGTCTAAGTCGACCTGTACTTCTAGCGTACATCCACATGGGTAGATCCAATATGGAACATAATTACAGAATGGGAGAAAGCAATATTAGAATGATAGAAAAGGAAAGTGACCTAGGGGTTATAATAGATCATACAGGTAAGGTGAGTGAGCAAGTCCAGGTAGCAGTGAAAAAGGCAAAGGTAATGTAGGTATGATAAAAAGAAATATTAAACATGGGACCAAGAAAGTTTTAGTCAAACTGTATAAATATTAGTTAGACCTAGATTGGAGTACTGTATACAGGTGTGGAGTCCTTATCATTGAGGGGGTATAAACATGCTGCAAAGTATACAAAAAAGAGAGACAAAACTGATAGTGGGATTCCAGAATTACAGTTATGAGGAAAGACTCAGAAATATCGGTATACAATGTCTAAAAAAAGTGAAGAATTCGAAGTGACAAAACAGGTTTATAAGATGATCAAAGGTACAGATAAATTCGACAATAACAAGTTGTTCTTTTTCCAAATACAACCACATACAAGAACAAGAGGGCGTAGCTACAAGTTGACTAAAGAGAGGTCCAGATTAGATATTAGGAAATATAGTTTTAGTCAGAGAGTGGTGAATGCTTGGAATGCATTGCACAGGAAGTAGTAGAGGCAGGGACAATAAATGCATTTAGAAATAAATTGGATGCACATAGCTTTTGGACCAAGATAATGTAAATGAAACTGGTTACATACCGACTCTGCAGGGTATTCTAAACCAGTATAAAGACATTAAGTTAAGATAGGTTAAGTTAATTTAAGTTAAGTTAATTTAAGTTAAGGTAGGTTAAGTTAAGTGCAGGTCTCATCTCTGGTGTGAGTTGGATGTAGCCTGGAGGAGGATATCCTGCTTAGCCGGCTAGGCACGAGCAGCTTATTACTCCTATATGGAGGGTGGTTAACTGATATGCAATTCCATCTTAGTAGACTCAAACACTAGAGCAAACTAGGCCCGCAGCCTGCTAGGCGCGATCTATGCTGCTCTTAACAAACCACCTAACCATGGCCGGGGTTATGCCATGTCACGCAGTTAGTTGCCTCTTACGGCATGCTCCCTGTGTGGCAGTGATGCTATTCTTGTCCTTGTCATACACATAGACCCTGGCAAACCACTTGGCAAAATAGTAATATAAATACATTAATTAATAATATACATTATTTAAATACTAATCGTAATAAATTGAATAATAAAATACATAAGTTAAATAATAGTATGCATACATTAAATATTAATAGACATATAAATTATATTTTAAAATGCGTAAATTAAATATTAATAGCCATACATTTAATAATAATACACGTAAAATAAAGTGATAGAATCGAATTATATATCTTTATATCAAAGAAAAGTATCTTTTTGTAGGGGTCTTCTCTATGGCAACCAAACTGATCGACCTTGACCCAAATAAATTGTGTCAAACTACTTGACTATCGTCAATTTGTCCACATATCCTGCCCTATCTATCACCATTTCTTTGCATTCAGAAGAACATTTTTTCATAGGAGTATTGAAATAACAAATTGGCTTCCACCCAAAGAGGTGTCGGAAGTGTTATTTCTAGAAAAAATGGACACCATTTGTTTTCCCAGACATTTCTACATTTATCTCGACCTGTTGCTCTCGCGTTCATTCGCTGTACTCCATCCACCCGTCTCATATTATTGATTCCTCGTGAAGCAGTCGAGTTTTTGCGCCTATCCCTCCATGTTTGAAACGTGTCTGTGTGTTTCTCTGAAGTCAGGGATGTCCAGTCTTTGAGCCGAATCCGGCCCTCCAGAGGGACCACAAACCCACCAACATGTTTTATTCAGCCCACAAATATATCAACCTGGCCCCACAAAATGTTTTATTCAGCCCACAACTATATTAACCTGGCCCACAAAATGTTTTATTCAGCCCACAAATATATTAACCTGGCCCCACAAAATGTTTTATTCAGCCCACAAATATATTAACCTGGCCCACAAAATGTTTTATTCAGCCCACAAACATATTAACCTGGCCCACAAAATGTTTTATTCAGCCCACAAATATATTAACCTGGCCCACAAAATGTTTAATCTCGCCAATAACACGTTGGGCTTTGCTTGGCTTCGTTCGTTCTCAATCTCCCACTACCAAACCCTGGAAGGCTTAAGTAGCAGAATGTAGTCCAGAGAACGAAATGCGTTGTGTTGTAGTTTACAGCTTGACTGCGATAATTGCACCTTTCGGTCCAACACATTCGACTTCATCAAGCCTTTTTTTAGTACCGGGTAGCATTCCCTCTTCGATCCCATCTCCTTAGCCAGTCTGCCCTGCTGCAGCCTGTTATCCAGGATCACCGCGTGGAGGTGTAGAAGGGTCTTGGCAGCTCTGGTTCGCTGGCCCTGACGCTAGCATTCAGCTATGGGTCGCTGACCACTGCAGCTCATGCGCTGCTCGGCGTCTTGATCCCCAATAGTACGTTTAATCTGGTCTGTCAATGTGTTTGGGAGGAAGACTAATGTCTGGTCAGACAAAATATACTGGCCAAGACCCTCACCTCGGATTCCTAGTAGCCCTATCTGCTAACTGGCAGCCTGGCTAATGAGGTGAGGGATCGACGTGATCCCCGTAATAGTGAGTAACACGCGTATGAAACCAAGTATAGCACAACCGCCTGGAGGACCCCAATCCACCTTCATCAGCACGCAGGATGTGAGGAAAGCTACTGCAACCCGCCACTTAATGTCCTAATCAGGGCGCACAAAAGAGTAAACCTACTCACTGTGGGCATTCGCAACAACAACAACATCAACAACAACATCAACAACAACAACAACAACAACAACCACCAATGCGTTTAATCCGGGCACACAAATGTTGAATCTGGCCCGTCAATAACTTACAAAATGGCAGAAAATACACTACGTGGACTATGCCAGGATTTTGCAACTGCCGGCACTAGATGCCAAATTAAACAAACATTATTTGTACAGAAACAAGCAGTGCGTGGGCTCTCATTCAATGCGTCATCATCATCATCAAGTGCCATCTACCCAACGGAGATTGACGGTAATGGATCTCCATCTGTCTCTGCCTCTCGCCAGTCTGGTACGCGCAGGCAAACTGTGTGCCAACCACATTCAGATGGTGTCTGTCCATCTATATCTTTACCGCCGTCTGACTCTCTTGCCCTCTACTCTGCCCTCAACTCTGCCCTCAACTCTGCCCTCAACTCTGCCCTCCACTCTTCCCTCCACTCTTCCCTCCACTCTGCCCTCCACTCTTCCCTCCACTCTGCCCTCCATTCTTCCCTCCACTCTTCCCTCCACTCTACCCTCCAAAAATAACTTTTAGCAGACTGTCATGGCGATTGACATGACCAAAATATTGTATTTCTCGTCCTATTATTTCCTCCAGAAGTGTCTTGTCTACCTGGAATTGTTCCAGAATCTCATTTCAAGAAACTCGTCCAAATTTTCTGAATACCACATTTCAAAGGCCTCAATACACTTATCGGTTTTCATTGTAAGGGTCCAGGTTTCTACTCCATACAGTAAAACTGAATGCACCACCAGTTAATGATTCTCATTTTTAAGATCTTCTTCTTGTTCTTCATCGTACGCTGTTTACAGCGATATTTACGTTGCGATATTTACTGTTTTATTTTGTTACGCCTGTGGCTCAGTGCATCCGATTTCAACAGACGTTTCTGTAGGGATGCCCTCCTTAGCCTTTGGCTGTTCCCAGCCTATCTGCAAGGCAGCAGTTGTTTTGGTCAGAGTTGTCTCTCTTAGGGAAGTTGTCTTGCAGGACTAACGAGTCTTCCCCACTCGTGTCTATAGGGTTTGGCAATGATATGATATGATGGACTATGTACTAGTTTGTACTATCCCGGAAGAGAGGCAGTCCAGTGTGACTTTGTCTCGGGATCGTCACGTCCTGCCAGAAACGTAGCATATGCATGTGAGTGAGGTATCTCTTTGCTCCCTTTATTTTCTCGACTCATCTGCAGTGATGGCACGCCTAGCATTCCCCGCCACCTGGGACGTTGTCACAATAGGGCTGGACTGCATCTCTTCTGCGTCCATTGGGATGACTGATAGCAGACAGAGGTAAAGAGCGAGGCAGGAGTGCATTTGGCCAGGTGCATTTCTGCGGCTCGACCGGGCTGAGCTGAGACGCGAGCCCCAGGTCCCAACCATATCGTGGCCTCCCATCACAGCGGTGCTGAGATTTTTAAGATCTGAGATATCAGCTTTGACAGAAGTGCATCTCTCATGCTGTTAAATGTATGTTTTAATGCGTCAGATCAAGCCAATACTATTTTTTAATCATATTAATATCTATAAATTGATGCAGTCTGTTTCTAAGACTGACACTTGAAGGCGGATGTGGTCTTTATCAGCTCTGACTTGCTGATCCTGACGCGTAGCGGAGTCGCAGTCTACTGTCAGTTCATTCACTCATTCACCGCTGCTTCTTCGATCAAATGTATCTTTTGAGTGTGAAAATTCAGCTAACAATATATTCCTGCATTCTTCTTCTTCTTCTTCTTCTGCGTACACAGTCAGACAGTAACCATTATTTTCTCGAAAAAAGCGGCGGCCATCCTGAGACTCTCGCCACTACCATATAGCTTGTCTTGCAGTTCCACTGGCAATGGACACATCTGCTCTCTCTGATCCTCGTATGTCGGGCAGTTCTGCAGCAGATGTTCAGTGGTCATTTTACCAGTACCGCACGGGCATTCGTCGGTACACCCTATCTTCAATTTGTTGAATAGGTGGTACCTCAGTCTGTTGTGGCCAGTGCGAAGTCTGAAGACAACGACCTGCTCTCTTCGGTTCAACTGGTAATAGGCATCGTTTTTGGTGTAACCAGTATGTTCGGTTTCCCATTTGGACATGTATCTGGCTTTGATAAGCCGTTTTGACTCTTCGTACGTCATACTGGTATCTGTTTGTGGTAGCCTTGCACCTTCTTTTGCCAGTCTGTCTGCCTCCTCGTTGCCTTGGATGTTGCAGTGTGACGGAACCCACTGTACCACTACCCTTTTTGGTGCGGACTGCTGGCACAGTTTGCAGAGTGCTGCTCTTAAGTCATTAAGCTCAGTGTTTTTCTGGCTTTTTAGCGATGTGACTACTTCGAGAGCATCTGTCAGCAGGACTATATGGCTCTCATTTTCACTGTGTGTTACCATTTCTTCCACTGCCGCCCTCAGTGCCTCTGCCTCTGCTCTGAAATTGCTTGTGTACTTACCAGTAGCGAATGACAGTGTTATTTTTCTGCCATTTGGTAGGTTCAGGAATGCTCCTGCCCCTCCGTTCTGTGTAGTGTTTGTTACAGAACCGTCGGTGTATGCATGGGTCCAGTCCATGCTTGGGTAGCTTTTCGTTATGAAGCTTAGGGTAGTGTCTCTCCTTTCTTTTTCACTCTGGCAGTTTTTGTTTGCAATACCTGGTATTCCTGCATTCAATGACGCGGATTTAATATGCAATGTCATGGAGCCAAAAATAGTTTGAACTTAACCTGTCTATCATTCTATAACGCCATGTTCGATCAAGGGCAATAATTCCATTTCACCGTCACAGCGCGCGAGTGCACTCTTGTAGCTATCATTACTTGTCATACCCTTTTAGGGGACGGCGTGGCCTAGTGGTTAAGTGGCACGGCTCACAACCAGAAGGTGCTGGGTTCGATCCCCATCACAGCACCGGCCGTTACCCCGAGGAAGCAAACCCTTAGAAAATGCAGGAGGAAGCAGACCCTTACATAAAATGCATGCTGAAGTCGGATGCACTGGGCCGACAGGCGCAAATAAAAACCACAGTGTAACGCACACACGCCTTGTGGAATAGATAAATAAGGCGAACGCAAAAAAAAAAAAAAAAATACCCTTTTATTGTTATGTATGTGAACTATTTACATTCTTGTTTTTGTTTCCCATATCAATCAATCGAGAAAAACACCTTCAATCCCTTTTGGGGCATATCTGCTCAACAAAACCTCTCCAAGTCTTCTTCATTTCCAGCACCCCCTCCTCACCACCACATCTTTCCTGCCGTGTTTAGGTTTATCGCGACTTCACTTCTCCATGAGTGTTTAGATCTGCCCCTACTTATTTTGCCCTGAGGATTCCAGAACAGTGACTGCATTGTAATACTGTCAGCTGGATTCCGTAATGTGTATCCATCCATGGCCAACGCCTTCTGTCTACTTCAGGCCTACTGGCATCTGTCCGATCTTTCCCACAGTTATATATCAGCGAATGTATCGTACCATTGTATTTCCTCAGTGGAAGCCTTTACCTTTTTAGTAGTACTTTTCTCTGTTCCCCACGTCACAGAACCATTGAATAGGACGGATTTGACATTGGAGTTGAAGATCTCAATTTTTGTGACGGACTTAATTTCGTTCCACAAAAATTCCATAAAGCAATGAAAGCCACTCCCGCCTTTCGTATTCCTAATTTTGTATTTCTTTCTGTACCTACTATATTGTCGACATTGCTACCAAGATATATGAAACATCGACTTCTTGTAGTACCGTGTCTCCTAGGACAATCTGATCGTCGTTAGATGCTTTTACTCTCGTAATCTGTATTGTACTCTGTTAGAGTGTTGCTGTTGTTGTAGTTGTGTGCTCATGATGAGTAATTTATTTCTTTTGTTCGCCCTGAAAAAGACGTTGGTGAAGTGTTGCAGTAGCTTTCCTCATATCCAAATAGTGCTGACGAATGTGGACAGAAGCCTTCCAGGCTGTTGTGTTATGCGTGACTTCATCGTCGTGACGTTCACTACTACGGGGATCACGTTAATCCTTAGCTTGTTAGCCAGACTGAAACAGTATGTTTCCAGGAAGAACTGTATGGAAGTGAGGTGGGGGTCTTGGTCAGTACGTTTTGTCATACCCTGACAAACATTGTTTGATCAGTACTTTTTGTCTTACCCTGACAAACATTGTCTGATCAGTACTTTTTGTCTTACCCTGACTAGCATTGTCTGATCAGTACGTTTTGTCTTACCCTGACTAGCATTGTCTGATCCGTACGTTTTGTCTTACCCTGACTAACATTGTCTGATCCGTACGTTTTGTCTTACCCTGGTTAGGATTATCTGATCCGTACGTTTTGTCTTACCCTGACTAACATTGTCTGATCAGTACGTTTTGTCTTACCCTGACTAGCATTGTCTGATGAGTACGTTTTGTCTTACCCTGACTAACATTGTCTGATCAGTACGTTTTGTCTTACCCTGACTAACATTGTCTGATGAGTACGTGTTGTCTTACCCTGACTAGCATTGTCTGATCAGTACGTTTTGTCTTACCCTGACTAGCATTGTCTGATGAGTACGTTTTGTCTTACCCTGACTAGCATTGTCTGATCCGTACGTTTTGTCTTACCCTGACTAGCGTTGTCTGATCAGTACGTTTTGTCTTACCCTGACTAGCATTGTCTGATGAGTACGTTTTGTCTTACCCTGACTAGCATTGTCTGATGAGTAAGTTTTGTCTTACCCAGACTAGCATTGTCTGATGAGTACGTTTTGTCTTACCCAGACTAGCATTGTCTGATGAGTACGTTTTGTCTTACCCAGACTAGCATTGTCTGATGAGTACGTTTCACCTAACCAGAATTAGTCTTCTCTCACTTATATGTGAGATAGAAAGAAAAGAAACATTACTACGTCGTGTATTTTCAACGCTGAGAACATCCGAGGAAATATGAAAGTGTTGAAGATTAGAAACCGCTCATCCATCCAGTCGCCACGTAGTGTGCAAGTAGGGATTTATTTTACCTCAATAATAATCAATGTTTGCCTTACGGGTGTTTTGACCCCACGTCCACTTGGTTAGGAGACATACATCCAACCCACTCGGCCACCCGCTCTACTGTCCATCTGATATCAAGCTTGAATGTTGTCTGTCCTTTACTGTGAGCACCTGAATGGACAGCTGACCGATACTGAAGATACAGCTCATTGAATGAGCTGACAGCAGTAAGCGACCATCTGACCACTCCATGAGGGTCCGCGAACCAGAGCTGACCAAAAACCTATTGTCTCCAAACGTCGGTCCTGAAAACAGCCTGCACTGGTGTAGTCTGGGTAAGAGAGTAGAGATCGCAGTGGGAAGACAAATCCATTACCCAAAAGTATCATTTGAAACCCGATGTGTCGATCCGAAAGATATCGCAGCCTCGCTGTACCCCACGAAAGAACGCATCTCTTCTTCTTTTCAGGACGAACGCCAAAGTCGAAGAAGACACAGTTGATTTCCATCGATCTGGCTCCCGTTGGAGCGTGTAGCGACGGTAGAATCTGTTTATATTCTCACCGGTCTTATTGAGTTCTGCACACGAGACATGCTAGATAGGATACAAGGGAGAGCTACAAAAATGATCTTGGATTTCCAGAATTACAGTTATGAGGAGAGACTTAAAAAACTGGTCTACAGTGTCTAGAGAAGAGAAGAATTCGAGGTGACTTAATACATGTTTATAAGATGATCAATGGAAAAGATAAATTAGACTATAACAAGTTTTTCAAAGTTCAACTAGCTATAAGAACTAGAGGGTATAGCTTCGAATTGTTTAAAGACAGGTCTAGATTAGATATTAGGAGAATGTTTTTAGTCAGAGTGTGGTGAATGATTGGAATGCATCGCCCCATGTTGTGGTGGAGGCAGGGTCGGTTAATGCATTCAAAAATAGATTGGATGATCACAGTTATTGTTAGTATCGGTGGAGTGGAATAAACTGGTTGAATACATACTCTTGGTACGGTCACATATCGAGATCAAGTGGTCTTGCAAACACAATCCTCCACGGGAAGGTGCAAGGCAGACGACGAAGAGGCCGGCCCAAAAAAAAATGGGAGGACAACATAAAAGAATGGACCAATCTCCGACCAGAAGAGTCACGAGCAGCGGCATCTGACAGAGAGGGATGGCGTAGAGTTGTGAGGATGTCTTCATGTGTGCCCCAACGACCTCACCGGTTACGGGATGACCTGACCTGACCTGACATACTCTGTAGAGCCTTCTAAAACAGTTTAAAGAAGTTAAGTTGTTAAGAGACCTACTGATATGGCCTCTTCTACAACTCTTCTTTGCCATCTGTTAGTTGTTCTCCTGGCTTTTCTCCTTCCCTATGGGGCTCCGATTCAGCACATGTCTGTTGTTATCGTCATGGTTTGTTGTTTTTCTGAGGGTGTATCCAATCCATCTCAAATATCTTTTCCTCCCCCCTCCCAATCCTACGATTTATTAGGTTTTGCCGTGTTCATGTCACAGATCTCTGCGACAAGTAAATATTTTTTTTAAATAAAAAATACAGTACAGTGAATGCTCTAACCCTTAGCCAGGCATTACAGATGAACAAAGTCCAGATTGGTGATACTTCAATGAGTGCACACACAGAGTATTGAATGTAGCAAAGTAGCGCTGCTGTCAGCGGTGGAATATCTAGGTTAGTATGTGTGCCATCATCTGGAAGAGGCGTCCGACTCACAGGAAGGAATATTATGAAGAAGTTTCTCAAAGGCATTGGTTCGGCTTCTCTTGGCCCGTTCTTTGAAGACGAGGATTCGCCAGAGAAGTATGAAGCCCCATCAAACGGCGATGTGGCAGGTGCAAGTGGTGTAAGTCTTCGTTTTATCAAGTCTGTCTTTCATTTTTTGTCATTAATATTATTAGTTGCTCATCGCAAGTGATGTGTAATGTGTAATGTGTATGTGTAATGTGTAATGTGTATGTGTAATCTGTAATGTGTATGTGTAATGTGTATGTGTAATGTGTAATGTGTATGTGTAATGTGTATGTGTAATGTGTATGTGTAATGTGTATGTGTAATGTGTAATGTGTATGTGTAATGTGTATGTGTAATGTGTATGTGTAATAGTGTCGGGGTCCAAGGACAAAAACATATTTTGAGCCATACTTGTCCATGTGTATACTCTGATTTGTCTTCATATTCTTGGTTTTGTTCATATTCTTGTTTTTGTTCATATTCTTGGTTTTGTTCATATTTTTATTTTTGTTCATATTCTTGGTTTTGTTCATATTTTTATTTTTGTTCATATTCTTGGTTTTGTTCATATTGTTGGTTTTGTTCATATTCTTGGTTTTGTTCATATTCTTGGTTTTGTTCATATTCTTGTTTTTGTTCATAATCTTGTTTTTGTTCATATTTTTATTTTTGTTCATATTCTTGGTTTTTGTTCATATTTTTATTTTTGTTCATATTCTTGGTTTTGTTCATATTCTTGGTTTTGTTCATATTCTTGGTTTTGTTCATATTCTTGGTTTTGTTCATATTCTTGGTTTTTTTCATATTTTTGTTTTTGTTCATATTTTTGTTTTCATATTTTTATTTTTGTTCATATTTTTATTTTTGTTCATATTTTTATTTTTGTTCATATTTTTATTTTTGTTCATATTTTTATTTTTGTTTATATTCTTGGTTTTGTTCATATTCTTGGTTTTGTTCATATTCTTGGTTTTGTTCATATTCTTGTTTTTGTTCATATTCTTGGTTTTTTTCATATTCTTGGTTTTTTTCATATTCTTGTTTTTGTTCATATTTTTGTTTTCATATTTTTATTTTTGTTCATATTTTTATATTTGTTCATATTTTTATTTTTGTTCATATTTTTATTTTTGTTCATATTCTTGGTTTTGTTCATATTCTTGGTTTTGTTCATATTCTTGGTTTTGTTCATATTCTTGGTTTTGTTCATATTCTTGGTTTTGTTCATATTCTTGGTTTTGTTCATATTCTTGGTTTTTTTCATATTCTTGTTTTTGTTCATATTTTTGTTTTCATATTTTTATTTTTGTTCATATTTTTATTTTTGTTCATATTTTTATTTTTGTTCATATTCTTGGTTTTGTTCATATTCTTGGTTTTGTTCATATTCTTGGTTTTGCTCATATTCTTGGTTTTGTTCATATTCTTGGTTTTGTTCATATTCTTGGTTTTGTTCATATTCTTGGTTTTGTTCATATTCTTGGTTTTGTTCATATTCTTGGTTTTGTTCATATTCTTGGTTTTGTTCATATTCTTGGTTTTGTTCATATTCTTGGTTTTGTTCATATTCTTGGTTTTTTTCATATTCTTGTTTTTGTTCATATTTTTGTTTTCATATTTTTATTTTTGTTCATATTTTTATTTTTGTTCATATTTTTATTTTTGTTCATATTCTTGGTTTTGTTCATATTCTTGGTTTTGTTCATATTCTTGGTTTTGTTCATATTCTTGGTTTTGTTCATATTCTTGGTTTTGTTCATATTCTTGGTTTTGTTCATATTCTTGGTTTTGTTCATATTCTTGGTTTTGTTCATATTCTTGGTTTTGTTCATATTCTTGGTTTTGTTCATATTCTTGGTTTTGTTCATATTCTTGGTTTTGTTCATATTCTTGGTTTTGTTCATATTCTTGGTTTTGTTCATATTCTTGGTTTTGTTCATATTCTTGGTTTTTTTCATATTCTTGGTTTTTTTCATATTCTTGGTTTTTTTCATATTCTTGTTTTTGTTCATATTTTTGTTTTCATATTTTTATTTTTGTTCATATTTTTATTTTTGTTCATATTTTTATTTTTGTTCATATTCTTGGTTTTGTTCATATTCTTGGTTTTGTTCATATTCTTGGTTTTGTTCATATTCTTGGTTTTTTTCATATTCTTGTTTTTGTTCATATTTTTGTTTTCATATTTTTATTTTTGTTCATATTTTTATTTTTGTTCATATTTTTATTTTTGTTCATATTTTTATTTTTGTTCATATTTTTATTTTTGTTTATATTCTTGGTTTTGTTCATATTCTTGGTTTTGTTCATATTCTTGGTTTTGTTCATATTCTTGGTTTTGTTCATATTCTTGTTTTTGTTTATATTCTTGTTTTTGTTCATATTTTTGTTTTTGTTCATATTTTTTTTTGTGTTCATATTCTTGGTTTTGTTCATATTCTTGGTTTTGTTCACATTCTTGGTTTTTTTCATATTTTTATTTTTGTTCATATTTTTATTTTTGTTCATATTTTTATTTTTGTTCATATTTTTATTTTTGTTCATATTTTTTTTTTGGTTCATATCCTTGGTTTGGTTCATGTTCTTGTTTTTGTTCATATTTTTGTTTTTGTTTTTGTTCATGTTCTTGTTTGTCTTCATGTCCTTGTTTGTGTACATGATTGTATTCTCCACTTCCTACTTGTTCTTGTATCTACTCGTGACCAATTTCTTGGCCTCTTCATAAGTTGTACCAGGTTGTGCCTATGCTCCATCTCCCCTTGACATCATATCAGCATCGTGTTAACAGTCATGAATGTTGCAGACAGACATTGCCACAGCTCATTTGACATAATAGTTTAGTGCACTACTACAATAAAGCAGAGAACCTAAAGAGGGTTTATAAGTCCCGCATAGAAAGAACATACAGAAATTCAGAAATATAAATATATTCTTCCCAATTCAACACATTCCTTCCCTGAAATCCTTGCAAGCCACATAAAGTTATAAAGCATCAAACATGTAAATATAAAAACACTTCATTTGTCGATACATGTTTTTTAATAACCTGTCCATAATCCGTCAAAATGTGATAGATTAACAGCTTTCATATGTAGAAGCTGTGTACACAATTTCAGCTCTTTATGTTATGGCGAAGTTGGTTAAAATATGAGAAATAGAAGTCCACGGACTACGGTCATTTGAAGATAAGCAAAGGATTGTAAGACCTACTAGGCACAGCTTCGGCTACCTGGCAGCAGACATTATCTACATATTTGAATACCACGATTGCGTGTATTCTAAGTATAGAACTACATTCACGAACAAAACGGGAATTTGTCGATTGACATACATGCACAATTTTTGTATACTATTAAACATTATTTGTTTAAATATAAAACTCATCTCAAATCTATTTACAAAACCTCCAGGAATACACACAGGTGATCAGTCTCTCTCGGCACACTGTGACGGACGGGAGTAGGTGATCGGTCCATCTCAGCAAACAGTGACGGACGGGAGTAGGTGATCAGTCTCTCTCGGCACACTGTGACGGACGAGAGTAGGTGATCGGTCCATCTCAGCAATCTGTGACGGAGAGGTGTAGGTGATCGGTCCATCTCAGCAGACTGTGACGGACGGGAGTAGGTGATCGGTCCATCTCAGCAAACTGTGACGGAGAGGTGTAGATGATCGGTCCATCTCAGCAAACTGTGACGGAGAGGTGTAGCTGATCGGTCCATCTCAGCAATCTGTGACGGGTGTAGCCGTCTGCGGTTTGTGTAGCTCTATAGCTGAGAATATTACTGCCCCATCCTCACACATGACCCGCGTATGATTCCTCGTTCAGTAGTCAGTGAATTGCTCTCGCATCCATCGAAAGAGTCATCAGTCAACACACAGTCAGTGACAGACTTCTTCTTCGATCGTTCTCAATCTCTCTCAACCAAGGCCTGAAAAGTGATATGCACGTAACAGGATGTCATGAGAACAGAATTCGTTGTGTCGTAGTGTACAGCTTGGCTGCCATATTTACAGTTTTCGGTCCGACACATCCGACTTCAGCATGCCCTTTATGGGTACAGTGTTAACTCATTCTTTCGATCCATTCGCTTTAGCCAGTCTGCTCTGTCGCAGGCTGTTATTCATTATCACCACGTAGAGGTTTAGAAAGGTCTTGGCAGCTCTGGGTCGCTGGCCCTGACGCTAGGAGTCAGCGTTGGACGCTGGCCATAACGCTAGGAGTCAATGTTGTGTCGCTGGTCATGACGCTAGGAGTCTCCTTTGTGTCGCTGACCCTGGCGCTAGGAGTCAGCGTTGTGTCACCGACTGCTACAGTCCAAGTACTGCTCAGCACCTTGACCTAATTAACAGACTTCAAAATGTCATCCTTATGAATAATTAGATTCGAAGTAGCTTATTTATTTGAAAAAACAAATTAAGATGTGTGGGACATACTATGTGAAAAGCACAATGAAACATAGATAGTCAGGCTCTGGTATGGAAAGAGAGGTAGACTTAAATATACATTCGGTCTACTATTAAATGGTTAGACCAGTACAAAAACAGGAAAAGGTGCCCAGGATTGTGCATGTTGCCCGGGATTGTGCATGTTGCCCGGGATTGTGCATGTTGCCCAGGATTGTGCATGTTGCCCGGGATTGTGCATGTTGCCCAGGATTGTGCATGTTGCCCGGGATTGTGCATGTTGCCCAGGATTGTGCATGTTGCCCAGGATTGTGCATGTTGCCCAGGATTGTGCATGTTGCCCAGGATTGTGCATGTTGCTCAGGATTGTGTGGTGTTGCCCAGGATTGTGCATGTTGCCCGGATGTGGGCAATGACCCTTGCGCCGAAATATGCAATGACGTTGTTGTGTTCATAAAACGCTTCACTGATTGACACTTCGAGTCAACGAGCAGCAAGCAGAGATAGGGCCGTTAG
The DNA here is from genome assembly GCA_036924085.1 of Ariolimax columbianus. Taxonomy (NCBI): domain Eukaryota; kingdom Metazoa; phylum Mollusca; class Gastropoda; order Stylommatophora; family Arionidae; genus Ariolimax; species Ariolimax columbianus. The sequence continues at coordinate 33,847,721 of JAVGWX010000023.1, forward strand.
TAAGACGGGGTGTGAATGGTATTTAGCATAGTAAATTAAGAAGCATATCCTTTACAGAACGTCGCTTCATACAACCAGCATTCTGTTTGACTGTTACAAGTTTCTTGGTAGGTTGCCATTACTTTCCGTACGTGGAGGAGCAATCTACCGAGAAAAAAAAAACGCAGTGTCTTCCAAACTGGACACGATGGGGATCGAACCCAGTGCTATGAGAATGTGAAAACCGAACCAATATGCCACGCAGACTTCTAGTTAGCATTCTATGGCCTACATCTTCCTGCGTAGCTCATATGGCCCTTCATCTGATGAGTTAATAACAGCGCTAGTGCCGTATGTCGTAAAGGTCGATTTAGTAGGTGTGTGCATGGTTCTGACAATCTCATAATGTACAATAAACTACATCAGTAGCCACTTCTATAATAACTAATAAATACAGACTTCCTGCAATGAGTCGAGTTGTAGTAGTGACCATATGCTCCTACTGGACTAAAACAGGACAACCAGTGATGATAAAATGTCACATTATAATCCTATCTGTCACACAAGACAAGAAAATACAGAACCCCCACCATCTGTCGCTTGAGTCAAATAATCCCATAACGTCATCTCCAAGTTCACATTCACAAACATTCATGAATGAAGTTCAATATAATTTCCTGAAAAATAAAATCAATCAATCAATAAAAAACACAATCTTGTTAAGTTTTTTGTTTGTTTTTTTTTCTTAAAGTTTCGAGCTCTGATCAATGGAGATTTTCTCCGCTACTTAACATGAAGCTGTTCAATCAAGGAAACAAAACTCTAATCCTATCCGACTTTACTTTTAAATCCTGCTTTCAACCGTAAATTATATTCCGACCCACACATTCGCTCTCTCTCTCTCTCGTTCTCTCTCTCTCACACATACACACACACACATATACACACACACGACAAGATGTGACAGAAAATCTAATAGCTGGATAAATTAGTTTTGTGTATCAGGTTGTGCTTGAGATAGTCGGAAGTCAATGGAGGAGACAGGACAGGAAAGTCAAATTATAGATAATATCTGGAGTACGGGCTAGATGGGTAAGGTCTCATTGTTAGAACATTCAACCGCTGCATCCCTCCGCACCATCACATTCTGATTGCACTACTTTCTCTCCCCTAACTCGAACATACACTCCTCCATCTCTCCCCACCTCCCCCACATCAGTCATACCACCCCCCCCCCAATACCCCCCTCATCATGTCTATACTCCGTCCAACCACTTCCTCTCTTCAACCAGCTCATTCCCCGTACGTCTCTTCCCCCACCCCTCCCTCTATTCGCCCACTCATTCTCCGTCTCTTCTACCAGCACATGCCCCCCCTCCATCTCTCCCCTCCCTTCCCCCTTCTTTATTCGCCTATTCCTTCCCCCTCTATTCGCCCACTCATTCCCCTCTATTCGCCCACTCCTTCCCCCTCTATTCGCTCACTCATTCCCCCTCTATTCGCCCACTCATTCCCCCTCTATTCGCCCATTCATTCCCCCTCTATTCGCCCATTCATTCCCCCTCTATTCCCCCACTCATTCCCCCTCTATTCGCCCATTCATTCCTCCTCTATTCCCCCACTCATTCCCCCTCTATTCGCCTACTAATTCCCCCTCTCTCCGACCCGCCTATATTCTTTTTCCTGGCCTTCCCCCTCATCTACGCCCATTCTCTCTCCTCACCCGACAACCTAGCTTCAAATAATCCCCTCCACCCACTCGTTACCCAATCACCCTCTCCCTCCCCCACGACTACCAGCCACCATGACCACCAAGATCAAAAGCAATAAAGCGGCGTGTGATGTTCGAACAATGTACCAGGCAGGGAAAACATCACAGAAAGCTAAAAAGATTAGAAATTGCAACATATGACAGTGCTGGGACTGTGCAAAACAAGATGGACACAATCATGAAAGATGAGACTGACAACAGCGGAAATGATAATGTTTTCTGGAAACGATGAAACTGGTGCCCAACACACAGAGGAAGTGGCACTGATGTTTTCTAGAGAGGCACAGAGGGCGCTCATAAAGTGGGAGGCTATTACCAATAGAATCATGAGCGAAAGTCCTAGAACTAGGAACAGAAATATCAATATCAACATCATTCAGTGTTGTGCCCGAACTAACGAGGGTGAAGATGATAGTCTTACAACAAGATTAATTAGGTCCTTTGCTCGCAGACAAAGAAAGATCTCTTAATATTAACGGGGGCTTCAGTGCTGAAATGGGAACATACAACCTGGGTTACTAACAGATTATGGGAAGACACGGAACGGGACAAACGAACGAAAATAGAGAAATGTTTCCAGAGTTGTACTCTACACAAAATGATAATTCGAGGTCGCATTTTTCTACACTAGAAGGTACATAAGGCCGAATGCAGATCACTAGAGCACGTGTCGGAAAATTATAGCGACCACATTTGTGTCAGTCAAGCGTTCTGAAGTACACTACAAGATGCAGACGCAGATTCAGACCACCACATGTTGTTGTGGATCTTGCAGCTCAAACTAAAAAAAGTAACCAGTACAGGACGCAAAGAGAACAGGAAATAGCCTAGAGCTCTTACAAGACGAGGAGAAGAAGACAGAATTGAGCTTAACCCTTAATAACATATACCAAGTGATATGTGAAGACGAGGAGATGCACATTAATAGTATGCTGGAACAGGCTTATGAGATGTGGAGTAAGACATGTGAAGAAACTGTGGGATTCAAGAGAAACGAACACAAAGAATAGATCCCAACAGAGACATTACATAAAATAGAAGAAAGGAAAGTGAGGAAAGCTATACTCAACAATTACCGAACCCGAATCACCAAAGCGGAAGTACAGAGTAATTATACTGTTACATACAAAGAGGTCAAGACGTATTAGAAACAATGTAATGGAATATATTGACAGGTTGGCGGAAGAGGCAGCAGAGAGAGGAAATATTCTCTACTCAACAAAGAAAATAACAAATAGATATATACAGACAGACAAAACAATCAAAGATAGAGAAGGAAAGATATTGACATCATTGAAATGAAAATTGAAATGATGGGTTGAGTATTTCAAAGAAAGCCTAAACAGACCTCCACCACAAGAAACACCAAACATCCTACCAGCAGAGGAGACCCTGAACTTGGACGGCAACCCACCAAGTAAAAGAAATCTAAAGGGGCATATCCAAACTCAAGAAAGGGAAAGCGGCAGGACCAGATGGAATAACAGCAGAAGCCATAATGGCAGATATAGATACGACCACTGATACATTGCAAGGATTATTCAAGAAGATCTGGGAAGAGGAGAGAGTGCCAACAGAATGGAAGAGGAGAGAGTGCCAACAGAATGGAAAGAAGAGCATCTGATTAAACTACCAAAGAAGGGAGGCCTGGCAGATTGCAGCAATTACAGGGGGATTACATTGTTGCCAGTGCCAGGCAAGATCTTCAACAGAATCATCTTAGACAGATTAAAAACTGAAGTAGACAAAAAAGCTCTAGATGAACAGGCAGGATTTCGCCAGGGAAGATCATGCACAGATCATATAGCTACGCTACGCTTCATAGTAGAACGGAAATCATCCCTATACGCATATTGTATAGGCTATGAAAAGGCGTATGACAGTGTGGATCGAAGTACGCTATGGCAACTGTTGAGACACTATGGGACAACAGAGAAGTACACAATCCTCATCCAGAATATGTACAAAGACACAGTTAGTAGAGTGGTAGATGAAGGAGCACGGGGTGAGACAAGGATGTCTGCTCTCACCTTTCCCGTTCTTGTTGGCTGTAGATTGGACAATGAAGACATCAATCGAAGGCAAACAAAAAACTGGTATTTAGTGGACACTATTGTCACAATTGGAGGATCTGGACTACGTAGATGATCTGGTACTTGTGTCACAATTAGAGGATCTGGACTACGCAGATGATCTGGTACTTGTGTCACAATTAGAGGATCTGGACTACACAGATGATCTGGTACGTGTGTCACAATTAGAGGATCTGGACTACGCAGATGATCTGGTACTTGTGTCACAATTAGAGGATCTGGACTACGCAGATGATCTGGTACTTTTATCACAATTAGAGGATCTGGACTACGCAGATGATCTGGTACTTGTGTCACAATTAGAGGATCTGGACTACGCAGATGATCTGGTACTTTTATCACAATTAGAGGATCTGTACTACGCAGATGATCTGGTACTTTTGTCACACAGTCACAGTAAAATGTAAGGTAAAGTTGATAGGGTGGAAGAATAATCGGCCAAACTGGGACTGAATATCAACATGAAGAAAACCAAACGTCTTAACCTCAACACTAACAGCAAAGAACCAATCATGCTGGAGGGAAAGTAGTTGCAGGAAGTGGATACATTTACCCATTGGGACAGCACAATTGACACGTGAAGGAGGTACAGATGCTGATGTAAAGAGAGACTTCCTGACGCTAAACAACATAAGGAGATCCAGAGATATCAAGATCCTCACCAAAATTGGAATATTCAACGCGTGTCAAGTCGGTGTTGCTGTGTGGATCGGAGACAAGTGTCAAGTCGGTGTTGCTGTGTGGAGGGGAGACAAGTGTCAAGTCGGTGTTGCTGTGTGGATCGGAGACAAGTGTCAAGTCGGTGTTGCTGTGTGGATCGGAGACAAGTGTCAAGTCGGTGTTGCTGTGTGGATCGGAGACAAGTGTCAAGTCGGTGTTGCTGTGTGGATCGGAGACAAGTGTCAAGTCGGTGTTGCTGTATGGAGGGGAGACAAGTGTCAAGTCGGTGTTGCTGTGTGGATCGGAGACAAGTGTCAAGTCGGTGTTGCTGTATGGAGGGGAGACAAGTGTCAAGTCGGTGTTGCTGTGTGGATCGGAGACAAGTGTCAAGTCAGTGTTGCTGTATGGAGCGGAGACAAGTGTCAAGTCGGTGTTGCTGTATGGAGGGGAGACAAGTGTCAAGTCGGTGTTCCTGTGTGGAGGGGAGACAAGTGTCAAGTCGGTGTTGCTGTGTGGATCGGAGACAAGTGTCAAGTCGGTGTTCCTGTGTGGATCGGAGACAAGTGTCAAGTCGGTGTTGCTGTGTGGATCGGAGACAAGTGTCAAGTCGGTGTTGCTGTATGGAGGGGAGACAAGTGTCAAGTCGGTGTTGCTGTATGGAGGGGAGACAAGTGTCAAGTCGGTGTTGCTGTATGGATCGGAAACCTGAAGAACGACCAAGGTCATACAACAAAGACTCCAGGCCTTCGTTAGCAGATGCCTACTAAGAATATTTTACATACAATGGTAGGGCACGGGGAAGGAAGACCTATGGGAAAGGAGCCAACTACATCTCCTGGAACAACAAATTAAGGGGATACAAATGTGGCTGGATATGACATAGACTACGGAAGGTACCGTCTAACACTCAAATAGGCTGTTACATGGAATCCTCAGGGGAAGAGAGAGAGATGGAGAGAGAGAGAGACCGAGAGAGAGAGAGAGGTAGACCAAAAACATACATGGAGAAGGGGATCTGAGAAGAACTAAGATTAGATGATTACACCTGTATAGAGGCAGAAAGGGCAACCCAGGACCGTATTTGCTGGCGGGATGTTGTCATGGTCTATGCACCGAGAGGATCGACGGGCTTTGATTGATTAATTGATTGATCGAGCGTCTCATTTGAGCCTAGCAAGAAGCGCTAACCTGAAAACCAAATACTCTTGTCGATTGCGATACGCGTAAACTCCTTTAATAGAAAACTTTACATTCATGAATTTCGATGTTATTGTAAAATTTCTCTTTCGATTTTGGTTTACAAAAAGCCATAGGCCTTATAACGAGGTGTAGCCGGAATTAGTTGTACCGACTGTGGTAACCAATGCCTTAAATTTGCTGAAAGATACATGCTGCACGGCTCTGGGGTCGATCCAGCCTTAAAAACAACTGTGTAGAAGAATAATCTGGAAAAGTAGGCTGGCGTGATGTTAACCACATGTGCCGTTGGTCAAGAAAAATATGAGCTAAACACCATACCCGCGCGACTAAAACAGATCTCGGGGACGGACCCCAACTCGCTGGCGATTTTCACTAGACAGTTACAACATTCACGACTCCACAACAAACAGACTACTATCATACTGGACGACACGCGCCGGCGACAGGAACGACTGGAACCTGAGTTGGGACCCGCTCAAGGGTGACCACCCCTAGCCGAAGAACGGGTCGAACTAAGAACTAAAAAGAACTAAGAAGAACTAACAACTAAGAAGAACTAAGAACTAAGAAGAACTAAGAAGAACACCATATTCCTAATTGCCATATTCGTTCAGGGGATCGTTACTTTCTGTTTTGTACCTGAATGCGCGTGGCTCATGCGCAATATATCTCTCTCTGAGTAAAAAATTGTCATGGTGCCATAATTTATATTTTTCTGTTATGCCTTTGAAAATATTTCAAAATATAGTTTACGTAGAATTGTTTTTTCCGTTTGTTTGTTTTTGTTTTGTGTTTTTAATGGCATAACGCCTACTAAAACCTAAATTGTATCAAAAGGAATTCCTATGCTAAATTTGGTAAAACTGGAACCCGAATTGAGGGGATGCATTTGCAACATAGTTTGTATGTGTAGACACACACGTTCACTATACACATACGCGTATCAATGAGCGAGTCATATCCATTCTGCGATATAAGTGATATCTGGAGTTGACAATTTAAAGAACAAACAATTATTATAGTGTGATCAATACTCTTAATAACAAAAGATAAACAAGACAAGTAGTCAAGAAGGGGAAATTATATCATTGTTCCATGTTCGCTACCTGCAGAGTATAGGATGACTACTATAACAGAACTTCTTCAGAGAAAACCCGAATCAAAGTGGTTACGTTCGCAGTGATCGTTCATGTAGCGATTCGTTTTACATGATGAGGATGTAGGACGCAAGCACAACCATTTGTATCGATCATTATTGTACAGCCATATTGATGTGCCAGTCGGGCCCAAGAATATAAGACAATATTGTAAATAAGTAACGTTGTAAATTTGTAAACAATCCTCTCATTATTTTGGTAATCTTTCCATAGTGGTCCCTTCTTTCTAGGGCTCTAGCGATAAACTGTGGAGTATCATAGCAGGCACTGTAGTCGAGGATAAAGTGTTAGAGATGTCACTGTACATGGCTGCATTTTGTTTAGAGGGTGTGAAATGAGGTAGCCAATTTCCTTCTTCGCTGCTTTTCGTTGCTTAACCGATGGTTTTTCAATTAACTTCGTTATCTCCTCAATCCTTGCTTGTTAAGGTACAGAAGGGCTGGCTAAGGCGTCTGTAAATAGCGGAGATAAAGGCGTCTGTAAATAGCGGAGATAAAAACGTCTGTAAATAGCGGAGATAAAGACGTCTGTAAATAGCGGAGATAAAGCCGTCTGTAAATAGCGGAGATAAAGGCGTCTGTAAATAGCGGAGATAAAGCCGTCTGTAAATAGCGGAGATAAAGGCGTCTGTAAATAGCGGAGGTAAAGGTGACTGTAAATAGCGGAGATAAAGGCGTCTGTAAATAGCGGAGGTAAAGGCGTCTGTAAATAGCGGAGATAAAGGCGTCTGTAAATAGCGGAGATAAAGTCGTCGAATCTTCAGGATACTGTGGAGATCTCATGACCTGGTGATGTGTAGGAACGAAAGAGCTGACATCCTGGCCTCAGTTAAACCTTTAGTTGGGGCAATGGAAACATATAGAGGTGGAATTTTCAAGGTGATCCACAACCGCCTAATGAACAAAGACACGGCCATCAACTGACTTGCAGTATACAGGTTGCAAAGTTTGGAAGTCCTGCATGGCTCGTGCATGGAAAGGCACCTAAGAAGACGGAGCCATGAGTGTGTGGTACCATTGAGTCTACCTTTATAAAGCCTTAGTTTAGACCTAGATTGGAGTACAGGTACAGGCATAGGGCTCTCCTTCTCTCTTCTCACCTTACTATGTTTCATTTGACTCTGTCCTACAGTCACACTCTTGCACAACTTACATTCGCGTCCTCAGGGTGAGAGCCTTCCATTGCACTTTGGTTGAGCTGGCTTCGGAGAGCGCACAAACTTAGCATCGGCACATACATCCAAGCACTGACTTATGCGTCTTAATATCACCCAATTGACCCCGGTCTAGGGTGGAAAAGGCGTTCCTCCGCCAATTGAAACTAGTGAGGCAAACACGTAAAATGAAGGGAAAAAAAATGAAATTGGAGTTCGGTGTTCAGGTGCAGGGTCCTTATCGAAGAGAAGCTATTATAAACATGATGGAAGGGTAACAAAGAAGAGCGACAAAGCTGATAGTAGGATTCCAGAATTATAGTTATGAGGAAAGACTCAGAGAACCGATCTACATAGTACAGAAACGAGAAGAATTCAAGGTCACTTAATACAGGTTTATAAGATAATCAACGGAAAGAATAAATTAGACTATAGCAAGTTTTTTTCACAGTTCAACCACGTACAAGAACAAGAGGGCATAGTTACAAATTATTTAAAGAAAAGTCCAAATTAGATATTAAGAAATATTTTTTTTTTTTTTTTTTCAGAGAGTGGTGAATGCTTGAAAATGCATTCCCACGGGAAATGGTGGCACAGAGTCAGTGGATGCATGAAGTTATTTTAGATTAAGTTGAGAAGAAGGATCTAGTTGAATACAGACTCACTGTAGAGTCTTCTAAACCAGTATAAATAAGTTAAAGGGAGCTACTGGCTAAGTTGGTTTGGTCATCTCATGAGAATGCACCCTCATCATCTTCCACTGATGGCTTACAATGCTGGTAGATCTGGCTACAGGGCAAGGGGGTGGCTGCGAGGTAGGTGGATAGATGACATTAGAGTGACTGTGCAACGACAAGGGCTCACATTGACCGACGCAACGCACTTGGCGCAGGATAGACGACTTAAGCTCCACAATACGCTAAACGGCACAAGTGGAAAGAAAACTAACTGGAACTGTAAATATCTACATTCTTCACCATTTTAAAAAAGGGTTTCAGCACCTATGGATCTGTCCGGAGTACAGTGACGTCGCTTCGTAACATAACATAACATTCTGCCAACACTACATCTCTAACAATGCTCCCCTTCCTCAAACCCAACCTTCACCCCATCCCAATTGTATTCGCCTTAAACGTCTGACCAAGATTGTATTTCTAATTTCCATATTTTCCAGGGGGCTAGTCTAAACAGCCAAAGCAGATCAGCTTCAGAAGAGGACAGGGCTGATGGCGAGTCCAGCATGTGGAAAAATGTCAAATCCATTGCCAGCATGCTGATTGAGGACCCTGAGGTGGTTGAGCAGGGCGCTGCGGGGCCTTATGTGGAGGGGGTAGACTACAAGCTTGGCAGTCTTCAGTTGGGACTTATATACGACTTTCAGACCTTGACCTTGACATTGCGGATTATCAAGGCCAAGGACTTGCCTGCTAAGGACGTAACAGGAACAAGTGACCCCTACGTCAAGATCATGTTACTGCCAGATAAAAAGCACAAACTATTAACAAAGGTCAAGAAAAAGAACCTTAACCCTCACTGGAATGAGTGCTTTTTGTTTGAAGGTAAGGGCTACTTAATTTATTCTTTGTGTAATTATGTGTCTGTTATGACCCTTATGTGAATGCTCTAATTCGTTCTATTTATATCCCTTGTGTGAATGCTCTAATTCGTTCTATTTATATCCCTTGTGTGAATGCTTTAATTCGTTCTATTGATATCCCTTGTGTGAATGCTCTAATTCGTTCTATTTATATCCCTTATGGGAATGCTCTAACTCGTTCTATTTATGTCCCTTATGTGAATGTTCTAACTCGTTATATTTATGTCCCTTATGGGAATGCTCTAACTCGTTCTATTTATGTCCTTTATGTGAATGTTCTAACCTATTCTATTTTTATCCCTTATGTGAATACTCTAACTGGTTTTATTTCTTTATGTCCCTTACATGAATGTTTTAGCTCGTTGTTCTGTTTATGTTACTTATGTGAATTCTCTAATTTGTTGTTCTATTTCTGTTCATTATGTGAATGCTCTTATTTCTTTTATTTCTGTTCCTTGTGTGAATGCTATAATTTGTTCTATATAAGTTCTTCCTGAGAATGCTCTAATTTGTTCTATTAATGTTCTTTGTGCGAATGCTCTAATTTGTTCTATTTCTGCTCCCCGTGAGAATGCTCTAATTTGTTCTATCTCTGTTCTTTGTGAAAATGCTCTAGTGTGTTCTATTTATGTTCCTATGTGGATCCTCTTACTCATTGTTCTACTTCTGGTCCTTATTCGAATGTTCTAATTCATTGTTTGACTGTACTTCCTAATATGAATGACGTTTGGTTCTTTATGTAAGTGCTCGATGGCACTTTATGGTATGTGTTCTATATTTTCTAACGTGAGACGCTTTTACCTTGTACAAGTGTTCTATGTTTTCTAACGTGAGACGCTTTTACCTTGTACGAGTCTTCTATGTTTTCTAACGTGAGATGCTGTTTCCTTGTATGAGTGCTCTAAGCTTCCTTGTACGAATGTTCTATCCTTCCTTGAACGAGTGTTCTATCCTGCCTTGTATGAGTGCTCTATGTTTCCTTGTACGAGTGCTCTATGTTTCTTTGTACGACTGCTCTATGTTTTTTGTACCAGTGTTCTATGTTTCCTTGTACGAGTGCTCTATGTTTCCTTGTATGAGTGCTCTGTGTTTCCTTGTACGAGTGCTCTATGTTTCCTTGAATGAGTGCTCTGTGTTCCTTTGTACGAGTGCGCTATGTTTCCTTGTACGAGTGCTCTATGTTTCCTTGTACGACTGCTCTATGTTTTTTGTACCAGTGCTCTATGTTTCCTTGTAAGAGTGCTCTATGTTTCCTTGTATGAGTGCTCTATGTTTCCTTGTACGAGTGCTCTATGTTTCCTTGTACGAGTGCTCTATGTTTCCTTGTACGAGTGCGCTATGTTTCCTTGTACGAGTGTTCTTTGTTTCCTTGTACGAGTGCTCTATGTTTCCTTGTACGAGTGCTCTATGTTTCCTTGTACGAGTGCGCTATGTTTCCTTGTACGAGTGCTCTGTGTTCCTTTGTACGAGTGCGCTATGTTTCCTTGTACGAGTGTTCTTTGTTTCCTTGTATGGGGAAAAAACATGATAACAACTTGTACAAGTTTTTTAAGGTTGAGTTTAATCAAAATTTTTTAATGGGTGTGGTCAGATATCGCACCGAGACGAGAACACAAACAAAACCTACGTTACGACCAATAGGCCTTCATCAGGGACAACAATACTGAACTAACACATCAACATATAAGGAAAAAATTGTCAACTTATCTGATAGTAGACCCAATCTGTCTAAGCGACCGGTTGGGCCAGATGCTTGACTGAAAAATGAATGGGAGTGGTCAAACACAAGGTGGCCAGGAGAGCGTAAGAAGTGGAGAGGAATGCGCCGGACAAGCCAATAGTGGTCAAATATGGAAACGGCCAAATAGTGGTTCAGGTGAGAGAACAAAAAGAAAGTGATATAAGCCGGGAGGGGGTGAGATTGATATAGGAGGGGGGTGAGGGTGAGAACTGATAGAAAGAATAGGGGGGAGGAGAGCAAAGGAAGGCAAATAGATGGGGGCCAGTATGAGGTTTTTAAGAAAAGATATGGAATATATTAATGCCATGTGGTTGGAGACAACCCGTGCTGGAGATTAAGTCTATTCTCAAGGGCGAATCGATGACGATCGTCAGAGAAGCAAGAAACTAGACCAGTGACACTAACGTCAGCCTTACCCCGGTGCCAGAGAAGCAAGAAACTAGACCAGTGACACTAACGTCAGCCTTACCCCGGTGCTCAGGACCATTGAAGTGGCTGGTAATAGGGGAACCAGTGCGATGGCGGATATCATTGAGGTGTTGGTGGAAACGCTCCCGCAGTTCCATACCAGTCTCCACAATGTATATCATACCACACTGGTGGCAGATGATAGAATAGAGGAGGTTACGGGAATTGCATGTGAATCCCTCTTTGATGAAGAATTCTGCTTTAGGAAAGGTGATGGAGCGAGAGAGGATGACATGAGGGCAGGTAACACAGCCATGGGCATTTTTGCACGGCCTGGTGCCTGGGAGGCTATGAGGGCTGGTGTGTAGGCGACTACTGACCAGCAAGTCCCTTAGGTTACTGTCCCGTTTGTAGGTGACTACTGACCAGCAAGTCCCTCGGGTTTCTATCCCGTTTGTAGGCGACAAGGGGGAGGGGGGGGGGATGTCGGGAAAAACTATACCAGTGGATCAGAGTGAAGAATAGGAAAATGGCGGATTAGGATATACCGGACAGAGACGCAATGAGGGTGATAAGTGAGGACGAGTTTCACACGGTTAGAGGGAGGACGGTGAGTGGGAGTGAGGGAGTCTTGACGGGAGATAGGGAGACCCGCTGGAGGGAGGACGGTGAGTGGGAGTGAGGGAGTCTTGGCGGGAGATAAGAAGAACCCGCTGAAGGGCGGAGGAGAGAGTGGTCTCAGGGTAGAGTCGCTTGCGGAAGAGTCCAGCATCTCGTGGGCCCTGAGGAGGAAGTTGTCGTCATCCTGACATAGGCGTCGGAGGCGGAGGAGTTGGGAGAAAGGAAGCGAATCGCGGCAGGATTGAGGATGGGAGGAAGTGTAGAAGAGGTAGTTGTGAGCGTCAGTGGGTTTGTAGTAGACAGTGGTGGAGAGGCCTGAAGGGCAGATAGAGACAGTGATGTCTAGAAAGTGGACAGACGTGAGGGAAATGTCAGACGTGAACTTGATCGAGGGATGGAAGTCGTTGACAAAGTCGATGAAGTTTAGGAGATCCTTCTCAGACATGTCGGTAATGCCAATCCCCTCGTCGATGTATCGATAATACATCAAAGGAAAAGGGTCCTGGTATTGAATCCAGATCAAGTGATCCAGGTGACCCATGAACAGGCATGCATAGCTGGGGACCATTCTGGTGCCCATAGCCACACCGCTGATCTGGTCAAAGAACTAGCCATTGAATTCAAAGGTATTGAAGGTAAGGACGAGTTCTGCCAGACGGATGATATTGGATGTAGAGATGGATGGTTTAACGCTTCGGTCAAGGAAGAAATGGAGGGCCGATAAGCCATCGGAGTGGGGGGATGGAGGTGTACAGTGAACAGACATCAAGTAGGAAGAGACGATAGGTTCGGTCGGGGGAGAGGACAATGGTAGAGAAAGTGGTTAAGGCGTGGTTGGTATCCTTGAGAAATATGGGAAGATTCTCCACCATAGGATGGAAGACACTATCCAGGAAGTAAGATACCAGTACGAGTGCTCTATGTTCCCATGTACGTGGGCTCTATGTTCCCTTGTACGAGTACGCTATTCTTCCTTGTGCGAGTGCTCTATGCTTCTTTGTGTGAGTGCTCTATTTTGCTTTGTGCGAGTGCTCTATTCTTCTTTGTGCGATTGCTCTATGCTACTTTGTGCGAGTGCTCTATTCTTCTTTGTGCGAGTGCTCTATGCTTCCTTGTGCGAGTGACACATGTTTCATTATGCGAGGGCTCTGTGGTCCCTGGAGTTAGTGCCTTATGATTCATTATGTCAAAGTTGAAAGTCTTTATTCGTCATACAATTCGTCATACAATTCGTCATTTTTGCAATGACATCGATAATCTTTTACAGCACAAAACAGATCAAATAATTGTTATTCATTACAAGATCTAATTAATAATTGTTATGTGAGCGATCTACTTAATTGCTCATTATGTAAGCGATCTACTTAATTGTTCATTATGTGAGTGATATAATTAGTTGTTTGGTATGTGAACGACGTAAGATTTTATTTGATATATGAACAAGAACTCCAGGAACTAGCAAGTTTTTTATATGTAGTGATATCGCTGGATGCGAAGCGTTAACTGGACAGAGAAAACCTCAAAACTAGCGAGTGCTTAGTGATATACATTTATATAGACAATTAATACGTATATTCCTGGTCCTGGGCACCACGTCAGACCTTTATGTGTCCTGGGCACCACGTCATAGCTTTCCGTGTTCTGGGCACCACGTCATACCTTTCTGTGTCCTGGGCACCACGTCATACCGTTCCGTGTCCTGGGCACCACGTCATGCCTTTCCGTGTCTTGGGCACCGCGTATTACCTTTCTGTGTCCTGGGCACCACGTCATGCCTTTCCGTGTCTTGGGAACCACGTCATACCTTTCTGTGTCCTAGGCACCACGTCGTGCCTTTCCGTGTCTTGGGCACCGCGTCATACCTTTCAATGTCCAGGGCCCCACGTCATACCTTTCCGTGTCCTGGGCACTACGTCAGACATCTTGTTTCCAATGTTTAGCCCCGTGGATTGCTTGTCATTCCACCTCAACATGTTATTCATAATGCATGTTTCCAGAAGGTTTAGACATATAATCAGCGGATCTGGATCTGTGTTGTTCCACAGTTGCGTCTCTCATCATTCAGGTATCCACTTGGCAATTAGTTCTTCCTCCATCCATCGTGGTGCACCATTTCAGGGTCTATTTAGTGACTTCCATGTTGCGTAAGGAAAGTCCTGTCCTGCGCAGATTTCTCAACCAGTTAGATCCACGACACCTGCATCAGTTCATTCCATTATCAATGCCGCGTTGTCCTGAACTAGTCTGTAAAACACTTCGCTATTTTCCTATTAAAAGCTAAAGTCGACCCAACTTCCTGCCAGACTCCATTTTCTTACTAAAAGCTACAGTAGGCCCATAGACAACACGATGGTTTAGAGGAAGTGTTCAAGACTCCATTGTACGAAAGCTCAACTTTGTGAGAGATTGACGTACTAGTGAGGAGAGGTTGGCCAAACAGTGTTGGCGTCGGTCTATGACTACGAGAGCATGTGTTCAAATTCTCTGATCATCGATAAGATATAGGTCTTTGCAAATTAAAACCAAAAACGTTTAGTCAGTGCGTGGCGACTGCAGAAACAAAAGGCCTTTTTCCTTAGTCATATCATTCTAGACCGTTGACCTCATTAATGGGATTAAACACATTAGGGATAGATTGTTTATTTTTAATAGTAGGAGTTGCCAGTTCTTCCTCGTCGCCTTTTTTTTTTGGTGCTATCTTCTTCTTCTCCTTCTTCTTCTTCTTTTTCGTTGGTTCTCATTCTTGCGCTACCAAAACCTTAAAAGGACTTTGCAAGTAGCAGAATGTAGTCCAGAGAACGGAATGCGTTGTGTCGCAGTTTACAGCTCGCTGCGATATTTTTACGTTTCGGTCCAACACATCCGACTTCAGGCGGCATTTGTGAGTACCGGGTAAGTACTCCCTCTTCAATCCCTTTTCCTGAGCCAGTTTGCCCTGTTTTAGCCTGTTATCCAGGATCACTGAGTGGAGGTGTGGAAGCGGCTCCGATTTGCTGGTCTTGGCGCTAGTAGTCAGCTATGGTTTGCTGGTCCTGGCGCTAGTAGTCAGCTATGGTTTGCTGGTCTTGGCGCTAGTAGTCAGCTATGGTTTGCTGGTCCTGGCGTTAGTAGTCAGCTATGGTTTGCTGGTCCTGGCGTTAGTAGTCAGCTATGGTTTGCTGGTCCTGGCGTTAGTAGTCAGCTATGGTTTGCTGGTCCTGGCGTTAGTAGTCAGCTATGGTTTGCTGGTCCTGGCGTTAGTAGTCAGCTATGGTTTGCTGGTTCTGGCGTTAGTAGTCAGCTATGGTTTGCTGGTCCTGGCGTTAGTAGTCAGCTATGGTTTGCTGGTCTTGGCGTTAGTAGTCAGCTATGGTTTGCTGGTCCCGGCGTTAGTAGTCAGCTATGGTTTGCTTGTCCTGGCGTTAGTAGTCAGCTATGGTTTGCTGGTCCTGGCGTTAGTAGTCAGCTATGGTTTGCTGGTCCTGGCGTTAGTAATCAGCTATGGTTTGCTGGTCCTGGCGTTAGTAGTCAGCTATGGTTTGCTGGTCCTGGCGTAAGTAGTCAGCTATGGTTTGTTGGTCCTGGCGTTAGTAGTCAGCTATGGTTTGCTGGTCCTGGCGTTAGTAGTCAGCTATGGTTTGCTGGTCCTGGCGTTAGTAGTCAGCTATGGTTTGCTGGTTCTGGCGTTAGTAGTCAGCTATGGTTTGCTGGTCCTGGCGTTAGTAGTCAGCTATGGTTTGCTGGTCCTGGCGTTAGTAGTCAGCTATGGTTTGCTGGTCCTGGCGTTAGTAGTCAACTATGGTTTGCTGGTCCTGGGTCTAGCAGTCCGCTATGGTTCGCTGGTCCTGGCGCGAGCAGTCAGCTATAGGTCGCTGGTACTGGCGCGAGCAGTCAGCTGTGGTTCGCTGGTCCTGGCACGAGCAGTCAGCTATGGCTCGCTGGTCCTGGCGCGAGCAGTCAGCTATAGGTCGCTGGTACTGGCGGTAGCAGTCAGCTGTGGTTCGCTGGTCCTGGCACGAGCAGTCAGCTATAGGTCGCTGGTACTGGCGCGAGCAGTCAGCTGTGGTTCGCTGGTCCTGGCACGAGCAGTCAGCTATGGCTCGCTGGTCCTGGCGCGAGCAGTCAGCTATAGGTCGCTGGTACTGGCGGTAGCAGTCAGCTGTGGTTCGCTGGTCCTGGCACGAGCAGTCAGCTATAGGTCGCTGGTACTGGCGCTAGCAGTCAGCTGTGGTTCGCTGGTTCTGGCACGAGCAGTCAGCTATGGTTCGCTGGTCTTGGCGCGAGCAGTCAGCTCTTGTTCGCTGGTTTTAACGCTACCAGTCAGTTAAGGGTCCCTGGTCCTGGTGTCAGCAGTCAGCTAGGGCTCGTTGGTCTTGGCGCGATCAGTCAGCTATGGTTCGCTGGTCCTGGCGCGAGCAGTCAGCTATAGATCGCTGGTACTGGCGCTAGCAGTCAGCTATGGTTCGCTGGTTCTAACTCTACCAGTCAGCTATGGTTCGCTGGTCATGGCGCGAGCAGTCAGCTATGGTTCGCTGACCGCAATGTTATGTAATGCAACCCCCATATATACCAGCAGCTTGCAGAAACTACGGTCTCTCCATTTCTATGGCGAAACTGACACAGACAAGCGAGCTCGCGGTGGTAAAATAAAATGTGACAAAGACAAAACTCAATGAAGAACATCAGCATTTATCTTGATAATTGGGAGAGTAATGCTGCTGGTCGCTCTGTCTGCGGTAGTAAAACATCTTCTGGCACGGCACAGATGGAGCAGACGATAATCAAGGAAGCTGCACGGAGACGGCCACACGGAAGACAAGAGACGACGTGCCACCGCGTGATGGACAGACAGTGTTTCTCTGTCCTCGGTGTGACAGGCGCTTTCGGGCTCTAGGATTGACAGATGACAATGTAGTCCTCTGAGGAAACGATAAATAAACAGCACACAAATGTTTGTTATGTTTTGTTATTATCTGTTCTGGTTTTATTCGTCTTCTTCTTTGATTGTTCTCAAACTCTCGCTAGCACGCCCTGAAAAAGGCTTTGCAAAAGCAGGATGTAATCCAGAGAACGGACTGCCATTTGGTCCGTTGAGTTTTCTTCTGTTTTGTTACATAACCTGACGTTACGGTCTGGTCTGGTCTGGTCTGGTGTGGGCGTTTGGTCTGCTGTTCTATTCTGTTATATTCTGATGAGAATTGAGGTCACTGAATTCCGGACAGATCCATAGGTGCTCAGTTCCACTCAACAAATGACTAGCGATTGAGATATTGTTGGTTTTACACACCCACACTCAAGCGCCTTTCTCTGTGAAACGGTTTCTTAAGTTTAAGTCGAAAGTCCATTTACAGTTTGGTAGACTAGAGCGTGTCAAGACCAAGCATCGAACTGGGTCCTTGTTATGCATGTTGTAACAGGTGACCAAATAGGATTGAACATAAAACTAGCATCTTCACAATGTCAAACAATAGCACCACAGACCAGACACCTGATCCTGGTTCCGTCTTTGATGCACTAATCCTCATATCTAACGCTGGTTCCCTCTCTGATGCACTAATCCTCAAATCTAGCTCACGCATTGTAAGAGAGCATTCAGATGTTCGGGGAGGTTATGTTCATTTGAATGGAAGAGACTCTGATCATCTGATATCCTTCATTGAAATGGTTCTTGTTTTGCTTCAGTTGTTATACGATTCCTGTATACGATCCCTGTATACGATCCCTGTATACGATCCCTGTATATGATCCCTGTATATGATCCCTGTATATGATCCCTGTATACTTCTTCTTCTTCTTCTTCTGCGTACGCAGTCAGACAGTAACCCTTATTTTTTCGAAAAAAGCGGCGGTCATCCTGAGGCTGTCGCCACTGCCATAGAGCTTGTCTTGCAGTTCCACTGGTAATGGCCACATCTGCTCTCTCTGATCCTCGTATGTCGGGCAGTTCTGCAGCAGATGTTCAGCGGTCATTTTACCAGTACCGCACGGGCATTCGTCGGTGCACCCTATCTTCAATTTGTTGAATAGGTGGTACCTCAGTCTATTGTGGCCAGTGCGAAGTCTGAAGACAACGACCTGCTCTCTTCGGTTCAACTGGTAATAGGCATCGTTTTTGGTGTAACCAGTATGTTCGGTTTCCCATTTGGTCATGTATCTGGCTTTGATAAGCCGTTTTGACTCTTCGTACGTCATACTGGTATCTGTTTGTGGTAGTCTTGCACCTTCTTTTGCCAGTCTGTCTGCCTCCTCGTTGCCTTGGATGTTGCAGTGTGACGGAACCCACTGTACCACTACCCTTTTTGGTGCGGACTGCTGGCACAGTTTGCAGAGTGCTGCTCTTAAGTCATTAAGCTCAGTGTTTTTCTGGCTTTTTAGCGCCGTGACTACGGCGAGAGCATCTGTCAGCAGGACTATATGGCTCTCATTTTCACTGTGTCTCACCATTTCTTCCACTGCCGCCCTCAGTGCCTCTGCCTCCGCTCTGAAACTGCTTGTGTACTTACCAGTAGCGAATGACAGTGTTATTTTTCTGCCATTTGGTAGGTTCAGGAATGCTCCTGCCCCTCCGTTCTGTGTAGTGTTTGTTACAGAACCGTCGGTGTATGCATGGGTCCAGTCCATGCTTGGGTAGCTTTTCGTAATGAAGCTTAGGGTAGTATCTCTCCTTTCTTTTTCAGTCTGGCAGTTTTTGTTTGCAATACCTGGTATATTTTCTACCACCTCTGGAAATATATCCTGCCTCCAGGTAGGTTTTCGTACAGTAGTGATGGGTTTTGGTGTTGTTAGTGCGTTTATGGGATCTTCGTGCATCTTTGCTTTGGCTATTTCTGCAAAGTTTCTCCGCTTTAGTTTCCCATTTCCCAAATTGTTTAGTCTCTGGTGCATTGGATGGTCGGTCAGTCTTCGGAGTTTCTCTGACTGCAGCTGGGCTCTGCAGTCTCTTCTATCGGTCATGGATTGCAGTTTTGTAATCTTTTCAAGTTCTACAATTGGCGTTGACTTCATGCCACCTGTTATAATTCTCATGGCTTGGTTTTGAAGTTTGTTAACTTTATCGAAGTTCCCTTCGCTGCTGTTGTCCATGCCGCAATGCCATACTCGAGAACTGGTCTCACTCTTCCAGTGTACAGTTTCTTTAGTATGCCTTCGTCTGCTCCCCAGCTTGTGCCAGCAAGTTTCCTCATGATTGCCATTCTTTCTCTGGCTTTCATTCGGTTTCTCTCAATCTGACTTTTCCATGTCATGCGCCGATCAAATGTGACTCCCAGATAAGTTGGGTTGTCGTTTGGCTGCAGGATTTTGCCATTTAGACTTAATTTGGTACTTTGGGGTTTTAATGAAAGCGAGAATATTGTGCATGTGGTTTTCTCCTCGTTTATTTTGACCAGCCATGAGTTCGCCCACTCTTCCAGCGATGTTAGGGCCGTCTGCATCCGATTTCTTGCTATGTTGAGATTCTTTTCAGAGGTCCACATAGCCAGATCGTCTGCAAACATTGAGCTATGGACTCTTCTTGGTATATTCTCTGTAATATCGTTTATATATACCAGGAAGAGTGTGGGTGACAATACTCCCCCTTGGGGTACTCCCTGCTCGAGTGTCACCTTTTTGCTCATCTGCCCTTGTACTTGGACTCTGGCCGTTCTTTGTTTGAGGTAGTGGTTGATCCACTTGTACATCTTCCCACAGACATCACTTCTTCTTAGCTTTACTCTAAGTCCATCTTTCCAGACTTTGTCAAATGCCTTTTCCAGATCCACCCAAACAGCTACTGTGTGTTTCTGTGCCTGGTAGGCATCTTCTATCTCCTGGGCTATGAGGATGACCTGGTCCTCAGTGGATCTGTGCTGTCTAAAGCCGGCTTGCTGTGGAATTAGTATTCGTTTTTTTTCCAGATGCCACATCAGTCTGGTGTTTATCATCCGTTCCATCAGCTTGCCGACACAGCTCAGTAGGCTTATGGGCCTGTATCCATTTGGATCTGTTTTGTCCTTTCCTGTTTTTGGTACTGGTACCAGTATTGCGTCTTTCCATGCCTGTGGTACAATTCCCCTTTTCCAGCTTTGGTTCAGGACCGATAGCAGTTTCTTCTTCGCTGTTTGGCCCAGCCCCATCAGCATTTCGTTTGTTATCCCGTCTTTTCCGGGAGATTTCCTTTTCTTTAGTGTTCTCATAGCCTCTTCCATTTCGCGCATTGTTAGTTTGGCCATCATGTGCTCTTCAGGAGCCGTATTCATGTTTTCGTGTCCCTTTAGCTCTTCGCTAATGTCTGTATGCTTATCTGCAGGGACCTCGATGTGGTTTGCTCTGGCATAGTGATCGACAAAGGCGTTTGCGGCTTTCTTACCTGTGATCAAGTTCTCGCCCTGCTTGATAGTAATTTGTTTATTTGACGGGGTTTCGTCGTTCATGGCTCTGACTAGCTTCCATAGCTTGTTCCCGTCTTTGTCCAGGTTTAGACTTTCCGTTTTATTTTTCCAGCTTTCTCTTGCTGTTTGCTTGAGAGTGTGTTTGTACTTCGCCGTGGCGGCTTTGAGGGCGATGTTTGCCTCCATGGATTTTTCTCGCTCTGCCATGTTCCTAGCAATTGTTACTGCATCTTCCACTTTCTGCAACTCATCATTCCAGTAGGGCTTATAGTTTTTCCTAGCTCCTCTTGGGATGGTTTCAGTGGCGGCTTGCATTATTGCCTTGCTTAGGCTCTCCACCATGGGCTTCATTTTGGTGTTTCGTGTGTTGGTTTCACACAGCCCATCTGTCAGGATTGCAAATCTGTCCCAGTCGGCTCGTTTGTAATTCCAACGTGGGAGCGGTTTTGTTTCCTGTGGGCCTACTTCCATGTCAATGGTTAGCCTGATCGGCCTGTGGTCGCTACCTGCCAGTTGGTTTAGCACCTGGCGGTCTTTTTTATGGTGTATGTCCTGTGTGGAGAAGGCCAAATCTGGAGTCGAGGTGGTATGCCATGTTCTTGAATAGAAGCTAGGGCTATCCTCCGGCCTATTGATTAGGGAGAGATTTGCATCTATCTCCCAATCTTCCACTTCGTCACCTCTGCTGTCTGTGTCAGAGTATCCCCATCTCTCCGAGTGGCTGTTGAAATCTCCAACTACTATGGAGTTGGAGTCTCTGACCTCTATACTCGAGAGCGATAAGTCTCTATTTGGTGGTCCGTACAGATTGAAAATGCGGAGCTTCGTCTCTTGAGCCATTATGTCAACTCCTACAATTTCTGCTTGTCCGGTGTGATTGACAGATACCGCGCTACTCGGTATGCAGTTTCTGGTCAGTATCAGGACCCCTCCTTTGTGGCCTTCTCTATCTAGACGGAAGGTCTGGTATCCTCTGATTTGGAATTTATGGTTATTGTTGAGGTGCGTTTCCTGGATACATGCCACGTCAATCTTACCTTCATGCAGGTGATGTGTTAGGGAAAGTTTTTTGTTAATGACTCCCTCCGCATTCCACTGTAGTATTTTGAGGGTCTTGAGGTTTTGGCCAATAGAAGTTTCCCCATAGCCATGTGCCTTGACTCCACGACACATGGGTGGGTGACCACCAGTAGTCAAGGGTGGGCCCCTTCGAGGCGTGAGGCCCGGCACTATCGCTGCCTGGCGGGACTCCGCAGGATGAGCGCCATGCTTTTTTCTAATAGGTTGTACTGCCATCATGCTGCGATTTACGTTGCACTGTTTTTTTAGGCTTGCGGCCCCGTGCATCCGATTTCAACAGGCGTTTCTGTAGGGATGCCCTCCTTAGCCTTTGTCTGTCCCCAGCCTATCTGCAAGGCAGCAGTTTTTTAAGATCAGAGTTGTCTCTCTTATGGAAGTTGTCTTACCAGACTATCGAGTCTTCACTACTCGTGTCTATAGGGTGCAATGATGATATGTGAGATATATGAGATGGACTGGTTTACCCGGAAGAGAGGCAGTCCAGTGTGTCTGTATCCCAGGATCGTCACGTCCTGCCAGAAACGTAGCATTTGCATGTGAGTGGGGTATCTCTTTCTCCCTTTATTTTCTTGGCTTCTATGCCGGGATGGTACGCCTAGCATTCCCCGCCACCTGGGGTGTTGACACAGTGGGGCAGGTGTGCAATGTCCGCTGGTCTGCATCTCTTCTGCGTCCAGCATGATAGTTATATGGCTGATAACGTCCAGAGGTAGATATCGTAGCCAACGTGCATTTAGCCAGAGGACAAGCCTGGTAATGTCACAGAGATGTTGTTCGCCTGGTGTGCGGACAGCTCTCATGGTCATTGGTTGAGTCTCGACAGTTCACAGTGAGGTGGCTGCTCTACTGTTTTCGATACCCCGACCAGGTACTAAGTCTTTAGTTGGTGGTTTCGCACCCTATCGCCGTATAAGGTGAGTATCAAGCAGTTGTCCGTCCGCTTTGATCCGGCTCTACCGGATATGGCTGGGGCGCAAGCCCCAGGTCCCGAGCATGTAGGAGCCTCCCATTGCAGTGGTGCTGAGATTTTGGGCGGGATTGCGGCTTACAAGGGTTCGGCCGTAATCCCCCACATGGTAGCCTCGCGCCATTGGCTTATCAGCCTGGTACGTGAACCAAAGTGTCTGCGGCTCCTCTCGATATGAGCTGGTTTTCCGTAGCAACGCCCTGTCATTAGTAGGGTAAAACTGACCTGTCTTCAGATGGTCTATTTCCAGCACCCGTTCACTATTTGGTCAGACGAATTTATTGAGGGCTTTTGTTTGTCAATGACCAGGTATTTGAAATCTGCGGTTTCTGCGGGGTTAAACACGATTTCCGTAGCGTTCTTTCATTAGAGTGTTTGAGAGCTGACTTGTCTTCCGTGAGTCTAATACCAGCGTACGTTCATTTTTAGACCCAAACGGTAGTGCTCTCGATTTGTCAGTCGTTCTACAGTATTGGCGTGTTCAGTCAAATAAAGCCGCAGGTTTCACTCCTGGTGGTGCCCTTCCGTCAATTCCTTTAGCGAGACAATCAAGTTACTTAGAGGGTGGTCCCAGATTTTCGAGGGTCTAATTCCAGCACATGTTCACTATTAGACCCCACGAAGGTGCTCTCTTTTTGACCGTCATTCTACAGTATTGGATCCCTGTATACGATCCCTGTATACGATCCCTGTATACGATCCCTGTATATGATCCCTGTATACGATCCCTCGATACGATGCATCTGTATGATCCCTGTATAGGATCCCTCGATATGATCCCTCTGTGATCCTGTATACGATCCCTTTATACAATCCCTTTATGCAATCCCTCGATGTGATCTCTCTGTAAGATTCCTGTATACGTTCCCTGAATACGATCCCTTTATACGATCCCTCGATATGATCCCTCTGTAAGATCCCTGTACATGATCCCTGTATACGATCCCTGAATACGATCCCTGTATACGATCCCTCGATACGATCCGTTTGTAAGATGCCTGTATACGATCCCTCTGTAAGATCCCTGTATACGATCCCTGTATACGATCCCTCTGTAAGATCCCTGTAAACGATCCCTGTATTAGATCCCTGTATGAGATCCCTGTCTACAATGAACACAATCAGAATCGCGTAGGATACGTCCGGCTGTGTGTGCTCTTGTCCACTCGTACACTTTGGTAATTGAGACAGTCGTGGTTATTCAATGCTATGTTCAATTATCATACAGATCAGGGCCACCCGCACCTTGCGATCAAGGCAGTGATAGTTGTCTCTCGCCTGAATCTGACACAACGTTGTGGTCTGTATGTTGTGCCTGGTCGGACTAGCGTCTAAATTCTCCATTGATTTAGGTATACAACATATACTCCTGCGTCTCCATTCTTCACTGCTTTGATTTCTGATTCAACAGTCTTCTCTTTCTTCTTTGCGTTCAGGATGTTTTGGTCGTGCTACATCTGCAGGCCAGTTGCCACGAGGAAGTCTGTAGTCTTCACCAGGTCGGAGCGGCTGCCCCACAGCTTTTATCTCAGCTTCAACTGTACCCCCTGGCCACGTCTGGTATCTCATTTATCTACAGAGTGGGCATTCTGTAGAATGTGTTCAGGATTCTGGTACCCTGTTCGATATGGGCATTCATCGTAGATTCATCACCAGTCTATATCTTAATCCACGTTACTCTGTGTACAAAAGTGAGTACATGCTCTCCCCAGATCAAGTTTTTAGCGGCGCACTCTTTTTCACTGTTGGGTAGATGATTTTTGTATCCCTTCATACATGCCTCTGATGTTACCATTATTGAAAACATCTTGGACATTCTTAGATGGTATATACTGTCATACGATATTTTCCCCATTGCTGGGGTAGTCGATGGGTTTTGAAGGCTGAGGACTACAGACCGCTTCGCCACTGCTGTCGCCACGTCGTGTGCTGGTTATGTTTGTTTATTCTACCCCCAACAGAAAAACAACATATCCCATACCGGGGATTCGAACCGCTGCCTTCCTTGTCGACAGGTAGGACTCGAAACCAATCCGGCGACGCGCTCCTCAGATAACTGTATCAAATAGTCATTTGCACTACCGTTCTCGCTTGTTTCAATACATTGATAGTGGTTCGTGTTTTTTTCTTAGTAGTACTGCCTTTCTTCTGTTAATCAAAGGCTGCAGTATCCGACTATTTTCTTCAAACCAGTCTTGATTCGTGTGTTCTCTAATGCCATAAGCTGTTACCGCTGCTTTGGGGAAAGCTTATTTTATTACAACCCACTTTTCACTAGCTGTGGAGTCTCCTGGTGTGTCAGTGAGAACATCTGCAAGCTGCTGTTGGAACCTGAAACACTTTTCTGGACCCTTGGTGTTGGCTAAAATTATCCTCAAAATGGGTTTGTGCTTCGCCGTGAAGATCTCTTAGGTCTCAGCTTGACCCGGGTAACGACCAACGTGTGGTCAGTTTCACAGTCAGCACCCGGGTAGCTGGGTGTTAGTTGACCAACGTGTGGTCAGTATCACAGTCACCACTCAGGTAGCTGCGTGTTAGTTGACCAACGTGTGGTCAGTATCACAGTCAGCACCCGGGTAGCTGCGTGTTAGTTGACCAACGTGTAGTCAGTATCACAGTCACCACTCGGGTAGCTGCGTGTTAGTTTACCAACGTATGGTCAGTATCACAGTCAGCACTCGGGTAGCTGCGTGTTAGTTGACCAACGTATGGTCAGTATCACAGTCAGCACTCGGGTAGCTGCGTGATAGTTGACCAACGTATGGTCAGAATCACAGTCCGCACTCGGGTAGCTGCGTGTTAGTTGACTAACGTATGGTCAGAATCACAGTCCGCACTCGGGTAGCTGCGTGTTAGTTGACCAACGTATGGTCAGTATCACAGTCAGCACTCGGGTAGCTGCGTGTCAATTGTGTGTGATTCAGATGTTGTCTCCTGGTGTTAATAAAGTCCAGCTGGTGCCAATGACCGGATCGTGGGTGTTTCCATAATACCTTAAGGCGATCTTTTGTTGCAAAGTAGGAGTTTGTGATGCAGAGATTGTTTTTTTGTGCAGAATTCCAGCCGCCTTTGTCAATGTTCTTGTTCTCATAAGTACATGCTGCTACGTCTGTAAACAAACAAACAGAAGATGTTGAGAGGGTGTGGTTTCCCAGAGAAATCATGAACCTCTGCTGCTGCTCATGACAGCCGACCTAGACGAGTCAATCCCTAACATAAGCGGTGGCTCATTGATTGCGTCTGCTAATCAGCTGTGATGTCCGAGACAAAATGTCAATATTTCCTGCACAGACTGGGAGACAAAAAACACCTGCTTATAAAGAATGCGTCTACTAATTAGGTTATTTATGATTTAGAATCTTGCTCTAGATTAATGTGAAAACAACGAACATTCAACTATAATTCACATACTATATGGTCATGAACTGGTCCGCTAAAAAGTGATTATTTAATATTTAAATATGATTTTTTTAAATAATGTAGCAAACACCTATCATCTCACAGTTATATTCTTCATGTAATATAGGTGCACAGCACAACTAAAGTAAACGTGCATTCAAACAATTGTCGGCATTATCTACTGGTTAATTATGGAATTAAATAGATGTCAACTTAAATCTCCACTTGTGTCGTGAGGCGGCGTTGGGAGCCGAACTTTTCTGTCCAGGGCCAGACGCGTCGCTGAAGTAGTCGTCATTCCATGACGATTTAGAATATCCGCAATATTTTCTATCCATCTTGTTCTCGGTCTGGTACGGTTGCGAAAACCCGGTACCGTGCGTTATAGCCGCACATTGGTAGTTGGTCAGTTTTCATTATCATTGTATGGCCGAACCACTTTATATCTACTCGTCATTATCTTCTACTCGTCATTATCTTCTACTCGTCATTATCTTATACTCGTCATTATCTTATACTCGTCATTATCTTCTACACGTCATTATCTTCTACACGTCATTATCTTCTACTCGTCATTATCTTCTACACGTCATTATCTTTTAGTCGTCATTATCTTCTACACGTCATTATCTTCTAGTCGTCATTATCTTCTACACGTCATTATCTTCTACTCGTCATTATCTTCTACTCGTCATTATCTTCTACTCGTCATTATCTTCTACACGTCATTATCTTCTACACGTCATTATCTTCTACACGTCATTATCTTCTACACGTCATTATCTTCTACTCGTCATTATCTTCTACACGTCATTATCTTCTACACGTCATTATCTTCTACTCGTCATTATCTTCTACTCGTCATTATCTTCTACACGTCATTATCTTCTACACGTCATTATCTTCTACACGTCATTATCTTCAGTGCAGGGTCTTGCTTCAACTATTCTTCTCACACGTCCCTTGCGCATCGTCTCTTCTAGAAACTTTAATCGTTGTTCAGAGGCATTTCATCCCACAAGTCGTGGTCTTTCTCTCTAGAGATTTGTTAATGTCCATGTTTGGCGCTGGTTACAGGGAGTTGGCATGAATATACTGTTGATTAGCATTCTTTGTTCTGTTTTGGAGGACATGTTTATGTTAGGGTGTTTCAATAATAGTGAGAACTGGTATGTTAGGGTGTTTCAATAATAGTTGAGAACTGGTTTGTTAGGGTGTTTCAATAATAGTTGAGAACTGGTATGTTAGGGTGTTTCAATAATAGTTGAGAACTGGTTTGTTAGGGTGTTTCAATAATAGTTGAGAACTGGTATGTTAGGGTGTTCAATAATAGTGAGAACTGGTTTGTTAGGGTGTTTCAATAATAGTGAGAACTGGTTTGTTAGGGTGTTTCAATAATAGTTGAGAACTGGTTTGTTAGGGTGTTTCAATAATAGTTGAGAACTGGTTTGTTAGGGTGTTTCAATAATAGTGAGAACTGGTTTGTTAGGGTGTTTCAATAATAGTGAGAACTGGTTTGTTAGGGTGTTTCAATAATAGTTGAGAACTGGTTTGTTAGGGTGTTTCAATAATAGTTGAGAACTGGTTTGTTAGGGTGTTTCAATAATAGTTGAGAACTGGTTTGTTAGGGTGTTTCAATAATAGTGAGAACTGGTTTGTTAGGGTGTTTCAAAAATAGTTGAGAACTGGTTTGTTAGGGTGTTTCAATAATAGTTGAGAACTGGTTTGTTAGGGTGTTTCAATAATAGTGAGAACTGGTATGTTAGGGTGTTTCAATAATAGTTGAGAACTGGTATGTTATGGTGTTTCAATAATAGTGAGAACTCGTATGTTAGGGTGTTTCAATAATAGTGAGAACTGGTATGTTAGGGTGTTTCAATAATAGTTGAGAACTGGTATGTTAGGGTGTTTCAATAATAGTGAGAACTGGTATGTTAGGGTGTTTCAATAATAGTGAGAACTGGTATGTTAGGGTGTTTCAATAATAGTGAGAACTGGTATGTTAGGGTGTTTCAATAATAGTGAGGACTGGTATGTTAGGGTGTTTCAATAATAGTGAGAACTGGTTTGTTAGGGTGTTTCAATAATAGTGAGAACTGGTTTGTTAGGGTGTTTCAATAATAGTGAGATCTGGTATGTTAGGGTGTTTCAATAATAGTGAGAACTGGTATGTTAGGGTGTTTCAATAATAGTTGAGAACTGGTATGTTAGGGTGTTTCAATAATAGTGAGAACTGGTATGTTAGGGTGTTTCAATAATAGTTGAGAACTGGTTTGTTAGGGTGTTTCAATAATAGTTGAGAACTGGTATGTTAGGGTGTTTCAATAATAGTTGAGAACTGGTTTGTTAGGGTGTTTCAATAATAGTTGAGAACTGGTATGTTAGGGTGTTCAATAATAGTGAGAACTGGTTTGTTAGGGTGTTTCAATAATAGTGAGAACTGGTTTGTTAGGGTGTTTCAATAATAGTTGAGAACTGGTTTGTTAGGGTGTTTCAATAATAGTTGAGAACTGGTTTGTTAGGGTGTTCAATAATAGTGAGAACTGGTTTGTTAGGGTGTTTCAATAATAGTGAGAACTGGTTTGTTAGGGTGTTTCAATAATAGTTGAGAACTGGTTTGTTAGGGTGTTTCAATAATAGTTGAGAACTGGTTTGTTAGGGTGTTTCAATAATAGTTGAGAACTGGTTTGTTAGGGTGTTTCAATAATAGTGAGAACTGGTTTGTTAGGGTGTTTCAAAAATAGTTGAGAACTGGTTTGTTAGGGTGTTTCAATAATAGTTGAGAACTGGTTTGTTAGGGTGTTTCAATAATAGTGAGAACTGGTATGTTAGGGTGTTTCAACAATAGTTGAGAACTGGTATGTTATGGTGTTTCAATAATAGTGAGAACTCGTATGTTAGGGTGTTTCAATAATAGTGAGAACTGGTTTGTTAGGGTGTTTCAATAATAGTGAGAACTGGTATGTTAGGGTGTTTCAATAATAGTGAGAACTGGTATGTTAGCGTGTTTCAATAATAGTAAGAACTGGTATGTTAGGGTGTTTCAATAATAGTTGAGAACTGGTATGTTAGGGTGTTTCAATAATAGTGAGAACTGGTATGTTAGGGTGTTTCAATAATAGTGAGAACTGGTATGTTAGGGTGTTTCAATAATAGTGAGAACTGGTATGTTAGGGTGTTTCAATAATAGTGAGAACTGGTATGTTAGGGTGTTTCAATAATAGTGAGAACTGGTATGTTAGGGTGTTTCAATAATAGTGAGAACTGGTATGTTAGGGTGTTTCAATAATAGTGAGAACTGGTATGTTAGCGTGTTTCAATAATAGTAAGAACTGGTATGTTAGGGTGTTTCAATAATAGTGAGAACTGGTATGTTAGGGTGTTTCAATAATAGTGAGAACTGGTTTGTTAGGGTGTTTCAATAATAGTGAGAACTGGTATGTTAGGGTGTTTCAATAATAGTGAGAACTGGTATGTTAGGGTGTTTCAATAATAGTGAGAACTGGTATGTTAGGGTGTTTCAATAATAGTGAGAACTGGTATGTTAGGGTGTTTCAATAATAGTGAGAACTGGTATGTTATCGTGTTTCAATAATAGTAAGAACTGGTATGTTAGGGTGTTTCAATAATAGTTGAGAACTGGTATGTTAGGGTGTTTCAATAATAGTGAGAACTGGTATGTTAGGGTGTTTCAATAATAGTGAGAACTGGTATGTTAGGGTGTTTCAATAATAGTTGAGAACTGGTTTGTTAGGGTGTTTCAATAATAGTTGAGAACTGGTATGCAATTGCATTTGCTTTTTGGCACCTGATCTCAATCTGTCTATCTAAACCTCCATCCTGTGTCAAAACACTGCCAAGGTACTTGAGCTCCTGCACTTGTCTGATCTTGGTCCCGTTTACCATAATCGAAATGCTTTTATTTTCATTAGGAGATTCCTAAGCTAGCTACAAATCTGTACTTCTGTCTTTCTAATATCAATGAATAAACTGTTGATCATGGGTCACAGTGACCTAGCCCTAGGCCTAGAACTGTCGCTGTAAAAGTGCCAACATCTGTGTACCTTCTTATGCCTCCGTGTCAAAAAAGTATTAACCTAATTCTCACATATTCCTAATTAATAAAAATGCGAGTTTAAAAACGTGTCACTCTTTACTTTATTATAAAATTGATATATGTGTGCTTTGTCAGTGAGACATGGTGGTGTCAAAAACTTGGATACGCAATTTTTGTATGTCTTGAACAAAGTTAATTATCAATTTTGTGATGTCATGTGATGTCATTTGAACATCGGAATGCATCGAAAGTTTCAATAAAAATAAACTAGTTATTAAGAACCATTTTAAATAATTGTTTACTAATTATATTCTGTACATTGTTTCTACGGTTAAAGATAAGAAGAAAATGGTGAATTCTAAATTTTGTCAAACACGGATTTGTCATGAAATATGGGGATTTAAAGGGACACAACTATATTAGGACCCTTGTGAAGACTTTAGACCGCTGTGCTAGAATTAAAACATCCTTTTCTTAAATCTATACTTCTATACTCTTCCGCTTCCTCTGTATTTCCTCTTCTTCTTATGACTAATTGATTTTATCAGGGCGGGCTTACTTCTTCTTCTTCCTCTTCTTCTTCGCTCATCCTCAGATCAAGGTTCCGGTCTTTCTTACAAAGGACACCTTTGTTTGTAAGGCTGTTTCGTCTCCATACAGCTTTTGTCTCATATCTGTCTCACGAGGCCAGTATTGTTCTCTCTTTTCCTGCGTGAGCTTGCAGCTTTGTGGGATGTGTTCCACGGTCGTGGTATGCTCCCCACATGGGAACCTGTCATCTGTCCCAATCCTCATTTTGTTGAAAAGATGATCCTTGAGTCTGTTATGCCCAGTTCTCAGTCTGAAGATGATGACTTGCTGCTCTCTAGTTAAGCAGCTGTCGTTTTTCGGAAGTCGGGGTGTTGATCGGCCCATTTTCTCCCGAAGTTGGCTTTAATTGGGGTCTTGGCCTTATTATATGAGACGCTCAGGTCTGTTTGTGGGGATGCTCCTCCAAACTTTGCTAGTTTTTCTGCAGCTTCATTGTCTTCAATATTGCAGTGGGATGGGATCCACTGTATGACCAACCTTGGGTGTTCTTCTGAGAGCTGTGTCAGGGAGAACATACATTGCTCGAGATCCTCATTTTTGTGTTGGTTTAGCGCTGTTAATACTGACGCGGCATCAGTCAGGAATACTATGTTTTCTTGGTGGATATCTTTATCTTGGATTACAAGCTCAGCTGCGGCCTTCAGTGCCTCTGCTTCTGCACAGAAGTTATTGGAGTATGTTCCCGTTGTTAATACTAAGTTTTTTCTTTTCCATTCCTTAGTCTGTAATAGATCCCTCCACCCCCATTGGATGTGGCTTTGTTAGATGGACCATCTGTATATATGTGTATCCATGTTTCTGGTGGGTATACTCTCCTAGAATATTTTTATGAGATGAATTTCCTATCTAAATCAGTCTGAGTTCTCTTTTCCCTATTCCCTCTATGATTTCTATTTTCTTATTGAATTTAACTTATTTCCTTGGTGGAATTTGGGATTGTTGTTTTAGATCTCAAACCACTGCCTGGCTTATGATTTGGTCTGCTCTTGCAAGTAATTTTGTTTTTGATATGAAGTGGTTTCTCTTTAATCTCTCTCTCTCTCTCTCTCTCTCTCTCTCTCTCTCTCTCTCTCTCTCTCTCTCTTCCCATGCGATTTATCCTGTCAAATATTGGGTGATCTGGCATTCGCATGAATTTCTCCCCTTGCTGGAGTTGTGTTGTTTTTGTTGTTTTTGTTTGTGTGGAGTTTTTCTTCTCTGCGCGTCTCTATACTTTCGATTCTTGTGATGTTCTACGTTGCATTTATTGAGAATGTTCTCATAGCTCTACTGATGATACATTTAACTTGGTTTTGGGTTCAATTACAATTTTGGGAGTTATTGTTTGTTGCTGCATACCTGGCTGCTATCTCGTATTCTATCACAACTGGTCTCACAGTTTCTTAAGAGTGCTCCTGTCAGCTGCCCATGTTGATCCTGATATCTTTCTCATTATGGCCGTTCTTTGTTTTTCTTGAAATGTATCTTCTATCTTGTATTTGTATCTGCACACATTTGGATTAGAACATCCGCTGCTTTTTTGCGACTAGTACCTTTCCTTCATTTTCAATCGCAATTATTGGCTTGTAGCTGTTTTCGTCACTCAAGACCTTTGCTAGCTCCCATAGCTTCGTGCTCTCGTCACCCAAATTGAGTTTCTGTATGATCATGCCAGTTTTTCCTGCATACTTGGTTGATTGTTTTCTTATATCTTGCTGGAGCTGCCTTGAGTTCGATATTACCTTCTTGAATTTGGATAGTTTCCGCTCTTCCTTCTGCATTTGTTAGTTATAGTTCCATCTTTTGCACTTCCGATGACAAGTGTGGTTTGCAGATTTTTTCTAGTGCAACACCGGCTACCACAGATCGCCACCTCCCCAACGGGCCGCCTGGAGTGCGGCCATCGGACATGGTCATTCGATGCGATGGACCATGGTTGCCTAAGCGTTCTATTGATTGATTGTTTATTGCTAGAGGTACGAGTGCTGTTCTGTTGATTGATTGTTTATTGCTAGAGGTGCGAATGCTGTTCTATTGCATTTTTGACATAGGTCGCCGGTGGTAAAAGCAAGGTCAGGGGCGGATGTTAATGAGCATCGTCTTGATGAACGTTGGGGTGGGGTAGTCTGGGTCAAGTGGCAGCTTTTCTCACATCCCGAGCGTGCTGATGAAAGTGGACCATGGTCCTCCAGGCGGTTGTGCTATGCTTCGTTTCATCTGCGTGACGCTCACTACTACGGAGATCACGTCGAATCTCACCTCGTTAGCCAAACTGTTGTCCTCGACAATAGCCAGTTTCCAGGACGACCAACGAGGAGGTCAGGTGAAGGTCTTGGCCAATATATTTCCCTTGACCCTGGTTAATATTGTCTGATCAGTGTGTTTTGTCTGATCAGACTTTAGCCTCATCGTCCTGGAAGGGAACTAGGGAGGAAAGAAGGGAGGGAGGAAGGAAGGGAGGGAGGGATAAAGGGCTGGAGGCAGGAGAGGAGTGAGGAAGGGAGGAAAAGAGCGAGAAAGGGAGTAAAGGAGGGAGAAAAGAAGGGAGGGTGAAGGAAGAAGAAACAACTAAAATAAAAAGGATTTTTGTTATAGAAAACAAAGAAAAAAAACAACAGCATGTCATAACAAGATACACAAGAGAGTCAGTGAAGGAATCAATCAAACCGATCATAATATGCGTGTATCGAACCACATGAGGAAACATTTCAAGGACACAAACTCTCACAATCATTACACAAGATAGCAAATCCTTGGATATACACATTCACACAAACAGCCTCCTCTCTCTCTCTCTCTCTCTCTCTCTCTCTCTCTCTCTCTCTCTCTCTCTCTCTCTCCCTCTACATGGAGATGCCATCCATATTCATACATGCCTACAATGTAATGCCCGATTCTCTCATTTACTCATATCATTTTTATGTCGTTACCTGTCCTTCTGGAATCGTGTCACAGATATTTCACAAACCAGGACTCAAATTACCGTTATTAAAATTGCCACATGACAGGCCTTATTGCCCGGGGCCTAACAACGCTGATGCCCATTTCATCACCAACAATATCCATCTGGTTTCTGTCTTGCAAATGATTATGACCAAACTAATAGGCTTCTCAGATATCTCGTCTCTCCCCTCGGCTTTTTCCTTCATTCGGACTGGTTCACGAACCTTAATTAGATTGACCTCAAGAGTTCTATGTGGCTATTTGGAGCTGAAGAGACCAGTCTGCTCATGGTGTGTTTGTTTATTAGTTTCGTAGTTCAGCGGTGGTTTTGAACCCTTGCGTTCTAGTTATTCTTAACGTATTGGTAAAGCACAGGTTTTTCACAGTACACGGTTTGGCTTGGCTTGGCTTGGCTTCGTTCGTTCTCAATCTCCCGCTACCAAACCCTGAAAGTGCTTAAGTAGCAGAATTTAGTCCAGAGAGCGGAATGAGTTATGTCGTAGTTTACAGTTTGACTGTGATAGTTGCAACTTTTGGTCCAACACATCCGACCTCAGCAAGCAGTTTTTTAGTACCGGGTTAACATTCCCTCTTAGATCCCTTCTCCTTAGCCAGTCTGCCCTGCTGCAGCCTGTTATCCAGGATCACCGCGTGGAGGTGTAGAAGAGTCTTGGCAGCTATGGTTCGCTGGCCCTGACGCTAGCAGTTAGCTATGGATCGCTGACCACTACAGCTCATGCGCTGCTCAGCTCTGGTTCGCTGGCCCTGACGCTAGCACTTAGCTATGGATCGCTGACCACTGCAGCTCATGCGCTGCTCAGCTCTGGTTCGCTGGCCCTGACGCTAGCACTTAGCTATGGGTCGCTGACCACTGCAGCTCATGCGCTGCTCAGCTATGGTTCGCTGGCCCTGACGCTAGCACTTAGGTATGGGTCGCTGACCACTGCAGCTCATGCGCTGCTCAGCTATGGTTCGCTGGCCCTGACGCTAGCACTTAGCTATGGGTCGCTGACCACTGCAGCTCATGCGCTGCTCAGCTCTGGTTCGATGGCCCTGACGCTAGCACTTAGCTATGGGTCGCTGACCACTGCAGCTCATGCGCTGCTCAGCTCTGGTTCGATGGCCCTGACGCTAGCCCTTAGCTATGGGTCGCTGACCACTGCAGCCCATGTGCTGCTCAGCTCTGGTTCGCTGGCCCTGACGCTAGCACTTAGCTATGGGTCGCTGACCACTGCAGCTCATGCGCTGCTCAGCTCTGGTTCGATGGCCCTGACGCTAGCCCTTAGCTATGGGTCGCTGACCACTGCAGCCCATGTGCTGCTCAGCTATGGTTCGCTGGCCCTGATACTAGCACTTAGCTATGGGTCACTGACCACTGCAGCTCAGTGCTGCTCAGCATCTTGATCCTGTACAGAGTTTAAATCCCATTACTGACTCAGCTGTAAATTGGCAACTGGCTTACTGTTAAAAAAGGAAAAAACAGCAACTAGCTTACCCTAATGCATAACCAAGCTGTGGATTAGTGCAATGAAGTGTTTAACACTCCATGCCTGACAACAGTGTCTGTTTTGAGCCTACCTTAACCTTCACCTTTTTTTTTGGTTTAAAAAAGAAGTTGTGACGTCCCATAGCAACCAAGATGGCGGTGCCTGTTTGTGTACCCCGTTAAAAGTTATTATTTTCCTGTGAGATTTGATAGAAACAAGGTTTTAACAGATCTGTGCACACATTGTCCGGCCCTCCCGTTCCTCGTATCAACCTGGTGGTTGGAGTGCAATGAATAGGCCCCTGTAACCTGTCTGATATATTTTTTAGGTAACCAAAGAGAGGTGTTTATGTGTGTGTGGGTGATTGTGTTGGAGTGTGGTGGGGTATGTAGTAGTGTTGTAGTGGGTATGGGTTTGCTGTGGTGATGTGATATGGTATGCGTGTGGTATTTTATGGATGGGGTGTGGGTGTTGCGATATGGTATGCGTGTGGTATTTTATTGATGGGGTGTGGGTGTTGTATGTGTGTGTAGTATGTTGTGTGGTCTGTGATGTTGGTGTGGTAGGGGTGTGGTGTGGGTAGGGTGTCGGTGTGGTGTGGGTGTGGTATCTGTAAAAGAAGAAAAAAACTTTTCTTTGGTAATCAGCCAATACTTTTCCTTCTCGGTTTTTGTCCTGCTTGTGCCTTTCAGCGGCAGGTTAGGAAGAGGTTTCTTGATAGGGCCCTAATATGGGCTTGTGCCTTTCAGCGGCAGGTTAGGAAGAGGTTTCTTGATAGGGCCCTAATATGGGCTTGTGCCTTTCAGCGGCAGGTTAGGAAGAGGTTTCTTGATAGGGCCCTAATATGGGCTTGTGCCTTTCAGCGTCAGGTTAGGAAGATGTTTCTTGATAGGGCCCTAGTATGTGCTTGTGCCTTTCAGCGGCAGGTTAGGAAGAGGTTTCTTGATAGGGCCCTAATATGGGCTTGTGCCTTTCAGCGTCAGGTTAGGAAGAGGTTTCTTGATAGGGCCCTAATATGGGCTTGTGCCTTTCAGCGGCAGGTTAGGAAGAGGTTTCTTGATAGGGCCCTAATATGGGCTTGTGCCTTTCAGCGGCAGGTTAGGAAGAGGTTTCTTGATAGGGCCCTAATATGGGCTTGTGCCTTTCAGCGGCAGGTTAGGAAGAGGTTTCTTGATAGGGCCCTAATATGGGCTTGTGCCTTTCAGCGGCAGGTTAGGAAGAGGTTTCTTGATAGGGCCCTAATATGGGCTTGTGCCTTTCAGCGGCAGGTTAGGAAGAGGTTTCTTGATAGGGCCCTAATATGGGCTTGTGCCTTTCAGCGGCAGGTTAGGAAGAGGTTTCTTGATAGGGCCCTAAAATGGGCTTGTGCCTTTCAGCGGCAGGTTAGGAAGAGGTTTCTTGATAGGGCCCTAATATGGGCTTGTGCCTTTCAGCGGCAGGT
The DNA here is from genome assembly GCA_036924085.1 of Ariolimax columbianus. Lineage (NCBI taxonomy): Eukaryota > Metazoa > Mollusca > Gastropoda > Stylommatophora > Arionidae > Ariolimax > Ariolimax columbianus. Next base: position 33,884,393 of record JAVGWX010000023.1, read on the forward strand.
TAGGAAGAGGTTTCTTGATAGGGCCCTAATATGGGCTTGTGCCTTTCAGCGTCAGGTTAGGAAGATGTTTCTTGATAGGGCCCTAGTATGTGCTTGTGCCTTTCAGCGGCAGCTTAGGAAAAGGTTTCTTGATAGGGCCCTAATATGGGCTTGTGCCTTTCAGCGTCAGGTTAGGAAGATGTTTCTTGATAGGGCCCTAAAATGGGCTTGTGCCTTTCAGCGGCAGGTTTGGAAGATGTTTCTTGATAGGGCCCTAATATGGGCTTGTGCCTTTCAGCGGCAGGTTAGGAAGAGGTTTCTTGATAGGGCCCTAATATGGGCTTGTGCCTTTCAGCGTCAGGTTAGGAAGATGTTTCTTGATAGGGCCCTAAAATGGGCTTGTGCCTTTCAGCGGCAGGTTTGGAAGATGTTTCTTGATAGGGCCCTAATATGGGCTTGTGCCTTTCAGCGGCAGGTTAGGAAGAGGTTTCTTGATAGGGCCCTAATATGGGCTTGTGCCTTTCAGCGGCAGGTTAGGAAGAGGTTTCTTGATAGGGCCCTAATATGGGCTTGTGCCTTTCAGCGTCAGGTTAGGAAGATGTTTCTTGATAGGGCCCTAGTATGTGCTTGTGCCTTTCAGCGGCAGGTTAGGAAGAGGTTTCTTGATAGGGCCCTAATATGGGCTTGTGCCTTTCAGCGTCAGGTTAGGAAGATGTTTCTTGATAGGGCCCTAAAATGGGCTTGTGCCTTTCAGCGGCAGGTTTGGAAGATGTTTCTTGATAGGGCCCTAATATGGGCTTGTGCCTTTCAGCGGCAGGTTAGGAAGATGTTTCTTGATAGGGCCCTAATATGGGCTTGTGCCTGTCAGTGTCAGGTTAGGAAGAGGTTTCTTGATAGGGCCCTAATATGGGCTTGTGCCTTTCAGCGGCAGGTTAGGAAGAGGTTTCTTGATAGGGCCCTAATATGGGCTTGTGCCTGTCAGTGTCAGGTTAGGAACAGGTTTCTTGATAGGGCCCTAATATGGGCTTGTGCCTTTCAGCGCCAGGTTAGAAAGATGTTTCTTGATAGGGCCCTAATATGGGCTTGTGCCTGTCAGTGTCAGGTTAGGAAGAGGTTTCTTGATAGGGCCCTAATATGGGCGTGTGCCTTTCAGCGTCAGGTTAGGAAGATGTTTCTTGATAGGGCCCTAATATGGGCTTGTGCCTGTCAGTGTCAGGTTAGGAAGAGGTTTTTTGATAGGGCCCTAATATGGGCTTGTGCCTTTCAGCGTCAGGTTAGGAAGAGGTTTCTTGATAGGGCCCTAATATGGGCTTGTGCCTTTCAGCGTCAGGTTAGGAAGAGGTTTCTTGATAGGGCCCTAGTATGTGCTTGTGCCTTTCAGCGTCAGGTTAGGAAGAGGTTTCTTGATAGGGCCCCAATATGGGCTTGTGCCTTTCAGCGTCAGGTTATGAAGAGCTCACTTGATAGGGCCCTAATATGGGCTTGTGCCTTTCAGCGTCAGGTTAGGAAGAGGTTTCTTGATAGGGCCCTAATATGGGCTTGTGCCTTTCAGCGTCAGGTTAGGAAGATGTTTCTTAATACGGCCCTAATATGGGCTTGTGCCTTTCAGCGTCAGGTTAGGAAGATGTTTCTTGATAGGGCCCTAATATGGGCTTGTGCCTTTCAGCGGCAGGTTAGGAAGAGGTTTCTTGATAGGGCCCTAATATGGGCTTGTGCCTTTCAGCGGCAGGTTAGGAAGAGGTTTCTTGATAGGGCCCTAATATGGGCTTGTGCCTTTCAGCGGCAGGTTAGGAAGAGGTTTCTTGATAGGGCCCTAATATGGGCTTGTGCCTTTCAGCGGCAGGTTAGGAAGAGGTTTCTTGATAGGGCCCTAATATGGGCTTGTGCCTTTCAGCGGCAGGTTAGGAAGAGGTTTCTTGATAGGGCCCTAATATGGGCTTGTGCCTTTCAGCGTCAGGTTAGGAAGATGTTTCTTGATAGGGCCCTAGTATGTGCTTGTGCCTTTCAGCGGCAGGTTAGGAAGAGGTTTCTTGATAGGGCCCTAATATGGGCTTGTGCCTTTCAGCGTCAGGTTAGGAAGATGTTTCTTGATAGGGCCCTAAAATGGGCTTGTGCCTTTCAGCGGCAGGTTTGGAAGATGTTTCTTGATAGGGCCCTAATATGGGCTTGTGCCTTTCAGCGGCAGGTTAGGAAGAGGTTTCTTGATAGGGCCCTAATATGGGCTTGTGCCTTTCAGCGTCAGGTTAGGAAGATGTTTCTTGATAGGGCCCTAAAATGGGCTTGTGCCTTTCAGCGGCAGGTTTGGAAGATGTTTCTTGATAGGGCCCTAATATGGGCTTGTGCCTTTCAGCGGCAGGTTAGGAAGAGGTTTCTTGATAGGGCCCTAATATGGGCTTGTGCCTTTCAGCGGCAGGTTAGGAAGAGGTTTCTTGATAGGGCCCTAATATGGGCTTGTGCCTTTCAGCGTCAGGTTAGGAAGATGTTTCTTGATAGGGCCCTAGTATGTGCTTGTGCCTTTCAGCGGCAGGTTAGGAAGAGGTTTCTTGATAGGGCCCTAATATGGGCTTGTGCCTTTCAGCGTCAGGTTAGGAAGATGTTTCTTGATAGGGCCCTAAAATGGGCTTGTGCCTTTCAGCGGCAGGTTTGGAAGATGTTTCTTGATAGGGCCCTAATATGGGCTTGTGCCTTTCAGCGGCAGGTTAGGAAGATGTTTCTTGATAGGGCCCTAATATGGGCTTGTGCCTGTCAGTGTCAGGTTAGGAAGAGGTTTCTTGATAGGGCCCTAATATGGGCTTGTGCCTTTCAGCGGCAGGTTAGGAAGAGGTTTCTTGATAGGGCCCTAATATGGGCTTGTGCCTGTCAGTGTCAGGTTAGGAACAGGTTTCTTGATAGGGCCCTAATATGGGCTTGTGCCTTTCAGCGCCAGGTTAGAAAGATGTTTCTTGATAGGGCCCTAATATGGGCTTGTGCCTGTCAGTGTCAGGTTAGGAAGAGGTTTCTTGATAGGGCCCTAATATGGGCGTGTGCCTTTCAGCGTCAGGTTAGGAAGATGTTTCTTGATAGGGCCCTAATATGGGCTTGTGCCTGTCAGTGTCAGGTTAGGAAGAGGTTTTTTGATAGGGCCCTAATATGGGCTTGTGCCTTTCAGCGTCAGGTTAGGAAGAGGTTTCTTGATAGGGCCCTAATATGGGCTTGTGCCTTTCAGCGTCAGGTTAGGAAGAGGTTTCTTGATAGGGCCCTAGTATGTGCTTGTGCCTTTCAGCGTCAGGTTAGGAAGAGGTTTCTTGATAGGGCCCCAATATGGGCTTGTGCCTTTCAGCGTCAGGTTATGAAGAGCTCACTTGATAGGGCCCTAATATGGGCTTGTGCCTTTCAGCGTCAGGTTAGGAAGAGGTTTCTTGATAGGGCCCTAATATGGGCTTGTGCCTTTCAGCGTCAGGTTAGGAAGATGTTTCTTAATACGGCCCTAATATGGGCTTGTGCCTTTCAGCGTCAGGTTAGGAAGATGTTTCTTGATAGGGCCCTAATATGGGCTTGTGCCTTTCAGCGTCAGGTTAGGAAGATGTTTCTTGATAGGGCCCTAATAGGGGCTTGTGCCTTTCAGCGTCAGGTTAGGAAGATGTTTCTTGATAGGGCCCTAGTATGTGATTGTGCCTTTCAGCGTCAGGTTAGGAAGATGTTTCTTGATAGGGCCCTAATATGGGCTTGTGCCTTTCAGCGGCAGGTTAGGAAGATGTTTCTTGATAGGGCCCTAATATGGGCTTGTGCCTTTCAGCGTCAGGTTAGGAAGATGTTTCTTGATAGGGCCCTAGTATGTGCTTATGCCTTTCAGCGTCAGGTTAGGAAGATGTTTCTTGATAGGGCCCTAATATGGGTTTGTGCCTTTCAGTGTCAGGTTAGGAAGATGTTTCTTGATAGGCCCCTAATATGGGCTTGTGCCTGTCAGTGTCAGGTTAGGAACAGGTTTTTTGACCGGGCCCTGGTATGTGCTTGTGCCTTTCAGCGTCAGGTTAGGAAGATGTTTCTTGATAGGGCCCTAATATGGGCTTGTGCCTTTCAGTGTCAGGTTAGGAAGAGGTTTCTTGATAGGGCCCTAGTATGTGCTTGTGCCTTTCAGCGTCAGGTTATGAAGAGGTTTTTTGACCGGGCCCTAGTATGTGCTTGTGCCTTTCAGCGTCAGGTTATGAAGAGCTCACTTGACCGGGCCCTAGTATGTGCTTGTGCCTTTCAGCGTCAGGTTATGAAGAGCTCACTTGACCGGGCCCTAGTTTGTGCTTGTGCCTTTCAGCGTCAGGTTATGAAGAGCTCACTTGACCGGGCCCTAGTATGTGCTTGTGCCTTTCAGCGTCAGGTTATGAAGAGCTCACTTGACCGGGCCCTAGTATGTGCTTGTGCCTTTCAGCGTCAGGTTATGAAGAGGTTTCTTGACCCCGGGCCCTAGTATGTGCTTGTGCCTTTCAGCGTCAGGTTATGAAGAGGTTTCTTGACCGGGCCTTAGTATGGGGTTGTGCCTTTCAGCGTCAGGTTATGAAGAGGTTTTTTGACCAGGCCCTAGTATGGGGTTGTGCCTTTGAGCGTCAGGTTATGAAGAGGTTTCTTTACCGGGCCCTAGTTTGTGCTTGTGCCTTTCAGCGTCAGGTTATGAAGAGCTCACTTGACCGGGCCCTAGTTTGTGCTTGTGCCTTTCAGCGTCAGGTTATGAATAGCTCACTTGACCGGGCCCTAGTATGTGCTTGTGCCTTTCAGCGTCAGGTTATGAAGAGCTCACTTGACCGGGCCCTAGTTTGTGCTTGTGCCTTTCAGCGTCAGGTTATGAAGAGCTCACTTGACCGGGCCCTAGTTTGTGCTTGTGCCTTTCAGCGTCAGGTTATGAATAGCTCACTTGACCGGGCCCTAGTATGTGCTTGTGCCTTTCAGCGTCAGGTTATGAAGAGCTCACTTGACCGGGCCCTAGTTTGTGCTTGTGCCTTTCAGCGTCAGGTTATGAAGAGCTCACTTGACCGGGCCCTAGTTTGTGCTTGTGCCTATCAGCGTCAGGTTATGAAGAGCTCACTTGACCGGGCCCTAGTTTGTGCTTGTGCCTTTCAGCGTCAGGTTATGAAGAGCTCACTTGACCGGGCCCTAGTTTGTGCTTGTGCCTTTCAGCGTCAGGTTATGAAGAGGTTTCTTGACCGGGCCCTAGTATGTGGTTGTGCCTTTCCGCGTCAGGTTATGAAGAGGTTTCTTGACCGGGCCCTAGTTTGTGCTTGTGCCTTTCAGCGTCAGGTTATGAAGAGCTCACTTGACCGGGCCCTAGTTTGTGCTTATGCCTTTCAGCGTCAGGTTATGAAGAGCTCACTTGACCGGGCCCTAGTTTGTGCTTGTGCCTTTCAGCGTCAGGTTATGAATAGCTCACTTGACCGGGCCCTAGTATGTGCTTGTGCCTTTCAGCGTCAGGTTATGAAGAGCTCACTTGACCGGGCCCTAGTTTGTGCTTGTGCCTTTCAGCGTCAGGTTATGAAGAGCTCACTTGACCGGGCCCTAGTTTGTGCTTGTGCCTTTCAGCGTCAGGTTAGGAAGATGTTTCTTGATAGGGCCCTAATATGGGCTTGTGCCTTTCAGCGTCAGGTTAGGAAGATGTTTCTTGATAGGGCCCTAATAGGGGCTTGTGCCTTTCAGCGTCAGGTTAGGAAGATGTTTCTTGATAGGGCCCTAGTATGTGATTGTGCCTTTCAGCGTCAGGTTAGGAAGATGTTTCTTGATAGGGCCCTAATATGGGCTTGTGCCTTTCAGCGGCAGGTTAGGAAGATGTTTCTTGATAGGGCCCTAATATGGGCTTGTGCCTTTCAGCGTCAGGTTAGGAAGATGTTTCTTGATAGGGCCCTAGTATGTGCTTATGCCTTTCAGCGTCAGGTTAGGAAGATGTTTCTTGATAGGGCCCTAATATGGGTTTGTGCCTTTCAGTGTCAGGTTAGGAAGATGTTTCTTGATAGGCCCCTAATATGGGCTTGTGCCTGTCAGTGTCAGGTTAGGAACAGGTTTTTTGACCGGGCCCTGGTATGTGCTTGTGCCTTTCAGCGTCAGGTTAGGAAGATGTTTCTTGATAGGGCCCTAATATGGGCTTGTGCCTTTCAGTGTCAGGTTAGGAAGAGGTTTCTTGATAGGGCCCTAGTATGTGCTTGTGCCTTTCAGCGTCAGGTTATGAAGAGGTTTTTTGACCGGGCCCTAGTATGTGCTTGTGCCTTTCAGCGTCAGGTTATGAAGAGCTCACTTGACCGGGCCCTAGTATGTGCTTGTGCCTTTCAGCGTCAGGTTATGAAGAGCTCACTTGACCGGGCCCTAGTTTGTGCTTGTGCCTTTCAGCGTCAGGTTATGAAGAGCTCACTTGACCGGGCCCTAGTATGTGCTTGTGCCTTTCAGCGTCAGGTTATGAAGAGCTCACTTGACCGGGCCCTAGTATGTGCTTGTGCCTTTCAGCGTCAGGTTATGAAGAGGTTTCTTGACCCCGGGCCCTAGTATGTGCTTGTGCCTTTCAGCGTCAGGTTATGAAGAGGTTTCTTGACCGGGCCTTAGTATGGGGTTGTGCCTTTCAGCGTCAGGTTATGAAGAGGTTTTTTGACCAGGCCCTAGTATGGGGTTGTGCCTTTGAGCGTCAGGTTATGAAGAGGTTTCTTTACCGGGCCCTAGTTTGTGCTTGTGCCTTTCAGCGTCAGGTTATGAAGAGCTCACTTGACCGGGCCCTAGTTTGTGCTTGTGCCTTTCAGCGTCAGGTTATGAATAGCTCACTTGACCGGGCCCTAGTATGTGCTTGTGCCTTTCAGCGTCAGGTTATGAAGAGCTCACTTGACCGGGCCCTAGTTTGTGCTTGTGCCTTTCAGCGTCAGGTTATGAAGAGCTCACTTGACCGGGCCCTAGTTTGTGCTTGTGCCTTTCAGCGTCAGGTTATGAATAGCTCACTTGACCGGGCCCTAGTATGTGCTTGTGCCTTTCAGCGTCAGGTTATGAAGAGCTCACTTGACCGGGCCCTAGTTTGTGCTTGTGCCTTTCAGCGTCAGGTTATGAAGAGCTCACTTGACCGGGCCCTAGTTTGTGCTTGTGCCTATCAGCGTCAGGTTATGAAGAGCTCACTTGACCGGGCCCTAGTTTGTGCTTGTGCCTTTCAGCGTCAGGTTATGAAGAGCTCACTTGACCGGGCCCTAGTTTGTGCTTGTGCCTTTCAGCGTCAGGTTATGAAGAGGTTTCTTGACCGGGCCCTAGTATGTGGTTGTGCCTTTCCGCGTCAGGTTATGAAGAGGTTTCTTGACCGGGCCCTAGTTTGTGCTTGTGCCTTTCAGCGTCAGGTTATGAAGAGCTCACTTGACCGGGCCTTAGTTTGTGCCTGTGCCTTTCAGCGTCAGGTTATGAAGAGCTCACTTGACCGGGCCCTACTTTGTGCTTCGTACGCGGGGAGCTTTACTGTTTCTGTTATTTCTGCTATCCATCTCTTGTGATATCCTCCTATAGCATTGTATCCCATGGGAGCGACGTTCTATTAAGGACACGCTACGTGAGGATCTGAGAGATACTATCTGGTGTTTCACCTGTCACGTGGCCGAACCATCTGGTTTGTTGTCTCTTGATGAGGTCTAGCACTGGTGTTGTACCTACTTGTCTCTTGATGAGGTCTAGCACTGGTGTTGTACCTACTAGTCTCTTGATGAGGTGTAGCCTGGTGTTGTACCAACTTATCTCTTGATGAGGTCTAGCACTGGTGTTGTACCTACTTGTCTCCTGATGAGGTCTAGCACTGGTGTTGTACCAACTTATCTCTTGATGAGGTCTAGCACTGGTGTTGTACCTACTTGTCTCTTGATGAGGTCTAGCACTGGTGTTGTACCTACTTGTCTCTTGATGAGGTCTAGCACTGGTGTTGTACCTACTTGTCTCTTGATGAGGTCTAGCACTGGTGTTGTACCTACTTATCTCTTGATGAGGTCTAGCACTGGTGTTGTACCTACTTGTCTCTTGATGATGTCTCGCACTGGTGTTGTACCTACTTATCTCTTGATAAGGTCTAGCACTGGTGTTGTACCTACTTATGTCTTGATAAGGTCTAGCACTGGTGTTGTACCTATTTGTCTCTTGATGATGTCTAGCACTGGGGTTGGACCTACTTGTCTCTTGATGAGGTCTAGCACTGGTGTTGTACCTACCATCTCTTGATGAGGTCTAACACTGGTGTTGTACCTACTTGTCTCTTGATGATGTCTAGCACTGGTGTTGTACCTACCATCTCTTGATGAGGTCTAGCACTGGGGTTGTACCTACTTATCTCCTAATATCTTCGTTCCTGATTCTATCCATTCTAGTTCCTCCAATCATTATGCTGCAGGCATTCCATCTCTGTTGTTACAATGTTTCTTTTATCTTTGTTAATGTCCACTGCCTGGCACTGATAGCACAACGTGGGTAGGAATGTCGTGTTGTATAGAATTATTTGTTAATCCATTGTCACGTCCGTACATATTAATATACGAGGACATTTGCCCAGTGATTTGACTTGCTGCATTACATCTGTATTGGATTTCGGTGTCGCCTTTTCCATCTGAGATTATGTTACTCAGGTACATGAAATTATTTACTTGTTTTGCTTGTTGGTTATGTATGAATATTGTTGTTTCTATTTCTTTTCATTAAATCTTCATAACTTCGGTTTTATCCATGTTTATTTGTATACTGTAATCCTTTACAGACCTCATTAAGTTTGTTGAAACGCTCCTGCAAAGAGATGTTCACTAACGTGGTCACCTGGGATCTCTGCCCTGTTCTTTGTGGGGGACAAGGAGAAGAATAGGACCACTGCCCCACAGAGAGCATGTCGTAAGAGGCGACTAACTGTGTGACATGGCATAACAACGGATATGGTTAGGTGGTTTATTAAGAGCAGCAAAGATGGCGACTAACAGGCTGTGCATCTATTTTGCTCTAGTGTTTGAGTCTAATAACATCGGTTAACCACCCTCCGCGGCACTTGTTCCAGCGCAGCGGAGTAAAAACTGATTGAACCGGAAATGCTATGCAGGAAATTCTTATACTGGGCACATCCAGCTCATACCGGAGATCTTACCTGCACAAGGGCATCTGCCCATGTAGAGATACAGGTCGACTAAGACTGAGTTGGTTTCCCTTACTAATGTTGATTTTTTTTACATATTGTCTGGGAGGAAAACTAACGTCTGGTCAGGCAAAACTTATTGGCCAAAACTCTCACCTTGACTTAACCGAGGTCCTCCCTGGAAACCGGCTGCTTTTATGACGTGATCCCCGTAGTAGAGAGCGACACGCAGATTAAGCCAAGCATAACACAATCGACTAGGGGCCCCCTATCCACCTTTATTAGCACGCTCGGGATGTGAGAAAAGCCATGACAACCCACCACTTAATGTTCTTTCCACACATTTGATGCCAGTCCTTCAAGCATTAGAAGCTGCTGGTCATTGTAGAACTTACTTTATCCAAATATCTCTAGACAGTGACCACGTCGTCACTTCCAGTGCTGCCAAAATAGTTCTGCAGTGGATCCCTGGACACTCAAGCACACCTGGCAATGACAAGACAGACAGACAAGCAAAGGAGGAATCAAGACACGAACAGCCACACAACAACAACTTTAAAACAGCCAAACAGCTCATAAGAACAGCAAACAAAGAAACTTGGCTGAAAATATGGGCCATGGGAAACACGGGAAGGGAGGTCTACAGACATATGACAAGCCCCAGATGGGCCATGGGAAACACAGGAAGGGAGGTCTACAGACATATGACAAGCCCCGGTCCAAATGACAGCGTAAATCAACTCACGAGGAAGGATCAGAGCACCATTTTCCGACTGAGAACCCAACACATCCCACTTAACAAACACCTGAACAGAACCCAACACATCCCACTAAACAAACACCTGAACAGAATCCAACACATCCCACTAAACAAACACCTGAACAGAATCCAACACATCCCACTAAACAAACACCTGAACAGAACCCAACACATCCCACTAAACAAACACCTGAACAGAATCCAACACATCCCACTAAACAAACACCTGAACAGAATCCAACACATCCCACTAAACAAACACCTGAACAGAATCCAACACATCCCACTAAACAAGCACCTGAACAGAACCCAACACATCCCACTAAACAAGCACCTGAACAGAACCCAACACATCCCACTAAACAAGCACCTGAACAGAACCCAACACATCCCACTAAACAAGCACCTGAACAGAACCCAACACATCCCACTAAACAAACACCTGAACAGAACCCAACACATCCCACTAAACAAGCACATGAACAGAACCCAACACATCCCACTAAACAAGCACCTGAACAGAACCCAACACATCCCACTAAACAAACACCTGAACAGAACCCAACACATCCCACTAAACAAGCACCTGAACAGAACCCAACACATCCCACTAAACAAGCACCTGAACAGAACCCAACACATCCCACTAAACAAGCACCTGAACAGAACCCAACACATCCCACTAAACAAACACCTGAACAGAACCCAACACATCCCACTAAACAAGCACCTGAACAGAACCAAACACATCCCACTAAACAAACACCTGAACAGAGCCCAACACATCCCACTAAACAAACACCTGAACAGAACCCAACACATCCCACTAAACAAACACCTGAACAGAGCCCAACACATCCCACTAAACAAACACCTGAACAGAACCCAACACATCCCACTAAACAAGCACCTGAACAGAATACTACCACAACACACTTCTGAGTGCCAGCTGTGTACACACCCATATTTTTTTATTTTTTTTTTGTATTTTGCATTCGCCTTGTTTCTCAAATCCCAAAGGCGGTGTGCGTTGCATTGTGGTTTTTATTTTGCGCCTGTCGGCCCAGTGCATCCGACTTCAGCATGCATTTATGTAAGGGTCTGCTTCCTCCTGCATTTTCTAAGGGTTTACTTCCCCGGTGTAACGGACGGTGCTGTGGTGGGGATCGAACCCAGCACCTTCGGATTGTGAGCAGTGCCACTTAGCCACTAGGGCACGCCGTCCCCTACACACACACCCAAACGAAACCGTTGATCATCATCTCTTTGAGTGTTCAGTGCTCAACGATTTTAGGAAAATGCTTCTTCCTCCGCGGCCTGAAACATGGAACACTTTGTATAGCACTAGACAACAGCTGTTAAATACGTGCAGATACCATTACATGGCATTGGGCCGGAGGGCGAGAGCCCGGATGCAGCTGGATCCGTAACAACAACAACAACGTCCTTTTCAGTGCACACAACAGAGCAATCCTACTTACTGTAGGCATTCAACAACAACAACAGGCACATTCCCCCTTCAAATGCTTAAATTAAGGCTTCCTGTAGAGTAATGATTCCTAAATTAGTGATCCACGGGTTCCTCCCATTAGTCCACAAAAAACTTTTTAAAAACCTGGTAAAAATGTAAACGTTTGATCTGCGCTTCGAGCGATCTTTAAAAAAAACTCATATCTCGATCAAAACATGATTTCCGCCATATGTTTTATATAAAAACGTAAGGATCCCTTTCTGCATATAAAATTATCAAACTTCAAATTGCAAATCCCTTGAGATTTTAATCAATGAAATGATTTTGCGTTCGTTTATAACTGCTTTCCTTAAATGGTAAAAGAATCATAGAATTGGATAATCGTTCGTTTAAAGACATTTTTATACAAATTTAAGGTGATGTAAAAAGTGCAATTATCAATCAATGAGGACCGCTTCCTGCTGCACACTTCCGGTTTATGGCACTGAAAATGGGGGGAGTAATCCTGGAAGCGTGAAAGTTGGAGCAGACGGCACACACTTCTAATTGAAGAGATCAGATCCTGGAAACGGGAAAGTTGGAGCAGACGGTCCACACTTCTAATTGAAGAGATCAGATCCTGGAAGCGGGAAAGTTGGAGCACACGGTGTACACTTCTAATTGAAGAGATCAGGTCCTGGAAGCTTGAAAGTTGGAGCAGATGGTCCACACTTCTAATTGAAGAGATCAGATCCTGGAAGCGGGAAAGTTGGAGCAGACGGTCTACACTTCTAATTGAAGAGATCAGGTCCTGGAAGCGGGAAAGTTGGAGCAGACGGTCCACACTTCTAATTGAAGAGATCAGGTCCTGGAAGCGGGAAAGTTGGAGCAGACGGTCCACACTTCTAATTGAAGAGATCAGGTCCTGGAAGCGGGAAAGTTGGAGCAGACGGTTCACACTTCTAATTGAAGAGATCAGGTACTGGAAGCGGCAAAGTTGGAGCAAACGGTCCACACTTCTAATTGAAGAGATCAGGTCCTGGAAGCGGGAAAGTTGGAGCAGACGGTCCACACTTCTAATTGAAGAGAACAGATCCTGGAAGCGGGACAGAGTTCGAGCAGACGGCCCACACTTCTAATTGAAGAGATCAGGTCCTGGAAGCGGGAAAGTTGGAGCAGACGGCTCACACTTCTAATTGAAGAGATCAGGTCCTGGAAGCGGGAAAGTTGGAGCAGACGGCTCACACTTCTAATTGAAGAGATCAGGTCCTGGAAGCGGGAAATTTGGAGCAGACGGTCCACACTTTTAATTGAAGAAACAAGCACGTAAATGGCAGACGGGCTAGTGTGGGATTCTCTCCTGGCAAAGCACGCGGATTTGGTCAATGGTCTAAACACATTTCATTCTATCCATCTTGACTTACGGAAGGCAATACTGTGTGGAATTGAACAACATCGGAGAAAACTGTATCCATTGATGATTCACAGATCAACCCCAGAGACGAGTATTTGTTGCGGAATTATTATCCACAGGATCGGACATGTTTTCTGATTGATTTATTGATTGATTGATTGATTTATGTATTTATTTATTGTTTGGTTGATGTATTGATTGATTGATTTATGTATTTATTTATTTACTTATTTACTGTTTGGTTGATTTTTTGATATATTGATTTATTTATTGATTGATTGATTTATGTATTCATTTATTGGTTGATTGATTGATTCAATTATTGATTGATTGATTGATTAATGTCCCTACGACCTTTCATGGTTGCGGGAAAGACAAGATGATGATTATTATTATTATTATTTCGATCCCAAGAAGCCTAGTTATTCATCTAACGTGTCTCTTTTTCCTATTGCTAGTCTCGATTCGCCCCATACAGAGCACAAGGCCTGCCACATCAAATGACACCTCACTGAAGCTTGCTGCAAAACACATTGTGCGTACCAGGCTGATTCTAAAAAATGTAGTTTCTGGGACAAAAGTGGTTTCTGTAATAAAAGTTGTTTATGTAGCAAAAGTGTTTTTTGTAGCAAAAGTATATTTTGGGGCAAAAGTGGTTTCTGTGACAAAAGGGGTTTCTGTAGCAAAATTTATTTCTGTAATAAAAGCGGTTTGTGTTACGAAAATGGTTTCTGTAACAAAAGTGGTTTCTGTGAAGAAAGTGGTTCTAAAACAAAAGTGATTTTTGTGAAGGAATGAGTTCTGTAACAAAAGTGGTTTTTGTAATTAAAGTGGTTTTTTGTAACAAAAGTGGTTTTTGTAACTAACGTGGTTTTTGTAATTAAAGTGGTTTTTGTAACTAAAGTGGTTTTTGTAACTAAAGTGGTTAGGGTAATAATGTGTTTTACTCAATAGGCTTATTAACACCATGCACTTATCTCTTCAGTTGCCTTCTATAGCATGATTAGAAGGTGGCAGTAGTCCTATTCTCTACTCCTCGATATCCATGCGCGTGACTCTTCTATTGCTTGTGCCACATTGTGGGTGTTGTTTCCTAGTTGCGACATATCGTACATGTTAGTCTATTTTCTGTTTTGTAGGAATGCACACTGAACGTCTAAGTGGCAGAGTGCTAGAGCGTTCACTTCTTGCGGCAAAGCTACCAGGACCTATCTGTGTTATCGCCACTCTCTAGTCAACCCAGTTGCAAATAGTTTCCTAGCTTCCTGTTATGGACGAAAGCCAAAGCAGAGAATGAAAATGGGGAGCCCCACGCCATAAAAGCAGAGGTCTGGTATCATAGTGTTACTGGGACCCGAATGGGGTGCAAAGAATAGTAAGACTGAAACCTTGAGATTCATCATAATAGGTGACTTCGAAAACTAAGGAAAATATTTGAATAATTATAAAATATGATTTCGTAAACGACCAAATATTTTATCGTAAATTATAAAACGTGGCATCATGGGATACCATACATCTGTATCTCGGTCAGTGTCATTAACTTCTATCCTGCTATGTAAATAGAGAAAGCACATGGCCTTGTGATAGATTCTGGAAAAAATCTTTTTTCAGTAATGGAGTGTAGCCGTGTAACTCTGGATGGAAATATTGACAAAACACTTCAGAAAAATTGTAAAACGTAATTACGGAAGCGTAAAGGAGAAACGATGTTATACAATGAGTGGGTTATATAGAGTCTGGAAGCAAAGTGTTACTTTTCTTTCTATCTTTCTTTCTATCTATCTATCTATCTGTCTGTCTGTCTGTCTGTCTGTCTGTCTGTCTGTCTGTCTGTCTGTCTGTCTGTCTGTCTTTCCGTCCGTCCGTCCGTCCGTCCGTCCGTCCGTCCGTCCGTCTGTCTGTCTGTCTGTCTGTCTGTCTGTCTGTCTATCTGCCTTGTCTGCCTGCCTGCTTGCCTGTCTGTCTATTATATATATATTTATCTATCTACATACTTAGCTCCACACACTTCTCTCCTTGAGACTCCACACACTTCTCTCCTTGTGACTCCACACACTTCTCCTTGAGACTCCACACACTTCTCCTTGTGACTCCACACACTTCTCCTTGTGACTCCACACACTTCTCCTTGAGACTCCACACACTTCTCCTTGTGACTCCACACACTTCTCCTTTTGACTCCACACACTTCTCTCCTTGGGACTCCACACACTTCTCCTTTTGACTCCACACACTTCTCTCCTTGTGACTCCACACACTTCTCTCCTTGTGACTCCACACACTTCTCCTTGAGACTCCACACACTTCTCCTTGCGACTCCACACACTTCTATCCTTGTGACTCCACACACTTCTCCTTGGGACTCTACACACTTCTCCTTGTGACTCCACACACTTCTCCTTGAGACTCCACACACTTCTCCTTGTGACTCCACACACTTCTCCTTGTTACTCCACACACTTCTCCTTGTGACTCCACACACTTCTCTCCTTTGGGACTCCACACACTTCTCCTTGTGACTCCACACACTTCTCCTTGAGACTCCACACACTTCTCCTTGTGACTCCACACACTTCTCTCCTTGTGACTCCACACACTTCTCCTTGGGACTCTACACACTTCTCCTTGTGACTCCACACACTTCTCCTTGGGACTCCACACACTTCTCCCAGCGGTTCCACCATTCTTAGAAGCATGTCAGGAAGCCCGTGTGCGGGGAGTACAGCTCGGTCGACGCCTTCTGCATGTCTTCTCGTGACTCACGTCGGGTGACTTGCAGCAGAATTCTCAGCTTATGGAACATCCCAAAACTGCAAGGAGTCATGTCTGGAGAATATAGAGCCTGGCGAACCAGAGGAAGGTTGTGTTTGGCCAAGAAAGTGTTAATCAAATGCGAAGAATGGGCGTGTGCAGTGTCACCATGGAGATGTGAAGTTTCTGTTGTCCACAGGTACGGCCGTTTCCGCCGCTCAACATCACTAAGGCGACAGATGACCTCCAGGTATTACTCATTGGTAATGTTTTGACCTTTTGGTGACCTGTTCTCCAAGCTGAAAATTCCGTTCAAAATTTTTGTTTTTTTTCATTTGCGCTCGCCTTATTTCTCTAATCCCCTAGGCGGTGTGCGTTGCACTGTGGTTTTTATTTTGCGCTTGTCGGCCCAGTGCATCCGACTTCAGCATTCGTTTTATGTAAGGGTCTGCTTCCTTCTGCAATGTCTAAGGGTTTGCTTTCCCGGGGTAACGGCCGGTGCTGTGATGGGGATCGAACCCATCACCTTCGGGTTGTGAGCCGTGCCACTTAACCACTAGCCCACGCCGTTCCCATGAACCCGATTTGAGCCACGAGAAGACAGTATTCGGAATTCCACGTCCCTGCTGTACACTATCCCAAAGAGGCCTCCCTGAAATCCTTTTAGCAGTATCAAGGCCGCTGGGAGAATGAGTCCCGATAAAAGTACTGTGAAGAGTATTTTAGTCTCAAACCTCCAGATGAAGAATTATATTTTTCCGGCCCAAAGGTCGGATACTTTTGTAAAACATCCCGCACTCTATATGAGGGATATGAACTTAGTTGGTATTCCAGTCATTCAATCAATCAATCAAATCCCGTCTCTCCTCTCGGTGCAGTTCATCGACAACATACCGCCAGCGTATACGGTCCTGGGCTACTCTTTCTTCCTCTCTCCAGGTCTCATTATTTAATGATAGTATCTTCTCATATTCTCTTCACGTATTTTGGGTCTACCTCTCCGTCTCTCTCTTCCCTTGATGATTCCATGTAAGAGCCTGTCTGGCTATGTTAGACTGCGCCCTCCGCATAGTATGTCCTATCCAGCCACATTCTCTTCCCTTAATTTCTTGTTCCAATTGATGTTGTTGGCTCCTTTCCCACAAGTCTTCATTCCTCACCATGTCCTGCCACTTTATGAACACAAGTCTTCATTCCTCACCATGTCCTGCCACTTTATGAACACAAGTCTTCATTCCTCACCATGTCCTGCCACTTTATGAACACAAGTCTTCATTCCTCACCATGTCCTGCCACTTTATGAACACAAGTCTTCATTCCTCACCATGTCCTGCCAGTCTTCATTCCTCACCATGTCCTGCCACTTTATGAACACAAGTCTTCATTCCTCACCATGTCCTGCCACTTTATGCCCCTTATCCTTCGAAGACATCTTTCAACGAAGGACTGGAGTCTTTGTTGTATGACCTTGGTCGTTCTCCATGTCTCCCCTCCATACAGCAACATTGACTTGACGCTTGCGTTGAACATTCTAACTTTGGTGTGAATCTTGATTTCCCTGTATCTCCATATGTTGCTTAGTGTCAGGAATGCCCCTTTTGCCTTTCCAATTCTGATCCTCACCCATGCATCTTCCTCCTGATGTGCTAGTTGTGCTGCCGAAAGGTATCCACTTCCTCCAACTGCTCTCCCTCCAGCATGATTGGATCTTTGCTGTCAGAGTTAAGGAGATTGGTTTTCTTCATGTTGATATTCAGTCCCAGTTTGGCTGATTGTTCTTTCACTTTATCCAGTTGTTCTTGCAGTGTCTCAGTCAACAGGTTATTCAGTCCTATGACTGGTCAACAAGCTCGTGGATTTTATCCTTCCATTTCTGTCAATCCTCTGCAACCGTCTTCCGCTCAGCATACATCTTCACAGCCATATCTCCGCAGGCTTGAGACAAAAAGGTATTTCTAGGTCTTTCCTTCCCTCTCCTTCCCTACATAATGTCCTCCAAGACCTTTTTGACTGGGTCCTCTCTCCGCAAATTATGTCCCAACCAGTCAAGTCGATTTCTTTTTATCTTCCGTATCAACTTTCTCTATTCTTCCATCTCCGCCAACACCTTTTCATTTGATTTCTTCTCGGTCTAGCTCACTCTTTCCATCTCGTAACACCACATCTCAGAAGCATGCAAGTATTTTTTCTCTCTTTTATGTATAGTCCATAGATGAGAGCCATACATTGCCACAGTCCAAACATATGTGTATAAAATTCGTTTCCTTAGAGACATACTAATGTTATTGGGTGTACGGACCAAGTGTCTCATGTGGTGTCGCAGTAGTAGCCATAAACTACTTAGATCTATCCTTTCAAGTACCTCCTCAAAATGTGCGTTTATGGATTAATCCCGCTCAATTGTTTGTTCGGCTTTGATCCAAAAGGCCTCTTTATGATCTGTGCATGATCTCTCATGGGGAAATCCCGTTTGTTCATCTCTGAAACTCTTGTCCACTTCCTCTTCTAGCCTCAGGCAATTCGTACACACATATTGTTGATGCACATCATTGCGATGGAGAGATGGCTAGCGACAAATATTGGTCCCCATGGTACTTAAAGATAAAAGACAGAGATGAGTTTAGACAACATTTGGCGATGACACATAATGTGCCTGAAACGAATACCAGGATTATTTGTATTTCAATAGATTGTGTATTAGTTTAATATGTTTTATTTCTTGATTCTATGCGCCAATATTATCACACAGGGAACATTCTTCATTCTAGGAACCAACATCACACAGGGAACATTCTTCATTCTAGGAACCAACATCACACAGGGAACATTCTTCATTCTAGGAACCAACATCACACAGGGAACATTCTTCATTCTAGGAACCAACATCACACAGGGAACATTCTTCATTCTAGGAACCAACATCACACAGGGAACATTCTTCATTCTAGGAACCAACATCACACAGGGAACATTCTTCATTCTAGGAACCAATATCATCAGACAGGGAACATTCTTCATTCTAAGAACCAATATCACCACACAGGGAACATTCTTCATTCTAGGAACCAATATCACCACACAGGGAACATTCCCATAAGTGCTCCGTTATCCGTTCAAGCAGCCAGCCAAGCGTATACACTTTTATACTCAGAATACCAGTCGGGTGTTGATTTCGTTTTCTTATAATAATTTTTCCAGACAGAACACACTTTCCCCCCTCTCCCGTAGTATCTCCCAAATCTATCATCCTCTGCAGACATGCATTTTTAGACCTTCTGATTCTTCATCATTCTGTACATCATCATCATCATCATGTAGCATGTCATTTGTAAAACGTCGTTCCCATCATAGTCTGTCTGAAAGAAACTCGTTCCCTTGCCAATACCACAGCCTCTGCCACAGTCATACCCAGGCATTCCTGGATATCTTGGTGCCATCGTCCTCTTGGTCTACCCCTTCCTCTTTTGCCTGGCACCATACCTTCCATCACCGTTCTCTCGAGACCGTTGTGTCTCTTGATGTGACCAAAGTATTTGCATTTTCTAGCCAAAATAGAATTGATAAACCAATTCTCTTCTATGCTCAACTCTTGCCGAATGTCTACATTTGTTTTTTTTCCTCTGTCCAGGGTATTCTGAGGATCTTTCTGTAACATTTTGACTCGACGGATTCGATTTTTTGTCTGGAAGTTTTTGTAATCGTCCATGATTCGCAGCCATAAGCTCCCACAGGAAAAACACAGGCTTATTATTTTGTTGATGCTCTGCCAGAATTTCTTCAGGCTTTTCAGTCTCTGCATTGCCATTGCTAGTCTTCTGATTTCTTTCGAGCAGTCGCCATTTTTGTCAATTCTGGAGCTCAGATATTCAAAATGTGTGACCTGATCTATTTCCTCACCACCCACTGTAAATTTATGCTGGCATTCTGTACAGTTTTATTTATTGTTATGTATTGTTTGTTGCATTTTAAATCTTGTTATATAATTTATGAGTTTATTTTTCCACGAAAGCGTTGGCTTGTTTACCTGTTTGCGTGCATGGTCTCTGTTGCTCCACCATACAGATGTTAGCAAGTTTGTTACGCAATAACTGTTGACCATGCTTGTTTTTCCACCTCTCTGCCCAGGTTGGCCACACAATAAACTATTAGAGAAGACACTGTATCTACAAGTGATAGATTACGACAGGTTCAGCAGGGATGACCCCATTGGAGAGACTTACATACCCCTCAACGAGGTCGACCTGTCCCAGTCGCCCGTCAGCTGGAAATACTTGCAGCCCTGCAAGGACTCGAGGGTAAGCTATGTGTCTGTGTTTCTGGTTCAGTGTGTGTATGTGTGTCCGTTTGTGGCTCTGTTTGTGGGTGTGTATGTGTGGTTCAGAATAGGGCTGTGTTTGTGTCAGTTTGTGGTTCAGTGAATGGCTGTGTGTGTCCGTTTGTGGCTCTGTTTGTGGGTGTGTATGTGTGGTTCAGAATAGGGCTGTGTTTGTGTCAGTTTGTGGTTCAGTGAATGGCTGTGTGTGTCCGTTTGTGGCTCTGTTTGTGGGTGTGTATGTGTGGTTCGGAATAGGGCTGTGTTTTTGTCAGTTTGTGGTTCAGTGAATGGCTGTGTGTGTACGTTTGCGGGTGGGCGTTTGTCCGTTTGTGGCTCAGTTTGTGGGTGGACGGGTGTCCGTTTGTGGCTCAGTGTGTCTCTGTTTGTGGGTGGGCGTTTGTCCGTTTGTGGCTCAGTTTGTGGATGGACGAGTGTCCGTTTGTGGCTCAGTGTGTGGCTGTGTAAGTCTGTTTGTGGGTGGGCGTTTACCCGTTTGTGGCTCAGTATGTCAGTGTAATGTGTGTGTTAGTGTGTGTCTTTGTGTGCTAGCGTACAGTTGGTGGGTTAATGTAATGTGTGTTAGTGTGTAGCTTTGTGGGTTAATGTAATGTGTGTTAGTGTGTAGCTTTGTGGGTTAATGTAATGTGTGTTAGTGTGTAGCTTTGTGGGTTAATGTAATGTGTGTTAGTGTGTAGCTTTGTGGGTTAATGTAATGTGTGTTAGTGTGTAGCTTTGTAGATAAATGTGTAGTTGTTCCAATTGCTCTTTGTTTTATTCCGATTGCTTTTTGTTTTGTTCCGATTGCTTTTTGTTTTGTTCCGATTGCTCTTTGTTTTGTTTCGATTGCTTTTTGTTTTGTTCCGATTGCTCTTTGTTTTGTTCCGATTGCTCTTTGTTTTGTTCCGATTGCTTTTTGTTTTGTTCCGATTGCTCTTTGTTTTGTTCCGATTGCTTTTTGTTTTGTTCCGATTGCTCTTTGTTTTGTTCCGATTGCTTTTTGTTTTGTTCCGATTGCTCTTTGTTTTGTTCTGATTGCTCTTTGTTTTGTTCCGATTGCTTTTTGTTTTGTTCCGATTGCTCTTTGTTTTGTTCTGATTGCTCTTTATTAATCTGGCCTGTCAATCTTCATTAGCACGTGCTCTGATTGGTGGGACTGGGCCTCTTTCAACGACTATCTCTTGGATGGCCAATTATTCACAAATGTCAGAATGTGACTGGCTTCGTGCCTTTTCAAAGTTCAATCCAGACTGTCTTTATGTGAAAGTAAATAGGAAATGTTTACAAATAGACCGTTGCTTTGGGCATTTTAAATGTATGTAAAACGTGGTGTTGTTGCTGCTGCTGGTGGTGATGGTGATGGTGTTGGAAACTATTCGTGCTGACTTAACCCGATGTTTCTTGGTAGCAGGTTACGGGGGTTCTTTTTTACATCCCGGAGCGCACTTGAGAAGGTGGGCCAAGCTCCTCCTGGCTGTAGGCCAATGGGATGCTCCTCATACGTTTACTACTTTGGAGATTAGAGTCCCGATCGCCATATGTTTAACCTAGGGATTAGAGTCCCGATCACCATATGTTTAACCTGGGGATTAGAGTCCAGATCGCCATATGTTTAACCTGGGGATTAGAGTCCAGATCCCTATATGTTTGACGATTGTAACACAGTCAATTTACGACGGCACGATCGAGGGCGGGATGGGCGATCTTGACCAGTCTGTTTCACATGACCCTGATTACACTTTGCTCCCGTAATACCTGATAGAAGATTCTGGTGTTTGGACGATTTGATGTTGTCCTAAAGTAGTTAATACTGCTGTCCGGAAATGATGTTGTTATGAGACCAGTAAAGGTTTGTCCCATATTAGTTAACTTAACTTAACTCAACTTAACGTCTTTATACTGGTTTAGAAGACCCTGCAGAGTCTGTATACAACCAGTTACATTTACATCACCTTGCTCTAAAAGCTATGCGCATCCAGTTTATTCTTAAATGCATTAACTGTCCCTGCCTCCACTACCTCCCATGGCAATGCATTCCAAGCAGACACCACTCTCTGACTAAAAAAATATTTCCTAATATCTAACCTGGACCTCTCTTTAGTCAGCTTGTAGCTATGCCCTCGTGTTATTGTAGGTGGCTGTATTTTAAAAAACTTGTTATAGTCTAATTTATCGATTCCTCTGATCATCTTATAAACCTGTATTAAGTCACCACGAATTCTTCTCTCTTCGAGACACTGTAGGCCGGTTTTTCTGAGTCGTTCCTCATAACTGTAATTCTGGAATCCCACTATCATCTTTGTCGCTCTTTTCTGTATTCTTTCTAGCATGTTTATGTCCCCTCTATGATAAGGACTCCACACCTGTACACAGTACTCCAATCTAGGTCTAACTAAAGCTTTATACAGTTTGACGATCACTTCCTTGCTCCTATGTTTAATATTTCTTTTTATCATACCTAACATTGCATTTGCCTTTTTCACTGCTACCTTAACTTGCTTGAGTTAGATTACTCTCGGGAAATGATGTTGTTATGAGACTTCAGTAAAGGTTTGTCCCATACTAGTTAGACTACTCTCAGGAAATGATGTTGTTATGAGACTTCAGTAAAGGTTTGTCCCATACTAGTTAGACTACTCTCAGGAAATGATGTTGTTATGAGACTTCAGTAAAGGTTTGCCCCATAGTAGTTAGACTACTCTCGGGAAATGATGTTGTTATGAGACTTCAGTAAAGGTTTGTCCCATAGTAGTTAGACTACTCTCGGGAAATGATGTTGTTATGAGACTTCAGTAAAGGTTTGTCCCATAGTAGTTAGACTACTCTCGGGAAATGATGTTGTTATGAGACTTCAGTAAAGGTTTGTCCCATAGTAGTTAGACTACTCTCGGGAAATCATGTTGTTATGAGACTTCAGTAAAGGTTTGTCCCATAGTAGTTAGATTACTCTTGGGAAATGATGTTGTTATGAGACTTCAGTAAAGTTTTGTCCCATAGTAGTTAGACTACTCTCGGGAAATGATGTTGTTAGAAATTTAAATATACTTAGTCACAGCTTGTATGAGGTAGGGTGGTTAGTTCATTTCCTCGCTACCTGTTACCTTCCTAGTAATATGTCATGTACCAATTTGCAGCTAGGAGGACTGGAACGTGCTAGCCTATCCATGTTACGTGTGTTGACCTATCTGTGTTTGTATACACGGTTTATTTCTGTTATGCTCGTCTCATGTGTGTTGGACATTATTAGGGCTACATGTTTCTCTATAGAGCTTGCCCAGGAGATCGTACTGGTGTCGCCATAGAACTGGTGCAGGTGATGGTAGTGGTGTCTCCATAGAACTTGTCCGAATGTCTCCATAGAACTTGTCCGAATGTCTCCATTTAACTTGTCCGGATGTCTGCATAGAACTTTTCCCGATATCTTCATACAACTTGTCGGGTGTCTCCATAGAACTTGTCCGAATGTCTCCTTAGAACTTGTCCGAATGTCTCCATAGAACTTGTCCAGATGATGGTTCTTGTGATGTTCATCTATGCGTTTACTTCTCCTATTGATTTGTTCACCGCTAGAGCAAATGTTTAGCAGTACCCACAGTAAAACATATCGGCAGTTCATATCTTGATGTCGTATCACATGTGTTTTGGTATTCCAACGTCCGTTTTGACCTTTGATACACGCATTTTTACTTCCCGTGTTGTCAAGATAGTTCTGCAGTGGATCACAGGACACTCAAACACACCTGGCAATAACAAGGCGAACAGACTAGCAAAGATAGGATCAATACAAGAATAGCCACCAATAGCTACAACTTTACAAAGAGCCAAACAACTCTACAAAGTCCAAACAACTTTATAAAGAGCCAAACAACTCAAGAGAATTGCAAATAAACTTGGCTCGGGAAATTGGCCATGGAAAACACGGAGAGGGAAGTCTACAGACATATGACAGTCCCAAATCCACGTGATGTTGTTAACTCACAATGAAAGATGAGAGCACCATTTTCTGACTGAGAACCCAACACATACCACTTAACAAGCAGATGAACAGAATTCAACTCCCTCATACTCCTGACTGCCAGATGTGTACACACCCATATAAAACCGTTCAGCATCATCTCTTTAAGAGACAGGAGTTCAGCGATGCTATGAAAACGCTTCTTCCTCAGAGATCAGATAAGTAAAAGGGATCAAGATGCTGAGCAGCGCATGAGCTGCAGTGGTCAGAGACTCATAGCTGACTGCTAGTGTCAGGGCCAGCGAACCAAAGCTGCCAAGACCCTTCTACACCTCCACGCGGCGATCCTGGATAACAGGCTGCAGCAGGTCAGACTGGCTAAAGAGAAGGGATCGAAGAGGGAATGCTAACCCGGTACTAATAAAATGCGTCCTGAAGTCGGATGTGTTGGACCGAAAGGTGCAAATATCGCAGTCAAGCTGTAAACTACGACACAACGCATTCCGTTCTCTGCACTACATTCTGCTAATTAAGCCCTTTCAGTGTTTGGTAGGGGGAGATTGTGAATAAACGAAGCCAAGATAAGTAAAACACATTGTGTAGCACTAGGCAGCAACTAACAGAACACATACAGATACAATTATACGGCATTGGGCCGAAGGGCGAGAGCCCAGACGCTGCTGGATCCGTAACAACAACAGCCGCTGATACCCAAGGTTATCGTTGATAATACAGTTGTGTATTGAATAGCTGCTCCACGATACCAGACGAATAGCTGTAACCACACGGAACCTCAGAGATACTATCATGTGTCAAGATATATCGACTGCTGCACAACATGATACTCAAATGAACAATCAGCTAACCCGGTACTAAAAACATGCTTGCTGAAGTCGGATGTGTTGGACCAAAAGGTGCAAATATCGAAGTCAAGCTGTAAACTACGACACAACGCATTCCGTTCTCTGGACTACATTCTGCTACTTAGACCCGTGTCAGGGTTTGGTAGCAGGAGATTGAGAACGAACAAAGCCAAGCCAAGCCAAATGAACAATCCTGGGATCGAGAAAGAGCGAAAGGCTTATGCCTGTCTGAGTCAAAGATATTCAGAAAGGAAAGCGAAAAATCGGGAGTGCTGCGGACATACTGATGTTAAACAGACAGAAGTGGAAATGTACTTTTTAAAACACTGACAATAGACAGACAGAAATAGGAACATATTATTTAAACACTAGCAAAAGGCAAATAGACAGAAATGAAAACACATTAGGCAAAACACTGGAGATATGCAGACAGAAATTGAAGCACAATTTAAAATGCTGGCAACAGACAGACAGAAGTGGAAACAGATAATGCAAAACTCTTGCGATAGATAGACACCAGTCTAAACAGAATATTCATAACACTTGCACCGAAGGCATGGCGGTGGGCCATATTGATACCAGCTCCGATGAAAGATAAAGACAACAAATCCAAGCGGCTACACGCCTGCCAGCTGACCTAGTTGTGTGGGAAAACTGATGGAACGCATGATAAATACCAGACTCATGGCACTTTGAAGAAAAACATATCTTTGTTCCATATCTAGCTGGATTCACACAGCAGCGATCAACTGAAGATCGTATCTCCCACATTGCTCAGGAAATTGAAGATGTCCTCGAGGAAAAGAAACCTGCGTGTGACGTTTCTGTGGATTTAGAGAAAGCTTTCGATAAGGAATGGAAATAAAGATTGGAAGTCAAGCTGCGTAGAAGTCAAGTCTGCGGGAAAATTGTACAAATGGATCAGTCAATATCTTGTATACAGAACCGCTAGAGTTTGTTCTAAGACAGGGTAGCATAAAGAAGACATTAGAGCAGGGGGTCAACGAAGAGAGTGTCCTGCCACTGAGGTAAATAATGGGTAGTCTCCCTGCAACAATTGCAATCGAGGATGAAGATAACTCTTCATGTACTAAGCCGCTGCCTTTGTGAGATGGGTGGCCAGTTCCCATTTACAGCTGGGTTCACTGGAAGAGCTGTCGTACCAGAAACGAACGACGCCCTGATGTTTGTCTGCTATTCATGATTTCGAACCATGTCACGCTGTAATCCCAGTCTTAGCAAGCCAGCTCACTGTCAACCAGGCTACGTGCTCTACACATGTATTCATGATTTAACGGATAATCTCCCAAAATATCCACACTGATCTGTTTTTGCAGATGATTGGACCTTGTGGATTTCTGAAGAAAGTATTTCAACAGCAAGTATTTGGATACAGCACGTCCTAAAACCACTGGACGAGTTTACCTAGGTTTGGTTAACGAAGACAAAATGAACAACAAACCCACATATTCTATTATTTTCCTTCTAAAATAAATAAAAGTAAAGTAAAGTAACCCATAGCATTACTGCCGTAGGGGTGTGAGGTGTTAGCGATCTCACATTTCAAAGGCTCGGTTAAATGAGGGCGGTAGCCATCTCCTCTCTCTCGCATCTTTTACTTCCCGGAATCAGTACCCATTTAAGGCTGGGTCGACACAAGAGCGGTCTGAAAAAAACATTACATCCTGAACTGGGGAATGAACCCAGGACCACTCAGATGCGAAGCCAGCACGCTAACAACTGCGCTACGCGGCTCCCGCTCAACTAAATCACTGAACATTAAACTACGGTTGACCTTGATGACCCGAGCCTCAGCGTAACTGCGGGTCCCAACTTCGTATCCAGCGTGCCCTGTCTTGGGCCACGGAAGTCCAGTGCATGGTAACCCCTCCTCCAGAGGTGGTGTCGAATGTTGCTGTGTACATTAAGGGAATCTGACCAACACATTGGATGTCTTCCTTGTGCTCTCTTCTTACCTCGTAGTCACCAGATGTCTGTCTCTGAGCTCCGTCGACCATTGTTTCGTCACAACATGTGACTTGCCCATATATGATTTGCCTAGTCTGCACGCATTACCGCACCATTTACCAAGGACAATCGGTGTATGTCAGAATTGTGGAGATTTTGCATACGTTGTTTGCGGAGAATTGTTTTGACCTCGTTTTATTAGCGTTCACCTTATTCTCTATTCCCCAAGGCAGGTGTGCGTTGCATTGCAGTTTTATTTTGCGCCTGTCGGGCCAGTGCATCCGACTTCGGCATTCATTTTATGTAAGGGTCTGCTTCCTCCTGCATTCTATAAGGCTTTGCTTCCCTGGGGTAACGGCCGGTGCTCTGATGAGGATCGAACCCAGCACCTTCGGCTTGTGAGCCGTGTCACTTAACCACTAGCCCACGCCGTCCCCCTTTCCGGAGAATAGTTCCGATCAAGTGTCTATCAGGTGAGATATGTGTTATTCTCAATTTGCCCTCCAGTGATTTGTCAGTGTCCATGCCCCATCACCCTAGCACACAGCAGAGAACACAGTCCTTCTGAAGAGATAAGCTCGTAGGTTCTGGTGTTGGCAACCGTCCAGGTCTACGGCTACCTAGGACAAATATGCCACTGGATGAACCACCTTTACTATTTAGGTATTGTCTTTGATCGATCAATGCAGACAATAGCAATTAAGACGAAACTTGCTGGTACAACTATGGGAGCAGAAGAAGTGTATCAAAGAAGTTGTACACTGGATGTGTGAGACCAATCTTGGAATATGACATAGCCACATGGACAATTGTAGCCAAATCAACATTTGATAAAACCTAAGAGATGAAAATTGGATAATCATAGCAGGGGCACGGGGACCACACATATAGAAAAACATTACAAACCTGCAACCAAATGATGGCAAAAAGGGACACAAAGTACTATCAGAAAGCTTAAATGCCACTCAATCTACTATCAGACAGTTGGTAGACCACTCAATCTACTATCAGACAGTTGGTAGACCACTACATCTATTATCAGACAGTTTGTAGACCACTGAACCTATTATCAGACAGTTTGTAGACCACTAAATCTACTATCAGACAGTTGGTAGACCATTGCATCTACTATCAGACAGTTTTTAGACTATTGAATCTTCTTTCAGACAATTGGTAGACCACTAAATCTACTATCAGACAGTTGGTAGACCACTGCATCTACTATCAGACAGTTTGTAGATCACTGAATCTACTAGAGAATAAGTGGGTTTGGAGGGGAAAGTTCTACAGGAGCAAGTTCGTGGCATCAGTAACACAGAGTGGAGAACATGTTCTACACATGACACATCACAAATAAAAGCCATCCACACTAGACACGTGTTTCCCACCTAAAGAAAACAGAATTACAAGTATCGTTAGAAGATATTTCTACCTTTTTAGGAAAATTAGTCAGTCAGAAGCTCAAAGAAGAGCCATTACTCTAAAACAAATAAAGAACACCTACTCAAGCAACAGCTGGACCCATTTACATACAGATGGATCAGCAACAAATGCAACAGCTGGACCCATTTACATACAGATGGATCAGAAAAATTATGCAACAGAGAATGGAGGTGGACGGATCTCTCTGAGCATAAAGAAACAGCACTTGAAGTACAGCTATTAATGGCGACTGGAACATTTTCAAAAACTTCAGAGCAGAGGCAGAGACCTTGAAAATTACAGCATTAGCTCTAATGACAGAAGAAAACACAGAGACTCAAGTGATACTCTTCACAGACGAACTGTCAGTGGTTGCGGCACTGAGGAACCAGAAAAATACAGGCCTAGAGGATGTGAGAGTGATGTTCTATAGCGCTATAAACTATATCAGTTTTTCAAGAGATTTGTGATACAGTCGGTTCCATCCCATTCAACATTCTTGACAATGAAGAAGCTGAGAGACTGTCAAGAGAAGGGGGAACGCTGCCTCAACCGGTAATAGGTATAACTTATGAGGAGGCTTACCTGGTGTAGATACCGGGACAGGTGTGAATCAGAGCAAACAGGCCAACAACCAAACGACACATATAACCAGATCAACAGAGGTGAGTAGGTAAAAAAAAAAATTTAATTTAAAAAAAAAAATTTAAGCGGGGGCTCGACTTCATTGCCTCGGGTTTTTTCCCCATTTTAGCTGGGTCTCTCTCGGCAGATGGGTACCCTACCTGTTGAGAGCATCGCACAAAGCACGAACTCCGTAGCTCCAGTGATGAACCCAGGGATCTCCGGAAAAAAATTGACATAATGGGCCGACCGTCGCAGCTCGAAATCGAACCTCGACCTTCTGAACACGAGGCAAACGGCTTGACCACTTCGCAACAGAGTCGGTAGTAATCTGTTAGACTCAGAACAGGCTACGACACATATAACCAGCTCTACAGGGCTGAGTAGGTAGTAATCTGTTAGACTCCGCACAGGCCACGACAGACTGAGATACCATATTCACAGAGGAATTCATCTGCGTCCTCGACAAAATGGTTGCCGAGCGTCTGCAAGAAAGGTATTGAATATACAAGGAACATGGAAAACATGTCTGGCTATCCCCAATATCGTCACATGACAAGCTCCATGGAGATACCAATAGCCAGAGACCCACTACTGCTTTCTTTAGATATAATCAAGTTATCGTCTGGAGGTGTGCGAAGAGGGAAACACTAACCATAAACAGGCAGCAATAGAAATATACTATTTTAAATACTGGCGATATGCAAACAGAGGTGCTAACATGCAATTCAAAATAGTAGCAATAGGCAGATATCCATTGAAACAGGCAATTCTAAATATTAGAGGCCGATAGACTATTGAAACAGGCAATTCTAAATATTAGAGGCCGATAGACTACTGAAACAGGCAATTCGAAATATTAGAGCCTGAAAGACTATTGAAACCGGCAATTCTAAATATTACCGACAGATAACCAGCTATTGAAACAGGCAATTCAAAATTGT
This sequence comes from Ariolimax columbianus, assembly GCA_036924085.1. Taxonomy (NCBI): domain Eukaryota; kingdom Metazoa; phylum Mollusca; class Gastropoda; order Stylommatophora; family Arionidae; genus Ariolimax; species Ariolimax columbianus. Next base: position 33,913,911 of record JAVGWX010000023.1, read on the forward strand.
AGCGACAGATAAACAGCAATTGAAACAGACGTTTCAAAATGTTTACGACAAACAGACAACGAATTAAGCAGACAATTCAAAATTGTAGCATCATACAGACAGCGATAGAAACAGGCCATTCAAAATGCTGTTGGTATACAAACTGAGATCAATCAGGCAAATCAAAATATTAGTAATATAGAAAACCAAAGTGACGTCAGACAATTCATCAATACTGACGAGATGCAAGCGGAAGTGATGACAGACAGTTCATAATACAGAGGAATGTCATGTCACATCTCAACGATCACTTAGGTTACGGAAGGAAGAAATAAACTCCGAATTTATCCAGAATTGATCCATTCAGAAAGGGTAACTTTTCAGATGACTCTCGCCACGAATGGGTCTCAGAGACACGACTGGCTATTTCTGCACGGTTTTAGCTGGCGGCCATGATGTTGCTATTCCTTAGGTTAGCGAGGTGAATAATTAGAATGGAGAAGATGATTTATAGCTCTGTTTTTTTCCTCGTTAGTTTCCTGAACTTTTTAGCTATGAAATGCCACTCTTGTCTTCGGGAACTTCGCGTCGCTTCCCTGTAATCCTGTGTTATTCTGTTCCATGGGACGCAATCCTGTATTTGCCGAGTTAGAAGAGCACTGGGTTCAAAGGGAGATTACTGGCGTTGATGGATGGGGAAAATGATTGTCAAAAATTATGGAGAGAAAGAGCGGGAGACGACCTGAAAATGATGGTTTTCCTGTCACATTACATTTTTCTCGCTCTGTCTCTTTCTCTCTATCAGTCTCTATATATGTATCTTTCTCATCAGCCGTCAAAGGTTAGTCAACATGTATATGTCTATCGTATGTATATGTTTATGTGTATTCATTTCTATTTATGTGTCTATTTGCATAATTATATACAATGTGTTTAAAGTGGTATGCCAGAGTGTTATAAGGACAAGAATAGGACCACTGCCCCACAGAGAGTTTGTCGTTAGAGGCGACTAACTGTGTGACATGGTCTAACACCGGCCATCGTTAGGTGGTTTGTTTAGAGCAGCATAGATGGCACATGACAGGCTGCGGGTCTACTTTGCTCTAGTATTTGAGTCTATTAAGATGAACTTGCACATTGGTTAACCACTCTCCGCGGCAATTGTCTCAAGTCAGCGGAGTAATAAGTTGCTCGAGCCTTGTCCGCTAAGCAGGAAAACCTTCCCACGCTCATGCCACAGCTGGGACCTGCACATAGACATCTGCCCCTGTAGACGTACAGGTCAACTAAGACTAAGATATACAAATATTTTGTTTTGCTATTTCTTCCCACTCCCCAAGAGTTGGTCGTTATGTTTGGACTTCAGCCCTTATCAGAGTTATTGACACAAGAGATTGGACCTGGATTCTGGCTATTAGTATAAGTTATCATTCAATTTGACACCCGTTTTATCGGTGTACGTGGACTTCTATTTCTCATATTTTTACCATGTTTCCCATAATCTAGAGAGCTAAGCTGATGTACACGGCCTCTGCTAATATGATCTGTTAATCTATCAAGATTTAGCGGATCCTCGACAGGTCATTCAAAAGTTTTTTTACCAAACAAACATGGTCTCTGTGTTTCTTTGTTCAGTCACAGTCCAAGCAAGTCACCGCGTTTTGGTTGAACCCTGAGAAACGCCTGGCTATTGGCCGCCCGAGCTTGCCACGAACTTCATTATTGCAGCGTCAGATATGATTACCAAAGCATGGACAACAATATCGTGCTCGTAAAAAGCAAAGATGATGTCATTGAGAAATCGGTTTTTTTTTTTTTAAATAATCAGTTCATTTCATGGCAGACGGATCTCATCGTTAGTGAAGTTCTTAAAATTGTCAAGTTAAAATTAGTGAAAAAGTACAACCAAAAAATGTCTATATACGAAGATGGAGTTGGCAGGGACATAATTGAAAGTCTTCTACAGACGATACCAGATGCAGGGAAATAGAGAAAAGGGTCGACTTTATATCTCAGATGGGCATAAACATTAAAGTACGAAGTTATGCTGAAATTAAGAGAGTTGCAGAGGATAGGGTAAAAGAGAGAGAGACGGGCCCAGACAACCTTAGAACCAGTCTTAGGACTGATCAACCAGAGGATAGGGTAAAAGAGAGAGAGACATGCCCAGACAACCTTAGAACCAGTCTTAGGACTGTTCAACCAGAGGATAGGGTAAAAGAGAGAGAGACATGCCCAGACAACCTTAGAACCAGTCTTAGGACTGATCAACCAGAGGATAGGGTAAAAGAGAGAGAGACATGCCCAGACAACCTTAGAACCAGTCTTAGGACTGATCAACCAGAGGATAGGGTCAAATACAGAGACATACTCAGACAACCTTATAACCAGTCTCCTTTATCATTCTTGCTCCATCGATTTCGACATTCCCATAATCCTCTGGAAGTACAATACCATCATTCAGCCGGCACAACTTCCGGACCTGAAAAGTTCACCAGGGGTCAAGTATCCTCCACAGAAGCTAACATTGGATTGATCTGACTGAAGCAGATATGTGTAACTGTTAAAGAAGTCAGGAGACAAGACACGTGCCAGGTCAACAAAAGGTGTGTACAAGAAGGTGATGGCTTGTAGAACATTTAGCAAGGACGGGGGTACAACAAGGGGCGCGTGGCCGAATGGTTTCAGGCGTGCCTGTCATATGGCATCATCATCATGTAGCATGTCCTTTATAAAACGTCGCTCCCATCACAGTCTGTCTGAAAGAACTCTTTCCCTTGCCAAAACTCCAGCCTCCGCCACAGTCATACCCAGGCATTCCTGGATATCTTGGTGCCATCGTCTTCTTGGTCTACCCCTTCCTCTTTTGCCTGGCACCATACCTTCCATCACCGTCCTCTCAAGACCGTTGTGTCTCTTGATGTGACCAAAGTATTTACATTTTCTAGCCAAAATGGAATTGATAAACCAGTTCTCCTCTATGCTCAACTCTTGCCTAATGTCCACATTTCTTCTTTTTCTCTGTCCCTGGGTATTCAGAATACCCTGTCATATTTCATATGTTGTTTTTCATTTTGGGGGAATTAAAAGAAACATATCCAGCACACGACGCGGCGACAGCATGTGGCGAAGCGGCCTGTAGTCCTCAGCCTAAAAAAGAAAACCATCGACTACCCCAGCCATTGGAAAAAGTCTTATTGCCTTGTGTTTTAGTTTTGTTTGTTTTTTTGCAAGGCCAGGGACTGTACTTGAGAACTGTCATAGTGGGACACATTACAAACAGAAGCATAACACACATGTGTAAGTACATACTACAAACAGATACACACATGTGTAAGTCCATACTACAAACAGATACACACATGTGTAAGTCCATACTACAAACAGATACACATGTGTAAGTCCATACTACAAACAGAAACACACATGTGTAAGTCCATACTACAAACAGATACACACATATGTAAGTCCATACTACAAACAGATACATACATGTGTAAGTCCATACTACAAACAGATACACACATGTGTAAGTCCATACTACAAACAGATACACACATGTGTAAGTCCATACTACAAACAGATACATACATGTGTAAGTCCATACTACAAACAGATACATACATGTGTAAGTCCATACTACAAACAGATACATACATGTGTAAGTCCATACTACAAACAGATACACACATGCATCCACTGGCCAGTAAGTCCATACTATAAACAGATACACACACGCATCCACTGGCCAGTAAGTCCATACTACAAACAGATATAAACATGTGTAAGTCCATACTACAAAGAGATACACACTTGCATCAACTGGCCAGTAAGTCCATAAATACAAACAGATACACACATGCATCCACTGGCCAGTAAGTCCATACTACAATCAGATACACATATGCATCCACTGGCCAGTAAGTCCATACTACAAACAGATACACACATGTGTAAGTTCATACTACAAACAGATACACACATGCATCCACTGGCCAGTAAGTCCATGCTACAAACAGATACACATACGCATCCATACACTGACAAATACGTCTACACACAAACAGAAACACTCACGCATTAATCCACTGGCCAATACGTCCTGATATAACCTAAGAGACTACTGGCTAGGGTTAAAAGAGACGTGCCGTCGTCAGAAGAGTCCAGGAAGGGAAATCTTCAATTAAACAAACAAAAAAAGCAGAAGAAACTGAGGAATCAAACAAATAAAACTCATCGATATGGAATTAGTAGAGGCTTAGAAAACAATGGCAGAAGTATCAAAACGAATGTGAAGATGAAGAAAAAGAAGAAGAAGAAAAAGAAGGAGAAAGAGAAACAGTAGAAGAAGAAATTAGAAAGAAGTAAAAGGAGAAGAAGAAGAATAGAGAAAGATAAAGACAACTTACAAAAACTACAACCACAAGAAGAAGAAGAAGAAGAAGAAGAAGAAGAAGAAGAGGAAGCAGAAGAGGAAGAAGAAGAAGAAGAAGAAGAAGAAGAAGAAGAAGAAGAAAAAGAAGAAGAAGAAGAAAAAGAAGATGAAAAATGGAAAGAAAAAGAAGGACGAGAATAAAGAGTAGCAGGAGGACGACCATCACGACGAGGAAAAAGAGTAAGAAAACATGGAAGAAGAAGAAGAGGTAGAAGAAGAGGAAGAAGAAAAGAGCAATGAAAAAAGGAAAGATTAGGAAAAAGACAATATTCAGCAATGAGAAGAGAAGAAATGTTTAGAGCGAGTTTGTGGACCTCTGCAGTTCGGCTGGTTGTGCTTTTGTTGTACGTTTTGCTGGCCTGATTTCCACGGGCCGCGTAGTACAGGACCTTTCTGTAAACCAAAGGTGGTAATACATCATGGAGGAGTAAAGACTTCAAACCATCCCCTGCCTTACAGGTAGATTGGTGACAGTCATAGATAGTCTTTGTCGCTGTCGCTACTGTTGTTGTTGGTATTGTTGTTGTTGTTGGTATTGCTGTTGTTGTTGTTGGTATTACTGTTGTTGTTGGTATTGTTGTTGTTGTTGGTATTGCTGTTGTTGGTATTGCTGTTGTTGTTGTTGGTATTGCTGTTGTTGTTGGTATTGCTGTTGTTGTTGGTATTGCTGTTGTTGTTGGTATTGCTGTTGTTGTTGTTGGTATTGCTGTTGTTGTTGGTATTGCTGTTGTTGTTGGTATTGCTGTTGTTGTTGTTGGTATTGCTGTTGTTGTTGGTATTGCTGTTGTTGTTGTTGGTATTGCTGCTGTTGTTGGTATTGCTGTTGTTGTTGGTATTGCTGTTGTTGTTGGTATTGCTGTTGTTGTTGGTATTGCTGTTGTTGTTGTTGGTATTGCTGTTGTTGTTGTTGGTATTGCTGTTGTTGTTGGTATTGCTGTTGTTGTTGGTATTGCTGTTGTTGTTGGTATTGCTGTTGTTGTTGTTGGTATTGCTGTTGTTGTTGGTATTGCTGTTGTTGTTGGTATTGCTGTTGTTGTTGTTGGTATTGCTGTTGTTGTTGGTATTGCTGTTGTTCCTCCTCTTGTTCCGCCACTTGTTTTTTGTTTTTTATTCTGCTTCTGGTTCTTTTTCCTGTTCTTAACTTAACTTATCATCTTTATACTGGTTTAGAAGACTCTGCAGAGTCTGTATACAACCAGTTACATTTACATTACCTTGCTCTAAAAGCTATGCGCATCCAATTTATTCATAAATGCATTAACTGTCCCTGCCTCCACTACCTCCCCTGGTAATGCATTCCAAGCAGACACCACTCTCTGACTAAAAAAATATTTCCTAATATCTAACCTGGACCTCTCTTTAATCAGCTTGTAGCTCTGACCTCGTGTTATTGTAGGTGGCTGTATTTTAAAAAACTTGTTATAGTCTAATTTATCCATTCCTCTGATCATCTTATAAACCTGTATTAAGTCACCACGAATTCTTCTCTCTTCGAGACACTGTAGGCCGGTTTTTCTGAGTCGTTCCTCATAATTGTAATTCTGGAATCCCACTATCATCTTTGTCGCTCTTTTTTGTATTCTTTCTAGCATGTTTATATCTCCTCTATGATAAGGACTCCACACCTGTACACACTACTCCAATCTAGGTCTAACTAAAGCTTTATACAGTTTGACGATCACTTCCTTGCTCCTATGTTTAATATTTCTTTTTATCATACCTAACATTGCATTTGCCTTTTTCACTGCTACCTTAACTTGCTCACTCACCTTTCCTTTATGATCTATTATAACCCCTAGGTCCCTTTCCTTATCTATCTTTCTAATATTGTTTTCTCCCGTTCTGTAATTATGTTCCATATTGGATCTACCCATGTAGATGACTGTACATTTATTTATTTCTGCTTGTTCTTCTCCTCGTTTTTCTTCTTGTTCCTCCTCCTGTTCCTCCTCCTGTTCCTCCCCTTGTTCCTCCCCTTGTTCCTCCTCTTGTTCCTTCACTTGTTCCTGCCCTTGTTCCTCCTCTTGTTCCTCCTCGTGTTCCTCCTCTTGTTCCTCCTCTTGTTCCTCCCCTTGTTCCTCCTGTTCCTCCCCTTGTTCCTCCTCTTGTTCCTCCTCTTGTTCCTCCCCTTGTTCCTCCTCTTGTTCCTCCCCTTGTTCCTCCTCTTGTTCCTCCTCTTGTTCCTCCCCTTGTTCTTCCTCTTGTTCCTCCTCTTGTTCCTCCCCTTGTTCCTCCTCTTGTTCCTCCCCTTGTTCCTCCTCTTGTTCCTCCTCTTGTTCCTCCCCTTGTTCCTCCTCTTGTTCCTCCCCTTGTTCCTCCTGTTCCTCCCCTTGTTCCTCCCCTTGTTCCTCCACTTGTTCCTCCCCTTATTCCTCCGCTTGTTCCTCCCCTTATTCCTCCCCTTGTTCCTCCTCTTGTTCCTCCCCTTGTTCCTCCTCTTGTTCCTCCCCTTGTTCCTCCTGTTCCTCCTCTTGTTCCTCCTCTTATTCCTCCTCTTGTTCCTCCCCTTATTCCTCCCCTTGTTCCTCCGCTTGTTCCTCCTCTTATTCCTCCGCTTGTTCCTCCACTTGTTCTTCTGCCTCTGCTTCCAAGAAGTCTTCATGTCATTCACCTTCTGCGCCAGCTCAATCCACGTCTTCCGAGTCTCTTCATTATTAGCCTCAATCTTTCTCTCCTCCATGAATGAGTCCCTACTTCTCTTGCCTCTGTGGTTCCAGAACAGAGACTGCCTTGTAATGCTATCAGCTAGTTTCCTCATTCCAACGCCTCCTCTTCATGTCCTGCTCCACCAACATCGGTGTGATCGCCTCCACCTTTATTTCCTTCCCTCCTTCCCGGACACCAATATATCTTCACGAATGAAAACGTAATAACAATTTCTCTAGCGCATTTCTGTAACGAAATGTCATCCCGTAACCAGTGAGAAGGTTGGGGCACCCACGAAAACACCCCTTCAATCCCACGCCATCCATCTCTGTCAGCGGCCGCTTTCTGTGTCTCTTGGAGATTGGTCCATTCGTTTATGTTGTCCTCTCATCTCTTTCTGGGACGGCCTCTTCGTCGTCTGTCATGTACCTTCCGTGCAGGATCGTATTCTCAAGACCGTTTGATCTCGATATGTGACCGTACCAGGCGATTTTCCTTCATTTGACAGCTGCCAAGAGGTCTTCAAAAGGCCCTATTGCTGTTGTAATTCCTTCTCACATTTCATCATTTGTAACTCGATCTTTGTACGTGACGTTTAGAAGTATTCGGAAACATCTCATCTCCAAGTCCTGTACTTCCGTTGCAGGTCGGTCGTAATTGCCCATTTCTCACTAGCATAAAGGAATATTTACAGAACCAATGTACGGATTAATCTTATCTTCTTGCATATGGCTAACCGCGTGTCGTGCCAGCTCTTGTTAAGCCGTGAAAGCTCTACTATTGTCAGTGCTGTTCTGGCCAACACCTCACCTGTCTGTACTAATTGGCAATAGTTCGGCACTAACGATGTAAATATCGATCACGTGGATCGATATGTGATCTACACATACAAACCAGCTTATGAAACATGTCTCTAGTTGTACCTAGTCAATCAGGAATATGAATCACACCCGCTGATTGATATTTGACATGTCACATTGCCAAACTGTCAATTTCAGTGTTAGCCATTAGTTGTCTCCATCATTCATTGACACATCGATCCCAAGTTTTGACACAAGAAACCTCTCCGATATCGTGAATAATTTGTGAATGAATTTCGCTGATTGAAGATGGTGATTCGTCTTGACGCTGCAGCTGAAGCATAGTACCCCCCCCCCCCCCCCCCCCATTACATCTTAACCCGTTGCAGGAAGTCTGTATCTGAGCATTTGGTGTCGATTTGAAAATGTTTTGAGAAGGTTGATAAATCACATTCACAGCCCTTTCCATTCTTCGGGGGGGGGGGGCGTAGGGGGAGGCGTAAATGGCTTTCTGTATATAATATTAATACGGAAAAGCTCCCTGATTACAGTGATAAGTGTTTGGCGCGTAAAGTGGAGCATAACAGGGTCGATACGTTTTCTCATGGGCGCTCGGAACATTGCTGATGAAGCCTGACTGGGTCCTCCTGTTCGGAATGCAACGGAAGTATCTGTGCGACCATAATAATGATTTAAGCTGACATGCTAGTAACGATATGCAATGTAGCAACTGCAATAAATGTGTTCGCGTGGTTTAGCCTACAGTATAATCTATGATTGTTTGAATTTCTGGAGAGCGTGATTACGGTGGGTACCAAGACAACTGACTGACGAACACAAAATGAACCGAATTTTTATTTTAGTGTTTTGGTAAATCTTTGTTGTTTCGAATGCCCACAATGAGTAGGAAACTCTTTTGTGCGCCCTGAACAGGACGTTAGGTGGCAGGTTGCAGTAGCTTTCCTCACATCCCGAGTGTGTTGATGAAGTGGACCGTGGTCCTCCAGGTGGTTGGGATATGCTTGGCTTCATCTGCGTGTCACTCACTACTACGGGTATTGCGTCGATCCTCACCCCGTTAGCCAGGCTGCCATGAAAACAGCTTGTTTCCAGAGAGGGCTACGAGGAAGCCTAGGTGAGGGTTTTGGACAGGATATTTTACCAGACCCTGACTAACATGTTTGATCATTATGTTGTGCCTGGAATCAAGATGCTGAGCAGCGCATGAGCTGCAGTGTTCAGCGACCCATAGCTGACTGCTAGCGTCAGGGTCAGCGAACCAAAGCTGCCAAGACCCTTCTACACCTCCACGCGGTGATCCTGGATAACAGGCTGCAGCAGGGCAGACTGGCTAAGGAGAAGGGATCGAAGAGGGAATGCTAACCCGGTACTAAAAAATGCGTCCTGAAGTCGGATGTGTTGGACCGAAATGTGCAAATATCGCAGCCAAGCTGTAAACTACGACACAACGCATTCCGTTCTCTGGACTACATTCTGCTACTTAAGCCCTTTTAGGGATTGGTAGCGGCAGATTGAGAACGAATAAAGCCAAGCCAATATGTTGTGCCTGACCAGACGTTTGTCTTCCTCACCCTGGTAAAGTTTTACCTTTCTGGATTCTACTGTTGATGGCGCGCCGCATTCAACCTAAGATCGGAGTCGTCTATATTATTTCAGGACATATGAATGCGTGTGTACATGTTTGTACGTGTTCCACTATGGCACCTTTACGGAACAATTTTTTTTTCAAATTCTTCCAATACGTCTAGAACTGGTCATCCGCAGAAAACTCCCCGACATGCCCAGTCAAACTGGACACAGAGTGATTTCGAACCCATTACAAACGCAAGATTGCACTCGATGTTATACTCCTACACCACAAGCACCTTCAAATAAACCGGATGGTCTGTCCTCATGTAGGTTTGGGATAAGTGTATCGATGTTTGGGGAAATTATGGTGACAAAATCTTCTCGTCTTTTTCCCACCAGTACGTCCGACGTCTGGGTATACATGTGTAACTGTTCTAGACAATTACTGTCACTTATTTTCAGTTACGGCTTGGTAGATGTGTGTCCGTTTACCAGATGTTACAGGTTGGTACTCGTTTGTGGCTCGTTGTGTTTAGTGCTGAATGCGGCTTGTCAGTTACATTGGTTTCATATATGATGGGGTCATTAACTTGGCTTCATTCGGCTCTTAGGTCATGAACTTGTCTTTGTGCGGCTCTTAGGTCATGAACTTGTCTTTGTGCGGCTCTTAGGTCATGAACTTGTCTTTGTGCGGCTCGTAGGTCATGAACTTGTTTTTGTGTGGCTCTTTGGTCATGAACTTGTCTTTGTGCGGCTCTTAGGTCATAAACTTGTCTTTGTGTGGCTCTTAGGATATGAACTTGTCTTTGTGTGGCTCTTAGGTCATGAACTTGTCTTTGTGCGGCTCTTAGGTCATGAACTTGTCTTTGTGTGGCTCTTAGGTCATGAACTTGTCTTTGTGCGGCTCTTAGGTCATGAACTTGTCTTTGTGCGGCTCTTAGGTCATGAACTTGTCTTTGTGTGGCTCTTAGGTCATGAACTTGTCTTTGTGTAGCTCTTAGGCTATGAACGTCTTTGTGTGGCTCTTAGGTCATGAACTTGTCTTTGTGCGGCTCTTATGCAATGAACTTGTTTTTGTGTGGCTCTTAGGTCATGAACTTGTCTTTGTGTGGCTCTTAGGTCATGAACTTGTCTTTGTGCGGCTCTTAGGTCATGAACTTGTCTTTGTGTGGCTCTTAGGTCATGAACTTGTCTTTGTGTGGCTCTTAGGTCATGAACTTATCTTTGTGCGGTTCTTATGTCATTAATTTAGCTTCTTGTGGCATTAGATCATTAATTTGACTCCATTCGGCCCTTAGGTCCTTAACTTGACTTCATGCGGCCTTAGGTCAATAACGTGACTTCATGCGGCCCTTAGATCATTAACTTGACTTCATGCGGCCATTAGATCATTAACTTGACTTCATGCGGTCATTAGGTCATTAACTTGACTTCATTAGAGTCGTGTGCCATCAACTTGACATTCTACGGCCCACACACAATTCACTTGAAAGTGTGGTCCTAAAGGCTGCTTGAGAATGTGATCCTTTCCTTGGTTTATAAGCAGAAAGCCAAGAAGAAGAAGAAGCAGAAGAAAAAGAAGAAGAAAACAAAGAAAAGGTAGAAGAAGAGGAAGAACAAGAAGCAGGAGGACCAAGAACAAGCTGACCTCCCCACAAACAATGCACAAATCTATAACTATTGATTTATAAAGAGACACGATAATCTCCCGAGAAGCATGCCCTGGATTGCTGATTTCTGGAGATCACACGCCATTGTGTTTAAGCACTCCCAGAGTTCTTGTCTAAGGCTGGAACAATTTCAAGTAGATCCTGTGTTATCCTACTTAGCAGCGGACTAAGACAATCCTAATCACTGCTATCTGGAGAGACCGTAGAGGGCCATGCATATTTTATGAGTTTCTGACAAGGACGTTGGGCGTCTCCGCTGTCTGGAGGCAAAGTTCACGTTCGGAATGTAATCTGGATCAATTGGATTACGTTGGAGAAGTTCTGGACAGGGTAGATAAGTAATTTATGAGATTATAGTACTAGAGTTCTGTCCCTTGTCCGTTATCGTTTGTGATCTCTCTCCCTCTTTCTCTTTATCTCTCTCTCTCTCAATCTCTTTCTTTCTTTTTTCTCTCTCTCTCACTCTCTCTCTCTCTCTCTGTGAGTGTGCGTTCGTGAGCGAGCCTGAGCCTGTCTGTCTGTGTGTCTGTCTGTCGGTTGGTCGGTCTGTCTGTCTGTCTGTCTGTCAGTTGGTCGGTTTGTCTGTCTGTCTGTCTGTCAGTTGGTCGGTTTGTCTGTCTGTCTGTCTGTCTGTCTGTCTGTCTGTCTGTCTGTCTGTCTGCCTGCCTGCCTGCTTGTCTCCGTCTCTCCATCTCACATTTTATCTATTGACTTCTCACTTTCTAAATCATTGCTACTCACATTCACTCTCCTTCTCTCTCTCTCTGTCTCTCTCTCTCTGTCTCTCTCTCTCTCTCATAACTCAACTATAATCACTTTTTTGCTACGTTCTCTTCCATTGGGTTGTCTAGTTCTGACAAACACCGTTAGAACAGTCTTCTAATTTCACAACAAACGAAATCGGGCGAGCAATCTACTTTCTTCTTCTCGTCCAGAATCATTTGGTCATGTCATAACTGGAGGCCAGTTGCCATGATGAAGTCTGTAGTCTCCACCAGGTCGGAGGGGCTGCCCATTGCTTGCCTCAGCTCCGCACCGTTTGGCCAGGTCTGGCATTTCACTACTCGACCTCTCCCTGAGCACTAGGTTTAGCAGAGGCACCAGTTGCTTAGGCGGATCACCTCGAGGTTAGGGGCCCCTCGAGGTTAGGGGCCCGACACCGCTCCTGCTCGGTTGTAACTTGTAGCAACAACATGATGATAGCGTGGTTTGTTGCCCCACCATATCAGAATGTCACATGACCATATCATGTTGATGCGTGTGTGCCCTGATTGTTCCTGGTTCCTGCCCCCTGCTGACACACTCCGCCCTGAGTTTTCTGTTTTCGGTTGTCTCTCACAGCCTTCCTTCTCCCATTGGTACCTGCAGGGCAGTAGGTTGGCTTGTCTACCATAGTGTCCTTCCCCGCACCTGTTCCTGTATGAACGTCCACCCGGAAGAACAATCACCTGTGTTCTCCCCCACGGATCCCAAAAGTGCATGTCCCATCAGTGTTACACCCGAACTGTTAGACTAATTTCCCTAGGCCTTTGCCTATTAGCAGTCTCAATAACATGCCTCTCATTCCTCCTCATTGTTGTGTATCCATATTGGAATTCTGCAATATACATTCTCATATATATGCATCTCATGGCAGATGTCTCGGCTAATACTAATACCACCGCGTCACGTTCCCTTGTTATATCTGGTCGCCGGTAACATTATATTACTTTGATGTTAGGCCACAGCCTTTCCATCTCCCAATGGTACCTGCAAGGCAGTAGGTAGGTGTCCTTCCCGTGGCTGAAGCTTCTAACGTCTCTTATCCGCTTGGACGCAGAGAGGATTTTATAGGACTCTTAGAGTATAGAGTATTCCAGTGGGGACAGCAGTGCCCCATGTTGATCAGACCGATACGGCTGGAATAAACCGCCGTTTGGTCCACCGCTGCTTATTAGCCCAGTCACTATACCTGTCTCATACTGCAGGTGATTATCTATATCCGGAGGTTGTTACACTATCCGCCAGCTGTGGACGTTCCTGGTTGGGGTGGTTGCGCCTGGTTGGGGTGGTCGCGCCTAGTTGGGGTGGTCGCACCTGGTTGGGGTGGTCGTGCCTGGTTGGGGGGGGGGGGGCGGGGGGTCGCCGTTGTATTCCAGACGAGCGAGAAAATTGTAACCATTGGCTTGGCTTCATTCGTTCTCAATCTCCCACTACCAAACCCTGAAAGGGGCTAAGTAGCAGAATGTAGTCCAGAGAACGGAATGCGTTGTGTCGAAGTTTACAGCTTCACTGCGATATTTGCACCTTTCGGTCCAACACATCCGACTTCAGCAAGCAGTTTTTTAGTACCGGGTTAGCATTCCCTCTTCGATCCCTTCTCCTTAGCCAGTCTGCCCTGCTGCAGCCTGTTATCCAGGATCACCGCGTGGAGGTGTAGAAGGGTCTTGGCAGCTCAGGTTCGCAGGCCCTGGCGCTAGGAGTCAGCTATGGGTCGCTGACCACTTCAGCTCATGCGCCGCTCAGAGTCTTTATTTCTTTTAACCATTTAAATAGGCAGCATATACTACATGGGGGTGGGGTGGGTAATGGCTGGGGATGGGTGTGGGTGGCAAACATGCCAGAGGAAAGCAATGCCAAACTATAAATGACAGGAAAACATCACAAAATAGATATGTTGAAGCCTCCAAGATTGCCCCATCAAGACAGATTCAGATATGTTGAAGCCTCCAAGATTGCCCCATCAAGACAGATTCAGATATGTTGAAGCCTGCAAGATTGCCTCATCAAGACAGATTCAGATATGTTGAAGCCTCCAAGATTGCCCCATCAAGACAGATTCAGATATGTTGAAGCCTCCAAGATTGCCCTCTCAAGACAGATCCAGATATGTTGAAGCCTGCAAGATTGCCCCATCAAGACAGATTCAGATATGTTGAAGCCTCCAAGATTGCCCCATCAAGACAGATTCAGATATGTTGAAGCCTGCAAGATTGCCCTATCAAGACAGATTTAGATATGTTGAAGCTTCCAAGATTGTCCCATCACGACAGATTCAGATATGTTGAAGCCTCCAAGATTGCCCTATCAAGACAGATTCAGATATGTTGAAGCCTGCAAGATTGCCCCATCACGACAGATTCAGATATGTTGAAGCTTCCAAGATTGTCCCATCACGACAGATTCAGATATGTTGAAGCCTCCAAGATTGCCCTATCAAGACAGATTCAGATATGTTGAAGCCTGCAAGATTGCCCCATCAGGACAGATTCTAGAAAAAAAACGTTTGAATCTTATATGCGGTCAACTTCTAATGTAAAGATGCAGTAGTGCCGACAGCAGATAGCGACTCATAGCTGGCTGCTTGCTTCAGGATCAATGACCCATAACTGACCAAGACGCTATTCGGCTTTACGTAACTGCTGTGGAAACAGACTGCAGCTGTCTAGATGGACTAGGAGATTAGGGATCGAAGAGGGATGGCAAACCCTGTCGCATAAATGCCGTGCTGAAATCGGATGTGTCGGTCTGAAAGGCGCAGATATCGCAGCATAGATGTAAACTATGACACAACGTCACAGACGTCCTTTCCAGGACGTAAAATCGAAGACGTTCACGTTTGTTCACAAATGATCTGACCTAACTTGATAAGATCACGCTTGAGACAGCCCATCAGGAAGTTTAATCTGGTCGTATAAGCGAATAAGGAGCCGCGTAGCGCAGTAGTTAGCGAACTGGCTTCACATCTGAGTAGTCCTGGGTTCGTTCCACAGTTGAGGCGAAAATGTTTTTTCAGACCGCAACGGCTCCCGGGTCGACCTAGCCTTAAATGGGTACCGGTTCAGTCCGGGAAGTAAAAGTGGCTAGGGAGAAGAGATGGCTACCGCTCTCATATAGCCGAGCCTTTGAAATGTGAGATCGTTAACACCTCACACCCCTTCGGCAGTAATGATATGGGTTACTTTACTTTACTTACTTTACTTTACTTTACTATAAGCCAATGTCTGTCGACACAGGATCAAAATATAAAAATTGGTACCTAAGATTACCACCAAAATTTAATTTCGCGTCAATGTCAAACATAGGCCTCATCTGCACCTGACTCCTGTACTGGAAGCCTGGCTCCCAGTACTTGCAGTCATCCATCATTATGCTCCCACGTTATATATAGGTCAGGCGTCAGGGTTAGCCACAATATACTGACCAGGACGTCGCGCCAGGGTCAGGCACATTAAACTGACCAGGACGCAGCGTCAGGGTCAGGCACATTAAACTGACCAGGACGTCAGGGTCAGACACAATATACTGACAAAAACCACTCTCTCTCTCTTCTATGTAGCTTTCCCTGAAAACCCGCTGTTTTCAAGATAGTTTGACTGACTACCTGACTACGGAAACCAAGCATAGTACAGCCGTCTGGAGGGCCGCGGTCTACCTTCGTCTACATGCTCAGGATGTTAGGAAATCTACGACAACCCGCCAAACAACGCACTATTTAGGGCGCATAAAAGAGTTAACATGCTCATCGTAGGCATTAAACAACAACAAGGTTTTGAAAATCAAAGCGGAGTTTCTTAAACTCTTTTTTTTTCTTTTAGCGCATGTTTTTTCTTCATTTTTTTTTGTGTCGCAAATAGTCTGACATCCTTGATTTCGATAGCAAAGTTGTTTTCACTTGAGAACGTTGCTAGCTCCATGCACAGCCCTTGTTTGTAATAATTTAACGCCAATCTAAGAAGGTTAAACTGGCCACAATCTGCTGAACCAGTTCACGAGTCGGTGACGAGTGTTATAGCTAGCGGTAATTCGTAGATTTCAAAGAGACGCAATCATCTGATGTATCAAAGAGACGCAATCATCTGATGTATCAAAGAGACGCAATCATCTGATATATCAAAGAGACGCAATCATATGATGTATCAAAGAGACGCAATCATCTGATGTATCAAAGAGACGCAATCATATGATGTATGAAAGAAACGCAATCATCTGATGTATCAAAGAGGCGCAATCATCTGATGTATCAAAGAGACGCAATCATCTGATGTATCAAAGAGGCGCAATCATCTGATGTATCAAAGAGACGCCATCATCTGATGTATCAAAGAGACGCCATCATCTGATGTATCAAAGAGACGCCATCATCTGATGTATCAAAGAGACGTAATCATCTTATGTATCAAAGAGGCGCAATCATCTGATGTATCAAAGAGACGTAATCATCTGATGTATCAAAGAGGCGCCATCATCTGATGTATCAAAGAGACGCCATCGTCTGATGTATCAAAGAGACGCCATCATCTGATGTATCAAAGAGACGCCATCATCTGATGTATCAAAGAGACGCCATCATCTGATGTATCAAAGAGACGCCATCATCTGATGTATCAAAGAGACGCCATCATCTGATGTATCAAAGAGACGTAATCATCTGATGTATCAAAGAGGCGCAATCATCTGATGTATCAAAGAGACGCAATCATCTGATGTATCAAAGAGACGCCATCATCTGATGTATCAAAGAGACGCCATCATCTGATGTATCAAAGAGACGCCATCTTCTGGTGTATCAAAGAGACGCCATCATCTGATGTATCAAAGAGACGCCATCATCTGATGAATCAAAGAGACGCAATCATCTGATGTATCAAAGAGACGCAATCATCTGATGTATCAAACAGACGCAATCATCTTAAGTTCACAAAGGGTTCACAATGTAATCATCGGAAACGGGTATGGTATTGATCAATACGACAGCTGAGTAATGACTAATCGATCGTCCTAATTACTCACGGAGATCACGGTTAAGCCTATTGGCTAAATCATAGTGTATATGTACTTCACTCCTTGGCTTTGTGGTTCATTAAGAAGCGGGGTGGTCAAGCGGTTAAGATGTCGTTTTCCTAGTCAAGAGAGTATGGATTCGAACCACAGAAAAAATCTCGTTTTTTTTTTCTTTTTAGGTAAACTAATAACCTAGCGTGAATACGAAGAGGGAATTGTATGGATAGGAAGCCTTTATTCCTTAGCCCTGCAGGGATCGATACACGTATATATACGAAGTAACTTCAAAAAGTTCCAGGAATTAGTGGATTGAATAGAAATAAGTTACAATAGAATTATCTACACTACATTTCCTCAAAGTAGTTCCCTTCGGCAACTACACACTTTTGCTAACGTGCATACAGCTGCTGGAAACATTCGTGGAACCCTTCCTTTGACACCTCGCTCAGCTGCTGGAAACATTCGTGGAACCCATTCTTTGACACCTCTCTCAGCGGTCTTGTCGCCATGGTGGTAACGTCCTCTGCATCCTTGAATCGCTGTTCTTTCAGAGCCGATTTCAGTCGAGGGAACAAGAAAAATTCAGCCAGTGCCAGGTCGGGAGAATATGGAGGATGTTCCAAGGTAACCACATTGTGCTTTGCGAAGTACTGCTTCACCAGTAGGGATCGATGGACTGGCGCATTGTCTTGCAGCATAATCCAACTGTTTGTTCTCCATTTTTATTGTCGTTTTCTTCTGATTGCATCTCTTAGACAACGGAGGAAATCAACGTAGATTTTCTTGTTAACCGTTCGGCGTTCAGGAATGACATTACGGCAGACAACACTAAGTCTTCTGTCAGCACACACAACGTGTCGAACACGCTCAATGTTTTCATTGTTGATCGAGGCTGACAGTTGCCCACTACGTGCATCATCATCGACACTAACACGACCTTCACGGAAACGCTTGTGCCACTCAAAATAATTGCAATTTCCTCAATGCGGTATCACCGTATGCTTTATTAAGCAATGTTTCTGTTTCTGAGAGTGACTTCTCAAGCCAAACACAGAATTTGACATTTGTACGTTGTTCAATCAAGGACATTTTCAACTCCGACGGGTTAACAAGTACAACACACATACACAATTCGGTAACTTCTGTTTGAGAGTATATGTGAAGGTCACGTCTGTCATGTCCTTTCGTCTAGGTCACTACCAACTTATAAATATATATTCTCCATAACATCATCTTTCATTCAAACACAAATCGACTATTTCGGGAACTTTTTCAAGTTACCTCGTATATATCATCTCTATCTCTCCGTCACTCCTCTTTCTCTCTATTTCTCTATCTCTCTCTCTATCTTTATATCTCTCTCTATCTCTGTGTGTGTGTGTGTTTGTGTGTATGTGTGTGTGTGCGCGCGTGCGTGTGTGTTGTTGTTTTGTTTTTTTGTTGATAATCTGTATCCCGTGTCGCTCTCACATTATGTATTTCTTGCACACTTTCTCATTCTCTCACTCTCTGTACCATTCTATTTGTTCTTCTGCTACTCTGACATAACGTTTCACCCATACTCCCTCGATCGCTCAGTCCTTCACTCAATAATTTATCATTCTATCTGTTATATATTTTTAACTCCATTTTTTCATTAAAATCTACTTGCTCTATACAGTCTCCCTTTCCCCATATCTCTCTCTTTCTCTCTCTCTCTCCCTCTCTCTCACACACGTTCACAGACACAGACACACACACACATACACACACACACGCGCGCGTTTTTTATTTATACATATGCTACCTAGTGACGTGGAGGGAGTCTGTTGATTTCATAAAGACACAATCAGACGTAATGGAAAATGATTGCTCTGTCATTCATTGGTTTTAGATACGAATGGACACTCGGATGTCCCCATGGTTCCTTTCTATCAGACCTGTAAGGTTCTCTGGATCCCATGTCGGGAACCAGTGTCCAAAACAAAGTAACATGATTTGGTTCTCTGTCTAAAAGGTTGATCATTCTTTCTGAATGTGAAAAATGTGCAGGGCGCAATGCGAAGAGTCGCTATAGAAGGTTACCAGACGTCTGGGCCTATTTCTGGAGTGAACAGTTTCCTTATTACATTTATTTACCAACATCAATCTACATTAACTGATGTCGTTCGTCCTGGAGAGGGTTCTATGTTACGTTGTGTGTAATTTACAGCGCTGGTGTAATATCAGCGTATTTCAACACAGCACATCCAATTTCAGCACGGCACAATTTTGAGGTTCGGCTCGCCATCTCACTCTTTCTTCTTTCTTTGTTTCTTCTTTTCGCTCATCCTGTTATGCCTTCCAGCGTCAGGTTATGAAGATATCTCTAGAACGAGCCCGACTGTGTGCCTCATGCACAGTGGCATTCACCGCATCAGATATTTCCGTAAGCCACCTTTTTCGTGTTCTGCTTTTGGCCTTGAATCTATTGTATCTAAATAGCCTCACTTGTTGGGGAGGGGGGGGGGGGGTGGTGCTGTGTAGTGATAGCCTTGTTACGTGGTCAAACCTTTTTAGTTCCCGTCTTTTAATGTAGTATAATACTAGTGTTGTTCCCACTATTCTCCTGATGTCATCGTTTCTGGTCGTGTCTCTCCTTGTTACGCCTAATATTTCTCGCAGGTATTCCACTAATGTTGTTACGATGTGTCGTTTTTCATTTGATGTTAGTGTCCAGTTCTGACATTGGTACCCATAGTGTCGGGTCGAAGATCGTGTTGTATAAATCTCTTTTGGTAGTTATTGTCACGTGCTTGCAGTTAAGTATTTGAGTTAATTGTCCAATGATCGGATTTGCCTTATTGTATCTTTGTTGGATTTCCGCTGTAATTCTTTCGCCTGTTGATATTGTGTTCTCTAAGTGCGTGAAACCTTTCACCTGTTGATATTGTGTTCTCTAAGTGCGTGAAACCTTTCACCTGTTGATATTGTGTTCTCTAAGTGCGTGAAACCTTTCACCTGTTGATATTGTGTTCTCTAAGTGCGTGAAACCTTTCACCTGTTGATATTGTGTTCTCTAAGTGCGTGAAACCTTTCACCTGTTGATATTGTGTTCTCTAAGTGCGTGAAACCTTTCACCTGTTGATATTGTGTTCTCTAAGTGCGTGAAACCTTTCACCTGTTGATATTGTGTTCTCTAAGTACGTGAAACCTTTCACCTGTTGATATTGTGTTCACTAAGTGTGTGAAACCTTTCACCTGTTTGGTTTGCTGCTTATTGGTGTCTCCGGCTATTCTAGATATTTTAATGACCTCAGTTTTTTTCTACTTTGATTTCCGTGCTGTATTCTTCACATGTTGTATTTAGTTTATCAATATGTTGTTGCAATTGTATTTCCGGAGTTGCTATGACTACTTGATCGTCTGCAAAAATTTCGTTTAAGAGTTCATCAGCCTTCTCAATTCCATCCTTATTCTGTCAACCAGACTGCGTGCGTGCAGCCTGTTTCCATGACCGCAGCTGGAGGGGGAATAGGGTCCTGTACAGCTCTGCCTTGCTGTCCTTGGTGCAGGCAGTCAGAGAGATGGAGTATGGTCCTGTACAGCTCTGCCTTGTTGTCCTTGGTGCAGGCAGTTAGAGAGATGGAGTATGGTCCTGTACAGCTCTGCCTTGCTGTCCTTGATGCAGGCAGTTAGAGAGATGGAGTATGGTCCTGTACAGCTCTGCTTTGCTGTCCTTGGTGCAGGCAGTCAGAGAGATGGAGTATGGTCCTGTACAGCTCTGCTTTGCTATCCTTGGTGCAGGCAGTTAGAGAGATGGAGTATGGTCCTGTACAGCTCTGCTTTGTTGTCCTTGATGCAGGCAGTTAGAGAGATGAAGAATGGTCCTGTACAGCTCTGCTTTGTTGTCCTTGATGCAGGCAGTTAGAGAGATGAAGAATGGTCCTGTACAGCTCTGCTTTGTTGTCCTTGATGCAGGCAGTTAGAGAGATGGAGTATGGTCCTGTGCAGCTCTGCTTTGCTATCCGTGGTGCAGGCAGTTAGAGAGATGGAGTATGGTCCTGTACAGCTCTGCTTTGCTATCCTTGGTGCAGGCAGTTATAGTCAATTACTGTTATAGATTCAACAGAATGCAACCACAACACACTCCTGAAACGGTTGATCATCATCTATTTGAAAATGGTTCTTCCTTCTACCCCAGATAAATGGAACACTTTGCATGGCACTAAACAACTGATAAACACGTACATATACCCTTATATGCCATTGGGCCGAAGGGCGAGAGCCTGGATGCTGCTGGATACGCAACAATAACAGCTGTTGGTTACTCACTGCGTCTTACAGCTCTGAATAATTGATTAATAAACTATCTTCCATTGTCTGTGTGTACTATTTTGTGTAGTTATGATACACGTGAGTATGTGCGTACAGTTGTGTTAATGTATATAATTATATGTGTTTGTGTGTAATTGCGTGTACGTGTGTGTATGTATGTACGTGTCTGTATGTGTGTGTATATCGTATCGTTCTATTTGTGCCTATATGTGCATAGACGTAGAATTAAGTTATTTTTCAGATATCACGTAAATAAAATGGATAGAAAGTATGAGATTGAGTGTTAGTGAAGGACAGAGCGAAAGAGAGACGGAGAGAGAGAGGGAGAGAGAGACATGTCGTATAACTAGTTTCACAAATACGGTATACATGAATATTTAACAGGAGGGAAGAGTAAGCAGGGTCAGGTGAAACGTACTGATTAAGGTGGGAGGGTAGAGTAATAAGGGTCAGGTGAAACATACTGATTAAGGTGGGAGGGTAGAGTAATAAGGGTCAGGTGAAACGTACTGATTAAGGTGGGAGGGTAGAGTAATAAGGGTCAGGTGAAACGTACTGATTAAGGTGGGAGGGTAGAGTAATAAGGGTCAGGTGAAACGTACTGATTAAGGTTGGAGGGTAGAGTAATAAGGGTCAGGTGAAACATACTGATTAAGGTTGGAGGGTAGAGTAAAAAGGGTCAGGTGAAACGTACTGATTAAGGTGGGAGGGTAGAGTAATAAGGGTCAGGTGAAACGTACTGATTAAGGTGGGGGGGTAGAGTAATAAGGGTCAGGTGAAACGTACTGATTAAGGTGGGAGGGTAGAGTAATAAGGGTCAGGTGAAACGTGCTGATTAAGGTGGGAGGGTAGAGTAAGCAGGGTCAGGTACAGACCAAATGTAGTCTTGGGTCTAGGGTTAGGGTAAGGAAATTCATGTGAAAGTATTACTTATTGTAACAATATTTCTCCACTTGTTGACGGTGTCTAGGGCAAGCTAGGCGAGCTGTTACTGTCCATGTGTTACCAGCCGAACATCGGTCGTCTGACTGTGACAGTCATGAAAGCCAAGGACCTCAAGGCCAAGGATCTCACAGGATATTCCGGTAAGGTGGATAACTCTTGGTCGACTTCATATGTTTATTGTTTCATAATTTATTGTCTTTTTTCTCTCAGATTATATCTCAGGCTGACATTTCTGAACTTGTACAATGGAAGACGAGGTCGAGAGTATACGGTCTGGGGCCATTACACAACAGAAATCTTGGATATATATATATCAGCATCATCAGGTGCCCTGCCGGTTGGCGTTGGCCATCATCTATCCACTTCTATCACCTGTGTCGTTTACCAACTCTGTTGTTGATTGTCGCCCATGCCATTCTCTCAGGCTGTCCAATATATTCTCTACCGGCCTTCTTCTGTTTCTCTTTCCTGCTATATTTTCCGTTGTCACGACATGCTTCAAGCCGCCTCTTTCATTACATGCCCAAAATAGGATAAGTGCCTTGTTCTGATCCTTGTAATAAGTTGTCTTTCTGTTTGTGCCTCCTCGAGTACTGTATCTTGTCTTTCTGTTTGTGCCTCCTCGAGTACTGTATCTTGTCTTTCTGTTTGTGCCTCCTCGAGTACTGTATCTTGTCTTTCTGTTTGTGCCTCCTCGAGTACTGTATCTTGTCTTTCTGTTTGTGCCTCCTCGAGTTCTGTATCTTGTCTTTCTGTTTGTGCCTCCTCGAGTACTGTATCTTGTCTTTCTGTTTGTGCCTCCTCGAGTTCTGTATCTTGTCTTTCTGTTTGTGCCTCCTCGAGTACTGTATCTTGTCTTTCTGTTTGTGCCTCCTCGAGTACCGTATCTTGTCTTTCTGTTTGTGCCTCCCCGAGTTCTGTATCTTGTCTTTCTGTTTGTGCCTCCTCGAGTACTGTATCTTGTCTTTCTGTTTGTGCCTCCTCGAGTACTGTATCTTGTCTTCCTGTTTGTGCCTCCTCGAGTTCTGTATCTTGTCTTTCTGTTTGTGCCCCCTCGAGTACTGTATCTTGTCTTTCTGTTTGTACCTCCTCGAGTACTGTATCTTGTCTTTCTGTTTGTGCCTCCTCGAGTACTGTATCTTGTCTTTCTGTTTGTGCCTCCTCGAGTACTGTATCTTGTCTTTCTGTTTGTGCCTCCTCGAGTACTGTATCTTGTCTTTCTGTTTGTGCCTCTTCGAGTACTGTATCTTGTCTTTCTGTTTGTGCCTCCTCGAGTACTGTATCTTGTCTTTCTGTTTGTGCCTCCTCGAGTACTGTATCTTGTCTTTCTGTTTGTGCCTCCTCGAGTACTGTATCTTGTCTTTCTGTTTGTGCCTCCTCGAGTACTGTATCTTGTCTTTCTGTTTGTGCCTCCTCGAGTACTGTATCTTGTCTTTCTGTTTGTGCCTCCTCGAGTACTGTATCTTGTCTTTCTGTTTGTGCCTCCTCGAGTACTGTATCTTGTCTTTCTGTTTGTGCCTCCTCGAGTTCTGTCTCTTGTCTTTCTGTTTGTGCCTCCTCGAGTACTGTATCTTGTCTTTCTGTTTGTGCCTCCTCGAGTACTGTATCTTGTCTTTCTGTTTGTGCCTCCTCGAGTACTGTATCTTGTCTTTCTGTTTGTGCCTCCTCGAGTACTGTATCTTGTCTTTCTGTTTGTGCCTCCTCGAGTACTGTATCTTGTCTTTCTGTTTGTGCCTCCTCGAGTACTGTATCTTGTCTTTCTGTTTGTGCCTCCTCGAGTACTGTATCTTGTCTTTCTGTTTGTGCCTCCTCGAGTACTGTATCTTCTCTTTCTGTTTGTGCCTCCTCGAGTACTGTATCTTGTCTTTCTGTTTGTGCCTCCTCGAGTACTGTATCTTGTCTTTCTGTTTGTGCCTTCTCGAGTACTGTATTTTGTCTTTCTGTTTGTGCCTCCTCGAGTACTGTATCTTGTCTTTCTGTTTGTGCCTCCTCGAGTACTGTATCTTGTCTTTCTGTTTGTGCCTCCTCGAGTACTGTATCTTGTCTTTCTGTTTGTGCCTCCTCGAGTACTGTATCTTGTCTTTCTGTTTGTGCCTCCTCGAGTACTGTATCTTGTCTTTCTGTTTGTGCCTCCTCGAGTACTGTATCTTGTCTTTCTGTTTGTGCCTCCTCGAGTACTGTATCTTGTCTTTCTGTTTGTGCCTCCTCGAGTACTGTATCTTGTCTTTCTGTTTGTGCCTCCTCGAGTACTGCATCTTGTCTTTCTGTTTGTGCCTCCTCGAGTACTGCATCTTGTCTTTCTGTTTGTGCCTCCTCGAGTACTGTATCTTGTCTTTTTTGCAGTCCATGGGAGACACACCATTCTTCTGTAAAACCAAATCTCCGTGGCTTCCAAAGATCTAAGCGCTTGCTTGCTAATTGTCCATGATTCAATACCATATGTCAGTACTGGTTCTACTTATCACTCAATGACTCTCTTTCTCAGTTCCAACGACAAGGTTTAGATGCACAATATTCCTTCCATGTTCTGGAAGACCAATAATTTCTTGGGCCATTCTGCATTTTATTTCATAGTTGCATCTTCCATTTAATGTTAAGTATGTGCCCAGGTATTTAAATGTGTTAACTTGGTTCTATTCGGCCCGCTTCTCTTTGACGTACCTTGCCTTGGCTACGTTCATTCTCAATCTCCCACTACCAAACCCTGAAAGGGTTTAAGTAGCAGAATGTAGTCCAGAGAACGGAATGCGTTGGGTCGTAGTTTACAGATTGACTGCGATATTTGCACCTTTCGTTCCAACACATCCGACTTCAGCAAGCATTTTTTTAGTACCGGGTTAGCATTCCCTCTTCGATCGCTTCTCCTTAGCCAATCTGCCCTGCTGCAGCCTGTTATCCAGAATCACCGCGTGGAGGTGTAGAAGGGTCTTGGCAGCTTTGGTTCGCTGGCCCTGACACTAGCAGTCAGCTATGAGTCGCTGACCACTGCAGCTCATGCGCTGCCTTTGACGTAGCATATCTATACAGCTGAAAGTCTGTCTTTCCGTTGTATCATCTATTTGTTCATCAAACAAATCTAAATCAGTCTACCAATCTGATTCATATTTTGCAAAGTGACATTATATGTTATAGGCAAAGGCCGCAGTCCATCGCAGACGATGGTGGCATAATTTATTTGCTAGCCCTTTTATAGTAAGGATTAACTGCGCTACTTCTTATCCTTACTCTCTTGTCTCGAGCCGCCCGATAGTTAAAGGTTATAGGTTAAAGGTTATAGGTTATAGGTTATATGACACTTGGGATATTATTGGCCTATTAGGTTTTTAAAAAATGATTTGTTCGACTTTCTTCCAAACATTAACAAAAGCAGCATACATAAATATGAGTTGTGACCCCATGACCCAATTTGCTTCGCTAGACGTTGATGTGCATGCGTTACTGGTTAATGTGCGAGACGGACTAAAGAGATGGGCGGGTTGACGTAGTAGAGATTGTGTAGGGATTGGTTTTTGGCTTCAACTTTGTTACTAGTTATTGAACAAGAATTGCATAATAAAATTAATGTCAAAATAATTAATTGAAAGTTTATTTGAAACATCAATTTTGAACACGTGGACCGCAATTATCAAGGGAAAAAAACAGTATAGATAATATGCGACTTTTAAATTTGTTATGTATCATGACCAATAGAGCGCATGGACGAATGGTTTCGAGGCCTACCTGCCGACAAGGATGGCAGTGGTTCGAATCCCAGAATGACGTATTTTGTTTTTCTGTTGAGGGTGAAATAAACAAATATAGCCAGCAGACGACGTGGCGACAGCAGTGGCGAAGCGGCCTATAGTTCTCAGCCTAGAAAACCCCATGACTACCCCAGCAATGGGGAAAAGTTGCATTGACAGGTTCCATTATCAGAACCAATGAAAATCCATGCATAAGGTAGACATTATGGAACTTTCGGAAGTCAATTCCAGATTAGTAAACGCATCGTTCTTCGACCTGACAATGTCAGTTGTTTTTTGTTTTTTTATATTCACTCTTTAACGACTGATTGGACACCAATAGTTGTATGGCCACCAGAATGCCAATTTGTGTGCCCATCTATTGTCGGACTTGCGTACTACATGATTGGTTCATCTAGATTTCCAAGGTCATTGGATGAAGTTTGATGCCTGATGCTGTTGCTGGGAATTCGGTCCTTTCGAGAAAATGGTAAAGTTCTTCATTCCATGATGTTAAATAAGTGGCAATAATTTATGTTTGTGTTTTTTATAGTATATAAAACACAAAATAATTAACATTTTAGTGAGCTAACGTACTGAATCAGTCACTAGTTCAAACAAGAGGCCCGGGATCAAGATTCTGAGCAGCGCATGAGCTGCAGTGGTCAGCGGCCCATAGCTGACTGCTAGCGTCAGGGCCAGCTAACCAGAGCTGCCAAGACCCTTCTACACCTCCACGCGGTGATCCTGGATAACAGGCTGCAGCAGGGCTGACTGGCTAAGGAGAAGGGATCGAAGAGGGAATGCTAACCCTGTGCTCAAAAAATTATTGCTGAAGGTGGATGTGTTGGACCGAAAGGTGCAAATACTGCAGTCAAGCTGTAAACTACGACACAACGCATTCCGTCCTCTGGACTACATTCTGCTACTTTAGCCCTTTCAGTGTTTCGTAGCAGGAGATTGAGAACGAACGAAACCAAGCCAAGCCAAATGCCAAATGATGGAGAAAGGAAAGTTTTAGCATTTTTTGGTAAAGTGACATTTAAAAGACGGAGAAACAGGCCAAATTAATATAGACAGGAGTAGGCAAACCAGGGAACGTATGGCTGAATGGTTTCGATGTCTGCCTGCTGACAAGTAGGTCAGCGGTTCGAATCCCCGGTATAGCATATGTTGTTTTTCTGTTGGGGGTGAAATAAACAAACATAGCCAGCACACGACGTGGCGACATCAGTGGCTAAGCGGTCTGTAGTCCTCAGCTTCAAAACCTCTGGACTACCCCAGCAATGGGAAAAATGTCGTATGGCGGTTTATATACATTCATATACAAATATATAAATAAATAGAAATATATATATATACATATATATATATATATATATATATATATATATGTATATATATAACTGCACATATACAAATAGATATATAAATTTACATATATAATATATATATATATATATATATATATATATATATATATATATATATATATATATATATATATATATATATATATATATATATATATATATATATACACACGAGGTTTGTTCAAAAAGTGTCCTTCATTTGGGCCGAAAAAATACAATTACTCACCTGGAGGTTTGAAATTCTAATTCCCTTACAAGTACTTCCCTTGGGACTCCACACATTCCTCCCAGCGGCCTCGCTATTGTTGGAAGCATTTCAGGAAGGTCTCTTTGAGAAAAGAGTACAACTGGATCGTCACGTTCCGCATAATGTCTTCTCGTGACTCAAATGGGGGTCCGTTTCAGTGGAATTTTCTGCTTCAGGAACAGCTAAAAATTGCAAGGCGCCACGTCTGCAGAATAGAGAGTCTGGTGAACCAGAGGAAGGTTGTGTTTGTCAAGATAGTCTGAATCAGATGCGAAGAATGGAGGAGTGCCTTGTCGTGATGGTGCAGCCCGGTTTCCGTTGTCATGATGGAGCGGCCAGGTTGTCATGATGGAGCGGCCAGGTTGCCATGATGGAGCGGCCAGGTTGTCATGATGGAGCAGCCAGGTTCCCGTTGTCATGATGGAGTGGCCAGGATCCCGTTGTCGTGATGGAGCGGCCAGCTTGTCATGATGGAGCGGCCAGGTTCCCGTTGTCATGATGAAGCGGCCAGGTTATCATGATGGAAAAGCCAGGTTCCGGTTGTAATGATGGAGCAGCCAGGTTGTCATGATGGAGCAGCCTGGTTGTCATGATGGAGCGGCCAGGTTGTCATAATGGAGCAGCCAGGTTGTCATGATGGAGCAGCCAGGTTCCTCTTGTCATGATGGAGCAGCCATGTTGTCATGATGGAGCGGCCAGGTTGTCATGATGGAGCAGCTAGGTTGTCATGATGAAGCAGCCAGGTTGTCATGATGGAGCGGCCAGGTTGTCATGATGGAGCAGCCAGGTTGTCATGATGGAGCAGCCAGGTTGTCATGATGGAGCGGCCAGGTTGTCATGATGGAGCAGCCAGGTTGTCATGATGGAGCAGCCAGGTTCCCGTTGTCATGATGGAGCAGCCAGGTTGTCATGATGGAGCAGCCAGGTTGTCATAATGGAGCAGCCGGGTTGTCATGATGAAGCAGCCAGGTTGTCATGATGAAACAGCCAGGTTCCCGTTGTCATGATGGAGCAGCCAGGTTGTCATGATGGAGCAGCCAGGTTCCCGTTGTCATGATGGAGCAGCCAGGTTGTCATGATGGAGCAGCCAGGTTGTCATAATGGAGCAGCCGGGTTGTCATGATGAAGCAGCCAGGTTGTCATGATGAAACAGCCAGGTTCCCGTTGTCATGATGGAGCAGCCAGGTTGTCATGATGGAGCAGCCAGGTTCCCGTTGTTTGATGAAGCAGCCAGATTGTCATGATGGATCGGCCAGGTTACCGTTGTTTAATGGAGCAGCCAGATTGTCATGATGGAGCGGCCAGGTTGTCATGATGGAGCGGCCAGGTTGTCATGATGGAGCGGCCAGGTTGTCATGATGGAGCAGCCAGGTTGTCATGATGGAGCGGCCAGGTTGTCATGATGGAGCAGCCAGGTTGTCATGATGGATCGGCCAGGTTGTCATGATGGATCAGACAGGTTCCCGTTGTCATGATGGAGCAGCCAGGTTCCCGTTGTCCATAGGTCTGATCGCTTACGTCGAACAGCATCACCAAAGTGACGAATGACCTCCAGGTAATAATACTCTTGATACACAACCCACAGGAGTCAGAGAAACCGGCCAACATGGCCTTGACATTGCTCCGCACCTACTGAATAAAAACTCAACGGGTCCTCAACTATACTCAACACTGAAAGGCTGACTGAAGTGTGCTTATCTACACTCAAAACTGAAAGGCTGACTGAGGGGTGCACAACTACACTCAACACTGAAAGGCTGACTGCCAAAGAATGACGCAATCTGAGGGCGGGACACATGTGCCTGACGGTCCCCTACACCTCCCTGCCGATGGACGACACCGATGCGTCATTGGTTTCCACCATCATCATCATGTAGCATGCCCTTTGTAGAACGTCGCTCCCATCATAGTCTGTCTGAAAGAAACTCATTCCCTTGCCAAAACACCAGCCTCCGCAACAGTCATACCCAGGCATTCCTGGATATCTTGGTGCCATAGTCTTCTTGGTCTACCCCTTCCTCTTTTGCCTGGCACCATACCTTCCATCACCGTTCTCTCAAGACCGTTGTGTCTCTTGATGTGACCAAAGTATTTGCATTTTCTATCCAAAATGGAATAGATAAACCAGTTCTCCTCTATGCTCAACTCTTGCCGAATATCTGCATTTGTCTTTTTCTCTGTCCAGGGTATTCTGAGGATCTTTCTGTAACATTTTGACTCAAAAGAATTCGTGTCAAAATGTTACAGAAAGATCCTCAAAATACCCTGGACAGAGAAGAAAAAAAAATGTAGACATTCAACAATAGTTGAGCATAGAGGAGAACTGGTTTATCAATTCCATTTTGGCTAGAAAATGCAAATACTTTCGTCACATCAAGAGACACAACGGTCTTGAGAGAACGGTGATGGAAGGTATGGTGCAACGGAAATAAAAAAGATCGGATACTTTTTAATACACCTTGTGTGTGTATGTGTGTGTGTGTATGTATGTATATATCATGAGGTGATATGAATTCACAACACATACTGTACCATAATGCCCAGACATTTATCTGCAGGATGGGTGCGTCACGGTTCCTGTGGTACGTCATTCCAACGTTTTCGCTTTGGATATGGGATTTCTTTATTATTTGTTTCTTTTTGTTTGTTGTATGCATCAAACAATATATTTACAGTTGAATGAATACATTTTATCCCCAGATTCATGCATTGTATTCTCAGATTAAAGTACTGTGTTTTCAGATCCATACGTTTTGTCGTCGATCCATACATTGCATTCTCAGATTCATACATAGTACTGTCAGATTAGTCTATTGGGCTGATATATTCATACATTTTATCCTCAGATTCGTATATTGGGCTGATAGATTCATACATAGTACTTTCAGATTCGTATATTGGGCTGATAGATTCATACATAGTACTTTCAGATTCGTATATTGGGCTGATAGATTCATACATAGTACTTTCAGATTCGTTTATTGGGCTGATAGATTTATACATAGTACTGTCAGATTCGTATATTGGGCTTATAGATTCATACATAGTACTGTCAGATTCGTATATTGGGCTGATAGATTCATGCATAGTACTGTCAGATTCGTATATTGGGCTGATAGATTCATAAATAGTACTGTCAGATTCGTATATTGGGCTGATAGATTCATACATAGTACTGTCAGATTCGTATATTGGGCTGATAGATTCATACATAGTACTGTCAGATTCGTATATTGGGCTGACAGATTCATACATAGTACTGTCAGATTCGAATATTTGGCTGATAGATCCATACATAGTACGGTCAGATTCTTATATTGGGCTGATAGATTCGTACATTGTATCCTCAGATTCATGTATTATAGAAGTGTGGTTTTTTGCAATTCTACTGTCTCCCAATCTGTAAATTAGTGTCTGACTTACAAAGATGGAAGAAAATGCAGTGAGGACAGGGTCTGGTAACAGCACGTCATAAAAAGTGGAGGCCTAGCGCAATGACGTCTCAACACGTCATCCCTGACAACACTATCCGGTGTGCGATTACCTTTACTGTGTCTTATATACAGGAAAAGATTCACTGACAACCAGTGATACTAAAAGTTCGCTAAGGCATCTAAGGCTGTTGTCACATCTTAAATTATTGCTGGGGCGTGGTTCAAGGTCTCGTCCAGAGAAGAAGGGGTAGACATCTATCTGCTAGAGTCATACTGGGGGCGGCCTTTTCTGCGCCTTCAGCTGGTCGCGAACTCGTTTTGGCGCTGTGGAATGCCCTATGAAGAACCATATAAGCCAGGGTTTTTTGGTTTAGCCGTATGACATGACCAAACAAAGAAACGGCGACGGTCCAGTGTTTCCTGGTCCAGTCCTCTGACATGACCAAACAAAGAAACGGCGACGGTCAAGTGTTTCCTGGTCCAGTCGTCTGACATGACCAAACAAAGAAACGGCGACGGTCAAGTGTTTCCTGGTCCAGTCGTCTGACATGACAAAACAAAGAAAAGGCGACGTTCAAGTGTTTCCTGCTCCAGTCGTCTGACATGACCAAACAAAGAAACGGCGACGGTCAAGTGTTTCCTGGTCCAGTCGTCTGACATGACAAAACAAAGAAAAGGCGACGTTCAAGTGTTTCCTGGTCCAGTCGTCTGACATGACCAAACAAAGAAACGGCGACGGTCAAGTGTTTCCTGGTCCAGTCGTCTGACATGACAAAACAAAGAAAAGGCGACGTTCAAGTGTTTCCTGGTCCAGTCGTCTGACATGACCAAACAAAGAAACGGCGACGGTCAAGTGTTTCCTGGTCCAGTCGTCTGACATGACAAAACAAAGAAAAGGCGACGTTCAAGTGTTTCCTGGTCCAGTCGTCTGACATGACCAAACAAAGAAACGGCGACGGTCAAGTGTTTCCTGGTCCAGTCGTCTGACATGACCAAACAAAGAAACGGCGACGGTCAAGTGTTTCCTGGTCCAGTCGTCTGACATGACAAAACAAAGAAAAGGCGACGTTCAAGTGTTTCCTGGTCCAGTCGTCTGACATGACCAAACAAAGAAACGGCGACGGTCAAGTGTTTCCTGGTCCAGTCGTCTGACATGACCAAACAAAGAAACGGCGACGGTCCAGTGTTCCCTGGTCCAGTCGTCTGACAGGACCAAACAAAGAAAAGGCGACGGTCAAGTATTTCCTGGTCCAATCGTCTGACATGACCAAACAAAGAAAAGGCGACGGTCAAGTATTTCCTGGTCCAGTCGTCTGACATGACCAAACAAAGAAACGGCGACGGTCCAGTGTTCCCTGGTCCAGTCGTCTGACATGACCAAACAAAGAAAAGGCGACGGTCAAGTATTTCCTGGTCCAGTCGTCTGACATGACCAAACAAAGAAACGGCGACGGTCCAGTGTTCCCTGGTCCAGTCGTCTGACATGACCAAACAAAGAAAAGGCGACGGTCAAGTATTTCCTGGTCCAGTCGTCTGACATGACCAAACAAAGAAAAGGCGACGGTCAAGTATTTCCTGGTCCAGTCGTCTGACATGACCAAACAAAGAAAAAGCGACGGTCAAGTGTTTCCGAAGTTGAATGTAGGCTTATTTTTATAGCAGAGACCACGTTGCAGATGTACTCTTGCGATTGGATGTCCAAGATACGACGCTGATTGTGCATGTGGAAGACCTCAAATCTAATTTTATCGTGTTTGAGCGGTCAAGAAACCGCTCCATAACCTGACGCTCAAAGGCCCAAGCACATACTAGAGCCCGGTCAAGAACCGCTTCATAACCTGACGCTGAAAGGCCCAAGCACACACTAGGGCCCGGTCAAGAACCGCTTCATGACCTGACGCTGAAAGGCCCAAGCACATACTAGGGCCCGATCAAGAAACCTCTTCATAATCTGACGCTGAAAGGCACAAGCAGGATAAAGAGCGGAAGGAAGAAGAAATATATAAAAAGTAAAATAACAATTCGGGTTCTTCTCATAAATGATCATGATAAATATAAATTTTACATATAATTTTCTTCATTATTTATAATACTTCGTCTAATCTCATCTGTCCACTTATTTGATAATCTACGGGGGCAGATGTAGTTTTGTTTCTAGTGTCATCTGTGTAGTTGTTGATATTTTCAATCCATGCTTACGTATCGTTTCCTATTCCGTTCTGTATCTTTTTGTTTACTTTTATTTGGGACATTAACCCTGCTTGCTTAGAGTTCTTCTAATTGTTTTGTATGTTACCTCTAGAGCAGAGTAGACCAGCTGCAGTCTCATGGGTTAAATATGGTCTGCAAATGATTTGTTAGATTTTTTTCTTTGACATGGTCTATTCGACCCAGCTGTAAATGGGTACCTGACTTATGCTGCAAAGCAAAAAAAAGCAGCGAGGAAGGGAACTAATAAAAAGATCATGCTCTGAACAGTCGTCTCTAAAACGTTATCCCAGACGGAAGTATATGAGTTAACCTTGACCTTCTTATTATTATAAATGCGTATGTCGTCATAGCAATCACTTTAGTATAAATAAAATATTTGTAATGATTGGTTCGCAAACTTTACATTATTGGCTCATGTGTGGCTGGCTTGCCTTTGGGTTAAAGCAACTGGCCCACGCTGGTCTGGAAAAGGTTTGGAGTAATGATCGTAAAAGTGGGATAAGGCAGACACTTTTGATTGTTGGTATTGAAGTGACTAGCAATAGTAGAACTAGAATAGCAAGGAGTTGACGGTGGGGGAAAAGATGTAGAAATAGCAGTCGTAGTAACGGCAGAAGAATGGTTAGTTATAGCGCCGGATTTGGATTTTGTGAAGCCCTGCGCTATGTGTCTGACTAGCGTTGTGGAAGGGCACTCGCTTTTCACGACAAAGGTATGGAGTTCAACTCCCACAACCGTCATGCTCCAGTCGGCCTAGCTGTAAATGGTAATCTGGTCTATGATAAAGAAAGCAAAAAAAAGCGATGAAAGGAACTTCCTACCCTACCTCATACAAGCTGTGGCTTAGTATACTGAAGTCTCTAGCAACGTCATTCCCGACAGCAGTCTAATCACTGTGTGACAAAACTATGCAAAGCTTAGGAGACATATTACACCTTAAATTCATCGAGGCTTCTGTGCGATTTTTGAAGCTCCTGCGATTATGAAGCCTTATGATGCCGCTTGTTTATCATATACCTTAATCCTACACTGTTTGTAGTATATTAGCAGTCATACTAGCAACATCAGTAGTGATTGAAGTAAAAGTTGATGTTGTAGCAAAGTTGCAGATATAATTATATTATTAGCGGTACTTGTTATTTCAAGGCTTCCATAACATGCTATCGTTTATCTTGTTACAGATCCCTACGTTAAAATATGGTTGTCGTACGGAGCAACTAGAGTCGAGAAAAAGAAGACAAGTATTAAGATGAAGACCTTGAACCCAACCTACAACGAGTCCTTCATCTTCGGTATTCCCTGGGACAAGGTGCGTGAGGCCAACCTTGAAGTCAGCGTCATGGACTTCGACAAGATTGGGCGCAACGAACTGATTGGTCGAGTCTTGTTAGGATGTCGAAGTGGACCAATGGAAACACGCCACTGGAATGACATGGTGGCCAAACCCAGGCAACAGGTAGCGCAATGGCATTTGTTGAAGGACTGAGAAATGAACATTTTGTGTTTCTAAATTGTTACGTTCATTTAAAATATGTTGGTTATCTATTTTGTTGTTCATAGTGTTGTATGTTCCTTGTGTTCCTTACACATATTCCAAATGTTTTCGGTAATTTGTTTTAATTGCGTATTCAAATTATTGCATTTAGCTAGCCTTACAAGATAGGCGTGGTATTGACGTTAAACTTACATGCCAAAAAGATGTGCAGCGACTTACATTACTGCCACCACCCACTACTTAAACACTAGAACATCAACTTTGAGACTAAACAATCAATGCTAAACTTCCAAATATGTGGACAGGTCCTAATGTTATGACTTGTGTGTATATATTGGCTTGGCTTCGTTCATTCTCAATCTCCCGCTACCAAACACTGAAAGGGCTTAAGTAGCAGAATGTAGTCCAGAGAACGGAATGCTTTGTGTCGTAGTTTACAGCTTGACTGCGATATTTGCACCTTTCGGTCTAACACATCCGACTTCAGCAATCATTTTTTAGTACCGGGTTAGCATTCCTTCTTTGATCCCTTCTCTTTAGCCAGTCTGCCCTGCTGCAGCTTGTTATCCAGGATCACCCCGTGGAGGTGTAGAAGGGTCTTGGCAGCTATGCTTCGCTGACCCTGACGCTTGCAGTCAGCTATGAGTCGCTGACCACTGCAGCTCATGCGCTGCTCAGCATCTTGATCCCGTGTGTGTATATATTGTAGACATATGCTTCACTGGGAGATGAACAAGTTTTACCTCACTGATACCACTGTGAAATGCGGCCTTTGACCTAAGATCAGTACGGGCGAGGATTAAACGTTGGAAATATAATGCTTGTACAAATCTGTCAATGTCATAAGAAGAGTTCGAACAAGAACGAATGATACCAGAAATATTGTGAGAAATTCTTCCTGTGCTAATGAGATCGCTCCGCCAACTCACGTAATTGAAACCTGGTCGATTACCAGTGTACGTCGTAATTATGAAGATCTGGATATAGTACACGAGGAAGCCATGTTGCAGAGGCATAGACAGCATAATAGAAGTCAGACAAAAGACACGTTACGTTTAGGGACACAACCATAGTTCAGCTAGGGGTTGTTTACCTTAGCAAGCGAAGATTGGGTTGGCGGGCTGTGCTGACGTTGTAGCTGGTTCAGTGGGTAGGAAATTGATTCCCAGCACCGTAATGTGCACACAAAAAGCTTGGCGAGACACTACAACACGGTGATTGTGGATCTGGTCACATGACGGATCTGGTCACTTGATGGATATGTGCATTTGTGAATCTGTGCATTTGTGGATCTGGTCACATGACGGATCTGTGTACTTATGGCTCTGGTCACATGATGGGTCTGTGCACTTTTGGCTTTGGTCACACGATTGACCTGTGCACTTGTGGCTCTGGTGGTCACATAACGGATCTGTGTACCTGTTGCTCTGGTCACATGATGCATCTGTGTACTTGCTAGGTCTGTAATTAGATCATCCATTACTTGCTGGCCACGTGACAACTGAGCACGTGATGCAATCCTAAACAACACCCGCTGACCCTGACTAACATGTCTGACCAGTATGTTGTGCCTGACCCTGACTAACATGTCTGACCAGTATGTTGTGCCTGACCCTGACTAACATGTCTGATCAGTATGTTGTGCCTGACCCTGACTAACATGTCTGACCAGTATGTTGTGCCTGACCCTGACTAACATGTCTGATCAGTATGTTGTGCCTGACCCTGACTAACTTGTCTGACCAGTATGTTAGAAATGATCCTGCTAGCATGTCTGATCAGTATGTTGTGTCTGACCCTGACTAACATGTCTGACCAGTATGTTGTGTCTGAACCTGCTAACATGTCTGATCAGTATGTTGTGTCTGACCCTGACTAACATGTCTGACCAGTATGTTGTGTCTAACCCTGACTAATATGTCTGATCAGTATGTTGTGTCTGACCCTGACTAACATGTCTGACCAATATTTTGTTCCTGACCCTGACTAACATGTCTGATCAGTATGTTGTGTCTGACCCAGACTAACATGTCTGACCAGTATGTTGTGCCTGACCTTGACTAACATGTCTGATCAGTATGTTGTGTCTGACCCTGACTAACATGTCTGACCAGTATGTTGTGTCTGACACTGACTAACATGTCTGACCAGTATGTTGTGCCTGACCCTGATCCTGACCCTGACTAACATGTCTGATCAGTATGTTGTGCCTGACCCTGACCGTGACCCTGACTAACATGTCTGATCAGTATGTTGTGTCTGACCCTGACTAACATGTCTGACCAGTATGTTGTGCCTGACCCTGATCCTGACCCTGACTAACATGTCTGATCAGTATGTTGTGCCTGACCCTGACTAACGTGTCTGACCAGTATGTTGTGCCTGACCCTGACTAACGTGTCTGACCAGTATGTTGTGCCTGACCAGACTTTAATTCCCCCCCCCCCCCCCCCCCACTGGGTAGAATTGGCAAAGAGACCTCCATCAAAACGCAGCAAAGTCATTTGTGAAACTCGGCATGGATGGAATAGTGTACTCTACTGTGGTCTCGTGTCTTGTGTGGCGATATCCGAATTGTAATTGAGAACAATATAAAATGTGTTTAGTGTCTAATGTACTTTGTGTATATTATCGTACTCTAATGTATTGCATTATATTGTTCCGTTTTGTTTAATATTATGTTGATATGCATTGTATGATTAAGCCATAACGGTACATTTGCCGTCTGGGATGAAGTGTTAAGATGATATCTTAGCTTTATTATATGAGATGGCTAGCTTCCCTCCATAG
The DNA here is from genome assembly GCA_036924085.1 of Ariolimax columbianus. NCBI lineage: Eukaryota > Metazoa > Mollusca > Gastropoda > Stylommatophora > Arionidae > Ariolimax > Ariolimax columbianus. The sequence continues at coordinate 33,951,307 of JAVGWX010000023.1, forward strand.
CTGGATTGCCGTATCTACCTGTAAGTTGGTACACATGTAAGAGACGAACATTAACACAGTTCTGTGCAACGTTATATTGTTTATTATTCTATCCTTATAGTTGTAATCTCCACATGGAAAGTAGGCTGAAGGTGATCGCTATTGTATTTTGTTTGTTTTTCTGGTAGTACAATCTGGCATACGTTCTCTTGTTCATCTCTCGATGCTATCCTTTGTCTAGCGTTCTTTTCCTCCTTAAATGTTGCCCTCTGCGTGTCATTTCCAGTATGATCTTCAGTATCATTTGATTTTTGATACGGTCTAAATATTGTAACAAAACAGATTCTGATTTCGCTCAATAATTCTATTTTCCCTAACTTCAACAAAACATGATTACGTGTTGTTTCATTTTTCTTTTCACGAAATTTTCCCCATTTGTATATATATACATGGGTGTATATATATATATATATATATATATATATATATATATATATATATATATATATATATATATATATATATATATATATCTTCGGTCTACTTGTGTCGTAAGATGTCGAGTGACCTCCTTTGTTTCACATTGTCTGGCAGACGACAATGCTCTGCTGACTTGCCAGATCAATACCAGTATTTATTACCAAACGTTAGGTTGGTAGTCCCTGGAATATACGATCGCCTATTTTTGGGACTGGTCGTGGTGGAAGCTTAAATTAGAGTAAGGTAGACCCGCAGCCTGTTAGACGCCGTCTACACCACTCCGCTAACCATATAACCTGCACACATGTGTTTGATCTCACCACTCAGAGATCAGGGGAAATTTTTACCGGATGTCTCACATGAAATAATCCCGATGTCCGCCGTGATTTGAACCCGCGACCTCCAACACCCGAGGCGAACACCTTACCGAGAGATATATATGGTGGGTAAGGGTTTATATAGAACACGAAATCAACACCTGACTGGGACTCTCTATATACGCTTGGCTGGCTGCTTGGAGGGAGAACGGAGCGCTTATGGGGATGTCCCTTGTCAGATGATGTTGGTTCCTAGAATCAAGAATTAAGAATGTATATGTATATATCACGCACGCATACACATACACACTTCAAAGGCATTGTCTTCTCTGATCGTTTGATCGTTTACTCATTGTCCATTTTTCTCCTCCATACAGTAAGGACGATTATACATAATATTTAGTTACTTTCATATTTTTAGTTGTTAGTTGTTTGTATTGTATCTAACCTTGTTAGAACAGACCACTTTATTTATTGTACTGTTCTTTTGTACTGAATTATGTTGCATTGTATTTACTTGAATGGGTTATATTGTAGTGACGGTTGTTTTAGACGTGTGTTTGTTCTTCTTTTCTCGGCACAACACGGTCTAGTTTGACTAAACACAATTGACGACTTGATTTGACATCGTTCGTTCTCAATCACCCGCTATCAAGCTCTGACCGTTCTCAATCACCCGCTATCAAGCTCTGACCGTTCTCAATCACCTGCTATCAAGCTCTAACCGTTCTAAATCACCCGATATCAAGCTCTGATCGTTCTCAATCACCCGCTATCAAGCTCTGACCGTTCTCAATCACCCGCTATCAAGCTCTGACCGTTCTCAATCACCCGCTATCAAGCTCTAACCGTTCTCAATCACCCGCTATCAAGCTCTGACCGTTCTCAATCACCCGCTATCAAGCTCTAACCGTTCTCAATCTCCCCCTACCAAGCCCTGAAAAGGGATTTGCAAGTAGCAGAATATAGTCCATAGAATGGAATGCATGGTGTCGTAGTTTACAGCTTAACTGCGATATTTGCACCTTTCGATCCGAATTCAGCCAGCATTTTTGAGTACCGGGTTAACCTTCCCTCTTCGATCCCTTCTCGTTAGCCAGTCTGCTCTGTTGCAGCATGTTATCCAGCATCACCGCGTGGAGGTGTAGAATGGTCTTGTCAGCTTTTATTTGCTGGCACTAACGCTAGCAGTCCAGCTATGCGTCGCTGACCGCTGCAGCTCGTGCGCTGCTCGGCGTCTTGACCCCACTAAAAACAATTAAAGCAGCTTGTCCTACATTTGTATATTCGTCAATCTTCGGTCTCTACCAAAAAGTCTGGGAGCTCTCTCGTATTATTCTTCAGGTCTATTGTGTCTACTGGATGGGATAGCGAGCCCTATCCACAACTCTCGCTAGTCTGACGACTAAATTACTCATCAACGATTGGATATAGTGGCTTTCTTGTTTTGTAATTTACAGTTCCTCACCAGATGGCTCCACATTACCCACAATCCTTAGCATGTACGAGCCGCACTGATAAGTGTTCAATCAAAGTTCCTGGGTTACGTATCATGATGTAGCATGTCCTTTGTAGAACGTCGCTCCCATCACAATCTGTCTGAAAGAAACGTTTCTCTTCCAATCATCAACAACTTGCCCTGGTATAGGCTCCTGACGTTCCATGTACCAATGCTTAGTTTTGTTTTTAGTCCCATTACGTAATAAACTAAATATATGTTCTGCTGACGAATGCACCGCTACTTCGAAAATGGCACCTGAACATCTGCTACAAAATTGCCCGACATACGAGGACCAGAGAAAGCACATGTGGCCATCACCAGTGGCAAGACTAGACAAGCTATATGGCAGTGTCGACAGCCTCAGGATGACTGCTGCTTTTTTTTTTAAGCAAATGCAGTTCGACGTCTGACATCGTCCGAAAAAGAAGATATTTTGTTGGTATACATTTTTTAAATTAAAGGTTCATTGCTAATTCTCGCTTACTGATTTCAACGCTTCAGTATTTACTGAAGTGGTCAAGTCGTTTGCCTTGTGTTCAGACGGTCTAGGTTCGAATTCGAGCTGGAAAGGTCGGTTCATGATGGCACATTTTTTCGTAGATCCCTCGGTTCATTGCTAGAGGGATTCCTGGGTTCATTGCTATAGGGATTCCTGGGTTCATTGTTAGAGGGATCCCAGGGTTCATTGCTAGAGGGATTCCTGGGTTCATTGCTAGAGGGATTCCTGGGTTCATCGCTGGAGGGATTCCTGGGTTCATCGCTGGAGGGATCCTTGGGTTCATCGCTGGAGCTACACATTTCCCGTTTTGTGCGATGCTCTTGGCAGGCAACATCCCCTTCTGTGGAGAAAGACTGAGGCATATGGAGAGAGTGAGGCATATGGGGAGAGACTGAGCCATATGGGGAGAGACTGAGCCATATGGGGAGAGACTGAGCCATATGGGGAGAGACTGAGCCATATGGGGAGAGACTGAGCCATATGGGGAGAGACTGAGGCATATGGGGAGAGACTGAGCCATATGGGGAGAGACTGAGCCATATGGGGAGAGACTGAGGCATATGGGGAGAGACTGAGCCATATACGTTGAGACACGCGGGGATGAAGTCTAGCCCTTGCTTATAACCTGTAATGTTGTTACTGATCCTGGCATAGCCACACAAAAAACAGCTAAGATGGTTGCATAGACCATGCTGGCTTGTGCGTCACCTGGCTTGGAACTTCTATCTTCAACACCTGTTCCTTGGCGAAGAGTGTTCTATCCCACACCCTCCCGAACCCCTTCTAGCTGGAGGCCTTTACTTCGCCTTAATATCGTTTGCTGTCGTTGTTGTTGCTAATGCCACTCGTACTAGAATTTAGTACATTTGGCTATTTTCTTTTGTAGCAGGTTTCAATGGTTCTCTTCACACACAGAGGCATACTTAATAAAACCGGGCTCATCCTGTGTGTAATTCAATGCGATGTTACTCAGTAAGCTCACAATAAAATGGACCCCAGTCTGGACCCCCACCTCGTTAACCAGTCTACCACGAAACATTCTGTTTTCAACAGTACGTTTAACCTGACACTGACGTTAGTACCTGGACTTGGTCAGTACGTTTCACCTGACACTGACGTTAGTACCTGGACTTGGTCAGTACGTTTCACCTGCCACTGACGTTAGTACCTGGACTTGGTCAGTACGTTTCACCTGACACTGACGTTAGTACCTGGACTTGGTCAGTACGTTTCACCTGACATTGACGTTAGTACCTGGACTTGGTCAGTATGTTTCACCTGACATTGACGTTAGTACATGGACTTGGTCAGTATGTTTCACCTGACATTGATGTTAGTACCTGGACTTGGTCAGTACGTTTCACCTGATATTGACGTTAGGACCTGGACTTGGTCAGTATGTTTCACCTGACATTGACGTTAGGACCTGGACTTGGTCAGTATGTTTCACCTGAGATTAACGTTAGTTCCTGGAATTGGTCAGTGTGTTTCACCCGAGATTAACGTTAGGAACCGGACTTGGTCAGTACGTGTCACCTGACATTGACATTAGTTTCTGGACTTGGTCAGTATGTTTCACCTGACACTGACGTTAGTACCTGACCTTGGTCAGTACGTTTCACCTGACATTGACGTTAGGACCTGGACTTGGTCAGTATGTTTCACTTGAGATTAACGTTAGTACCTGGAATTGGTCAGTATGTTTCACCTGACATTGACGTTAGTACCTGGAATTGGTCAGTATGTTTCACCTGATATTGACGTTATTATCTGGACTTGGTCGGTATGTTTCACCTGACATTGACGTTAGGACCTGGACTTGGTCAATATGTTTCACCTGATATTGACATTATTACCTGGACTTGGTCGGTATATTTCACCTGACATTGACGTTAGGACCTGGCCTTGGTCAGTATTGTTCACCTGACATTGACGTTGGGACCTGGACTTGGTCAGTATGTTTCACCTGATATTGACGTTAGGACCTGGACTTGGTCAGTATGTTTCACATGAGATTGACGTTAGTACCTGGACTTGGTCAGTATGTTTCATCTGACATTGACGTTAGGACCTGGACTTGGTCAGTATGTTTCACCTGAGATTGACGTTAGTACCTGGACTTGGTCAGTATGTTTCACCTGACATTGACATTCGCTTCCAAATAGTGACGATAAAGAAATGTATTACAAATACGTGTTATGTGTTTTTTGTTTTGTTGTTTTTGTGTTTTTATAATTGCGATAACTATTATAACGTTTCATTGCTTTGTATTTTGTAGAAATATTCCTTGAATTAAAAGTTTATCTTTATTGCATTAGGAAGGGAGCATATAAGTAGGGCAGTGGACGAGCTCTCGCTTTTAACTGCAAATGTAGTAGGTTAAACTCCCAGGTGACCCAGTGGTAAAAGGGGTACCTGGTTTACTGTGAAGACATGTACTGGCCGCTTCACTCATTAAAAAAACGTAGGCCTAGTTCAGTGAGCTCTCTAACACTTCATTCCTGACAGCAGTGTATGTTACGTGACTACGTTTACCAGTTTTCTGTCAATCACAGAATGATCTCAATTTACACTTATCTTAATTTACGCGTGCTCTTCATGCACGTAACTTTAACGTAAATCAATATAGCTATCCTCCTATGTTCACTCTAACAATCTGTGCTCTTGCACATGACCGCAGAAAATAGTCCGCCGCTCACGAATTATTACGTGTCGCATAGAAACAAAGCCCAAGCAGACGGAGCGGTAATTTGGTCATCTGGAAGGAGACGGCCCGGTAGTTTGGTCATCTGGAAGCAGACGGCCCGGTAGTTTGGTCATCTGGAAGGAGACGGAGTGGTAGTTTGGTCATCTGGAAGGAGACGGAGCGGTAGTTTGGTCATCTCAATAGAGTGCTAACTGATCAACTTTCTCTGCCAACTTACAAGGCCAGACTGCCCGGCTTGCGAGTGAGAGGGCGACCGAGTGAATGGTGGATACAACAACGTAAAGATGGTTGTCCAGCGAACGGATTGACGATGTCTGAAACGACACATCAGCCCCAAGACTTCGACCTGACTTAGGGCTCCCAATGGTGCCAATCAGAGTACAAATGCACCGATAACTAACAAAATAACAGATATTAAGAAAATTTTTCTAGAATGTTTATGGTCAAGATAGAATTAGTATATTATTGTTTGTAATAGTAATATGCAATTAATTTTGTTAACAGTTTATGAAAACAATTGAATGATTTTGGTGTTTTCTGTTGTATATTTCAACAGACGTGTTTAATTGCATGTCTGTCTCAACTGCTTAAAACTGCACACGAGTTTGGTCACAAAATGTTTCCATAAGGGCTTTAAATTTGTACATACGCGTCGCCAATACTTCAAGAAAAAAAGTCTTGTATCTGCTTAGAGTGACGTTTGTTGTTTAGTACGTCAAGCCACAACGATGTCAGGTTGTGTCCCTTTCAATGAGTGTTCTCCACCTGCCAACTACACCAATGGTCCTAACTGAGGCACACCTGGGGTTGTTAATTAGATGGGTTGCGTTTCACTGTGTTCTGTGCCAGGAGGACCTGTCCATTCGTCTTCAGCACACACGTGTTCAGTGCTGCTTCCCGTGGCTGTCCACAACCCACCTGCAAGGCCACAGATGTGTGTTGTCAGAAACCGACTGTTCTCCCAGTCAATATCCCCCAGTTATTACCCCTTGTCACGAAATGGGACCAGGGAACTTGAGACATTCTAGCATGAAAGTCATATCCTACGTTTTACATATTTTTGTAGGTCAAGGCAAACAAAAAATCGATTTTACAAATAATTGAACCACAGATCATTGAACATATTTTATTGTTATTGTTTGGAGTTGTTGTTGCTGTTGTTGTTGTTGAATGCTCACAATGTGATCTATTTTGTGCGCTCTGATAAGAACGTTAGTTGACCTCCAACCCCGAGTGTGCAGATGAAAGTTAACCGATGTTCTTCTTCTTCTTCTTCGTTCGTTCTCAATCTCCCACTACCAAACCCTGAAAGGGCTTAAGTAGCAGAAAGTAGTCCAGAGAACGGAATGCGTTCTGTCGTAGTTTACAGCTTGACTGCAATATTTGCACCTTTCGGTCCAACACATCCGACTTCAGCAATCATTTTTTGAGTACCGGGTTAGCATTGCCTCTTCGATCCCTTCTCATTAGCCAGTCTGCCTTGCTGCAGCCTGTTATCCAGGATCACCGCGTGAAGGTGTAGAAGGGCCTTGGCAGCTGTGATTCGCTGGCCCTGACGCTAGCAGTCAGCTATGGGTCGCTGACCACTGCAGCTCATGGGCTGCACAGCGTCCTGATCCAAACCGATGTACACCAGGTGACTGTGTTTTGCTTGGCTTCATCTGCGTGTCGATCACTACTACAGTGATTCCTATACCTCGTTAGCCAGACTTCCACGGAACAGGCTGTTGCCGGGCATAACCACGTGGGAGTGACGTAGGGGTTTCTTGGTCAGTATATTTTGGCAGACTTGGTAGTAAGATGTGGAATAGACAAGGGATCAGAACTTTAAAACATGAAGATCTACGCTGCAGTTATTCTACCTACCGTTTTATATATGAGTGAGACTTGGATCGTCTATAGTCGCCATGTCAGGAAATGAAACCACTTCCATCTGGGCTGCCTGTGGAAACGGCTGAGGATGTCCAGTATACACACCATAATATGTGCAACACAGCTGAGATAGGCTAACGATGTGGTACTCATGTTGGATCAACGTCTACCAAAAGAGTTGCTCTATAGTGAACTCCAAATTGGCAAGAGAGCAAGCGGTGGGCAGCGGAAAAGGTTGTAGGACACACTTAAGAAATCACTGATCCAGTGCGGTATTAACCACGATGACTGGGGAAGAGTCGCCACCACTCGTGCCGACTGGACAGCACTATTGCTGAGGGTGTTCAGAGACATGAGGCATCAAGAATAGATGAAGCTATCCAGAGACATGAGGAATCAAGAATAGATGAAGCTATCCAGAGACATGAGGCATCAAGAATAGATGAAGCTATCCAGAGACATGAGGCATCAAGAATAGATGAAGCTATCCAGAGACATGAGGCATCAAGAATAGATGAAGCTATCCAGAGACATGAGGCATCAAGAATAGATGAAGCTATCCAGAGACATGAGGCATCAAGAATAGATGAAGCTATCCAGAGACATGAGGCATCAAGAATGGATGAAGCTATCCAGAGACATGAGGCATCAAGAATAGATGAAGCTATCCAGAGACATGAGGCATCAAGAATAGATGAAGCTATCCAGAGACATGAGGCATCAAGAATAGATGAAGCTATCCAGAGACATGAGGCATCAAGAATAGATGAAGCTATCCAGAGACATGAGGCATCAAGAATAGATGAAGCTATCCAGAGACATGAGGCATCAAGAATAGATGAAGCTATCCAGAGACATGAGGCATAAAGAATAGATGAGGCTATCCAGAGACATGAGGCATAAAGAATAGATGAGGCTATCCAGAGACGATCGGTCCGCAGGTCTGCTCACATTAACCCTTCTTCAATCCTAGGGGTAGGGGGTCTCCTCTTTCCTTGTACTAAATGGGACAGATAACTCCGGGCTCCGATTGGCTTATCATACGAACAGTGAATGTTGACAAGGTGTTCTTATCGATAAGGCTGAACGAATAACATTTTGCCTGACCCTGACTAACATTGTCCGATCAGTATGTTTTGCCTGACCCTGACTAACATTGTCCGATCAGTGTGTTTTTGCCTGACCCTGACTAACATTGTCCGATCAGTATGATTTGCCTGACCCTGACTAACATTTTCCGATCAGTATGTTTTGCCTGACCCTGACTTACATTTTCCGATCAGTATGTTTTGCCTGAGCAGACATGAGTTTCCTCCCCCTTTCTTGTTGAGGTAACCATGAACGTACAGAGCGTAAGATATAGGTGACAATTACGTTGAAAGGATGTCGCTTTTACAGGTGAATCATGGTCAGGCAAAAGATGCTGACCAAGATCTTAACCCCCCCCCCCCCCCGCCCCCTCCCGGTCACATTTACGTACGTCTTCCTGGAAACGGACCGATTTCTCATCAGCCTGGGTAACGAAGTGGGAAATAGACGTGATCCACATAGCAGTGAGCGACATAAGATGAAGCCAAGCATAGCACAACAATCTGGAGGACTCAGGTCCGCCTTCATCAGCACGCTCGGGATGTAAGGAAAGCTACTGCAACCCGCTACTTACCGCCCATTTCATGGAGCACAAAACAGTAATCTTAGTTATTGCGGACATTCAGCAACAACAACAACAACAAAAATGTTATGTGTAAAAATTTAAAACTTCTTCAAATGTTCTGTCGAAAGAATCATTGACTTAACTGCAGGTGAAAACATGACATTAATTTTTGATTAATTTTATTTGCTGAAATGTAATTGTGAGTTACCTGAAATGAGAATTATTAGTGGGGATTTTTTCTGCATAGAAAAGGTGGACATTCTGTGTTGTCTTGTAAAGAAAGGTATGTATTTGAACACATTTTTTTCAGCTTGAATAACTGAAGTATTTCAACAGTAAAACCAAAGTCAAGTTTTTTAACTTTTTGACCTGGGAGTTTTGTCCAGCTCTGTATTTCGACATTGCCGGCGTACACCCAGATTACAACAAAGCATTGATTATTATTTCAATTTCCAACGGACCAGATAAAATATTGTGGCGGAAAGCATGTAGCTAATGGACTGTAGTTTGAAGGCTTCTGGTGTATACCGGAGGATTCCTTGGCGAAGTAGTTAAACCGTCGGCTTCGTGATCATGCGGTGTGGGTTCGACTCCGGACTCCGCCGTCTTTTTCACAGGTGCTTGATGCGGAGTCCTCTGCATCCCGTAGTCGCCCCCTAGTCGTCTTGTCCTTGACTTGGCACTGGGGTCGGGCGGCTCGAGACGTGAGAGTGAGGATAAAAAGTAGCGCAGTTAATCCTTACAAAAGTAGCGCTAGCAAATAAATTATACCATCATCGTCTGCGATGAACTGCGGCCTTTATCTTTACTTTTACCTGGCGTATACCAACCTGATTATGGAGACATGATCTTCAATTCAGTTAGTGTTGGTACTTCCTGTTTGCACCCGACTGAAGCAGGAGTGGAGAATGTTGTCTTGCACAAATTGATATTTTCCCGCGCTGCTATCTTCGGCTTCCTGTTAAATGTCACGGGCTGTAATGTAAGCACATATTCTTCATTATTTGTTAGTGTCCATCGCGGCTGTGTCATTGTATCTTAGACTGTTCACCTTCTGTTAAGGAAGACAGTTTCTGTCAATCACATCCAATCATATTTGGTTATAACAAACTGTGGGAACCATTCACAAATATTCGATAAGCACCACTTAACGTTTGTGTGAAGCTGAAAAACCCACTTCCTGATAAAGGGGAACCAGGTAGGATGGTAAACTTGTTGCGTCAATGTCGGGCTGTGATGATGTTGCACGTAATTTGCATAAAGCGTATGCGGTCATTAATGCATCGTTTTATTTTTCATTCGCTTTCCTTTAAATAAGGGAAGTTGGAAACATCGAGATAGTGAATTTAAACAATGTAATGTTGTCACTGGCTCCGCCACAAAGACCAGTATTTTCCTGCCCTGGAAAACAGATTTACAAATAACAGATAAGAAAGGGAAGTAATAGGAGTCCCGAATTCGAACCACGAGCTTCCAGGTGACGAACAGCCTCGTTACAACCCTCGTCACAACCCTCGTCACAAGAGAAAGATTAGTTAACCAGCCAGTCTACTCTAAAAAAAATATGTCGCAATTAACCAAAATATCTTCTCTATGGCGAATTACAGTTGGGGAAACGGTCTCGGGGACGACCACTACTTCGGTACAAGGATGTATGCAAGCGGGATATGAGTGATGCAGGCATCGATTTGGAATCATGGGAACAGGACGCCATGGATCGTGTTACGTGGAGGGTTCAAGGTTAAGCATGGAATACAGACAGAGGAGATACTGATTGCTGATTGGTTAAAGACTCATTCATTCATTGGGTTTTTTTCGTCTTGTCAGACGATAGTAATTATGCTATTGGCACAAATCCTTGGCAGAAATATAGAGACCATGTGTTGCCCGTGCAGGATGGTCCCTTTCTCGGTCTCCCGTGTTTGCTCCAAGGGAAAGGTGATACCAAAACATTTGGAACAAGGCAAGCTGTAGAAGCTGCCGGATCAGCAGAGCAACGCTCTATCTGTTCGCCTGTCGCTGCTTCACTCCTGGACCAGTCACCAACCAAGGCTAAGGGCCTAGTCTGCCCTGCCACAACACTCAGTCGAGGTTGTCTTTCCTCGCTCTAAGATAAGACATTGTATCCTCTTGCGTGTGCTCCTTCGTACATCGTCGGTTGTCAGGTTTGGTAGACGCCGACCAACTTTCAGAGTTTTCAAAAACAGGTTGCAAAGCCACATCTGACAAAACCCAACAAGATACGCCAGTATCTTATCTGCAAGGCTTCAGATAGTTTGAAATCAGTTTTCCTTCTCCTAGATGAGCTGCATTCCTAGGCTTTCGAGCCCCATATGTTACAGACTCAGCATTTGATAAACCACGCCACACCATGGGATGTTCCAAACAGTCCTGACTTTCCTTGCACACACTGAGAAAGCACAACTTACTATCGTCTGACAAGACAGGAAGAGCCAATGATGAATGAACTAACTAATCCTTTCCCCATTCATAGCTCGTGACTATGGAATATAAGCCGAGTTCGATCCAGACATATTTAGACTCCATTACTTCCTCACTGCCCTACCATCACGCATAGACCATACATTTAAGCTTCTGTTTCAGACAAACATTCACTCAACGGAGGGAATTTTAAATTTTGAAAAGGATAAAGGAAGGTAATATGAATGTCTGAACACAGTCGTTTGGTCATTTGGACAGTTTTGTTTATTTTTGTGACAGTTACTTGGCCGGATGTCTGAATATGTTGACTCATCTCTATCCTGTAGCAAGACGCTTTCATGAATGAAGGTCCACGGTTCGAATCCGGACTGCCTATTACTTGACCTTCTAGTCTGTCGTTCGTTATGTATATTTCCCCAGTGTAAGAAAATACTTGACTTCCGGTGGCTGTCACAGACAAACAAACTGATTACAAATACTTGACTTCCGGTGGCTGTCACATACAAACAAACTGATTACAAATACTTGACTTCCGGTGGCTGTCCCATACAAACAAACTCTCACTCTCACTACCAAACCCTGAACGTTCTCTCACTCTAGCAGGTTACTAGATCTTAACTACATTCTTTCTTACACCTTTCATTCCTTAACTCACAATCCTAATTAAAACACTACCACTTACTGGAACTGCAGCAGGAATACGGGAATGTGTATGTCCCAAACACCACATCGTCATTATAGGCACGTTAGTCTCTATAGACCATGCGCGTGGCGCCTCCCACAGACATGCCACCCACACCAACACGTACCACTCCCACAGACATCTCACCCACACCAACACGTACCACTCCCACAGACATCTCACCCACACCAACACGTACCACTCCCACAGACATCTCACCCACACCAACACGTACCACTCCCACAGACATCTCACCCACACCAACACGTACCACTCTCACAGACATCTCACCCACACCAACACGTACCACTCTCACAGACATCTCACCCACACCAACACGTACCACTCCCACAGACATCTCACCCACACCAACACGTACCACTCCCACAGACATCTCACCCACACCAACACGTACCACTCCCACAGACATCTCACCCACACCAACACGTACCACTCTCACAGACATCCCACCCACACCAACATGTACCACTCCCACAGACATCTCACCCACACCAACACGTACCACTCCCACAGACATTCCACCCACACCAACACGTACCACTCCCACAGACATCCCACCCACACCAACATGTACCACTCCCACAGACATCTCACCCACACCAACACGTACCACTCTCACAGACATCCCACCCACACCAACACGTACCACTCTCACAGACATCCCACCCACATATCCCACCCACATACACATATCCGACCCACACGCTTTTCTCTAGTCTATCCTTGGCCCTTATCTCTACCAGTACAAAATAAATTTACTTTAAATCCGAAAGCTCCATTCAGTTCAGTTCAGTTCAGTTTAGTTCAGTTCATCCCGTAGCCCATCAGGTCGTTGAGGCACACATGAAGACACTCCCAAAATCCCTCGCCAACCCTCTCTGTCTGTCGCCGCCTGACGTATCTCACCGGGACGAAGGCCTGACCACTCAGTGATGTTGTCCAACCATCCCTTCCTTGGACGTCCTCGCCCTCTCTGTCCCGGTACGGAACCAAAGAGTATCGAGTTGGGAATTCCGTTGGACCTCACGACGTGCCCGCACCAGGCCATCTTTCGTCTTTTGATAGCTGTGAACAGATCTTCAAAAGGACCAATAGCGTCTTCAACTCTCTGACGGATTTTGACGTGACACGCAACAACAACAAATTCTGAAAAAAAGTTTAAATTGTAGCTTACTAGAAAGAGTTGTTGATTGCTAAGCATAAATGAAACAATGTTTATTTCTTTTATTCGTCCAGCAGATGTATTTGTTAAGTTGTCGTTTTCTGTTTCACATTATACTTAGTTAGTGCTCTCTGCGTTCCTCTCGTTGTGCTCGATGTTAAGACATCGATCTGTTCAAATTATATCTACATTTTTTTTTAGTTTCTAATTGATCATTGGTGTCCAGTGTTGTTGCATGTCCTTGTTAATATCTCCGTAGAGATAGCAAGACCACTTGATAATGCCAACTGGAAGTAGTCAAAAGGTATGAAGTATGTCAGAGTACTACTTGATAATGCCAACTGGAAGTAGTCAAAAGGTTTGAAGTATGTCAGAGTACTACTTGATAATGCCAACTGGTAGTAGTCAAAAGGTTTGAAGTATGTCAGAGTACTTCAATAATCGAGAATGATGCCGGCTTTGGTGAAAATGCTTACAAAATCACACGGAAGAAATAATAGTATAACAGGTGAAAAATGTAACATACCTGAGTCACATAAAATCAGCAGATGTCAAAAGAGACACTGGAATCCAAAACAGATGTAACAAAACCAGCCAAACCATTGAACAAATGTACTTGACAATGGATACAACATGAACGCTATTCAACACAAAATGCCTACCCACATTGTGCCATTAGGGCCAGAATTGGACATTGACAAACAAAGACAAAAGAAAACATCGTAATAACAGAAGTGAAATGCAAACGCGGAATCCTTGGGAGTAACAAGAATGGATAGCATCAGAAACGATTATATTAGGAAACACGTATGTACAACAAGTGCTAGACCCCATCAAGAGACAAGTAGGTACAACACCAGTGCTAGACATCAAGAGACAAGTAGGTACAACACCAGTGCTAGACATCAAGAGACAAGTAGGTACAACACCAGTGCTAGACATCAAGAGACAAGTAGGTACAACACCAGTGCTAGACATCAAGAGACAAGTAGGTACAACACCAGTGCTAGACCTCATCAAGCGACAGCAAACCAAAGATTCCTGATAATTATAAAGACCATAATTGTATGTGTGTTATTACCGAGTTGATACAGCCAAAACTGCTTTCAAAAACAACGTGGCAAAGAGAAAGAAAACAAGAAAAGCTAAGTATACATTTATGTGTGTACCACTCTAAGTCATATATAATCAGGCATGACTGAAAGGGCTATTATACTTTTCCATCTCATGACTGAAAGGGCTATTATACTATTCCATCTCATGACTGAAAGGGACTATTATACTATTCCATATCATGACTAAAAGGGACTATTATACTATTACATCTCATAAGAGATTATTCATCAGCTGGACATGGAGTTGGTTACTGTAGAAACCATTCCATTAAAATGTCAACAGAATTGATGACTTGACAAGTATTTGTTGTAGACCTATGCTCCAGCGGGAACTGAAACGGTTTTAATTGTTGTATTTATGTATATTGAATGATATTACTTTGTTTATATTGATTGATATTGACTGATTGATTTAACTGTTCATTCCAAGTGAAGTAAAAGATCAATACTATAGCTATCTGCTTCTCAGGTAGTGTGTATCCTAGCGTTGGTTTTTCATTATATTGCTAGTCCCATTGAGCACTCTCGTTAGTTGCCTTTTATGACATGTTATATTGTATTATTATGCTCAACCCGGGTACCACATGTGTGGGGAGCTCGCGTATATTAGAATCCATGTATCCCCCTCCTGAGAAGAGAGCGACACGTAGATAAAGACAAACATAGCATCAGACAACCTGGAAGACTACAGTCCACTTTCATCAACACGCTCGGGATGTGTGGAAAGCTACTACAACCCACCAACTTCTTCGATCAACTGATTATATGCTTCTAGGTCTGCGAGGTTCGCGAAGGAGACTGCGATTCATGTCCCTCAGAGCTTTTCTAGCATGGTCACTCCCAGGCCAGAATCTCTTTGGTCTGCAAAGGTGGGGCAATCCTACGTGATATGTTCTGGTGTTTGTTTGGGTGCTCCGCAATCGCATGTGTCGGTGTCTCTGAGACTGGATCTGTGGAGGTGGACCATGTGTCTGCAATGTCCCGTTCTAAGACTGGTTATGTGGAGGTGGACCATGTGTCTGCAATGTCCCGTTCTAAGACTGGTTCTGTGGAGGTGGACCTTGTGTCTGCAATGCCCCGTTCAGAGTCTGAACATCTTTGTATGCTCATCTCTGCCAAGTTTGTCTATGCTATCATTTTCTGGTATGTGCTTTTTGTACTGGTCTCTCCCTTCCGTCATCATGGATCGTTTCATAATTGTCTTTACTTCTTGATAGCTCTGTGGAAGACGAGTCTGTTTACCGCCACTTCTGACCTTTGCCAACTCATTTGCCATCTCGTTCCCAAGGATCCCACAGTCGGCCAGAATCCACTGTAGAAAAAAATTGTTGCTTTTTGTGGGGACAGTAACCCAATGTTGTATTTTATTTTGTGTGAATCTTATTTTGTTTGGGGGTTGAGATGGCTCTGTGTATGCTCCTGGAGTGACCGTTGTCCTTGCAGTTGTGTTTTGTCTGAGCTACTACTGCAACCCACCATATAACGCCCCCTTTTAGGGCACACAACAGATTCAACTTACTTTTCATGTGTTTGAACAGAACATTCTAGATAAATGAGGTCAAAGCTACCAGAATTTAGATATCTTTTTAATGAACTGTTAATAACGCGAGACGTGGAAGCCTGTGTTTTGTTATTAAGTGTGTCAGTGCTTGAATTCAGCATTGGTCAATTTGTGCGTGCGCGCTTGTATGTATTGGTTTTTATGGTAGACTTTCTTTAATGGATGCGTGTGTACAATAGAAGGATTGACGTGGTATGATATATGTGGAACTGTTGGAAAGATTCAGACAAATATCAGTGAAGTATGAGGTGAGGAGAAGACGATGGCGTTAAATAGGACACTGAGCTAAAGAGAATCTCCAGGCAACCTTAGTTCATGATGAGAGTTCGTCAGACTGTTAAAATCAACGAGCGAATACAGGAAGAAAAACAAGTCAGTATATTTCTTTAACTACGGTACGTTTTTCGGTACCAGCTTTTGAATGATCTGTCCAGGATAAGTCAAAATGTTGATAAATTAACAGGTGTCACTAGTACAGACTGTGTACACAATGTCAGATCTCTAAGTTATGGGAAAGTTGGTTCAAATAGGAGAAATAGAAGTCCATGGACACAAATGACAGGCATGTCAGGGTTCATTAGAAGCCTGTAAACAGATGTCAGACCCAAATAAGGAAACAGCTGAAAGAATTACTATAATATATCTGTTTTGGAATCCCCGTGGCAGAAGAAATATAGGAAGGCCAAAATACACATTTGGGAGAGAGCTGGAGATAACATGGTAAGACTTGAACAACGGCACAGGACAGTGGGATTTTGCATGTATTTGATGAAAACCTCTGCTCCACAGGGATTTGAATTGTTTTTGTTGATAATTGCGATATTCAAGTTCATGTACGTATTTATATAAACTATATTTCTGAAAGTCTGTATATATGTCTGAAAACGCCATAGCTCGCGAACGGAAAGTTATCAGGCTGTCATTTTCATGAACATTCTTTGGCCGATGTGTAGATAAGTGCAACGTATATCAAGTTGCTATGTATTTCCCTTCACGGGTTATCGGCATATGATTATTTCTCTAAACATGTGTAATTTAAATGTTTAGTCTAGCAAGATTCAGGACCACATAAATTACAACACTACGAGAGTTTTCTCTTTAATAATGTGTCATGAGGGATTCCAACTTGGTGGTTGAAATTCATTTCTATTGTTTCCTTCACAAGTTATGGGCATACAATTATATGGTTGCACTTAAGAATACTGTTTGCCGGCAAATACTGACACGGCGAATTGGCACCATGGATTGACATCATAACAGGTTTTTTTAAAAACAAAATTAAAAAATTATTGATTTCCTTCTTTTAAACTGTGTGAAAATTGTTGGATCCATTTGTTTCTACTGTCGAAGCCGAATTGAGTGTATTCAAAAAATGGTGTACTAAAGCACATGTCTATATATATATATATATATTTATATATATATATATATATATATATATATATATATATATATATATATATATATATATATATATATATATATATATATATATAAAATCAGGCTATTATAACAAACAGTATTGAAACTAATATATATGAACTGTCAAATGTGTAATATTCTGTAGATTATGCTTGTATATTGATTGTTTATGCAACTATGTAACCTCGCTATCGTATGTCTCCTCGTCTGAGTTTTGTGGGCTTTTTTTATGTGGGCCCTGTGGGGGTCAGGTCCACTGTGACTTCCGATGTTGTAATAAAGGTGATGTAGAAGGATAAATCCTATTTCTGCCAACCTACTCCTGTCAAATGAAGTGCATGAGAAAGCGCTGACGTAAC
This sequence comes from Ariolimax columbianus, assembly GCA_036924085.1. Lineage (NCBI taxonomy): Eukaryota > Metazoa > Mollusca > Gastropoda > Stylommatophora > Arionidae > Ariolimax > Ariolimax columbianus. The sequence goes on from JAVGWX010000023.1 coordinate 33,969,080, forward strand.
AGTAAGTTTCCCTCAAGAAGACTAGAACAAGGTCAAGAGTTAAACATGAGAACAATGACAGATTTTTATGTTTTAATTAATTAATTTTTTTTTTGCGTTCGCCTCTTTTCTCTATTTTTCAAGGCGATGTGCGTTGCACTGTTTTTATTTTGCGCCTGTCGACCCAGTGCAACCGACTTCGGCATTCATTTAATGTAAGGGTCTGCTTCCTCCATTTTAACAACAAAACCAGTACCTACTTTTATAAACGTGTGCGGCACAAAACAGAAGGATGGCAATTATATAAGATCACTCACGTGGAACGGAGGGAAAGTAGCAGGCAGATATCAGTGGAACAAGACATGAAACGTTATTTGTATCTTTGCCCAGGTGGTTTGTTAAGAGCAGCTATAGATGGCGCCTACTCGACTGCGGGTCTACTTAGCTCTAGTATTTGAGCCTGTTAAGATGGGCTCGCAAATCGTTTGAAACCAGCCTCCAAGAAACTGGTTGTATACAGACTCTTTTAGAGTCTTCTAAAGTAGTACAAAGACGTGAAGTTGAGTTAAGACAACGCTGTCGTTTAATATGGCTTGACTTGGTTTCATTCGTTCTCAATCTACCGCTACTAAGCTCTGGAAGGACGTTAAGTAGCAGAATGTAGTTCAGAGAACGGAATACATTGTGTTGTAATTTACAGCTTGACTGCGATACCTGCACCTATCGATCCGACTTCAGCAGGCATTTTTATAGTACCGGGTTAGCATTCCCTCTTCGATCTTTTCTCTTTAGCCAGTCTGCTCTGTTACAACCTGTTATTCGGGATAACCGCGTGGAGGTGTAGAAGGGTCTGGTTCGCTGGCCCTGACGCTTTGGGTCGCTGACCGCCGCAGATCCTTCGCTATTTAGCGTCTTGTTAAATATTATACTCATTCAGGAAATCAAATTATAGCATTACTAGCAAGTCTCTGTTCTAGAGTACCCATGGCAAGAGCAGCATAAGGAGACCATAACACACACGGAGATGTTAATGTTTTCCATCACAAGTGATGAAGACCACTCTCTTTGCTCAGCCGTCTGGACGGTCTTTTCTCTTGCTGTGTCCTTGCTGAAATGGGTGACTTGCGCGGTGATTTGGATTAAAGTGAGGAAGCAGCTGCGCCTTTTGTCAACCTCACTCTCTGGTCCTGAGCTACATTTGACCAGTAGCAAGACATTATCGAGACGACTGAAGATAGCACATGATTTAGCTTTTTTTCTCAGGTTTACTCCCGAAGCCTTTCCCGTAAACAGGTATCCACAAGGCAACGGAGAGGTGGGGGGGGGGGAATGGTGTGTGTGACATCTAACGTTGTGTGTCTTGCCTTTCCCATAACCGCAGGTCGTAGGGACATCACTCAGCGTGTGAGTGAGTCTAGAGGTCGTAGGGACATCACTCAGCGTGTGAGGGAGTCTAGAGGTCGTATGGACATCACTCAGCGTGTGAGTGAGTCTAGAGGTCGTAGGGACATCACTCAGCGTGTGGATGAGTCTAGAGGTCGTAGGGACATCACTCAGCGTGTGAGTCTAGAGGTCGTAGGGACATCACTCAGCGTGTGAGTGAGTCTAGAGGTCGTAGGGACATCACTCAGCGTGTGAGTGAGTCTAGAGGTCGTAGAGACATCACTCAGCGTGTGGGTTTCTTGGGCCTCTCTTACATGCTGTATTGTAGTCCATTATAGTCGTGTATAAAATTTAATACACCAAAACCGACACTGTCTGTAGCTAGGCCGAAGGTCGCTAATCTCGTGAAGTTCAGCCGTGTGATCTATACCGTGAAATACGACACAGGTTTAAGCGTAGTGCTATTCTTATAGCCGATGTCCAGACCAGGATAATCGTAAGGAAGAAAACACAAAAAACGAACGAATTAACTAGTCCAAATGGAAAACTACAACACAATTTCGGAAATACAAGTGTAAGTAGTCGACTAGTGTAAACTCCAGGCAAATCTATAATGAACTAAAACAGCATAGCAATATAAACCCGCAGTCAGTTACGGCGCCATCTTTGATGCATCATTTAGAAGAGATGTCGAGACAAACATAAAGAAAACAGGGAAGACGTGAACAGAGCTGACTCAAAGCAGAGAGACGATATGTGTTTGATGATGTATGCTTCTCAGTGAGCTGGCAAGTTTTTATTGAAATAGTTCCCATAAAATCGGCTTATAATATACGATGATGATGATGAGGATATACTCCCTTTAGCTGTGAGCTGGAAGCTCTTGACAGCCCAATGCCCCCCGGACAAAAGCACACGACTTTCTCAATTGTTGAGGCCACATCCAATCTCATATAAAGTCTATTGTCTTAGGGGCATCATGATTGTGAAGGGGGTTTACAGACGCATCTTTCGAGTATCCCCGAATGGAGGCAGTCCAGTGTGTCGGTGTGTCCTAGGATCGTCACGTCCTGCCAGGGACATATCATATTCATCTGGGTCAGCTATCTCATCATTATTCCGTCAGTTTTACCAGCCCATCTGTAGTGATGGTGTGTGTGGCATCCCCTCCACCTGGAAGGTCATCACGTCCTGCCAGCCCATCTGTGGTGATGGTGTGTGTGGCATCCCCTCCACCTGGAAGATTATCACGTCCTGCCAGCCTATCTGTAGTGATGGTGTGTGTGGCATCCCCTCCACCTGGAAGATCATCACGTCCTGCCAGATTAACCGGTAGTGATGGTGTGTGTTGCATCCCCTCCACCTGGAAGATTATCACGTCCTGCCAGCCTATCTGTAGTGATGGTATGTGTGGCATCCCCGCCACCTGGAAGATCTCACGTCCTGCCAGCCCATCTGTAGTGATGGTATGTGTGGCATCCCTGCCACCTGGAAGATCTTACGTCCTGCCAGCCCATCTGTAGTGATGGTATGTGTGGCATCCCCGCCACCTGGAAGATCTCACGTCCTGCCAGCCCATCTGTAGTGATGGTGTGTGTGGCATCCCCTCCACCTGGAAGATTTCACGTCCTGCCAGCCCATCTGTAGTGATGGTGTGTGTGGCATCCCCTCCATCTGGAAGATCATCACGTCCTGCCAGCCTATCTGTAGTGATGGTATGTGTGGCATCCCCGCCACCTGGAATATCGTCACAATAGAGCGGAGGTGCAATGTCCGCATCTCTTCGTCATTCATGGGGACACATAACAGGATACATAATATACGATGGACGGAAGTAAAACTCAATGCAAAGGACAAACACAAACAGACAACTATAATTGGTACAGCGAGTGGCCCGTGATATCACGTTAGTGTTACGGCAGCTATTTCTGTTACCACCGGTGTGGATTCCCAGAATGTGTGCACTGTAGCCTCCTGTGCATGTCGTAACAGGTGACTCAAGAGGGTTGTGCATGAGGATGGCAAATTCATGATATGAAACAAATTATTACAGAACTACTAAAGAGAGCAAGACAGAAAGCACTTTGCCGCAAGTTTCCTGTAAAAAGGTTAAACGCAGTGGTGCTCCCATGATTCTTACGCAGCACAAAAGTAACACACAAAAAACTATCATTTACCAAGGTAATTTTTGTATACAGCGTGTTCTTCTAATTCGCTGATTTCGTTTATTTCTTAAGTGTCTAGTCCACGATAAAGACGTCTATTACTGTTCTCGGGCCAAGCCACTGTTAACCTTATATGTATCTCAGCCACTCCAAGAAGGTTAACTGATGTCAAATGTTTGTTCGTGACAACTATCACAAGGCAAAGGCCCCCGTCCATCGTAGATGATGACGGCATAATTTATTTTGCTAGCGATATTTTTTAGTAAGGATTAACTGCGCTACGTCTCGAGCCGCCCGACCCCAGTGGCAAGTCGACTATGGGGCGACTACGTGATACAGGGGACTCCGAATCAAAGACCCGTGAAAAATACGGCTGAGTCCTGAGTCGAACCCACACCACCTGATCACGAGGTCGACGGCTTAACCACTTCACCACGGAATCCCACGGTCACAAGACAAAGTATGTATCTGCACTCGCATAAAATACGTTATGAACAACAGAAAAAAAAAAGCGATGCTGTGGGTAGTCAGGAATTCGAACGCCGAACCGTCCAGATTGCAGAAGTGTATGCCACAAGATTGTTGTAGTCTTTCGTCTATAGAATATAGTTGCCACATATTCCCTCTTCTTGCCACACTGCAGTAGAAGCATCCTGCTCCCATTTGAGCCAATCAGAAAGTGCGTTAGTGAGAATGGCATGTGTTAATTGACCAATAGCCTAAATGATGTTAAAATGTAGACAATCCGTTTCTGTCCTTGGAATATTTCAATATCTGAATCACTGGAGCCTAGTGGTCAATGTTAGTTATGCTAATATTTATGCACTGTGTCAGTGGTTCCCAACCTTTAACTGATTGGGGTCCATGTGCCTTTAATGATATCCTAACGTAGCCCCCTAATCGCCTTCGTCACCTGAAGTGACATTTGTTTAAACTTATTGAAACATCTAGATCTGTTCTCTTCTCTCCCAGGTGGGACTCTTAGCAGATCTTCAAACGACTATTAGTGTACCCCAACAACAAGGGTCTTCTTGGACCCCTACTTCACAGACTTACACAGGACCCTTTACAGACCCTTAACTTCACAGACCACCACAGGACCCTTTACAGAGCCCTACTTCACAGACTTACACAGGGCCCTTTACAGACCCTTAACTTCACAGACTTACACAGGGCCCTTTACAGACCCTTAACTTCACAGACCACCACAGGACCCTTTACAGAGCCCTACTTCACAGACTTACACAGGACCCTTTACAGACCCTTAACTTCACAGACCACCACAGGACCCTTTACAGAGCCCTACTTCACAGACTTACACAGGGCCCTTTACAGACCCTTAACTTCACAGACTTACACAGGACCCTTTACAGACCCTTAACTTCACAGACTTACACAGGACCCTTTACAGACCCTTAACTTCACAGACTTACACAGGACCCTTAAAAGAACTCATGGACCCACCCCCCCACACACCCCCCACCCCCACATAATATTTCACTAGACCACACATCCCCCCCCCCCACCTTTACAGAATCCCCACCCCAAAATCCTTCATTGATCCTTACTTCATACACCCCACCACCACAGAAGCCTTCCTGGAACCCTACTTTGCTGACCCCTTCCCCCTTCACATAACCACACTTCCCCCGCCACCACAGAAAGAAGCCATCCTGGACCCCTACTTTGCAGACCCCTTACCCTTTCACAGAACCACACTTCCCCCGCCACCACAGAAAGAAGCCATTCTGGACCCCTACTTTGCAGACCCTTTCCCCCTTCACAGAACCACACTTCCCCCGGCACCACAGTAAGAAGCCTTCCTGGATCCCTACTTTGCAGACCCCTTCACAGAACCACACACTTCCCCCGCCACCACAAAAAGAAGCCATCCTGGGCCCCCATCTTCGCATCCTCCAACAGGGCCTTCGCAGATCTCAGGTTGGGAACCCCTGTCCTAAGCTTGTATAGAGCATGCCTTCAATATTGCTACCTATACCATAATATACGTAATAATTATGAGAGCTAGTCACTGCCTGTGTTACATGTGTTTGAGTCGTACACGTACATACATTTGAGAATGGTGTAGACAATATTGCAGGATTCATAAATTGTGATTGTTAGAATTGAATATCGAACCATTTCGTTGTTACAGCACCGACAAGGAAGAAGAACAGAAACTTTCCACAATGTTAGATGAACAAAACTTGGCTTGTTTTTATTTTACTGTTTTTCATCTCTTCACCTTGTACGTTGTTGTTGTTCTTGCTAAGGTAACTTTAGTTAAGTATTCTTAACTATTTTCTTTGGTGGCAGGTTACAGTTGCGCTCCTTACATTTTGAGGCGTATTTGAGAAGGTGGACCGGAGTTCTCCTGTCTGCAGTGCAATGTAAGGCTCAGTGGGGTCATCCCTATCTCATTAGCCAGACTGCCATGAAGCAATCAGTTTTCTGGGAGAATCATTTGGAAGTGATGTGGATGTCTTGATCGGTATATTTCACCTGCCCCTGACTAACATAGCCTGATCAGTATGTTTCACCTGACCCTGACTAACATAGCCTGATCAGTATGTTTCCCCTGACCCTGACTAACATAGTCTGATCAGTATGTTTCACCTACCCCTGACTAACATAGCCTAATCAGTATGTTTCACCTGACCCTGACTAACATAGCCTGATCAGTTTGTTTCACCTACCCCTGACTAACATAGCATGATCAGTATGTTTCACCTGACCCTGACTAACATAGCCTGATCAGTATGTTTCACCTACCCCTGACTAACATAGCCTGATCAGTATGTTTCACCTGACCCTGACTAACATAACCTGATCAGTATGTTTCATCTGACCCTGACTAACATAGCCTGATCAGTATGTTTCACCTGAACATGACTAACATAGCCTTTTCAGTATGTTTCACTAGACCATGACTAACATAGTCTGATCAGTATGTTTCACCTGACCCTGACTAACATAGCCTGATCAGTATGTTTCACCTATCCCTGACTAACATAGCCTGATCAGTATGTTTCACCTGCCCCTGACTAACATAGTCTGATCATTATGTTTCACCTACCCCTGACTAACATAGCCTGATCAGTATGTTTCACCTACCCCTGACTAACATAGTCTGATCAGTATGTTTCACCTGACCCTGACTAACATAGTCTGATCAGTTTGTTTCACCTACCCCTGACTAACATAGCCTGATCAGTATGTTTCACCTATCCCTGACTAACATAGCCTGATCAGTATGTTTCACCTGCCCCTGACTAACATAGTCTGATCATTATGTTTCACCTACCCCTGACTAACATAGCCTGATCAGTATGTTTCACCTACCCCTGACTAACATAGCCTGATCAGTATGTTTCACCTGACCCTGACTAACATAGCCTGTTCAGTATGTTTCACTAGACCATGACTAACATAGTCTGATCAGTATGTTTCACCTGACCCTGACTAACATAGCCTGATCAGTATGTTTCACCTGACCCTGACTAGCATAGCCTGATCAGTATGTTTCACCTGACCCTGACTAACATAGTCTGATCAGTATGTTTCACCTGACCCTGACTAACATAGCCTGATCGGTATGTTTCACCTGACCCTGACTAACATAGCCTGATCAGTATGTTTCACCTACCCCTGACTAACATAGCCTGATCAGTATGTTTCCCCTACCCCTGACTAACATAGCCTGATCAGTATGTTTCACATGACCCTGACTAGCATAGCCTGATCAGTATGTTTCACCTGACCCTGACTAACATAGTCTGATCAGTATGTTTCACCTGACCCTGACTAACATAGCCTGATCGGTATGTTTCACCTGACCCTGACTAACATAGCCTGATCAGTATGTTTCACCTGACCCTGACTAACATAGCCTGATCAGTTTGTTTCACCTACCCCTGACTAACATAGCCTGATTAATATGTCTCACCTGACCCTGACTAACAAATAGGATACAGCAGTGAATGAGCTGGCTGCTGGCCACCAGAATGCTGCAAAGAGCTATTGATGCCTTGACCTCATGGACAAACAGATGGTGTGTAAAGATTAACACCGAAAAATGTAGCACTACGCTTTTCACCCTCTTCCCAAAACAAAAAGCTGGAGTTATAAAGAAAAATGGAGAACACCTCAAAGAAGATAAACAACCCACCTATCTTGGAGTTACATTTGATAATAGGTTGACATGGAGGGAACACGTCAACAAGGCAGCCAAAAAAGCCAGGAGGTAGTTAGCCATCCTGAGAAAATTAAGTGGAACCACATGGGGTGCTAGTGGAAAAATACTTAACAAAGTTTACCAGCAAGGTATACGGCCACATCTGGAATATGGGTCAGCAGCGTGGTGCCCCGCAGCAAACACTACCCTAAAAGAGGTGGATAAGGTGCAAAATCAGGCACTTAGGGTCATTACAATGTAAAGCGAGTACTCTACCATTATGCTAATCAGAAGACAAATATCCAAGCCATGTATGCTCTGCAAGCTCTGGTACATACACACACCAGTTGTTACTTTAAACAATGTCTCATGTATTTATTTTTTTTCAAGTGTTTACCAATGGGCTCTGTCCGTGGCAGTGATGTGAATAAGGCCACTGTCACACTGAAAGCAAGTTTGAAGAGCAAGAAAATACAAGAGAAGGGTGAGCAAAGAGAAAACTAAAGAAAGGTGATCAAAGAGAAAACCAGAGAAGGCTAAGCAAAGAGAAAACTAAAGAAAGGTGATCAAATAGAAAAGCAGAGAAGGGTAAGCCAAGAGAAAACTAAAGAAAGGTGATCAAAGAGAAAACCAGAGAAGGCAAAGCAAAGAGAAAACTAAAGAAAGGTGATCAAAGAGAAAATCAGAGAAGGGTAAGCAAAGAGAAAATCAGATAAGGGTAAGCAAAGAGAAAACTAAAGAAAGCTGATCAAAGAGGAAACATTCTGGACAATCTACCAATCAAGCAATCAATCAAAGTCCGTCGTTCCTCTCGCTGCATTGGCCAACAAGAACATCCCACCAGCATGCACAGTCCTGGCCTGTTCCGTCTGCCTCTTTCCAGGTTGAAACAGTTGTTCTTAGTTTCTTCTCTTCTTCATATATTTTTGGGTCTCCCCCCTTTCTCTTCCTCTGATCATCCCATATAAGAAACTATACTGGACAGTTTCTTTCATAGTGTGTGTCCTATCCTGCCCCATTTTTCATCTGTTGCTCGCTTCTTCCCCACAGATCTTCATTCCTCACTTAATCCTACCACTTTATACCCATTATCATTCTGGATAGCACTGGATATTAATTCTTCTTTGAAGTTCATCCTGTAAAGCAGTGTTTACCAACCGCCGGTTTGTGGACCTGTGCCGGCCCGCATAAATTTCCTGCCGGTCCACGCAAGTCATTGCAAATTAACACATTAACTGTGGAGATCGCCGTGAGGTGATTTAAGCTTTGATTGGCTATTTGTTCAACTAAAATGACGTCAGCTACATAAGTAGCTTAACTTTCCAGATATAAGAGCACACCTATACTTTGCATGTTTATCAAAGTTGGTGAGTGTTTCTTTTTTTTTTTAATTGACTAGCTCCATAAATATTGCTAAATTAGGTCAATCAGAAATTGATAGACAAGTTTTAGAGGTTAATTTATCTGCTAATATTGTGCGTCCTGTGGTATTTCGGAAGACAATATATTTCTTGGGTTGTGTTGTACAATTTGAATCCCTACATAAAGGAGATAAACAAATGAAAGTCAGACCTTTTAACTTTCTTTACAAACAAGAACAATAACCAGGACACAATTAGTAATATATTGCTACTGGTCTCTGAACATTGTTTCCTATTTTCATCGAGCTGCAGGTGGTTGGGAAACGCTGCTGTAAAAGATGTTGTGGATATTGAAGGTAAAGGTCAGTCCTTTGGTTGACCTGACAAGTCACCAGTGGATTTTCACCTGCCAGAAAAAGAAAATATGAAACAACGGAGGTCACACCTCCCCCACAACGTCTAACGACATAAGTGGACTGAAGATAGGTAGAAAGATAGGTCAGTTCTATGGCATCAATTGCCGTAGGGGATGACGATAACTCTTCATACACTAAGCCACAGGCTTATCTGAGGTGGGAAACAAAATTATTCAAAATAATGGGTATCAAGATGCTGAGCAGTACATGAGCTGCAGTCGGCAACACACGGCTGACTGCTAGCGCCAGGACAAGGGAAACAGAACTGCCAAGACCCTTCTACGCCTCCACGCGATGGTCCTGGATAACAGGCTGCAGCAGGGCAGACTGGTTAAGGAGAAGGGATCAAAAGGGGGAAATACCTGCTGAAGTCGGATGAGTCGGACTGAAAGGTGCAAATATCGCAGTCAAGTTGTAAACTATAACACAACGCATTCCGTTCTCCGGACTACATTCTGCTACTTGCAAAGCCCTTTCAGGGCTTGGCAGCGTGAGATTGAGAACAAATGGCTTGGCTTGGCTTCGTTCGTTCTCAATCTCCCGCTACCAAACACTGAAAGGGCTTAAGTAGCAGAATGTAGTCCAGAGAACGGAATGCGTTGTGTCATAGTTTACAGCTTGACTGCTATATTTGCACCTTTCGGTCCAACACATCCGACTTCAGCAAGCATTTTTTTAGTACTGGGTTAGCGTTCTCTCTTCGATCCCTTCTCCTTAGCCTGTCTGCCCTGCTGCAGCCTGTTATCCAGGATAACCGCGTGGAGGTGTAGAAGGGTCTTTGCAGCTCTGGTTCGCTGGCCCTGACGCTAGCAGTCAGCTATGGGTCGCTGACCACTGCAGCTCTTGCGCTGCTCAGCATCTTGAACCCTTGAGAACGAATGAAGAAGTTCAAAATAATTAAGAAATCAAATCATCAGTGTGCAATTTGTGTTGACAAAAATAAGTATAATATAGAGGTGCATGCATATCGACAAACAAATAATGGTGATTTTGTTTATGTGGATATGTAGAACAGTGGTTCTCAAACTATATGTGTTCACCAGACGTGTTATAAACTTGTAGGTGTGTCTATCAGGAGGTTTAATAGCAGGCCCTGCTGTCAGAGATGAAGTGTTCCAGACTTCATTGTATAAGACCTCATCTGTTTTGGGGGACGCGGGAGAGACGATTTCCATTCCTCGCTGCGTGCCTTCTAAGTAATTCGGGTACCAATTTATAAATGGGTAGACTGGTACACCACAGTGAGAAGCCAACATTCTAAACCACTATGTTACCCAGACACTTTTGTAACATTTAGGCCTGAATGAAAAATACACGTATACCAGTGGCCTCGAGGTAAGGTGTCCAAACTCAGGTGCCGGAGATTACGGGTTTGAATCACGGTTATGACCAGATTGTTTTTCATGTAGATCTTCTGGTAGAAATTCCCCTGATCTCTGGATAGTGAGATGGGACTCCCGTGTTCAGTGTCGAGCACGTTAAAAATCCCTTGGCAGAAATTTAAAAAGTAGGCTCAATGTCAGCTGCCTGCACAAAACTTTAAAAAAAAAATTATAGTTCAAAAATCTATCCTAATCATTTGTACCTTACTCCAGGCCTATTAAGCCGCAGGAAGTTTAATATATCTACTACGGATGGCCGATAGCCTTCGGCTACCTGGCAACATGCCTGTTTGAATACCAGGATTCCAAGTACACACATACATGACATACACAGACAAGATACATAACATACAAAACATACATGAATAACATATATACATAACATACCATGGGAAGTAAGATTAAGTCTAGTCAGGCAAAACATAATGACCAGACATGTTAGTCAGGTTCAGGCAAAATTTACTGGACAAGACGCTCACCTTGGTTTCCTCATAGCCCTTCCTGGAAATGGGCTGTTTTCATGGCAGCCTGGCTAACAAGGTGAGGGATTGACATGATCCCTGTAGTAGTGAGCAACATGTGGATTAAGCCAAGCATAGCACAACCGCCTGGAGGACAGAGGTCCGTCTTCATCTGCACGCTCGGGATGTGAGGAAAGTTACGACAACCCGCCACTTAGTGTCGTTGTGAGGGCGCACAAAAGAGTAAACTTACTCACTGTGGACATTCAACAGCAACATAACATAGCATACATTATATTACGTTGCATTACAAACACTACACAACATTACATACTACAATATAACACAACATTACATTACATTCATACTTTAAATCAAAATAAGGCGAGGCTGGGCGGCACTGTAGGTTTATATTGTGAGAAAAAATAAATGAAAAAAAATGTTTAAAATTGATTAAAATTGAATTTAATTTTTTTTTAATGTTATGGGTATAGTCAGATAACGCACCAAGAGGTGAACACAAACGGAACCTACTTTACGACCAATAGGCCTTCATCAGGGACAACAAATAACAATGCTGAACTAACAAATCATAGAAGGAAAATATGGTCTACTTATCTGATATAGTTATCTGATATAATGCTATTTAGAATCAAGCTTTCGACCTGATGAGATGATAGACACTATATCAGATAAGTAGACCATTTTTTCCTTCTATGATTTGTTGTCCCTGATGAAGGTCTATTGGTCGTAATGTTGGTTTCGTTTCAATCCGAGCCCGAAAGTGTCTGTCCCACTGAGGGCACAGAAACATTGTCTGACCGTTAGGTGGAGATAACTCTTCTCTTGTCTTTTGTGTTACTCGTTTCCGTGGCAGCGCATGAGCTGCAGCGGTCAGCGGCCCATAGCTGACTGCTAGCATCAGGGCCAGCGAACCAGAGCTGTCAAGACCATTCTACACCTCCACGCGGTGATCCTGGATAACAGGCTGCAACAGGGCAGACTGGCTAAGGAGAAGGGATCGAAGAGGGAATGCTAACTCGGTACTCAAAAAATGCTTGCTGAAGTCAGATATGTTGGACCGAAAGGTGCAAATATCGCAGTCAAGCTGTAAACTATGACACAACGCATTCCGTTCTCTGGACTACATTCTGCTACTTAAGCCCTTTCAGGGCTTGGTAGGGGGAGATTGAGAACAAAGCTAAGCCAAGCCAAATTTTGATTAAATTCAATTTTAATCAACTTTAAACATTTTCTTTCATTACATTTATACAAGGTTAGTCAAACACTGACCATAATATTATGTTAATAAAAAATATATTACGATTAGTTTTTTAATCCCCCTTCTTATATATGGAGTCCTCGACTAGTTTTAGAATAAAACTACCTACATCAATTTGGAGCTTCTCTAGTATCTTTTTACAAAATGCGCTTTATTAAATATTTCAAGCTGTAAAAGAAGCAAAATTTACTAAATTTTGATGGCCCTCTTATAGTGTAGTTGTGCCATAGCACATCATTTGTAGAAGTGAAACATGGCAGCATATGAACACAGACAACAACATTTGGTGAATTTATCAATCATTTTAATTGTAGTCGTAGTGGCAGTCAGGACAAATTAACGTTCTGACAAGTTTCAAGACACAATGGTACAGCAATGTCCTCGACCAATCCCCACAGTATAATCCAACCCAAAGTAATCCATAATATTATCCAGTCCCAAGTATTCCACAATATAATCCTGCCCCAGTAATTCACAAATGTGGAGAAGGCATCCTACCTAGTGAATTAAGCAAAGCAAGGCAAACAGACTGGATTATGACAAACAGAACATGACAAGTGTATGATTGACCCAGTATGAGAAAGAATTTCTGGTGGACAAAGAGGTTAAAAAGGAGGCGGCTCAACTTCATCGTCGTGGGTCTTGCCATATGGCTAAGTCTCTCGGCAGAAAGATATCCCGCCTTCCAAGAGCATTGCACAACGCATGAACTCAATAACTCCAGCGATCTTCGGAAACATTGACATCTTGAACCGACCGTCGCATCTGGAATTTGAACCCTGTCCGTCTGAACACAAGACAAACGGCTTGACCACTTCGCCATAAGAATGATTTTAAAGTGGACCCAGGATGGGAAAGACTTTCCTGTGCAGATAAGAAAGTGTGTGGTGTAAACAGATTCAAAGAAACTGGTGTGGACCCTGGATGGGAAAGATTTTACGGTGGACCAGAAATACAAAAGTCTTTGACTGATCCAGGGCAAGATTTTACGGTGGACCAGAAATACAAAAGTCTTTGACTGATCCAGGGCAAGATTTTACGGTGGATTCAGGATAAGAAAGACTACACAATGGACCCGGATAACAAAGACTTTATGGTGGACCCAGGATAAAAAACCCTACACAATGGAGCCAGGATAAGAAACCCTACACAATAGACCCAGGATAAAAAAACCTACACAATGGAGCCAGGATAAGAAACCCTACACAATGGAGCCAGGATTAAAAAACCAACACAATAGACCCAGGATTAGAAACCCTACACAATGGAGCCAGGATAAGAAACCCTACACAATGGATCCAGAATAAGAAAGACTTTATGGTGGACCCAGGATAAGAAACCCTACACAATGGAGCCAGGATAAGAAACCCTACACAATGGATCCAGAATAAGAAAGACTTTATGGTGGACCCAGGATAAAAAACCCTACACAATGGATCCAGAATAAGAAAGACTTTATGGTGGACCCAGGATAAGAAAGACTGCACAATGGACCCGGATAACAAAGACTTTATGGTGGACCCAGGATAAGAAACCCTACACAATGGAGCCAGGAAAAGAAACCCTACACAATAGACCCAGGATAAAAAACCCTACACAATGGACCCATAGTAAGAAACCCTACACAATGAGCCTGGATAACAAAGACTTTATGGTGAACCCAGGATAAGAAACCCTACACAATGGACCCGGATAACAACGACTTTATGATTGATCAAGGACACGATATTTTCACATGATACACACTGAAGGATAATTATATGTAGACCAATGACAGTAGCGCCCCCCCCCCCCCCCCCACCCCCACACCTCAGACAGTCCGGAGGCAGAAACATCAATAATGTGATATAGTAAGAAGGTCTACAGACGAGACAGGATATATACAGTGGATGGGTAAGTACCTGGGGGACAACTAGTTAAAACATCTAATAAGGATGCAATGGTCATGGTCAGGTGAAACATACTGACTGAGACTCCATTTCATGTCATGGGTCAGGTGAAACATACTGATCAAAACCCCATTTCATGTCAGGGGTCAGGTGAAACATACTGACCAAGACCCCAGTTCATGTCAGGGGTCAGGTGAAACATACTGACCAAGACTCCATTTCATGTCAGGGTCAGGTGAAACATTCTAGCCAAGACCCCCACCTCACATCCACACTGTGCACCTGGAAACTGGCCGTATTGCAGTATCCTGATCAATTAGGTGGGGTTCACAACTGTGATCCCCATTGTGGAGAGCCTACTGAGAGACCTAGCATTGCACCTTCTTCAGGATATTAGAAGAGCCACTGCAAACTACCCACTGGCAGTGAAAAATCAACACGAGTTAAGACACGAGTAGCTTCGAACAACATCAACGCAACATCAGCATAACAGGAAAACCAGAGACTGGGGGGCAGAATTTTGGCAACAACAGAGTCAAACAAGGAGTGATTGCTTAAAGGAATCTCAAAGGAAGATAAAGCTAAGCGAGAATACCACAATGGCACTGTATCAGAATTTTGTAGATGTTTTGTAACTCGTCACAGCTTAACACATCAACTACTACTTTTGTACCTGGTCACAGCTTAACACATCAACTTCTACTTTTGCAACTCGTCACAGCTTAACACATCAACTACTACTTTTGTAACTCGTCACAGCTTAACACATCAACTACTACTTTTATAATCCGTCACATCTTAACACTTCAACTACTACTTTTATAATCCGTCACATCTTAACACTTCAACTACAACTTTTATAATCCGTCACATCTTAACACATCAACTACTACTTTTGCAACCCATCACAGCTTAAAAACAAACAAAAAATTTGTTTGCAGCCCGTCACAGCTTAATAATTGCAGCCATCACAAGTTAGTAGCTCAATCTTTAATTTTTCAATCTGACACAGTTTAATAGCACAAACTATTATTTTGGAATCTGTCACAAGATATATATTTTTATATTGAGAGAAAAATTATGTGCAAAATATTTATGTTGACTTTTTCCACCCGGAGGCGAGTTTACTAATTAAAGTTAGTTGCCATCGCAAGCGTTGATGACGACACCATCAGACGGTTTTCAGTCCTGATGATGTAACTTGCGCTGTATTTATAGTGAGGAAGAAGCTGTGATGGTCATCAACCTCACTCTCTGGTCCTGAGCTACCTTTTGCCAGTGGCAAGACATAAGTTGACTGGAGGCAACTCATGATGGAGGCAACTCATGATGGAGGCAACTCATGATGGAGGCACTCCGGTCAAACCGCCTTTGAGACCAGTGGTGGCTTGAAACCTATAGGGCCTCGAACCCACGTCGTGTCGATTTATCGCTTTGAGAAGCGAGTTATCTCTCGACCACAGCGACCCAAGTTTATGAATTGAGCTGTTATCAATTAATGTCTCACCTAATCGGAACCTGGTTTGAAAAGAATGGGACCACTATAACCTACCAGTCAATGCATAAGAGATACGAGAAAGGGTTGTACTTGGGACAAGCATCCTCATCATGTAAAACAACTGGATGCAGGCTTCCTGTAAAAGGAGGCAGCTGTTATTTTGCCCCTATACTTCCTATGGAACAAAATGGAAAAAAGAGAAAATGGGAAAAGAAGAAATATGGGAAAAGGAGAAATATGGGGAAAATGGAAAAGGAGGAAATGGGACATGGTTCATAGAACTGACTTTGTTGTACCCAAGTGTTCCCCATATATGCTCAGTCCCTTCCATTGCTGAAAGGGATGACGGAGGAGCATGAACACACTTCCCCCTATGACCCAAAAATGTCCCTGGGCGGTCAGATTGATTTACAGCTGGGAGAAGTGGACATACCATTTTTTTTTAAATCCATTCGAAATGTGAAACTGAGTACGTTATCTGAACCTAGAACGTTGTGACTGTACGCCAAACATACAGCAATTAGACCACACACTCCCCCATGGGAAAAGAAAACAAAAAAGTTAAAAATCTTGGAGCAGATCGGAATGTATGTGTCTAAAATGGTCATTACTTTGATCTGTTCGCTAGTATTGGTGTTGGGAGTGGCACTATGCTCCGGTGGACAAACTTGTCTGTCGCTGTCATTGACTTAGGGTAGTTAATGGACAAACTTGACTTAGGGTACTTAATGGACAAACTTGACTTATGGTAGTTAATGGACAAACTTGACTTAGGGTAGTTAATGGACAAACTTGACTTGGGGTAGTTAATGGACAAACTTGACTTAAGGTAGTTAATGGACAAACTTGACTTGGGATAGTTAATGTTTTTAATCTTCCACACGTCAATAGCCTCCTACATAAGGGCAGTCATCATGACTGACTGGCAAGCTGTACTTCAGAAGGTACAGATAGGATGGCTGAGGCACGAGTGGATAGCAGCTGTTGAGGCCTCAAACCTACCTCCAGCGGTTGATATGGATCTACTGACCTGGTTATGCTGGGGTTCA
The DNA here is from genome assembly GCA_036924085.1 of Ariolimax columbianus. Lineage (NCBI taxonomy): Eukaryota > Metazoa > Mollusca > Gastropoda > Stylommatophora > Arionidae > Ariolimax > Ariolimax columbianus. Next base: position 33,986,119 of record JAVGWX010000023.1, read on the forward strand.
GGGAAACGAAGGAGCTGACATCTTAGCTTCACAAGCTCATCATTGGCAAGTTGGTGACGGACAGGAGTGACATTTTGAAATCAATCAACGACCGTCTGTTGGATGAGGACACTGAAATAGATGAATCACCGATCCACAGACTGCAAAATTTAGACATCAAACGAGGTCGGAGTAGGGTGCATGAGACGGCGGAGCAGGAGAGTGTACAACCAGCAAGCTACATAGACCATCAGCATCCATACCCTGCACCATTTGCTGGGAGGAACTGAACACCCATGGGTATGACATGCAGTGACATTGATTCTTAGAAACAGAATCTTCCCCAAATCATTCTCTTCCGACCACATACAAAAATAAACACGAACAAACCAAAAGTATACATTTTAGCATGAAATGGAAAGGAAACGAAAAGAATCATGTGAATAGTTTTAGTGTATTCAAGTTACCCCGATAAACTGTAAACTATAGCCCAAATGTGAAATCACAACAACAAAACATGCCAGTTCAGAATTTCATGTAATGATACCCAAAAGCAAATTCATGAACAAAACCAGAATGAAAAGGTGTAAACTTTCATTTTTTTTTTTTAATGATTTCTGCTAGGGTTTTTGTTTTTTTTTATGATTTCTGCTAGGGTTTTTGTTTTTTTTTATGATTTCTGCTAGGGTTTTTGTTTTTTTTTATGATTTCTGCTAGGGTTTTTGTTTTTTTTAATGATTTCTGCTAGGGTTTTTTTTTTTTCAGTTACTCGGATACAGTGTTGTAATCATGTTGATATTGGTGTGCAATGTTGTAACTTGTGAAACAATGCAGATTTGTCTCAATCAATCAATCAATCAATCAAAAGCCTGTCGCTCTTCTCGGTGCATATACACGATCCTGGTCTGCTCTTTCTGCCTCTCTCCAGGTGTAATTATTTACTCTTTCTGCCTCTCTCCAGGTGTAATTATTTACTCTTTCTGCCTCTCTCCAGGTGTAATTATTTACTCTTTCTGCCTCTCTCCAGGTGTAATTATTTACTCTTTCTGCCTCTCTCCAGGTGTAATTATTTACTCTTTCTGCCTCTCTCCAGGTGTAATTATTTACTCTTTCTGCCTCTCTCCAGGTGTAATTATTTACTCTTTCTGCCTCTCTCCAGGTGTAATTATTTAATTTTAGCTCCTTCTCACATTCTCTTCTCCGCGATGATATTTGCACCTTTCGGTCCGACAGATCATCTTCGGTATGATCATGACTTGCCATGTAAAATATCTGGTACATCTCACACCTCCAGAAGTCATCTAGCAAGTCCATGAGTTGAGTAAGCCTAACTGTCACGTCTCTCACCTCGGGAAGTCAAATCTCTCACCTCCAGAACTCAAATCTCTCACCTCGGGAAGTCAAATCTCTCACCTCCAGAACTCAAATCTCTCACCTCCAGAACTCAAATCTCTCACCTCCAGAACTCAAATCTCTCACCTCCAGAACTCAAATCTCTCACCTCCAGAACTCAAATCTCTCACCTCCAGAACTCAAATCTCTCACCTCCAGAACTCAAATCTCTCACCTCCAAAAGTCAAATCTCTCACCTCCAGAACTCAAATCTCAAGTCAAATCTCTTACCTCCAGAACTCATCTCATACCCCTAGAATTTAGGTCTCTTACTCCAAATACTTCTCACCCCAAGACATCAGGTCTTATTCCCTAAAAGGTCAAGTTTTCCACCCCTATAATTCAAGTCATGCAACAGTGAAGTTTCACTCATGTCAAGTTTCTCACCACTAGAAGTCAGGCCTACTCATGCCACACCCAAGTCAGATCTAATACCCGTAAAAGTCATATCTCAAGTTCAGAAGTCAATTCGTTCACACGCTCATCTTCTTCTTCTTCCCATTTGCTCACCCACTCGTGTCAAGAGTTTCACCCCAACAAATCAAGTCTCTTACCCCTACAAGTCAGATCTCTTAGTCCAAAAAAGTCATTTCTCACCATAGTATTTAATTCATGAACTTCTAAAAGTCAAGTTTCACTCCTCATGTCAGGTCTCACAGCCCTGGAAGTCAAGCCATACCCCTCACACCTAAATCAGGCCTTATCCCCCCCCCCCCCCCCCCAGAAGTCAAGTCTCTCACTCCAAAAAGCCTCTATCCCCAGAAGTCAGACCACACATCATACCCTCAACTCAGGTCTCATACCTCAAGAAGTAAAGTCTCTCACCTCCAGAGGTCAAGTCTTTCAACCTCCCAAGTCAGGCCACACATCCCACACTCAACTCAGGTCTCATACCTAAAGAAGTAAAGTCTCTCACCCCCAGAGGTCAAGTCTTTCAACCTCCCAAGTCAGGCCACACATCCCACACTCAACTCAGGTCTCATACCTAAAGAAGTAAAGTCTCTCACCCCCAGAGGTCAAGTCTTTCAACCTCCCAAGTCAGGCCACACATCCCACACTCAACTCAGGTCTCATACCTAAAGAAGTAAAGTCTCTCACCCCCAGAGGTCAAGTCTTTCAACCTCCCAAGTCAGGCCACACATCCCACACTCAACTCAGGTCTCATACCTAAAGAAGTAAAGTCTCTCACCCCCAGAGGTCAAGTCTTTCAACCTCCCAAGTCAGGCCACACATCCCACTCTCAACTCAGGTCTCATACCTCAAGAAGTAAAGTCTCTCACCTCCAGAGGTCAAGTCTTTCAACCTCCCAAGTCAGGCCACACATCCCACACTCAACTCAGGTCTCATACCTCAAGAAGTAAAGTCTCTCACCCCCAGAGGTCAAGTCTTTCAACCTCCCAAGTCAGGCCACACATCCCACACACAACTCAGGTCTCATACCTAAAGAAGTAAAGTCTCTCACCCCCAGAGGTCAAGTCTGTCAACCTCCCAAGTCAGGCCACACATCATACGCTCAACTCAGGTCTCATACCTAAAGAAGTAAAGTCTCTCACCCCCAGAGGTCAAGTCTTTCAACCTCCCAAGCCAGGACACACATCCCACACCCCCGTCAGTCATTCAGCTCAGATCTCACACCCCCAGGATGTGCAGAAAACCTAGATTAAGAAGCACTGACTATGGGCAGACAGACATGCACAATCTCTCTTTCGCCTTCTATCATAGGCCATCAACCAACCTTCACCAAGCAGCCCTGTCCTGTGAAATTTTTTCCACTTCCTTCAGCCTCCAGATCTCATCTGTATGTATTCCTTTGTCTGCCTATGTCTCTCCTTCCCTGGGGGTTCCATGACAGGGATTGTCTGGTGATACTGGCCTGGGGCTTTCTTAATGTATGACCCATCCATCTCCACCTTCTTCCTAAGATCTCCTGTTCCAATTTACCTTGTCCCGCTCTCTACGACAGTCTGTCGTTTGTAACTTAGTCAAACCATTTTATACCAAGAATGCACAATCAACTATATAAAACTAGTTCTCCGGAACTGGTTCCTATTTGAAGCTTGAGGACAATCGCCCAACACTGATCACACCCGAGTGGTATCCAAGCTGGCAAGAACAGAGCCACTATTACCTTCCAAGTATCTTGTCACTCCCCCTTAATCATGCCTTCCTTTGCATGATTACCACATGATTACTACACTCCCTTCTCTATTGCCCGCTGCATGTTTTTCAAGTGCTTTAAAAATACTAGCCTTTGTGATGTTCTCAATTTTTTAGTAAAAACCCACTACAGAAGGTTGTGCATAAGGCTAGCAGTCTGATTATAAAAGGCACTGCTATCGAAACCACCACAGATGAAGGTTATGACGATGTTGCTATGTTCCACATGAAAGGCAAAATGAAATTAAATGACTGGTCAAAAGTAAATCAAGATTAAGACTTAGAAAACATATTCTTATAATGACATACAATTTAGATCACAAAAAAAAGCTCAGGATTACATAACAAACATTTTGAATTACAAGGGCAAATCAGTGTAACAGGTCACAAAATGCTATTTCTCTTTTTAAAGTAAATTTTTTTTTTTTTTTTTTGCATTCGCCTTATTTCTCTAATCCCCAAAGCGGTGTGCGTTGCACTGTGGTTTTTATTTTGCACCTGTCATCCCAGTGCATCCGACTTCAGCATGCATTTTATGTAAGGGGCTGCTTCCTCCTGCATTTTCTAAGGGTTTGCTAACTCGGGGTAACGGCCGAAGCTATGGTGGGAATCGAACCCAGCACCTTCTGGTTGTGAGCCGTGTCACTTAACCACTAGCCCACGCCATCCCCTTTTAAAGTAAATGAGGAATGACTTGAAAAACTATTTATAATTGCCCATAAATTGTCCCTTATTTGTCTACATAATTTCCACCAACATTAATACACATATGACATCGCTGTGTCAGTGTTTGTCAGTTCATCTAGTGGGAACCCACTGTGACGACACTTTACGGAAATTCAATTGATCATGCATTATCCTGTAGGCTAAACCATGTGAACACTCTATTGCAATTGCTACACTGTCTATCGTTACTTTCCTGTCAGCTCAATTCGTCTCCTCCACCTGCAGCACAGGATAATCAGGTCTGGCTTCAGCAAACATTTGTGAGCATCCTTGAGAACATTGATCGACCCAGTTAGGCCCTGCCTTACGCAACAAAATAGTCTCACCATAAACAGGAAGCATTTCCTTGACCATCCTTTGCAGAAAGTCATTTTGTTTTATTTTAAATGCCCAATAGCACTCCATTTTTGATTGCACACTCTGAGCATGGACACCATCTTGTAACTGACCTACTGCCGAAGACGGATGTGTCGGACCGAAAGGTGCAAATATCGCAGTCAAGCTGTAAACTAGCGACACAACGCATTCCGTTCTCCGGAGTACATCCTGCTACTTGCAAAGCCCTGTTCAAGGCTTGGTAGCAGGAGATTGAGAGCGAACGCAGATGAAGAAGAAGTAACTGACCTGCCCACGTTTGTGCAACACCTAGGTTCTGCTACCTACATGACACCTATAGAAACTAGCAGCTACATTTTTCAGCTATCCCGTATCATTGTGTGACCTACTTACTGACTTCCCCTCGTAATACTGGCTGTGCACATACACAGACATGATCACCTGGAAATGGCAATGGATCTGACAATTTCCACCAATAGATAAATATGTATATATTTATATAACGTTTATGTATAGACTTATGTCAACTGCTAAAATTAAATAGGTTGGTTTTTTTTTGTAGTCTTGAAAACATTCAGCAATTTCTGACACAAAAAACCCTGCAGGCCTCCCTTTCATGCCCAACTGACGTCCAGAACATGTGACAACAACGAGACAGAAACTAAAGCAGAAGAAATATAAATCTTGTTATTTATGATATTTATGGCGAGAATGAGAACATTTTTAAATAAGTCACATTGAGAAAAATGACTGCGACTTTAATGACCATATGAAACGCATACAAATAAATCACAAGCATATTTGACTACATCTCCAGAAATCCACAGAAGTATGTGGTTAATAACAGGACTCTCAAACATATAGTGTTGTTGTTGTCGTTACGGATCTAGCAACATCGAGCTCTCGTCCTTCAGCCCAATGCCATGTAATGGTATCTGCATGTGTTTATCAGTTGTTGTCTAGTGCCATACAAAGTGTTCCATTTATCTGGCCGCAGAGGAAGAAGCATTTTCCTAAAATTGTTGAGCGTTGAGCACTCAAAGAGATGATGTCATTTGAGTGTGTACATAGCTGGCACTCAGTAGTATGTTGTGGTTGGATTCTGTTCAGGTGTTTGTTTAGTGGGATGTGTTGGGTTCTCAGTTGGAAAATGGTGCTCTGATCCTTCATTGTGAGTTCATTTACACTGTCATTTGGATTGAGGTTTGTCATATGTCTGTAGACCTCCCTTCCCGTGTTTCTCATGGCCCATCTGTTCAGCCAAGTTTCTTTGTTTGGTGTTACGAGCTTATGAGCTGTTTGACTGTAAAGTTGTTGCTGTGTGTGGCTGTTCTTGTACTGATCCCTTCTTTGCTAGTCTGTCTGCCTTGTCATTGCCAGGTGTCAAACACATGGTCAACAGATTTATTTTTCTCAGATCTAAAAAAATGTTTTTCTCAGGTCCACAACATGTTAGTGGCACCTGAAGGTGGGATAAAAGATAGTACAGTATTTATAGTAAGTATACTTCTGTCTTACTTTGTTCCTTAGGATTTGCCACTGCAGATGGATTTTTTGTGCGCAAACAGGATGCGTCTGGCTTTGCCAAAAGGTGCAGATCTCGCAGCCTCGCTGCAAACTACGGCACAACGTAACAGAAAGATGAAGAAGAAGATTGCTCATTGCAGAAAGTCTGTGCCAAATCAGTTTTGTGTTAATGATGATGTTTCTGTAGCAAGTTGTTTTGCATGAGGTTGCTAGCGTTATGCACAACTCTCCTTAATCGCTTTCTACTACATGAATGGGTGTCAGTGGCCTTATTCTTTCCTCCCCAGTAGGAGCTCAAAGTTCTACACATGGAGACATTACACTACAAATGGCTAAATATCAAGGTGTGGCATCCCAGATATGCATATTGACTGATCGACGTTGAATTGTCCAGAAGAGACTCTTGAGAGATTGGCATCCTAATTGGTCAATGTTAGATTGTCCAGAAGAGACTCTTGAGAGATTGGCATCCTAATTGGTCAACATCAGATTGTCCAGAAGAGACTCTTGAGAGATTGGCATCCTAATTGGTCAACATCAGATTGTCCAGAAGAGACTCTTGAGAGATTGGCATCCTAATTGGTCAATGTTATATTATCCAGAAGAGACTCTTGAGAGATTGGCATCCTAATTGGTCAACATCAGATTGTCCAGAAGAGACTCTTGAGAGATTGGCATCCTAATTGGTCAACATTAGATTGCCCAGAAGAGACTCTTGAGAGATTGGCATCCTAATTGGTCAATGTTAGATTATCCAGAAGAGACTCTTGAGAGATTGGCATCCTAATTGGTCAATGTTAGATTGGCCAGAAGAGACTGATACCATCACCAGAACTGTCAACACATGGACCCCAGAAAGAGAAGTCAACAGAAAGCACCTGCCAAGAACTAAAAAAGTCAACATGGAAACTAGCACCGTACAAAGAATTGCCACAGACCAAGTCAAGTTTAGAGAGCTTTTTGTTGTCCTGGAGAAAAAAAACGGCCGCTGGATCTATAACCAACCAACAAATAACAAAATGCAGCCAATGTGAGTGATAGTCACTGACTGCTTTGTTCGTCAATAGTCACAGATCTAAGTCTAAGAAGACAAGAAGTGAATCTTTGGTTCTTTTACTTTGACTTCGTGTGACCCTTGACACGTCACGTCAGATTTACCTTTGTGTGGCCCCACCTGGGTGGAGATCCTCATCCTTAAAAACCTCCAGAACTTAGAATACAAGCAACTACAGATATCTGACCCTATTTGAAGTGTTTCCTTTTAATTTGAGATAAAGCATTCCTACAATCAAATGTCGTGGAGGCTGCGTTGTCTCGCAAATACCACTGGGCTGGCCATGTGGTGCGCATGCCAGATAACAGATGGACACTCAGAACGACATTTTGGTGGCCATATAATTATACACGACCACCCACCCATACGGTGGCACGATGGTCTGTTAAGAGACCTAAGTTTGAAATGGCAAAACACTGCGAAAGGTCAGGCTGCATACAGGACATTGTTGGCTACCTCGCATACGGCACATCCGCCAGACTGAAGTCGAGGATATTGTATTGTATATTGTATTGTACAATCAAATAATATCACAAGTCCAATTTCTATCGATGAACATATACATATACAATTCATTACACAGCACATATCATGTCAATGAAGATCTTTGCAAAAACAAACAGAAACAACATCACAAGATTAGGACCACATCATAGGGAAAACAAACTAGGCGGAACAAAATTAGACATGCAGAAACATTAACATGATTCAACCTTGAAATGTTTCTATCAGGGATTAGATACACAAAAACAGCACATAAATACAGTAAGGTTAAAAGAATATCAAAATAAAGAACTCACTGAAAATGCTAACAATTTATTTATCATTCATATTTAAAATTTCTTCTATTTCATCACATTGATTCAGTGTTGTGGGTCGCTATACCTGAGAGGCAACCTCTCAAGAAATGAACAAAAAGTCCAGAAAGGTGATCTGTTGGCATCCTGCAAGTTTAAATTTATCACCTGTCTCAAGGAAGTGAAACTGACATCTAGTCTTATCAGAGATGGATTATAAACTCGGAAGTGCTGTGTGTCGCATTGTGCACGTATAAACTCGGAAGTGCTGTGTGTCGCATTGTGCACGTATAAACTCGGAAGTGCTGTGTGTCGCATTGTGCACGTAAAAGAACCATTCACAGCTGAAAAATCTAAACATTTGGACTGTTGGCCACTGTCCAAGCAAAAATTCTAAAAGTAATGAACTTACTCTCCTCTGTCATGCAGTGACACAACAGGCCAATCCACTGTTTGTACACTTGATTGCAAGTATTTACAAAGACCTTTACACCCCTAGGGGTCAGGCAAAGGCCGCCGTCCATCGTAGACAATTGCATAATTAATTTTCCTAGCGCTATTTTTAGTAAGGACTGCGCTACTTTTTATCCTCACTCTCTTGTCTCGAGCCACCCGGCCCCAGTGGCAAGTCAAGGACAAGACGAGTAGGGGGAAACTACGAGATGCAGGGGACTCCGCATCAAGCACCCATGAAAAAGACGGCGGAGTCTGGAGTCGAACCCACACAACCTGATCACGAGGCCGACGGCTTAACCACTTCGCCACGGAATCCCCTAGGGGTAGAAGAGGAGAAACTAAGTTAAATGATTCATTCACTTTTTATTATTCACTGACATGCATTTGAACTAGTTCACCATTTTCATCTGTACTGTTTTTGCTTTGTCTAGTCCTTGATAAAGACCTCCATTGCTCAAAGCTTATTTACCTTCCTGCTACTGTCTAGGATTTTAGCCATTTCTGGTTTTGTTTATCAATTACTTTTGTCTCCTATAGTTATTCTGCTTCTCGTATGTATATGTTATGTGAGTAATATCTTCAATTGATAATATCGCCAAATATGCTGTCACAAGTTTCATGTGTCTTGAATTGAACATCTAAATTGCTAATGTCACACAAAATTTCACAAAAATCTTGCCAATTATTTGCTCTAAATATGTTACAAAAAATTACATATTGGTGAACAACAAATTACATCCGTGTTTGTGGTGCCAGAAAATGCCTTTTATTCAAATTAATTCATATGACCCTTTACACTGAGCATTTCAATTGCTGAAATAAAAAAAATTATGAATATAATTCTTTTAAAAAGTAATGACTTTAACCATATGATGTTACAGATAATGTTTGCAAAACAATCATTTCTACACAACTTATTCCCATGTTTTTGGTTGTACATAAATTATCACGGATGAAGAAAGTCTGACATTCGAAAACAAGCAGTACAACATTCTGAACAAAAAACAAGAATTCAAACACAAAGTTGACATTGTTTTAACGAATCTCAAATCTCTCACATTTCATAATCACAAAATGGTCAAAAAGTGTCCCACTGTGTGGAGAACTTGCCAACAAATCAAGTACCAAACTAATCTAACAACAACAGAACTATTCCATCAATAAAACTATCTGCCAGGTAAACAGAAACAGCAGAGAACCCACAGGTGACAAACTAAGGTGAAGGTGAAGTCAACACTGAAGACAGTGACAGAACAGTCGTCGCATGGTACATCAAATTCACCGAATAACGTGTATGCAGCAATCATCCGTAGCGGTCCTGAGGAGGTCACCAAAAAAAAATTATATCAGCAACAATCAGTCAAATGTTTGAATCTTTCTATCTTGACTTACAACCTTGTTAAGCATGTTCATTTATCTGATCAATATACACAGGTTTATTTAATTAGACAAGTTTTTCAAAATACAACCACCCACAAGAATAAGAGGGCATAGCTACAAATTAACTAAAGAGAGGTCGAGATTAGATATTAGAAAATATTTTTTTAGTCAGACAGTGGTGTCTGCTTGGAATGCATTGCCACAGGAGGTAGTGGAGGCAGGAACAATTAATGCATTTAAGAATAAATTGGATGCCCATAACTTTTAGAGCAAGGTAATGTAAATGAAACTGGTTGTATACAGACTTTGCAAAGTCTTCTAAACCAGTATAAAGAGTTTGTTAAGCTAAGGTGGGTTTAGCCTTTGTCAGCATATCAACTGCTGGTGACAATATATTATAAACACTTTTATAAAGCACTTACCGTAGAATCTCGTGTATATTGCACACTCATATATAATACGCATGCTTGATATGGTCCTAAATTTTCTAGTAAACTGAAAATTTGTGTATGATGCGGACCACGAATTTTGAAGATTTTATTTTATGAAACATATGTTTAAAAACTAGAAGAAATGGACTTTAACAAAAATAATTAGATAATCTAAATTATAGGAACTTTGGACTCTGTGCTGTTTTTGAGTCAATTCCATTATTGGTCTCATCATAACTAATATCGCCATCATCTTCATCTGGTGACACTTGCAGACAAGCGAATGATTAGAGGTCTTCGGGGCAAAATTACAGCAACCTATTCTCAAACCTTAAATGGATGCATAGTCAGGCTTGCTAGACTGAAGTCAGCATGTGACCTCTTTGTTCTTCATCATAATCTATTCTTGCACTCGATGGAAAAAATGTATAATCTGCTGTCAGACTGTGATTAGATTATGCGTAATCTACCCCTAAGAGCTTTTCTGATGCACTATAATCTTTTCTTGGATTAATTTTTAGGGCTTAAAAAAGATTAATTGACAAATTTCACAACCAATGTTTATATCAAAACAGATTGAAGACCAGGAATGCAAAATGTGTTTTGCAACAATGTCCAACAGATGGCACATTCAATTTTGCATCATTTTCACTGTCAAATTGTGGGAGTGGTAGTTATAAATTATCATTGGCTTAAGGGTGGCCTAACATGGGGCCCATGACCCTCGTAGGAACTATGATCCACAATAGAAAATAAAATACATCTTAGATCAGGAGTCAATGAGTCAAGTCAGGCAAAGGAGGGTTTAGCCCCAACAAGAATTAGAAAGAACCTCTAAATCCAATGTTAGAAGAGGAGTGACTGACAAGTCAAGTCAGGCAAAGGAGGGTTTAGAATGGGTCTGGCTGGACTGGACCATCCTGCCAAACTATAAGCCCCAACAAGAATTAGAAAGGACCTCTAAATCCAATGTTAGAAGAGGAGTGACTGACAAGTCAAGTCAGGCAAAGGAGGGTTTCAAAGGGAGCTGGCTGGACTAGACCATCCTGCCAAACTAAAAGCCCCAACAAGAACAAGAAAGGACCTCTAAATCCCATATTAGAAGAGGAGTGACTAAGTCAACTAAGCTTTGGGGGGAGGGGGTGTCTGCGAGCTAGACAATGTTGGGAGCCCCTAAAAATTAGTTTGACCAAACCCAATTAAACTAAGTTATTTCACCTCATGAAGAAATCGGTTGTATACAGACTCAGCAGGAGTCTTTTAAGCCAGTATAAAGAAGTGAAGATATGCACACACATAAATTTCCCAATGCCCAGACAGCTTCCTGCTACACTTGCCCCACACCTCATAAGAAGAACAAAACCATCCATGTCAACTTCAGCCAAAGATTGTACATTAGACCAATATGAACCATCTTGTCTTCATAGGGACACTACTTCAGTTGCCCCCTTAAAGGAGGCCTGTATCAAACAACTTAAGTGCGCTATTGCGTGTTTTATGTAGTAATTCATTTTACATGATGAGGATGCAAGCCCCATGTACAACTTTCTTTAGTCATCTTCCACGACTTGTTTGGAAGATTGAAATGATGTCGAATGGGGAATGACTATTGGCCGAACTAGAGGAGAATGACTATTGGCCGAACTAGAGGAGAATGACTATTGACCAAACTAGAGGAGAATGACTATTGGCCGAACTAGAGGAGAATGACTATTGGCCGAACTAGAGGAGAATGACTATTGACCGAACTAGAGGAGAATGACTATTGACCGAACTAGAGGAGAATGACTATTGACCAAACTAGAGGAGAATGACTATTGACCAAACTAGAGGAGAATGACTATTGGCCGAACTAGAGAAGAATGACTATTGACCAAACTAGAGGAGAATGACTATTGACCAAACTAGAGGAGAATGACTATTGGCCGAACTAGAGGAGAATGACTATTGGCCGAACTAGAGGAGAATGACTATTGACCAAACTAGAGGAGAATGACTATTGGCCGAACTAGAGGAGAATGACTATTGGCCGAACTAGAGGAGAATGACTATTGACCAAACTAGAGGAGAATGACTATTGGCCGAACTAGAGGAGAATGACTATTGGCCGAACTAGAGGAGAATGACTATTGACCAAACTAGAGGAGAATGACTATTGACCAAACTAGAGGAGAATGACTATTGACCGAACTAGAGGAGAATGATTATTGACCGAACTAGAGGAGAATGACTATTGGCCAAACTAGAGGAGAATGACTATTGACCAAACTAGAGGAGAATGACTATTGACCAAACTAGAGGAGAATGACTATTGGCCGAACTAGAGGAGAATGACTATTGGCCGAACTAGAGGAGAATGACTATTGACCAAACTAGAGGAGAATGACTATTGACCAAACTAGAGGAGAATGACTATTGACCGAACTAGAGGAGAAGAAATCTGTACAACACAAACAGTGCATACAAGTTAACAACGCAAGTGCTAAGACATTCCAATATATCTTTACAAATCAAAAATCCCACCATATTTCTTCAAGTATATCTATCAAAGCAAACATTACATTTGTATTATTAATAAGGCATATGCAAATCATGCCTTCTACCCAAAATGATTTCAAATTATAATGACTAATTTTCAAATTGAAGCTTCGTTTGTGTCCATTATTTTATTGACTTGTCAGAACATTGATATGGCAAGGGCCTACATTTCAGAAATTCTATTAACACTTTACAGTCTAAATTGTCTATTACAGACAACTAGTGTAGCCCTACTTACAGTCCAATTTATCTGAAGTCACAAGTCACATATCAACCGTATCTTGTTATTTAGCTTAAGTTGATTTATAAACAACTATCTTCAAATTTAAATGTCATTATTTTAGTTTGAATGAAAATTTTGTTGGTTTTGTTAACCACGAAACACATAAAATGACTTCTTGTCTTGGACATTAAAACTGAAATCTTGTAAATTAGGTTTGACTGTAAAGAGTTAACGTATTAATGTTGTTATTTTTGTTGTATTTTTAAATGAAATTTCTGGGAAAAACACCAAATAAAGATAGAATGTGAACACACAAAGATATACACAACCATTCTTGTACTTCCCTGGCGTGCAGTTTACACAAGAGGCATGCAGATAGCAAAGATTAACAAGCAAAATGTTTTTTAAAATGATCTACAGGGTTCACTCTTATTTGAAGCATAAAAAATGATTATGCTGACAGATTTTATAGATTGACAGTTTATAAATTTAAGAAGCTATAAATTTACAGAAGCTATAAATTAATAGAAGTTATAAGTTGACAGGAGAATTAATCAGCATAAATAATATATTGACAGTTACACTTACCATGTATACGGTCACATAAATTGAAAGAATATATATGGGCATATATGTCAAATGACAAAATCTATATAGCTGTTTGCAAAATTGAAAGAATTTATATGGCTATATGTGTCATATGACAGGATCTATATAGCTCTATGTCAATTTGAAAAAATGATATAGCTATATATGTCAAATGACAGAATCTATATAGTTATACGCCAAATTGAAAGAATTTATATGGCTATATGTGTCAAAAGACATGATCTATATACTAATTTGAAAGAATTTATATGAATATATGTCAAATTACATGATCTATATAGCTAAACGCCAGTTTGAAAGAATTTATATGGATATCTGAATACATATATGGATACATTTATATGTATGTCAAATGACAGAATCAAATGAAACCTGTCCCTGTGGCTTTATTACAAACATATGAAAGGTATATCAGCAGGTGTGGCAGAATTACACAAAGCAATTGTTAGGAAGAAAGGGAGCACCGAGGATTGTTAGAAGAAGTTGGCGTAGGAATTCAGACCCACAGCCCATTGCTTGGGAAGATGACGGATACTCGTCACGAAAAAGGACTTTGGTTGATTATTGAACCATTTGGTTCTGGAAAGACGGACTTAGAGTCAAGCTAAGGAGAAGTGAAGTTTGTGGGAGAATGTACAAGTGAATCAACCACTACCTCAAACAAAGAACGGCCAGAGTCCAAGTACAAGGGCAGATGAGCAAAAAGGTGACACTCGAGCAGGGAGTACCCCAAGGGGGAGTATTGTCACCCACACTCTTCCTGGTATATATAAACGATATTACAGAGAATATACCAAGAAAAGTCCATAGCTCAATGTTTGCAGACGATCTGGCTATGTGGATCTCTGAAAAGAATCTCACCATAGCAAGAAATCGGATGAAGCAGGCCCTAACATCGCTGGAAGAGTGGGCGAACTCATGGCTGGTCAAAATAAATGAGGAGAAAACCACATGCACAATATTCTCGCTTTCAATCAATCCACAAAACACCAGATTAAGCCTAAATGGCAAATTTTTGCAGCCAAACGACAACCCAAACTATCTGGGAGTCACATTTAATCGGCGCATGACATGGAAAAGTCAGATCGAGAGAAACTGAATGAGAGCCAGAGAAAGAATGGCAATCATGAGGAAACGTGCTGGCACAAGCTAGGGAGCAGACCAAAGCATACTAAAGAAACTGTTCACTGGAAGAGTGAGACCAGTTCTTGAGTATGGCATTGCGGCATGGACAACAGCAGCAAAGGCGAACTTCGATAAAGTTAGCAAACTTCAAAACCAAGCCATGAGAGTTATAACAGGAGGCATGAAGTCAACGCCAATTGTAGAACTTGAAAAGATTACAAAACTGCAATCCATGACCGATAGAAGAGACTGCAGAGCCCAGCTGCAGTCAGAGAAACTCCGAAGACTGACTGACCATCCAATGCACCAGAGACTAAACAATTTGGGACATGGGAAACTAAAGCGGAGAAACTTTGCAGAAATAGCCAAAGCAAAGATGCACGATGATCCCATAAACGCACTAACAACACCAAAACCCATCACTACTGTACGAAAACCTACCTAGAGGCAGGATATTTTTCCAGAGGTGGTAGAAAATATACCAGGTATTGGAAACAAAAACTGCCAGACCGAAAAAGAAAGGAGAGATACTACCAAAAGTTTTATATCGAAAAACTACCCAAGCATGGACTGGACCCATGCATACACCGACGGTTCTGTAACAAACAGTACACAGAACGGAGGGGCAGGAGCATTCCTGAACCTACCAAATGGCAGAAAAATAACACTGTCATTCGCTACTGGTAAGTACACAAGCAATTTCAGAGCGGAGGCAGAGGCACTGAGGGCGACAGTGGAAGAAATGGTGACACATAAAGAAAATGAAAGCCATATAGTCCTGCTTACAGATGCTCTCGCCGTAGTCACAGCGCTAAAAAGCCAGAAAAACACTGAGCTTAATGACTTAAGAACAGCACTCTGTCAACTATGCCAGCAGTCCGCACCAAAAAGGGTAGTGGTACAGTGGGTCCCATCACACTGCAACATCCAAGGTAACGAGGAGGCAGACAGACTGGCAAAAGAAGGCGCAAGACTACCACAAACAGATACTAGTATGACGTACGAAGAGTCAAAACGGCTTATTAAAGCCAGATACATGACCAAATGGGAAACCGAACATACTGGTTACACCAAAAACGATGCATATTACCAGTTGAACAGAAGAGAGCAGGTCGTTGTCTTCAGACTTCGCACTGGCCACAATAGACTGAGGTACCACTTATTCAACAAATTGAAGATAGGTGGAACCGACGAATGCCCGTGTGGTACCGGGAAAATGACCGCTGAACATCTGCTGCAGAACTGCCCGTCATACGAGGATCAGAGAGAGCAGATGTGGCCATCACCAGTGGAACCAGTGTCGACAGCCTCAGGATGACCGCCGCTTTTTTCGAAAAAATAATGGTTACTGTCTGACTGCGTACGAAGAAGAAGAAGAAGAAGAACCATTTGGTCAATATCGCCACAACATCCACATCCCGAACAAATGAAAGTCACATTTTACATCTGCTGAAGACGGACTTGTTCGACCACAAGGTCCAATTATTGCAGACAAGCTGTAAATTTGCAACACAGCGCAATCCGTTCTCCAAACTACATCCTGCTACTTGCAAAGCCCTGCTCAGGACTTGGTACCGGGAAATTGAGAACGAAAGCAGAAGAACATTGTGACAGATCGCAGCTGTATGCTGGGTGTGACAAAACTTCCTACTTTTTCCGTGGTAATGCTTCCTGCACAATGTTCGCGACACACGGACATGCAACAGAATCACATCACATGAAAGCATGTCAGGTCACTCATTCTTTATGCAGCTGGCCTAGTCGGTCCTTATAGTGAACGGTAGTAATGTTCATGTAAGGCTCTTTAAAGCCTTTCATGGTAAAACAAAATGCAGTCAGCATAATCTTACCAGCGAAAATTTGTGTCTCGAATGATTTGTGTTTTGGTGATACTAAATGTTTCCATTGGGCTCGGTTTTGATAATCCTAAATGCTTCTATTGCACGCTAGGTTTTGGTGATCCTAAATGCTTCTATTGCATGTTAGGTTTTGGTGTTCCTAAAGGCTTCCATTGCATGCTGGGTTTTGGTGCGCACTCAAAGTGGTGGCACAACCTTTCATCACATGATATTACGAGCAATAAAAATGCATCCCCCTCCACTTCGAAACGCAGCAAGTGGTTAAAACTCCACCCCATCCGTTCTTTCGTATGGTGGTCAGTCAGCATCAGCAGGACTCATTGTCAACACACCTTCCGATACTTCAGTTCTTTCCCAACAATCATCTGAACTGTCCCAAACGACACAGCGAATTCCTCCGCTAGCGAATGTAAGCTCAAACGACAGTGCACCCGTATTGCCGCATCAATCTTGGTGATGGTTTCTTCCGTCACAACAATATGTGTCTGACATGGAAGTACAAGATGTTTCGTTAACTCACGTCCTTCCCTGAAAGTTCTCGCCCAGTCCTTCAATTGTCTTCGATTTACATTTGTCACCTCATGAACACATGCACACTTGTTCGTTGGTCAGTGTTTATTACGAGGACTGTGGCAACATCATGCTCCCCATGTGTTGATGCATGTGACGGGTTTCATTTGATCACACCTCGTAGCTATACAACAAGTTGACCAAATCTAAATAGATCTGTATGTCAAATTGACAGAATCTAAATAGATCTGCATGTCAAATTGACAGAATCTAAATAGATTTTTATGTCAAAAATGACAGAATCTAAATAGATCTCTATGTCAAATTGACAGAACCTATATAGCTATTTATCAAATTGACACAATATATGTGAAATAGTGCTAGACACTTCTCTTTACCAGATCTTAAGACTTATCTGAGATGGTGACAACCTGTTTTCTTCCTCACCTACTAGCATTCTCTAACAATAAGTCAGGTACCAATTTACAAATGGGTAAAGTAGAGTGTGCCAAGTACAGGGAATTTACCCAATTTATTTGTTGCTGTGGACGTGCTCTAACAACTTGTCTGGATCCCTGACTATTCACTTCCCATGACTTTTTTCATTCTGCTGACATGACCTATGTTACCATCAAAGCTGAAATTGCTCCACTTAAACCTGCAAGGCACAGGTGTCAAGATCTTGTATTGCCTGATTGTGGACCTCATCTCCTACTTGGACAATCTCCCTTATATATCTAATTTCTGACGCTTGAAGCTGGATTTTCTGGGTTGTTGTCATTGGCCATGACTCACATCCATGTCAAAACTGGTACATAGGTGGAGTGGTATATACCCATCTTAGTGTTCCTACTTATTTCTCTTTTGCTGAATCATCCTCTATTAATGACATGAAAAAATATTACCAGTTGCTGCCCTTTGCATAGCCAACTCTTTCTTTAATAAACATTCATCATCATCATGTAGCATGTCCTTGGGAGAACGTCTTAGTCAAGTCTTGACACAGCCTCCAAACTTAGTCTTCTTCTTCTTCTTCTTCGTACGCTGTCAGATGTCAACCTGTAATTTTTCGAAAATAGCAGCGGTCATCCTGAGGCTGTCGACACTGCCATAGAGCTTGTCTAGTGCTGCCACTGGTGATGGCCACATCTGCTTTCTCTGATCCTCGTATGTCGGACAGTTTTGCAGCAAATGTTTGGTGGTCATTTTCCCGGTACTACACGAGCATTCGTCAGTGCCACCTATCTTCACTTTGTTGAATAGGTGGTACCTCAGTCTATTGTGGCCTGTGCGGAGTCTGAAGACCACGACCTGCTCTCTTCTGTTCAACTGGTAATAGGCATCGTTTTTTGTGTAGCCAGTATGTTCTGTTTCCCATTTGGTCATGTATCTACCTCTAATTAGCCTTTTTGACTCTTCCTAGGTCACACTAGAATCTGGTTGTGGTAGTCTTGCACCGTCTTTTGCCAGTCTGTCTACCTCCTCGTTGCCTTGGATGTTGCAGTGGGATGGAACCCACTGTACCACTACTCTTTTTGGTGCGAACTGCTGGCATAGTTGACAGAGTACTGCTCTTAAATCATTAAGTTCAGTATTTTTCTGGCTTTTTGGTGCTGTGACAGGACTATATGGCTTTCATTTCTTTTGCCTGTCACCATTTCTTCTACTGCAGCCCTCAGTGCCTCTGCATCCGCTCTGAAATTGCTTGAGTATTTTCCAGTTGCCACTGACAGTGTTATTTTTCTACCATTTGGTAGGCTCAGGAATATCTCTGTCCCTCCGTTCTGTGTAGTGTTTGTTACAGAACCGTCGGTGTATGCATGGGTCCAGTCCATGCTTGGGTAGTTTTTCATTATGTACCTCAGGGTTATGTCTCTTCTTTCTTTTTTAGTCTGGCTGTTCTTGTTTCCAATACCTGGTATATTTTCTACCACCTCTGGAAATATATGCTGCCTCCAGGTAGGTTTGCGTACAGTAGGGATGGGCTTTGGTGTTGTTAATGCGTTCATAGGGTCTTCGCTCATCTTTGCTTTGGCTATTTCTGCAAAGTTTCTCCGCTTTAGTTTCCCATTTCTAAAATTATTTAGTCTCTCATGCATTGGATGGTCTGTCAGTCTTCGGAGTTTCTCTGCTTGCTGCTGGGCTCTGCAGTCTCTTCTGTCGGTCATGGATTGCAGATTTGTAATCTTTTCAAGTTCTACAATTGGCGTTGACTTCATGCCTCCTGTTATAACTCTCATGGCTTGGTTTTGAAGTTTGCTAATTTTGTCAAAGTTCGCCTTTGCTGCTGTTGTCCATGCCGCAATGCCATACTCGAGAACTGGTCTCACTCTTCCAGTGTAGTTTCTTTAGTATACTTTCGTCTGCTCCCCAGCTTGTGCCAGCAAGTTTCCTCATGATTGCCATTCTTTCTCTGGCTCTTATTCGGTTTCTCTCGATCTGACTTTTCCATGTCATGCGCCGGTCAAATTGACTCCCAGGTAGTTTGGATTGTCGTTTGGCCGCAGGTATTTGCCGTTAAGACTTATTTTGGTGTTTTGGGGTTTGTTTGAAAGTGAGAATATCGTACATGTTGTTTTTTCCTCATTTATTTTGACCAGCAATGAGTTCGCCCACTCTTCCAGCGATGTTAGAGCCTGCTGCATCCGATTTCTTGCTATGGTGAGATTCTTTTCAGAGGTCCACATAGCCAGATCGTCTGCAAACATTGAGCTGTGGACTCTTCTTGGTATATTCTCTGTGATGTTATTTATATACACCAGGACAAACTTAGTCAAGTCTCGACCAAGTTTCCGAACTCAAGTCTCAATACAACTTTCAAACATAGTAAAATCTTGACACAGCTTCTGAACTTAGTCAAATCTTGATACAGCTTCTGAACTCGTCTTGACACAACATCCAAACTTAGTCAAGTCTTGACACGGCTTTTAAACTTAGTCAAATCTTGATACAGCTTCTGAACTCGTCTTGACACAACATCCAAACTTAGTCAAGTCTTGACACGGCTTTTAAACTTAGTCAAATCTTGATACAGCTTCTGAACTCGTCTTGACACAACATCCAAACTTAGTCAAGTCTTGACACAGTTTCTGAACTTAGTCAAATCTTGATACAGCTTCTGAACTCGTCTTGACACAACATCCAAACTTAGTCAAGTCTTGACACAGCTTTTAAACTTAGTCAAATCTTGATACAGCTTCTGAACTCGTCTTGACACAACATCCAAACTTAGTCAAGTCTTGACACAGCTTTTAAACTTAGTCAAATCTTGATACAGCTTCTGAACTCGTCTTGACACAACATCCAAACTTAGTCAAGTCTTGACACAGCTTTTAAACTTAGTCAAATCTTGATACAGCTTCTGAACTCGTCTTGACACAACATCCAAACTTAGTCAAGTCTTGACACAGCTTTTAAACTTAGTCAAATCTTGATACAGCTTCTGAACTCGTCTTGACACAACATCCAAACTTAGTCAAGTCTTGACACAGCTTCTGAACTTAGTCAAATCTTGATGCAACTCATCTTGACACAACATCCAAACTTAGTCAAGTCTTGACACAGCTTCTGAACTTAATCAAATCTTGATTAAACTCGTCTTGACACAACATCCAAACTTAGTCAAGTCTTGACACAGCTTCTGAACTTAGTCAAATCTTGATACAACTCGTCTTGACACAACATCCAAACTTAGTCAAGTCTTGACACAGCTTCTGAACTTAGTCAAATCTTGATACAACTCGTCTTGACACAACATCCAAACTTAGTCAAGTCTTGACACAGCTTCTGAACTTAGTCAAATCTTGATACAACTCGTCTTTACACAACATCCAAACTTAGTCAAGTCTAGACACAGCTTCTGAACTTAGTCACATCTTGGGTGTTCAGACATTGAAACAAATTTTGTAAGGTAGGGTGTTAACTTAGCGATGACGGCGACATCATCCGATGGTTTTTGTCTTGATGATGTAACTTGCGCTGTATTTCAATTATAGTCCCGAACACTGCCGAAGACGGATGTGTCGGACCGAAAGGTGCAAATATCGCAGTCAAGCTGTAAACACGGCGCATTCTGTTCTCCAGACTATATTCTGCTACTTACAAAGCCCTGTTCAAGGCTTGGTAGCAGGAGAATGAGAGCGAACGCAGAAGAAGAAGAAGAAGACGTCCCGAACTACGTTGGACCAGTGGAAAGTCTTAAGTCAAGACTACTGGAGTTAATTCAGGATGCAGGCACTCTGGTCCCGCCTCTTTGAGACCAGGGATTGCTTGAAACCTCCAGGGCTCGAACCCACGCTATTTCCGTTCATCGCTTTGAGAGGCCAGTGTCTTTCCTCTGAATCACAGTGACCCTCAAGGTAGGGTAGCCGTTCCTTCGCACAACCCTCTTTAGCCAGCTTTAATTACATGTTTGGGAGGTTACAGTAATAGTAGTCTTTGCTTCCCTTTCAGGCCCCCAGTAACATACAGATGTTGGATAATACATGTACATGTCAATGTATGTCATATTCTTGTTTTGTGTTAGTGCAGGACGAGTGAGGCGTATAAGCATTAGTAAGTCATAGTCTAATTACTAAAAATACATTTCTAAAAAAGTCTGCTGGTAATTATCAGCTGATGTTCGGAAAATTGTTTCTGACCCAGTTATATGATCTGTTTTAAATAGTGCAAAAACCACGACTATTTTCAGTCCCTGTTAGCAAGTACATTGGGATAGAATGTACCTGATTTAAGAGATAGCATGCACATTTTGGGTTGACTTTATCTGGTTTAGGAGATTATCAGTAAGTTCATTTTGGGTTGACTTTATCTGGTTTAGGAGATTATCAACAAGTTCATTTTGGGTTGACTTTATCTGGTTTAGGAGATTATCAACAAGTTCATTTTGGGTTGATTTTATCTGGTTTGGGAGATTATCAGCAAGTTCATTTTGGGTTGACTTTATCTGGTTTAGGAGATTATCAACAAGTTCATTTTGGGTTGACTTTATCTGGTTTAGGAGATTATCAACAAGTTCATTTTGGGTTGATTTTATCTGGTTTAGGAGATTATCAGCAAGTTCATTTGTTATTTGGGTTGCATCTACTGTTTTATGTAACCTATTGATAACAAAATGCCATCCAAATACAACAGATAGTATATTTTTACAATTTGCAATCAAGAGAATTCTAAAGGCAAAAAAAAATAGTTTTGTTTGTTTTATAGTTTCTTCTGGGGAGAAAGACTAACATCTGGTCAGGTAAAATATATTGATCA
This sequence comes from Ariolimax columbianus, assembly GCA_036924085.1. Taxonomy (NCBI): domain Eukaryota; kingdom Metazoa; phylum Mollusca; class Gastropoda; order Stylommatophora; family Arionidae; genus Ariolimax; species Ariolimax columbianus. The sequence continues at coordinate 34,008,474 of JAVGWX010000023.1, forward strand.
GACATGTTAGTCAGGGTCAGGCAAAATATACTGACCAAGACCTTCACCTCGGCTTCCTCGCAGCCCTCCCTGGAAACGGGCTATCTTCATAGCAGTCTGGCTAACGAGGTGAGGGATCGACGTGATTTCCATAGAAGTGAGCGACACATAGATGAAGCCAAGGATAGCACAACCACCTGGAGGACCCCAGTCCACCTTCATCAGCACGCTCGGGATGTGAGGAAAGCTACTGCAACCCGCCACTCAACGTCCTTTTCAGGGAGCACAAAAGAGTAAACCTACTCATTGTGGCATTCGAAACAAAGTTTCTTCCATGCTTCAGCAGAGGCCATGATAACGCAGTGGTTAGTGCAATGACTTCCCAGTCAAGCGATCGGGGTTCAAACCCCAGTTGGTATGGGATTTTATTCCGATCGCAAGCCGGCACCTGTGGTTGACCCAGCCACAGAAATTAGGTACCAGAAAAATCTGGGAAGTACAGGCGACCAGCGCGATACTGACCACATCATCCACTATGTGCCATGGGTCACAAAATAATATGGACCTAACACCCTATTTCCTTTACTCCGAATGGCGTGATGGAATTGTTACTATTCTTCAACAAAAGTGCAAACCTTCTATCCACAATACTTCGCCATCTTCGCTTGTGATTGACAACTATTTATTACTATTATAATACCGCTGGTCCAGTTGATTTATTTTCACCTTTAGTATCGTTTCAACTTCGATTTATTTACTTTAACACAGTCCAATCATACATTTGGTCATTTTGGTTTTATCAGGACATTCAAGAAAAGAAGCAAAGTAGAAAACTGAAGAGACACATCTATATATTTAAGCACTCGTAGCACATGTGCGTCAAACAACAGAAAATAAACAGATATAATATACATTTGATATAGCGTTGGCCATTGTTAAACATGTTGTTGGAAAGCTCCGAAGATTTGTCTATCTATTTAGTTATGTGTGTAAGGGCACACTCACACAGAAGCATAAATAACTGTCATACCATTAGACCCATGCTTGGGGGACGGGTCAGCTTTTCTGGACAATTGCATACATTTGAGAAAAGCTGACACAAATGAAAATAGGTCAACCTTCATCACCCCATTCCTGAAATATGAACAAGTTTGCTTTCAAAACTGCCAGGATAGTGAGTAAATAAAAGTACACACACAACATGTATTTGTCTGGTCTCTCAAGCACTTGTGAAAATCTGAGAATGTAACCCAAGTTAGTATAGGTCACTGGCAACCCACTCCATTTGTGAATCATCAATACAAGTTTGTTTTAGGGTTAATCAATCTCCTGAAAATATGTTGCAATGTTTCAGCACTGGTAGAAGAGTTATCATTTACAGCAATGGTTTTGATATCCACTACCACCTCACCTGAGCATACATGTTTGTTAGCTCTCTTTATAGTGTTTATTATCATAACTGGGACAGTGACCATCGTGATTTATAGGACTGATGAATAGCGACATTAGTCATTAATAGGACTGATGAATAAAGTCACATTAGTCATTTATATGACTGATGAATAAAGGCACATTAGTCATTTATAGGACTGATGAATAAAGTCACATTAGTCATTTATAGGACTGATTAATAAAGTCACCTTAGTGATTTATAGGACTGATGAATAAAGTCATATTAGTCATTTATAGGACTGATGAATAAAGTCACCTTAGACTACATGACTGGCTTTATATTACCCCAGACAGAAACAAACCTATGGCTTTACTGAAGTTTTGAACCCGTGTCTCTTTGATCCTGATACCAGTGCCTTAACCTGCTGTCTCTGCTCCTCTGCCATTTTATTTTACAGCAACCCCCAAAAAAAGAGCTAATATGTCATTTTATTTCTAGGATCGTGACCTTCAACAAAAATGGATGAACTTTATATTTTCATCAAATATTTATTCAGTTTGAGGAGTGGGTGGATCGTTAGTTTTGAGGAGTGGTGAAGAATTAGTTTGGATGCCTTTCTCCAGACCAAATGGAGCACAGGTTCAAAACCACTATATGGCATGTTTTCTTTCTACCAGGAGTGAAATAAAAATCCTAGCCTACCTACTGTATAGTGACTGCACAGTTAAGCAGCCTTTATTCCTTAGCCCTATAAATTTCCCTGGCAGATTCCCAAGGCAGCACTGACAGTTTTTTCTTTATTACATCATCATCATGTGTATGTGCTAAAGATGGATAATTGTGGACCATTTTGTGTTCACTATAACAACATATCAATGATTTAATCAATCAGCCCCGCTATTTACCCTGTATGATGATTGCCCTTTTCACTCCGAGTGAAGCATAGGGTCCCCACTACAGCTGGCCCGTTTACAGGATCCTGTACTCGAGCACTTGCAGTTCCGGCTTCAAAGCAATGTTTTTAACATGATGAGGTTGCTAGCATCATGCACAACCCTCTTCAATGGCCTTTTATAGCGTGCTCAGAAGGTTGCAGTTGTAATATTTTTCTCAACTCGTGTACCACTAAGATGCTTACTATGTATATTTCAACATATTTCATTGTCATGATAAGGGTTTGACAAATTTTATGGTGGCTTACCAGTCAGTCAAAAAATGTCACCAGTCAGCATGGTCCGACTACAGTCATGCAATTTATGTTAACAAATTTAAACTAGGCACTAATGCGTACCAAACCAAAATATATTGCATTACTTTCACAGTATAAGTCTATTTCTTCTTAAGAGAAAATGTACTGCTGTCAGAGGCATGGTGTGTGTGTCCTTGAACATTCTTGGTAGTTTTAGCACTGAAGTACCAGTTATCGATGGCTTTAGTAGGTTTAAATTACGGGAGTGGAGGTCCATTTGGATTCACCATCATAAACTTACTTATGTAACATCTATTCGAACCGTAATATCATTAATAATCGTGCGAGAGTCGTGTAGTAACTATTAAAAACATAATTGACGATTAAAAACAATATTTTTTTACTCATCACGCAAACATGTTTACTCGTCACAGACAAGCAGACGAGTGCTTTTACCAAGCCCTAGTCTTGAGATTGCAAAATAACGGAATGTGTGTAAAGCTATTAAATAATTATTACAATGAACACACAGGAGAAATTACAAGCAATGTGGCTTGGTTTCCAGCTTGATAGGAAGATTTGAACATACACCATAAACAAGCAGGGAACAAAGTGGCAAGCATAAATTATAGTAAATGCAAACAAGACCACAGATGCAGGAGACTCCTAACATATGTAAAAAAATACCAGTTGTCATTATCAGTCAGTACGGATAATGATATTTATCACATTTGATATAACACAATATTTTTCACACCTGCTACAACACATATTTCTCACACCTGGTACAACACATATTTCTCACACCTGGTAAAACACATATTTCTCACACCTGGTACAATACATATTCATCACACCTGGTGCAACACATATTCCTCACACCCGGAACAACAGATATTTCTCACACCTGGCACAACACATATTCATCACACCTGGCACAACATATATTCCTCACACCCGGTACAGCATATATTCCTCACACCCGGAACAACAGATATTTCTCACACCTGGCACAACACATATTCCTCACACCCGACACAACACATATTCCTCACACCCGACACAACACATATTTCTTCCACCTGACACAACACATATTTCTTCCACCTGACACAACACATATTTCTTCCACCTGACACAACACATATTTCTTCCACCCGACACAACACATATTTCTTCCACCCGACACAACACATATTTCTTCCACCTGACACAACACATATTTCTTCCACCTGACACAACACATATTTCTTCCACCTGACACAACACATATTTCTTCCACCTGACACAACACATATTTCTCCCACCTGACACAACACATATTTCTCACATCTGGCACAGCACAAATAACATCTAGTCTTGGATTATCGAGGTCACACAAATGTGACCAAACTAGACTGACACATATTTCTGTCTTGAGATTCACAGTTAACCTATTCCTACTCCAAATGACTAATATACTGGCTCCAGATTTTTTCATAAAATGACAAAGAGCTGATAGGTCAGCTTAATGCAGGTTACACCTTTTTCTTCTTCGTTCCACTTTTCACTGCCCCCTTTACAGAAAGCCTGTATTCAATCTTCGGTGGTTTCAAACCAATGTTTTTACATGATGAGTTTGCTAGTCTTATGTACAAAACTTGTTAATCGCCTTTTACTGTATGCTTGGAAGGTTACAATTGTCTTATTTGTTACGCCCGAGGTACCGCTGGGTGATGTTACTTAATGTGGAATTGTGAGTAAGGACCAGACAAGATATCAGGGACCCTTGACATGAAGAGAAGGTTCTGGTGTTGGAAAGGGCACATACTACTACTATTATAGGTCAGTCTCTATTCTGGAATCCCCAAGGCAAGAGATGTAGTGGTAGACCAAAACACCCCTGTGGAAAGTTGATATAAACATGAAGAAAACAGGGAAAGACATGTGTTGAGTTAGAAAGGTTGACACAGGGCAGGAGGTCTTGGTATTTACTTGTTGAAGACATCCTATGCACCACAGGGAACTAAAAAGTTTGTAATTGATTGATTGAAGACAGAGCAGCCAGTCCCATGTCTAATCCTTCCTAATCACCTCCGGCAAGAAGCCTAGCAGGTTGCAATATTACAATTCACTGCTCCCATTTCAGGCCCTGGTAATGCACTAGCACATTTGACAAATTCATGATTCAAATAGAAATTGCCACAATAACCCCCCATTTGAACAACTACATCCACTTGTTATATACCATTACTATTTTGCTTACAATTGTGAACAATGTGATAACTAGATGTGATATTTTAGTGAAACTTGATTAAAGATAAATAGGTCTCACTTGCGTGATAATGTGTGGGAGATTTACATGACAAAAGCAAATCTGTGCAACAACTCAACTTATCCATGAGTGTATGCATCAAACTACGTGTTCTTGTATCATAAATTATGACTAATTATTCCTCAAATGATTGTCTGTATTTCTAACATTTGCAGGGGAGATTTTATTGGCTGATTGAATCATGTGATATCATAATTGGGTCAAGATGGCGTTTGATGTGCAGCATTTCAATACAAGACTGTCTGGGGTAATTAGGAAAGTCATTGACGAGTTGATTTCAAACCATCTGAAGCCTTGCAGATAAGATACTGGCATATCTTGTCAGGTTTTGTCAGATATGGCTGTGCAACCTGTTTTCTGATAACTCTGAAAGTTGGTCAGTGTCTACCAAACCTGACAACAGACGATGTGCGAAGGAACACACGCAAGAGGATACAATGTCTTATCCTAGAGCGAGGAAGGCAACCTCAGCAGTGTTGTGGCAGGGCAGACCAGACCCTTAGCCTTGGTTGGTGGCTGGTCTAAGAGTGAAGCCCAGACAAGCGAACAGATTGAGCATTCCTCCGCTGATCCTGCAGCTTGTCTTGTTCCAAATGTATTGATATCACCTTTCCCTTGGAGCAAACAAGGCAGACCGAGAGAGGGACCGTACTGTATGGGCAACACATAGTCTCTATATTTCTGCCTGGGCTTTGTACTAAAAGCACAATTATTATCGTCTGACAAGACGAAAAGAGTCAACGATGATGAGTAAGGGGGAAGGATGGAGGGGAGCAAGATACACTTATGATAGGTCACTGGAAGGCAGAAGAGATAGGCAGGTTAAGGGTGGGGGGAGGCGCGAGAGAGGAGAAAGAGATAGGCAGGTTAAGGGTGGGGGGAGGCGCGAGAGAGGAGAAAGAGATAGGCAGGTTAAGGGTGGGGGGAGGCGCGAGAGAGGAGAAAGAGATAGGCAGGTTAAGGGTGGGGGGAGGCGCGAGAGAGGAGAAAGAGATAGGCAGGTTAAGGGTGGGGGGAGGCGCGAGAGAGGAGAAAGAGATAGGCAGGTTAAGGGTGGGGGGAGGCGTGAGAGAGGAGAAAGAGATAGGCAGGTTAAGGGTGGGGGGAGGCGCGAGAGAGGAGAAAGAGATAGGCAGGTTAAGGGTGGGGGGAGGCGCGAGAGAGGAGAAAGAGATAGGCAGGTTAAGGGTGGGGGGAGGCGTGAGAGAGGAGAAAGAGATAGGCAGGTTAAGGGTGGGGGGAGGCGCGAGAGAGGAGAAAGAGATAGGCAGGTTAAGGGTGGGGGAGGCGCGAGAGAGGAGAAAGAGATAGGCAGGTTAAGGGTGGGGGGAGGCGTGAGAGAGGAGAAAGAGATAGGCAGGTTAAGGGTGGGGGGGAGGCGCGAGAGAGGAGAAAGAGATAGGCAGGTTAAGGGTGGGGGGAGTGTGCAATGGGGATGTTGTGCATGTGAGGGGTGTGGGATGGGAGTGAATCTTTAATTGTTAAATTGCTGTTGTTTCTTTCATAGTGTATGGTTCAACTGACTGGTAAATGTTCTGTGTGGGTCTGCTGCTAGTAATCATTACTAATAGATAAATCAGACACTGACAATAGACTGACTAGTGGACACACAAAAACACTGAATATTGTCATTTGTAGTTTTAACTGTTCACGTATATCATTAACCTATAAACATTACAGAACACGGCAAGTGCAAGTGAATATATCTCAATCCTTCGGAAATTAATTTCCCCAAGCAAACATGTATGAGCATCGTGGAAATATGGCACTCTCTCCAATGTTTTTCTGGTGAATATGGAATAATCTAGGGAAAACATCAGATCAGGGGGAATGCCATTCAATCTTGACTAAATATTGAATCATAAAAATATGGGATAAGAACTAGACAAACTTGCCGGAAGGTAGTACAATCCCACACAATCTTAACTATACAAGGGGTAAAATCAAAGACAATTTTGTTTAAACAAGGGTTAGTGTCAAACAATTTTGTCTGATAAGGAGCTATGGAAGATAATCTAGGCTAAACAAGAGGTCATGTCGTAGGCAATCTAGGCTAAACAAGAGGTAAAATGGGCAATCTAGGCTAAACAAGAGGTCATGTCGTAGGCAATCTGCTAAACAAGGGGTAAAGTTGAGGGCAATCTAGGCTAAACATGAGGTAAAATGGGCAATCTAGGCTAAACAAGAGGTCATGTCGTAGGCAATCTGCTAAACAAGGGGTAAAGTTGAGGGCAATCTAGGCTAAACATGAGGTAAAATGGGCAATCTAGGCTAAACATGAGGTAAAGTCATGGGCAATCTAGGCTAAACATGAGGTATAGTCATGGGCAATCTAGGCTAAACAAGGGGTAAAGTCATGGACAATCCTTACTGAACAAGAGGTAAAGACAATCTTGCTTTAATAAGTAGTAATCCCAGGCAATCTTGTCTGACTATTAGTAATCCAAGATTTTTTTTAAACAAGGGGCAACCCCAGACAAACTTAAACAATCATTCAACTAAATATGGAAGAAATGGTTATGCTATATTAAACAATCATTCAACTAAAAATGGGAGAAATGGTTATGCTATCTTAAACAATCATTCAACTAAATATGGGAGAAATGGTTATGCTATCTTAAATAATCATTCAACTAAATATGGGAGAAATGGTTATGCTATCTTAAGAATTTGCTGAGATGGTGTAAAATCAAATCTTCTATACTTGATCCCCGATGGCAGTGTCATCTATGGAACTACCTTAACTATGACTTTTAGCTCGGAATAAACAGAAAAAAACTCATCCGACTTATTTCCACATATACTCGTACATGGTTTGCCGAAATGATAACAGAGCAATCTCCCATACAAAATAATAATGCGGAGAAGCAATCCCTGACAATAGGAGACTCAAGAGTATGATAATGATCCCTCCACAGTTAAGAGGTTTACCTGACTACAGCTAAGACACATGAATGTTGAGAGAGGAGGGGGTTATTTGCGCTGGAACATAAAAACAAGTCACAGTGGTACATGTGTTCTTTCCCTGCAACATTTTTTAGGACAGGGAAATAAAGAGCAACAAAGGTCAATGGTGTATTAAGTAGTAGTTCTTCTGATCAACAGGTCGTTAATGTAAACTTTCATGACTGACTCCATGTTCAGCTCTGACATTGTATGAGATCCATCTGAAGCTTTCATACAAGGAATGATTTGGTTGTGTGAGGCTACGAGTAGCTAATTTGATGCGCTGATATTCTGCAGATTTCAGGGGCGATAGTAAACTTTTATGATTGACTCCATTTCCAACTTTAATGATGTGCGAGATCCATCTGAAGCTTTCATACAAGGAATGATTTGGTTGTGTGAGGCTACGAGTAGCTAATTTGATGCTGCGCTGATATTCTGCAGATTTCAGGGGTGATAGTAAACTTTTATGATTGACTCCATGTCCAACTTTGATGATGTGCGAGATCCATCTGAAGCTTTCAGGCAAGGAATGACTCTGCAAGGCTATGAGTAGCTACTTTGATGCTGTGCCGAGATTCTGCAGCTTTCAGGAGACGTTCGCGGGCAAAATTCTCATAATCTTCTTGATGCATGATCTTTTTGATGACAGATAAAGAGGAATAGATATTAAAGGCTGATGTGAAGGTTCATATAGTCAGGGTCAGATGGAACATGTTGACTAAGATCGTAGCTCATGCTAGCGTTAGGTGAAACGTGCTGACTATGGCCTGTACCTCACGTCAGCGTTAGATGCAACATACTGATAAAAACCTCCACTTCACATAAAGGCCAGGTGAAACATACTGACAAAGACCTTACCTCATGTCATGGTCAGGTGAAATATACAGACTACGGTCTCTACTTCACATCAGGGGTCAGGTGAAATATACTGACCCAGACCCCGACCTCACGTTAGCGTCAGGTGAAACATACTGACCCAGACCTCCCACCTCACATTAGGGTCAGGTGAAACATACTAAGCCAGACCCCGACCTCACGTTAGCGTCAGGTGAAACATACTGACCCAGACCACCACCTCACGTTAGCCGTAAAACTTAAAATTACAGCCCGCTACAACAAAACCAACTTCTGAAACGTGTTTGTGTTGTGATTTAGTTTGTGGAATCTCATTTTTTTAACAGCTCTACATGATGGTGGCGCCCATGAATGAGCAACTGATGTTTAAATGTAAAATTATTTTCGATTCCAATATGTAGAGATGTTTGAAAGTCTAATCATATATCGCGATGAAAGTTGGGATTCAAAACCTGAGAAATTATTTATATCAGTTCATGCTGAGCAGCGCATGAGCTGCAGCAGTCAGCTATGGGTCGCTGACTACTGCAGTAGTCAGCGACCCATAGCTGACTGCTAGCGTCAGGGCTAGCGAGCCAGAGCTGCCGAGATCCTTCTACACCTCTACACGGTGATCCTAGATAACAGGCTGCAGCAGAGCAAACTGGCTTAGGAGAAGGGATCGAAGAGGGAATGCTAACCCGGTACTAAAAAAATGCTTGCTGAAGTCGGATGTGTTGGACCGAAAGGTGCAAATATCGCAGTCAAGCTGTAAACTACGACAACGCATTCCGTTCTCTGGACTACATTTTGCTACTTAAGACCTTTTAGGGTTTGGTAGCGGGAGATTGAGAACGAACAAAGCCAAGCCAAGCCAGTCCAATGATCAGACATCGGGATTTACTCATGAATATTCAACATTCAGATTTTGACTGGGACACGTAATACAAAAGGTATGTGTAACAGAATTGACGAATACATGGGCGAAACACACAACGTGGTGAGTACAAAAAATGTTTTTCCTATTAAATTCACACACCTCTGTATCACTGGCATTTGGGTGCACAGGGTGGTGCAATGGTTAGTTTATTGTCTTCCATGCTGAGCGATCAGGATTCAGTCCCCCAGTTAGTGTGAGATTTTTTTTCCAATCGCAAAATGGCTCACGAGGACCACCCAGCCTCAAAATAGTGTAGGAGAATAATCTTGGAAAGTCGAGTGGCCCACGTGATGTTGACTACATCGCCCCTTAGAGTGTCACTGGTCAAGAAAAGTATGGGCCTAACACCATATTCCCAATATGCCAGATTGGCTTGAATTCTGGATTTTTACTTTACTAATGCCATTTAGCCATTCGTACACTTCTTCTTTTTTATGAATACTTCGTGTCCTTCGTTTATGGAGTGTGTAGTCTAGTCGACAGTGAGCAGGCGTGCTAAGACTGAGATTACGGCATGCCAGGGTTCAATTCACGGACAGACAGAAAGAAATCTGTGACGTGGTTTGTTCTTGTATGACCGCTCCTCCAGTCGATCCAGCTGTAAATGGATACCTGACATAGACATATGAGCTGTGGGAGGTATAAACAGCTAGGAAGGGAACTGGCCACCACATCTCACATAAGCTGCGGCTTAGTACACAAAGAGTTATTTTCATTCCCTACGGCAATTGTTGTCATGAAACTGACCTTTATCTTTACAGTGGGGGAACTGAGACACTAGTCCAGTCTGACATACTGACATGGACATTGCACAAGTGTCAGGTACAACATACTGACCAGGACATTGCATATGTGTTAGGCACAACATACTGACATTGACATCGCACAAGTGTAAGGTACAAAATTCTGACCAGGACATTGTATATGTGTTAGGCACAACATACTGATTAGGACATCGCACAAGTGTCAGGTACAACATTCTGACCAGGACATTGTATATGTGTTAGGCACAACATACTGATTAAGACATCGCCCAAGTGTCAGGCACAATATATTGACCAAGACCAATCTCTCTTCCATGTAGCGTTCCCTGGAAACAGGCTGTTTTTAAGGCAGACTAGCTGACGAGATGTGGATCGATGTGATCCCCATAGTAGTGAACGCCACAGAGATGAAGGCAAGCATTGCACAACCGCCTGCAGGGCCGTGGTCCACCTTCATCAGCATGCTTGAGATGTGAGGATGTGCTAGAACCCACCACTTAATGTCCTTTTCAGGCCACACAAAAGAGTGAACTTACTGTGGGCAATAAACAATAACAACCTTTACAATGTCATAGATAGTTTAATTATTTGTCTTACGATGATTAGAGCTTAAGTTCAATTTGTTCAATATTAATCTATTTTATTTTGAATAAAACTTTGACATACGGAATTCTGGCACTTGACCTTGACACAATTCGAAATTACGCACCCTTTTATACCATGCTCTCAGTGTGGTGGTGGTTCTGTCCTCATCTCTGTCACACAAAGTCAATTAATCAACAAAAAACATAAGAACAAAGGAGACATCTGAACACAGCCATACCTGTAAACTGGACATAACTCCGTTAGCCAGGCTGGATATTTTTCCTGCCACTTTTGTCACCCCTTGTTTGACGCCATCCTTTATGTCCTGGAAGTCAGGACCGGTAGAACCATAGTTTTGTCTACGGCTGCTTTTACCACCTGAACCACCTCCAAAGACATCATCGCTAGATATGGACGTCTGTCCTTCCAGCCTACTCAGGTTTTGCCTGGTTTCAAACTAGTATGGTAGAGATGAGAAAAGTAATGTAACATTTCTGCTATTAAAATTGAGACAATGTGGCTAACGTCTGGTCAGGCAAAACACACTGATCAGAGAATGTTCGCCAGGGTCAGGAGAAATATACTGGCCAAGACCATCACCTGACCTCTTCATTGGTCGTCCTGGAAACAGGCTGTTGTCGAAGACAACAGTCTGGATAACAAGGTGAGGTTCGACGTGATCTCCGTAGTAGTGAGCGACACGCAGATGAGGCCAAGCATGGCACAACCGCCTGGAGGATCCCGGTCCGCCTTCATCAGCACGCTCAGGATGTGGCGAAAGCTACTGCAACCCGTCACTTAACGCCCTTTTCAGAGCGCACTTAAGAGTAACCTACTCATTGTGGACACTCGAAACAACAACTATTAAAATTTAAAATATCCTGCTGCCAAACTGTTGTTTTTTTATTCACTTCCTCACCACATCACAAGGTGAGTGAATAAATTTGTCTCTTTCTCATCTCATTTGTCCACTTCTGTCATTATGACATTGGGTGAGGCAATCTTCTCTTGTTTGCCTACTGTGTGACTATTACTACCATCCATCCATAGGTCTGTAGCATTTCTTCAGCATCATAGATCCATCATTGTCTTAAATTAATCAGTGTTTATCTTGATTGCTAATGTATTTTATTAATGGCGCTCAGCATCCATGATACATTCTGTGAAATAAAACGTTACAAACATTATACAATATACATAGTTACATAGGATACTGGGCCAAAGATGCAGAATAGTGAATGAGCCATAGTGACTGATAGCTGGCTGTTGGAATTAAGGCCAGCGAATCAGAGCTGACAGACAATTCCACCTCCAAGCTGCAACACAGGAAACAGGTCGCACCAGTACAGTCTGGCTAAAAGAATATGGATAGTAGTGAGAAGGCAAGCACAACACACTAAACAGCCAGCTGAAACTGGAAGTGCCGGGCCAAAAGGCACAGATATCACAGCCTCGTTGTAAACTATGACACAGTCTTTTTCAGGACGAACGCATAAGAAGAAGAAGAATATGGGATACTGTAGTGTACCTATATTAACTAATTGGCAGATCCTTTGGAGAATTGTTTTCTTTGTAAACTTTTAGGCCTTGTCAACTTGTCAATTCAGACCATCTTTGTAAGTCTAAATACAGAAACATCTACTTTAGACTAAATGGCAAAACACCAGTGTTGGATCAGTGTCAGTCCCCCAGGCCTAGTAAGACGCAAGAAGCTGTAAAATACCTACTACGTATAGCCGAAGCATTCGGCTACCTGGCAACAGACATTAACATGCATGTTTGAATACCAGGATTCTAAGTATTCAAACTTCAATTTATCTAAAGAAAGCAGTGGTCAGTCGGTTGATCGGTCAGTCGGTCATTCGATCACCTAGACAGGCTGGAGTTTATTGGTATTTCCTTAAACGCTGGTGCAGGAGCATTGCTAGCAATGTCTAAATGTGCTTTCTCTTTCCTCACACATTGGCGTATTCTTCTTCATATTCTTTTAGGTACCAACTTCAAAATATTTTAATGTTTTCGGTCTGTTCCTGTAGGTATCGGTTGTGTGAAAACATCTGTTATCGTCCAATTTGGTGACATTTGGTATGTTTGGTATGACACTGTTGTTTCGCCATTTTTGTCTAAAGTAGATGTTAATGTATTTAGACTTACAAAGATGGCCGACTATTTAGAGCATGCGCAATTCTTGTATAATGTAAAGTTATTTTTGTTAGACGGACATTAAATGTTTCTGTTAATTTTTACATCTGTGGCACTCTGCTCGATATAATTAGGAATTGAATAGCCAAGAAATGACTTATTTGATCAGGCCAATGATCATGTATCTGGATTACATGTGGATGTTCAATACAAGTCTGATTCAGACTGATTTTTAAACATACAACACAAAAGTGATAATGCCTTAGAGGGGATAAGGCAATCATTTAGACACATCCCCTGAGAAAAAACAATGATAAAAAAATGCGGCATCTCCAACTTCGCATTAATTACATTTAACGTTTTATACTAACATATAATTGTATTATGAATGCGTTATGTCGTAGCTAGTTTAATTATGTGTCACTAGATCTCAATTTTAGCTCGATTTGTCTAATACTAATTTTTTTTTAATTTTCATTATTGACAATAAATGGAGTTACATCACCTGCTGTGGATTGTAAGGGACACAAATCAACAAAAGTAGGTTGGACTGGAAAATGTTGAAGTGGGACATCTGAGCCGCAGATGCAGAAGTTAGTGGGCGTGTCCCTAACTGCAAAAGATCAAGTTCGCTACCAGGTCTCTACACAGCTGTCTACCCAGCTGTAAATGGATATATGACGTACAGATCAGGAAGCGAGATGGACATCCTATCTACAAAATGCCCTAAAAAAAGTCAATTCCTTGAACATTAAAAGCCTCTTACACTTGATCCCCAATGACAGCACCTGCTAAAGGACAACTTAGTCCATGACTTCAAATAATCTCAAAACTCACATCATCGTCCCTGTTGCCGAAGTACTGATCGGAGGAAATGGCCTTTGCCCCGCCAAACTTCTTCTGTGCTACGTCACTGGTATCTGCTGCTACAGATAAATTAGCTTCTGGATTCTTACGGCTGCGACTTGGCCTGTGATTAAAATAAAATAAACGTGTCTCAAACTGCCTTCTATTCTATTTACAAGTCATCTTGATTCTTTCTTGTTTCTTGCAATACACAAGGAAAATGAGCTATTTGCTCATTATTACTATATCTTATACGAGATATTGTTTGTTGAGCTGGTTTTCCAACCTAGAAAACTACACATCTCTCTGAAGACTTTCAGCTTGTGTGAACAGTGGTATAGGGGCTGTCATGAGTGGGAAGTCTTCCACCATAGAGAGGTTGTTCACATCACTCTACAGACTTTTAGCTTGTGTGAACAGTGGTATAGCGGCTGTCATGAGTGGGAAGTCTTCCACCGTAGAGAGGTTGTTTGTTGTTTCCAAAGCGGTGCCAAGATGCAGCAGTGAATGATCTGACAGCAGCAACTCATAGCTGACCAAGACCCCTTTCTACCACCAGATGGCAGCTCTGGAAACAGGCTGCACTAGCCACTAGTCTGGCCACAAAATAGTGATCGCAGCAGGAAGGCAAACTCTGTACTCAAAAAAGCTGTTGAAATCAGATGTGCTAGTTCGAAAGGTGCACATATCGCAGCCTCATTATAAACTACGACACAGTCCTTTTCAGGATGAATACCGGTGCATCCTGGTAGTGAACTTAGTTTCTCTTCACTGTAGTGCAATGCAAGGTTTTTCCTTTAAGCTTGAAAGTGTTGGTACCACAGTGTCAGTCTCCACATCCGTCCGTGGCCATGCTGCTGTAAGACAGTCATAGAGGTTAGACTGAACTGTTGTGTGCCTCTTGAAGTTACCGTCTCGGTACAATAGCGAGCATTCTCATCTGTCAGACACTGAGAATTTTCTACTGTCAAGGGTGAGACTGCACTGGGGTGGGGGGGGGGGGGGGGGGGGGGGGGCGCACACCACAGCATAGTGAAGTGGTTAGTGACACCACGACTCCCCCCCTTACATGTGTGCTCCAGGTGTCTGCTGTGCCAGGATTGGGTTTTACAGTCATACAAAATTTGTCTGTGGCATTGTCTCTGTATACTTGCCAATTTATTCGTTGTATTAGCACCAGATTTGTTATAGAAACAGCTGAATCAAAAACGAGGCTGATACAATGGTTATTTTGAGGCCACCCGCCTGGGCTGATACAATGGTTATTTTGAGGCCACCCGCCTGGGCTGATACAATGGTTATTTTGAGGCCACCCGCCTGGGCTGATTCAATGGTTATTTTGAGGCCACCCGCCTGGGCTGATACAATGGTTATTTTGAGGCCACCCGCCTGGGCTGATACAAAGGTTATTTTGACCATTTCACATTCATTTGGAAGGTTATTCCATTATTGAGAATGATGGAAGTTAAGTTGTTGTAACAGACTTTTTCTAAAGTAGATATGTTTAGTGTGTTTAAGTAAATGTTTTAAATACGCTTGTAGTGGAAACTAACAGATTTGCCGATCTGGTTAGGAACACTATCAGTGCTTTCTGGCAATTTCATGGATTTACAAGTTGTCTGGTGTACCTGAAAATGGGCATGTCTAAATGTTTGTGTAAGAGTAACCCATAGCATTACTGCCGTAGGGGGTGTGAGCTGTTAGCGATCTCACATTTCAAAGGCTCGGTTATATGAGGGCGGTAGCCATCTCCTCTCCCTCGCCGCTTTTACTTCCCGGATTGAACCGGTACCCATTTAAGGCTAGGGCGATCCAGGAGCCGTTGCGGTCTAGAAAAACATTTCCCGCTCAACTGGGGAATGAACCCAGAATCACTCAGATGCAAAGCCAGCTGGCTAACCACTGCGCTACGAGGCTCCCTTTACTTACTCAATGATTGGGACGCAATCAAAATAATTTGGAAACAAGAAGATTAAGAACATCTTTTCACTTGAATTATCTCCAATAAAAAGCCACTGTTTTGTCCTTATAGCTGAATCATTGATGAATTATCTCCAATAAAAAGCCACTGTTTTGTCCTTATAGCTGAATCATTGATGAATTATCTCCAATAAAAAGCCACTGTTTTGTCCTTATGGCTGAATCATTGATGAATTATCTCCAATAAAAAGCCACTGTTTTGTCCTTATGGCTGAATCATTGATGAATTATCTCCAATAAAAAGCCACTGTTTTGTCCTTATGGCTGAATCATTGATGAATTATCTCCAATAAAAAGCCACTGTTTTGTCCTTATGGCTGAATCATTGATGAATTATCTCCAATAAAAAGCCACTGTTTTGTCCTTATGGCTGAATCATTGATGAATTATCTCCAATAAAAAGCCACTGTTTTGTCCTTATGGCTGAATCATTGATGAATTATCTCCAATAAAAAGCCACTGTTTTGTCCTTATGGCTGAATCATTGATGAATTATCTCCAATAAAAAGCCACTGTTTTGTTCATGTAGCTGAATCATTGTTGTGTGTGTGTGACAAAGGAATGTCTTTGTTTTGTTTTTTATTTGGTTGATAAGAAGAACTATTTTACAACACTAAGTAATCTCTTTCACACCTCATCTCCACATACAAGATTTCTTGATGTCATTCTATTTCTCATTCAATTGTGAATATTGTAGTATTTAATATGTGACATTAATGAAGATAAATATCTCTTGTGAGTGATACGACAGGGGGAGATGTAGGTATAGTTTGATCAAAGTGGGCGCCTTCTATTGTCCCCAAATAAGGGGTCTACTTGTTCACCATGGGGATTATTTAACTCACAACTACAGAGAGGTGAAACATGGACAGTTACAGCTGACCTTCAGTGAAGGATACAGGCCTTGGAGATGAGATGTTTTCGAAGACTTGTAAATGTCACGTACAAAGATCGAGTTACAAATGAGGTAATACGAAAACGAAATACAAGAGCAATAGGGCCTTTTGAAGAGCTTGGTAACTGTCAAAAAAAGGAAACTCGCTTGGTATGGTCACATATCGAGATCAAATGGTCGTGCAAATACAATCCTCCACGGAAAGGTGCATGGCAGACAGCGAAGAGGCCGTCCCAAAAAGAGGGGGGAGGACAAGATAGAAGAATGGACCAATCTTGACCAGAAGAGGCACAGGCAGCAGCCGCTAACAGAGAAGGGTGGTGTGGGGATATGAGGATGTTTTCATGTGTGCCCCAACAACCTCACTGGTTACGGGATGACCAGACCTGACAGAGAAGTGGTACTGTTATTTAATGCCCACAATGAGTAAGTTTACTCTTTTGTCCGCCCTGAAAAGGACGTTGAGTGGCGGGTTGTAGTAGCTTTCCTCACATCTCGAGCATGCTGATGAAGGTGGATTGCGGTTCTCCAGGCAGTTGTGCTATGCTTGAATTCATCTGCGCTGTGCTCACTACTACGGGGATCACATCGATCAACATCTCATCAGACAGGCTGCCTTGAAAACAGCCTGTTTCCAGGGAACGCTACATGGAAGAGAGATTGTGGTCTTGGTCACTGTATTGACCCTGACGTGACATCCTGGTCAGTATTTTGTGCCTAACTTCTCAGTTCCCCTACAGAGAGGTATAATAAGTGCTATGGTAAGCAAAATACTCATGCTCAAAAAGTACCTTCTGTGCATAGTAAACATGCAGTCAACCAGAACTATTGTCATAAGGGAGGTAATAAACATGCGGTCAACATGTACGAATGTCGTAGGGGAGATAATCATTCAGTCAGCAAGTGCAGTTGTTATAAGGGAGATAATAAACAACTACAAATGTATTTAATTGCTATATTTATGCAGATCCGTTTTCTACTCCTGTGGTCTGTAAGTAATTAGAAGAGGTATTAAAACAGAGCATCATTCTTGAATTCTGTAGTCAAACAGTAATAAATTACTTCAGGGGCATAATAAACAAGTACAAAGGTCAGACAAGCACTGGTTTATGTATGCATCCTGATATCGCCCAATGGACTACGGTCTGGGGTGGAATGGGCGTGCCTCCGCCAGTAGAAACTAGTGAGGCAAACATCTAAGCAACAACAACAGCTACTGCTGGGGTCAGCACTTATGGAAGATTATGAAACTTATCCAGAATATCAGATTCAAACCTCTACTCTTATTACCACAGAGCGGAGGTAGAGGCATGAGGGCTGCAGTAGAAGAAATGGTGACAGGCAAAAGAAATTAAAGCAATATAGTCCTGTTTACAGATGTCCTGGCCGTAGTCACAGCACTAAAAAGCCAGAAAAATACTGAACTTAATGATTTAAGAGCAGTACTCTGTCAACTATGTCAGTAGTCCGCACCAAAAAGAGTAGTGATACAGTGGGTTCCATCCCACTGTAACATCCAAGGCAACGAGGAGGCAGACAGACTGGCAAAAGAAGGTGCAAGACTACCACAACCAGATCCTAGTGTGACCTACAAAGAGTCAAAAAGGCTAATTAGAGCTAGATACCTGACCAAATGGGAAACCGAACATACTGGCTACACAAAAAACGATGCCTATTACCAGTTGAACAGAAGAGAGCAGGTCGTGGTCTTCAGACTTCGCACAGGCCACAATAGACTGAGGTGCCACCTATTCAATAAATTGAAGATAGGAGGCACTGACGAATGCTCGTGTGGTACCGGGAAAATGACCGCTGAACATTTGCTGCAAAACTGCCCGACATACGAGGATCAGAGAAAGCAGATGTGGCCATCACCAGTGGCAACACTAGACAAGCTCTATGGCAGTGTCGACAGCCTCAGGATGACCGCTGCTTTTTTCGAAAAAATACAGGTTGACGTCTGACAGAGTACGAAGAAGAAGAAGAAGAAGAAGAAGAAACCTCTACTCTTATTACCACACACACTGTTTCATTTTACTCTGTCCAACAATCACATGTCTTACACAACTTTCATATGCGCCTCAGCGTGAAGCCCTTCCATTGCACTTTGGTTGGGTTGACCTCTGAGAGCACACAAACTATCATAGGTATATACAGACACATCCAAGCACTGGTGAATACATCTTGATATCACTTAAAAGGCTGCAGCTCAGGCTGCCTCCGCCAGTAGAATATAGACAAGCAAAAACTTTACCAAAAGAATAAAAATACTACAGGGGTCAGCACTTATGAGACAGATTATGAAACTGGTTTCTTATTCTTTACTTTCTGTAGTCAGAGAGTAATAAAATACTTAAGAGAATTAATATAAATGCAGTCAAAAAGTAAATGGGTGCATAATGAACATAAAAGTGCAGTCAGAAAGTAGGGACATAATAAAAAATATAATTTGAAAAAAAACAAAGAATTGTGGATCCTCCAAAACCATAAAAAAGGGAATTTAATAACAAAATCTACATTCAACTAAAAAAAAATGAGAATGGAACAGTTCATGCCTATCAAGTACAATAAAGTGGTTGAAAGTTGGCATACCAAATAAATCATGTCACCTCTGGGTTTATAACCTTTCATATACACACACTGACACACGACCTCAGGGTGAGGCCCTTCCATTGTACTTTGGTTGAGGTTGATGACAGATTGGTCTATCATAGGTTCATACAGACGCACATACACATCCAAGCACTGGATATTATGTCCTGATCTCGCCTAAAGGACTATGATCTGGAGTGGAAAGGGCGTGACTCCGCCAGCAGAATACAGAGAGGCAAACATTTTACACACAAATTTTTGCACAATTTGTTCAATATTTATTTATTTTATTTTGAATACAATTTTGACGCAGAGAATTCCTATATTTTGGCCTGATCGGAACAATACAAATTGGCAAAACTAGCCAGGACTGAAAAGGGTCAACTTAGAAAACCAAAGTCACTACAAATACAAGTTTTTCAAAAATGTACCCCAAAACACATTTTTTAAAAGAACATATATACACTGTAATATTAGTGTAGGGTCACTATTTCCTTCCTAAAAATGTTGAGGCAAGTGACAATGGAAGGTTGTGCATGGGGATAGTAGCCACACCACATAAAATCTATTGCTACTGACACTGAAACTACAAACAACTAATTTAGAATTCTCAAGCCGACTGGGGGAAAAACCAAATGCAGGGTTGGACCCTATCCTTCACCGTCTGCAGTCATAGAGTCAATGATGAGGAGTGATGAATATTGGTTACATTTAGCAACTAAATGTCAAAATGCTTTATCAAACGATAAATATTTATTATGTGGAATATATTGGAACAAAAACAGAATACTATTAATAGAAAAAGATTAAAACAAATTGTTTGAAACATCTGTGAAATCTGAGGTTGCATTGGGGAAAATATACTTTTTCTTCTTCTGCGTTCGCATTTTCTGATCATGCTAAATCTGCAGTCCTATTGCCAGGATGAAGTTCGTAGTCCTTTCCGAGCGGTGACCCCATAGTTTTTGCCTCAGTTCTGCTCCACCTGGTCAGGTCTGGCATCTTAGTTCTTCGTAGGGGGGGTCATTCTTGAGGTACGTGTTCAGGGGTCTGGACTCCTGTCCCATATGGACATTCATTTGTTTGGGAGATTTTGAGCCGACATAGGTGGCCAAGTAGTCTGCAGTGGCTCGTTCTCAGGCAGAAGATTGCAGTTTGCTGGTGTCTTTGTAGCTGGTGGATTCGGTCTGGACTGTTACTCCCTCCTATTTCTTTCACCCATTTTATTTTATACTGGCTGCGAATGCTAGTTTTAGCCACCTTAAGTGTGTATTGTTCCATTTTTCCACCTCCTTTGGATAGTGCATCGGCTCTCTCATTTCCCGTAATTCCACAATGAGAGGAGAGCCACTGCAGTGTGATCTTTGATATCTGTTGTATGGCATTTAGCTCTGTTCGGATTTGATGTATTATGTCCTCATTTGTTGTGTTGTTTACCGATTCGAGTAGTGCTTTATAGTTTGGGAAGATCACTATCCTGGCATGTGTGTGATCTTCCAATTTGGTGACAATCTCTGGTGCTTGGAGAAGTGCCATTGATTCTGTCCTCAGGCTAGAGGAAATTTTCCCAGTTGGAAAGTACTTATGGGTTATCTTTCCGTTATTTTGTCTTATAAAGATGCCTCCACCACCATTTGTTGCTGCACCTTCTGCAGATCCATCTATGTACACATGTGTCCATTCTTTGAGGCTGTACTTTATTTTGAATTTGGCTTGGCTTGGCTTCGTTCGTTCTCAATCTCCCGCTACCAAACCCTGAAAGGGCTTAAGTAGCAGAATTTAGTCCTGAGAACGGAATGCGTTGTGTCGTAGTTTACAGCTTGACTGTGATACTTGCACCCTTCGGTCCAACACATCTGACTTCAGCAAGATTTTGAATTTGAAATGGTTACTGTGAAGCAACAAAAACTTCTGTTCACACGCATCTTCATTGTGGCAATGTACGGATGCAAAAAAACTTTGGCCACATAAAACGTCACAATAGTCTGAAAAAAACTATACTTTACGGTATGGTACGTGGACAATTAGGTAGAGGAAGACCAAGAAGGACATGGACATATGACATCAAAGATATCCAGAAGATGACAAAGACAGAAGAACTGGCTAAAGATCTAGGGTCTTACAGGGTGGCTGTGATGAGAGCATTTGTTGTAAAGCACATGTTACATGATGATGATGATGACTCTGAAGGTTTGGATTGATGTTTGGTCTATATTGTGGTAAGAGCAGAAAGTGCAGTTTCCATAATAAATATTGGTGACCGCTCAATAAACCCTAAAGACATCATATGCGGAGCCGTGGTGCACCAGCTTGTACATCTTTACTGTAGTATAATGTTATGACAATTAAAATTTGTGTGTTGTTGCTTAATGCCCACAATGAGTAAGTCTACCCTTTTGTGCGCCCTGAAAAGGACATTAAGTGGCGGGTTGTCATAGCTTTCCCCACATCCCGAAGGTGTTGATGAAGGTGGACCACGGCCCTCCAGGCAGTTGTGCTATGCTTGGCTTTATCTGCGTGATGCCGACTACTACGGGGATCCCGCCAAACCACACCTCGTCAGCCAGACTGCCTTGAAAACAACTATGTCCAGGGAACACTACATGGAAGAGAGATAGTGATCTTGGTCAGTATATTGTGAATGACCTTAACGCGACGTCCTGGTCGCGGCACAATATACTGACCAAGACTTTTTTCTGTGGCTTTTTATAAATTTTATTAATATTTGTTTTCATCTGATCTTTGAGAGTAGGAGTCAATCATCTTTCTGTTGTATGTCACATTTTTAGTATTATCAATCACCCTTCTGTTATCTATGTCAAATTTTGATCAGTGGCAATCACCCTTCTGTCATCTATGTCAAATTTTTAGTATTATCAATCACCCTTCTGTCATCTATGTCAAATTTTGATCATTGTCAATCACCCTTCTGTCATCTATGTCAAATTTTGATCATTGGCAATCATCCTTCTGTCATCTATGTAAAATTTTTAGTATTATCAATCACCTTTCTGTCATCTATGTCACATTTTTGGTAATATTAATTACCCTTCTGTCATCTGTATCAAATTTTGAGTATTATCAATCACCTTTCTGTCATCTATGTCACATTTTTGGTAATATTAATTACCCTTCTGTCATCTGTATCAAATTTTGAGTATTATCAGTCACCCTTCTGTCATCTATGTCAAATTTGTAATATTATCAATCACATCACCCTTCTATTCTCTACGTCACATTCTGAGTATGATGTCAAAATCAAAAAGGAAATAAGGAGACTAGCAAATCAGCAAACAAATTAACGACAACAACTGCAAGGTCAATTATTCTGAGCACCTAGAAAACTATTGACACCGAACAACAGAAGAGAAAGTGAAAGAATGAAGTTCACATTTCTTCACTTTCTTTTCTTAACTTTACTTATTTATACTGGTTTAGAAGACTCTGCAGAGTCTGTTTATTTTTCTTCACTTGATCTAAAAATAATTATTTTTGAATGCATTCATTGACCCTGCCTCCACTATTTCCTGTGGCAATGCATTTAAAGCATTCATCAATCTCTAAAAAAATCTAGTATCTAATCTAGACCTTTCTTTAATTTATTTGTAGCTGTGCCCTCTTGTTCTAGTAGACAGCTGTACTTTGAAAGACTTGTTATAGTCTAATCTGTTGTCGCTATATACATATTCCTCATTTTATTTCTAGAACTATCTTTCAAACCCCATTGGCTGCTTCCCACATGGATGGCTTTTTGGCCTGTATGAACGAGGTGTACAACCCCACCAGCTAAGGAGTGTTCTGCTCTAATAAGGTTTACTATTATGCTATAAATATTTATGATAGAAAAACAAAGACATTTTGATTTCTTAACTTCATATTTATACTCGCTTAGAAGACTCTGCAGAGTCTGTATGCAACCAGTTTCATTTACATTTCTTGCTCTAAAACCTATGCACATCCAATATATTCTAAATGTATTAACTATCCCTGCCTCCACTACTTCCTATGTCAATGCATTCCAAGCATTCACCACTCTCTGACTAAAAAAATATTTCCTAATATCTAATCTGGACCTTTCTTTAGTTAATCTGTAGCTATGCCCTCTTGTTCTTGTAGGTGGTTGTAGCTATGCCCTCTTGTTCTTGTAGGTGGTTGTAGCTATGCCCTCTTGTTCTTGTAGGTGGTTGTAGCTATGCCCTCTTGTTCTTGTAGGTGGTTGTAGCTATGCCCTCTTGTTCTTGTAGGTGGTTGTAGCTATGCCCTCTTGTCCTTGTAGGTGGTTGTATTTTGAACAACTTGTTATAGTCTAATTTATCCTTTCCACTGATCATCTTATAAACCTGTATTAAGTCACCTCGAATTCTTCTCTTTTCTAGACACTGTAGACCTGTTTCTTTTGTTATTTTTCTGCTAATAAACTGGGAAAAGGTATGTTTAAAAATTGTGCAGTAATATCTTCGGTGATACACAAAGTGAAACTCAAGACTTGGGGAAATGCATGTTGGGGATGTAGCAACCAATGAATAATGCCCACTGAGGATTTACCAGCCATCTTTAACATTATCATCTTCTTCGTCTGCATTTTCTTTGTCATCACAGATGATGCTGAAGCATGCAATGGAGATCAAAATATCACAAATGAGCAAAGCATACACCAGAACAGCTCAAATAATTAAGATGTGAAAGAAATTCATAACAAAACATCAAATTGTGATAAATAATGTGATATTTGTCATTTTATGTGCAGTTTTCATAAAAATACGAGCATTAAACAACAGAGATCCATCAAGCACTTCAATATGAAATAAAGTTGTTTCATAATTTTCAAAACAATGTCCAGATAGCACGCCTTCACCAACAGACATCTCCATCGCAATCTTTGTTTTGGATGGCCAGAACTAATAACATATATATTTGGGATCAAGACGCTGAGCAGCGATCTAAAAATAATTGAGCTGCAGTGATCAACAAATCAAAGCTGACTGCTAGCATCAGGGCCAGCGAACCAGAGCTGCCAAGACCCTTCTACACCTTCATGCAGTGATCCTGGATAACAGGCTGCAACAGAGCAGACTGGCTAGGTAGAAAGAATCGAAGAGGGAAGGTACTAACAAATGCCATGCTCAAGTCGGATGTGTCGGACTGAAATATGCAAATATCACAGCAAGCTTTAAGCTACAACACAACGTATTCCATTCTCCGGACAACATCCTGTTACTTGCAAAACCCTTTTCAGGGCATGGTAGCGGGAGATTGATAACGAACGAACATATATATGTATTCCATCCTACCATGTCAAAGATTTTATCCAAGATGCAAGAGAGGAAATGTCTAATAAAACTCAATGGTGTGTCCAGCAGAGCAAATGAGAAAAGCCAGAAATATATTGAAATTGTGCTGAATACATTTCTAGTGAGAAAATATGATGTTTTGGTCATCTCACGAGAATGCCAACCTTAAATATTCCTGCATGCTTACGGTACAAGAAGATAAACTAGTTACAAAGTCATTTGGGTCCCGGTAACCCTCTACAACATATTCCATAAATAGCTCAATTTAACAAAGACATTTTATACCTAAATAGCTCAATTTAACAAAGACATTTTATACCTAAATAGCTCAATTTAACAAAGACATTTTATACCTAAATAGCTCAATTTAACAAAGACATTTTATACCTAAATAGCTCAATTTAACAAAGACATTTTATACATAAATAGCTCAATTTAACAAAGACATTTTATACATAAATAGCTCAATTTAACAAAGACATTTTATACATAAATAGCTCAATTTAACAAAGACATTTTATACATAAATAGCTCAATTTAACAAAGACATTTTATACCAAGAAGCAGAAACATTAATTACATCTAAATTTCCAAAATACAACAGGAAACCAGAGTGAGGACAGAATACAATAAGAGATTGAAGTAATACTGAAACACTGTAGCAAAGACAAATGGCAAATACAACATACAAAGTTTGGACAATACAGCAGCTACTTTTTCAGCATTAGTCCTGAAAAGGACATTGTGACATACTTTAAAGCGAGGCTGCGATTACTGCATCTTTCGGCCAATATATCCGGTTTCAACTACCTATTTTGGGTGCCAGATTTTCCTTCCGATTGCAATCCCTATTCTCTTAAACTACAGTAATGCAGTCTGTTTGCAGGGCCGCGGCTTAGAGACAGAATAGGGCCTTGGTCACTGGTGTGATCGGTAAGGTTTGAGTCGCTGGTTGCTGTCAGCTCATTCCCTGCTGCATCTTCAGCCCATTGATAAAACAACACCACTCCTCCCCTCACTGATGTATAAAAAGTGACAAAAATCAAACTGAGAGCTGGGTGCAAATATCATCATCTGCTCAGTATCTGACTAATTGGACAACCAAATGTGCGTCCAAGGTCACAGCAAATGTAGTTAGGATATTGTGTGATCCAGGAATGTGAGCTACAAAACAGGAAGAGGATTAGAAAAGCCAC
Source organism: Ariolimax columbianus (assembly GCA_036924085.1). Taxonomy (NCBI): domain Eukaryota; kingdom Metazoa; phylum Mollusca; class Gastropoda; order Stylommatophora; family Arionidae; genus Ariolimax; species Ariolimax columbianus. The sequence goes on from JAVGWX010000023.1 coordinate 34,034,363, forward strand.
TTCCAATCTGATCATGGGAGAAACTGTTTCTTAAAATGCTAAGACTAAAACTCTATAGAATTGTTACTTCAAATGCTGAAAATAAAACTAAAGAATTGTTTCTTCAAATGCTGACAATAAAAATCTCTTTAGAATTGTTTCTTCAAATGCTGACAATAAAATCTCTATAGAATTGTTTCTTCAAATGCTGACAATAAAATCTCTATAGAATTGTTTCTTCAAATGCTGACAATAAAAATCTCTATAGAATTGTTTCTTCAAATGCTGACAATAAAAATCTCTATAGAATTGTTTCTTCAAATGCTGACAATAAAAATCTCTATAGAATTGTTTCTTCAAATGCTGAAAATAAAAATCTCTATAGAATTGTTTCTTCAAATGCTGACAATAAAAATCTCTATAGAATTGTTTCTTCAAATGCTGACAATAAAATCTCTATAGAATTGTTTCTTCAAATGCTGACAATAAAATCTCTATAGAATTGTTTCTTCAAATGCTGACAATAAAAATCTCTATAGAATTGTTTCTTCAAATGCTGACAATAAAAATCTCTATAGAATTGTTTCTTCAAATGCTGACAATAAAAATCTCTATAGAATTGTTTCTTCAAATGCTGACAATAAAAATCTCTATAGAATTGTTTCTTCAAATGCTGACAGTCATAGACCACTTTACTAAACAGCCAGAGCACACATTCCCGTTAACACTCCAGTGTGGTTTATTGAGAATATTGTGTTAGGTCCATATTTGTCATGACCAACATCACACCGGCAGCCTTTACTTTCCCATATTATTCTGGTACCCAATTTTTTAAGCTGGGTTTGACCACAGGAGCTGTTTCGCTATAGGATGAATACCATACCAACTAAGGACCGAACCCCGATCGCTCAGCTGGAAATCCACACATGGGCAAACAAATTAACTTTGGCCACCAAAATAATTTATTTAAAAATTGATTACCAACTTTTTAGATTGATTTATTTGCCTTTCACTCTATGAGTGATTAATAGGACCACCACTAGAGCTGGCACTTTTATAGAAAACATGTTCACACATCTAACAAAAGTCTATAATCACGACATGAACACTAGCTGCCTTTAGTTACCTGTCATTGTCCCTGGAGGAAAATGTCTCAGTTGTGCTGCTTTTGTTGTCAAACTTATCCACATCCCATCCTCCACTTTTGTTTTTGTTGCCCCAGCCACTACCACGGTCTTCATTCTTTGATCCAAACGAATCATCCTCATTACGCCTAGCAGAGATGAGGAGAAAAACGCTTACAGATTCATAATATGAAACAAGTTTGCATGTAAACATCATTTTAGGCTTGACAATCTACAATACAAGTTTGCATGTAAACATCATTTTAGGCTTGACAATCTACAATACAAGTTTGCATGTAAACATCATTTTAGGCTTGACAATCTACAATACAAGTTTGCATGTAAACATCATTTTAGGCTTGACAATCTACAATACAAGTTTGCATGTAAACATCATTTTAGGCTTGACAATCTACAATACAAGTTTGCATGTAAACATTATTTTAGGTTTGACAATCTACAATACAAGTTTGCATGTAAACATCATTTTAGGCTTGAGAATCTACAACATTTGTAAGCAAAGACAACCCATTGATATTCCATCCTGTAGGGACATAACTTTGCAACAATCATAACCCAGTGATTAGTATTTCTGATCAAATCGTGTACGGCTTCAGTTGTTTCATTTCCTCTTCCACTAGTTTTGTTATTCTATTTTTGTTTTCTCTCCCCAACTTTCTCTTCTCTTGTGGGTTCAACCTAACACGTCTGGTTATATTGTTGAGCTTCTTTCTGAGAAAGTGTGCTCTACCCACCTCCATTCTCCGTCCTCAATCTACAGATGTATTAGTTTTTGTCGAGTTTTTTGCCCCAGATCTGTGATTGCTGATTTAATCTGGTATTCTGTGAGTGGTTTTTTAATATATTTTAACAGAAAGAAATGTTGCATGAAGCACGCTGGTAAAATGCATGCAACGTATGCACCTATTGGTGTAAGTCGGAAGTCTAGACATAAAATATGCTCCAACCTGATAACTTCATTTAGATTTTCCAAGAACTCTAAACGTAGCACTTTCAATTAAATCAGGGACACTCATGTGACCTGGGTTCAAAAGGGGAGCAAAGAATAGTAACACTGTAACCTGCAAGGCATGTCGTAAGAGGCTGCTAAGGAGGATTGGACATTGGCCTGGCTGATTCATCATGTAGAAACATTAAGCCACAAAAACGTTAAAAGACATTGGTAGGACAACATTTAAAGATCTAGTATATATTTGCTGAAAACCTATGTTCCACAGGGAGTTGAAAAGGTTTTGGCTGGTTGATTGGAGGAAATTTGGGCGACACGAAAACTTCACTAGTTATGGGCAAGTCAACAGTTGAGGACTCGGCATGTATTAGCTGAAGACCTATACTCCACAACGAACTGAAAAGGTTTTGATTGGTTGATTGGAGGAAAGTTGGGCAACACGAAAACTTCACTAGTTATGGGCAAGTCAACAGTTGAGGACTCGGCATGTATTAGCTGAAGACTTATACTCCACAACGACCTGAAAAGGTTTTGATTGGTTGATTGGAGGAAAGTTGGGTGACACGAAAACTTCACTAGTTATGGGCAAGTCAACAGTTGAGGACTCGGCATGTATTAGCTGAAGACTTATACTCCACAACGACCTGAAAAGGTTTTGATTGGTTGATTGGAGGAAAGTTGGGTGACACGAAAACTTCACTAGTTATGGGCAAGTCAACAGTTGAGGACTCGGCATGTATTAGCTGAAGACTTATACTCCACAACGACCTGAAAAGGTTTTGATTGGTTGATTGGAGGAAAGTTGGGCAACACGAAAACTTCACTAGTTATGGGCAAGTCAACAGTTGAGGACTCGGCATGTATTAGCTGAAGACTTATACTCCACAACGACCTGAAAAGGTTTTGATTGGTTGATTGGAGAAAGTTGGGTGACACGAAAACTTCACTAGTTATGGGCAAGTCAACAGTTGAGGACTCGGCATGTATTAGCTGAAGACCTATACTCCACAACGAACTGAAAAGGTTTTGATTGGTTGATTGGAGGAAAGTTGGGCAACACGAAAACTTCACTAGTTATGGGCAAGTCAACAGTTGAGGACTCGGCATGTATTAGCTGAAGACTTATACTCCACAACGACCTGAAAAGGTTTTGATTGGTTGATTGGAGGAAAGTTGGGCAACACGAAAACTTCACTAGTTATGGGCAAGTCAACAGTTGAGGACTCGGCATGTATTAGTTGAAGACTTATACTCCACAACGACCTGAAAAGGTTTTGATTGGTTGATTGGAGGAAAGTTGGGCATTGAGCCTGTTGCCCAAATATGTATAAGCCACAAAGATGATAAAAAGAACATGGTAGACTAAGTCAATGAATTGAATCATAGACTTCAATCAAAATTTCCAAAACTCGGACCTTAGAAGGTCAATGTAGTTTCATAGCAGATGAAGTGTTAGAGCCTTTATTGTACGAGGCCAGAGTTTGTTTATGAGGTGCAGTGGCCAGTTTCCTTCCCTTCCCTAACAGTTACCATGTATCCATTTACAGCTGGGCGACTGGATCAAATCAGTAACAGAAGTTGAAACCACACCTATGCAGTGAAAAGCAAATACTCAACGACTAAGCTAATCAGATACTTATGTCTTAAGAAAACCCAATGAGATTAAACATGCCCTCTTATAACCAACGGGACATTATCAATGGTTTAAAGCAGGAGTTTACAAACTTTTCATAACGAGGGTCACTTTGTATATCAAAGCAAGAAAATTAGGTTCAAAGCTCTTTACAGCCAGGTCTAACTGATTAGATTTGTGTCTTAACCCTTTACAGCTTGGTCTAACTGATTAGATTTGTGTCTTAACCCTTTACAGCCAGGTCTAACTGATTAGATTTGTGTCTTAACCCTTTACAGCTTGGTCTAACTGATTAGATTTGTGTCTTAACCCTTTACAGCTTGGTCTAACTGATTAGATTTGTGTCTTAACCCTTTACAGCCAGGTCTAACTGATTAGATTTGTGTCTTAACCCTTTACAGCTTGGTCTAACTGATTAGATTTGCATCTTGATCCTTTACAGCCTGGTCTTTTTTTTTTTTGCGTTCGCTTTATTTCTCTAAATCCCATAGGCGGTGTGCGTTACACTGTGGTTTTTATTTTGTGTCCGTCGGCCCAATGCATCTGACTTCAGTAAGCATTTTATGTAAGGGTCTGCTTCCTCTTGTATTTTCTAAGGGTTTACTTCCCCGGGGTAACGGACGGTGCTGTGATGAGTATCGAACCCAGCACCTTCTGGTTGTGAGCCGTGCCACTTAACCACGCCGTTCCCTCGGCCTGGTCTAACTGATTAGATTTGTCTTAATGATTTCATCACCAGTTGCTGTGATGTGTATGCTAAACACTGATGCTAATTCTTTCACTAGTTTTCGCTTCATTGTGAAGCACATGTAATAACTGCATCTGGTCTCTTCGCAGGAAGCATGTATCCAAGGTCTCTCAGTTTATCAAATCAATCAATAGTACGCTTAGGCGATCAGGGCCATGTCCATGTCTGATGGCCGTGTACCAGACGACCTGCAGTTCTGTTGGAGAGGTGGCGATCTATTTTAGCCAGGGGTAGCGAGGGAAGCCCTGAGGATGTCTCCAGGATGAGCACGGCTTCTTCCCGCAGTGTTTTCGCAGAGGTTGATTATAATGACAATATTTTTCAACATGACGAGGATGCTAGGAACATGTGCAGTCCTATTTTACTGCATTCTAGGAAGGAGATCTTTTTATTCAGTGGTATCTCATACAAGTATTTTTTCCCACAAAGTTGTTACAGGTCGAATAAGTTCAAGCAGGGGACGGCATGGCCTAGTGGTTAAGTGGCACGGCTCACAACCAGAAGGTGCTGGGTTCGATCCCCATCACAGCACCGGCCGTTACCCCGGGGAAGCAAACCCTTAGAAAATCCAGGAGGAAGATGACCCTTGCGTAAAATGCATGCTGAAGTCGGATGCACTGGGCTGACAGGCGCAAAATAAAAACCACAGTGCAAGGCACACCGCCTTGGGGATTAGAGGAAAAAAAAAAATAAGTTCAAGTGACAGGCCTGTTGTGGTGCAAGGTCTGGAGTTTGGTGACCTCTGGTTTAAAGAAACAAACATACTTCACGACAAGAAGACAGTCACAATGAAAAAAACACATGCACAACACATTACAACCAACACAGTTATATAATTAATACAAAATATTACTTGGTAGACCAGCTGGATACAAATTCAAACTCATCATCAAAGAAATCTCTCCTATTGTTGCGAGGCTTCTCTCCGAAGGAATCAAAGTCCCGACGACCTGATGAGCCGCCTCCACTGGGAGCCTCTTGGTTGATGGTCTGCATGTCTGAGAGAGCTGAGTGACTAATACCCCTGTGGAAACCAGCAACATCATTATTGTCTTGTGTGGGTGTTGTTTACATTATTATTGTCTTGTGTGGGTGTTTACATTATTATTGTCTTGTGTGGGTGTTGTCTATATTATTATTGTCTTGTGTGGGTGTTTACATTATTATTGTCTTGTGTGGGTGTTTACATTATTATTGTCTTGTGTGGGTGTTGTTTACATTATTATTGTCTTGTGTGGGTGTTGTTTACATTATTATTGTCCTGTGTGGGTGTTGTTTACATTATTGTTGTCTTGTGTGGGTGTTTACATTATTGTTGTCTTGTGTGGGTGTTTACATTATTGTTGTCTTGTGTGGGTGTTTACATTATTGTTGTCTTGTGTGGGTGTTGTTTACATTATTGTTGTCTTGTGTAGGTGTTGTTCACATTATTGTTGTCTTGTGTGGGTGTTTACATTATTATTGTCTTGTGTGGGTGTTGTTTACATTATTGTTGTCTTGTGTGGGTGTTTACATTATTATTGTCTTGTGTGGGTGTTTACATTATTGTTGTCTTGTGTGGGTGTTGTTTACATTATTGTTGTCTTGTGTGGGTGTTGTTTACATTATTGTTGTCTTGTGTGGGTGTTGTTTACATTATTGTTGTCTTGTGTGGGTGTTGTTTACATTATTGTTGTCTTGTGTGGGTGTTGTTTACATTATTGTTGTCTTGTGTGGGTGTTGTTTACATTATTGTTGTCTTGTGTGGGTGTTGTTTACATTATTGTTGTCTTGTGTGGGTGTTGTTTACATTATTGTTGTCTTGTGTGGGTGTTGTTTACATTATTGTTGTCTTGTGTGGGTGTTGTTTACATTATTGTTGTCTTGTGTGGGTGTTTACATTATTGTTGTCTTGTGTGGGTGTTTACATTATTGTTGTCTTGTGTGGGTGTTGTTTACATTATTGTTGTCTTGTGTGGGTGTTGTTTACATTATTGTTGTCTTGTGTGGGTGTTGTTTACATTATTGTTGTCTTGTATGGGTGTTGTTTACATTATTATTGTCTTGTGTGGGTGTTGTTTACATTATTGTTGTCTTGTGTGGGTGTTGTTTACATTATTATTGTCTTGTGTGGGTGTTTACATTATTGTTGTCTTGTGTGGGTGTTGTTTACATTATTGTTGTCTTGTGTGGGTGTTTACATTATTATTGTCTTGTGTGGGTGTTTACATTATTATTGTCTTGTGTGGCGGTTTACATCATTATTGTCTTGTGTGGGTGTTGTTTACATTATTGTTGTCTTGTGTGGGTGTTGTTTACATTATTAGTCTTGTGTGGGTGTTGTTTACATTATTATTGTCTTGTGTGGGTGTTTACATTATTGTTGTCTTGTGTGGGTGTTGTTTACATTATTGTTGTCTTGTGTGGGTGTTTACATTATTATTGTCTTGTGTGGGTGTTTACATTATTATTGTCTTGTGTGGCGGTTTACATCATTATTGTCTTGTGTGGGTGTTGTTTACATTATTGTTGTCTTGTGTGGGTGTTGTTTACATTATTGTTGTCTTTTGTGGGTGTTGTTTACATTATTATTGTCTTGTGTGGGTGTTATTTACATTATTGTTGTCTTGTGTGGGTGTTATTTACATTATTATTGTCTTGTGTGGGTGTTTACATTATTATTGTCTTGTGTGGGTGTTTACATTATTATTGTCTTGTGTGGTGTTGTTTACATTATTGTTGTCTTGTGTGGGTGTTGTTTACATTATTATTGTCTTGTGTGGGTGTTGTTTACATTATTATTGTCTTGTGTGGGTGTTTACATTATTGTTGTCTTGTGTGGGTGTTGTTTACATTATTATTGTCTTGTGTGGGTGTTTACATTATTATTGTCTTGTGTGGGTGTTGTTTACATTATTGTTGTCTTGTGTGGGTGTTGTTTACATTATTATTGTCTTGTGTGGGTGTTGTTTACATTATTATTGTCTTGTGTGGGTGTTGTTTACATTATTGTTGTCTTGTGTGGGTGTTGTTTACATTATTATTGTCTTGTGTGGGTGTTTACATTATTATTGTCTTGTGTGGGTGTTGTTTACATTATTGTTGTCTTGTGTGGGTGTTGTTTACATTATTATTGTCTTTTGTGGGTGTTTACATTATTGTTGTCTTGTGTGGGTGTTGTTTACATTATTGTTGTCTTTTGTGGGTGTTGTTTACATTATTGTTGTCTTGTGTGGGTGTTGTTTACATTATTGTTGTCTTGTGTGGTGAATCACCAGTTTGTCAGAAATATGAAGAGATGAGACCACTGAATATACAAACTTGCTGTGGAATCATTCATAGTTTCTCCCTTTTATGAGCCTGTCTCATTTGTAAAGCTATAGTTTTCCTAATAGATAACAGATTTGTATGTGTCATGTTATTTTGAAGATAATTTGCTGTTTAAACTCATTCACTACGAGCAGCCGATTTATGCAAACAAGATTTCAAGTGTAGCAGAGTCTGCATGGCTGGGTTGGACTTTACAGTCATATGAGATGACATTTCGCAGCATACAAGTCTGAAGCTGTCGTCATCTTCCCTTGCTTTGAGCAACTACTAATGCCATCAAATATTACTACAAAGAGGGGGAGGAAGACAATCATCTGGTCAGGCAAAATATACTGATCAGACGACTTAGTAAGGGTCAAGCAAAACATACAGGACAAGACCCTCACCTTGGCTTCCTAGTAGCCCTCCCTGGAAATGGGATGTTTTCATGGCAGCCTTGCTAATGAGAGATCGACATGATCACCGTAGTAATTAGTGACATGCAAATGAAACCAAGCATATCACAACCGCCTCGAGGACCCAGGACCACCTTCATCAGCACGATCAGGATGTGAAGAAAGCTACTGTAACCCGCCACTTCACGTCCATTTCAGGGCGCACAAAAGAGTAACCTACTTATTGCGGGCATTCACAAACAAAAATACTGCAAAGAGAACGACTGCAATTACAGACGTAGGTTTCTGTAAGTAGTGGTTCTATGCTTCATATGGAACACAAAGGGCACGAGAAGAGATTTCATATATTGTTACATATTGCTGTTGTTCATTCATATCAACTCTCTATTGTTACATATTGCTGTTATTCATTCCTATCAACTCTCTATTGTTACATATTGCTGTTATTCATTCATATCAACTCTCTATTGTTACATATTGCTGTTATTCATTCCTATCAACTCTCTATTGTTACATATTGCTGTTATTCATTCCTATCAAGTCTCTATTGTTACATATTGCTGTTATTCATTCCTATCAACTCTCTATTGTTACATATTGCTGTTATTCATTCCTATCAACTCTCTATTGTTACATATTGCTGTTATTCATTCCTATCAACTCTCTATTGTTACATATTGCTGTTATTCATTCCTATCAACTCTTTATTGTTACATATTGCTGTTATTCATTCCTATCAACTCTCTATTGTTACATATTGCTGTTATTCATTCCTATCAACTCTTTATTGTTACATATTGCTGTTATTCATTCCTATCAACTCTCTATTGTTACATATTGCTGTTATTCATTCCTATCAACTCTCTATTGTTACATATTGCTGTTATTCATTCCTATCAACTCTCTATTGTTACATATTGCTGTTATTCATTCCTATCAACTCTCTATTGTTACATATTGCTGTTATTCATTCCTATCAACTCTCTATTGTTACATATTGCTGTTATTCATTCCTATCAACTCTCTATTGTTACATATTGCTGTTATTCATTCCTATCAACTCTCTATTGTTACAAAAGAAGCATGGAGACAATTCCTGGATTTAGCCCCTGGCCGGAAACCTAAACCAGGTGGCTTCCATCGGAAATGACACTCAGCACAAATTAATTTCCCAAATGAAAAGAAGAAAGAGGTTGTCTTCTTCTTCTTCTTCGTACGCAGTCAGACAGTGACCTTTATTTTTTCGAAAAAAGCAGCGGTCATCCTGAGGCTGTCGACACTGCCATAGAGCTTGTCTAGTGTTGCCACTGGTGATGGCCACATCTGCTCTCTCTGATCCTCGTATGTCGGGCAGTTTTGCAGCAAATGATCAACGGTCATTTTCCCGGAACCACACGGGCATTCGTCGGTGCCACCTATCTTCAATTTGTAGAAAGAGGTTGAACCTTTACCAAACACCGTCGCTTCAAAGCAAAGGACAAAAATGGTAAGTTTTATGGACGAAATCATTGTAAAGCGACGGTCGTTTTCTAATCATAGACAACCAAACCGGGCTAACGTCGTAGAAATCGGCCTAACATACTGCTCATTTGATTGAAGGGGGACAGCGTGGGCTAGTGGTTAACCATTAGCATGCCGTTGTCCTATCCTGTCTAACCAACTCGGCCTACAAAAACGGTGTGCGGAAAAAAAAAAAAAATTTTTAACGGAGCCACTCCCGACAGCCATTTTTTACTGCTGAATACGTCCACCATATATTCACGATATTTTGCCGGTTAAAGTATCGTATGTTCGATTACAAATGGCTTTTGAACAGTTTTAATTTTGTATACGCCGTTTGGAGCAAGCCGACTTTTTGCGAAAGGTGAAGTAGGTTGTTGGGAAAGATCTTTATCGAGTAGATCTGTTTATTTTGTTTGTTTAGATGAAAGAACTACGTTTGAATTGGAAACTAACAGTTGTGTCGATATTGTAAACACAGTATCGATACATTGTTGTGGTTTCCATGGTTTTCTATCGGAGCGACTAGGCCTAGTGGTCGAGTCTAAATTTGTTTCCGAGATTTTCATAAATTTTCAACTTTATCTTTTTGTATCTCAGAAACTAACAAACACACAACACAAACAATAACACCCACATGTTCGTTATTCAATTGTGTCTCTACACACAAGAAAATCATATTTATTGACAAACAAACAGAAAAGTTACAAATTTTGAAAGTCCACTACCATAGCGAGATATTAAGTAAATTAATTAGGTCAAATTTTTTTCAAAAAAAAGGCGGAGTGCTAAAGGTTAAGTGACACAGATCACAAACCAAAAGTGCTGGGATCGTTCCCCAAGGGAAGCAATCCCTTTGAAACTGCAGGAGAAAGCAGACCCTTACATAAAATGCAAGCCATTTAAGTCGGATGCACTGTGCCAATAGGCGCAAAAATAAAAAACATACTGCAACGCACACCACTTTAGGGAATCGAGAAATAAGACGAATGCACACCAAAAAATTGTTAATTTCATTGTTGAGAATTCTACTTCTGTCTTGTCCAATGTAACAGAGAAAAGAGTTTTTAAATTTATAAAGAAAAAAACAATATCCCAAACACTTAACAGAACATGTATATACTTTACTTGTTTCCGGTGAATCCCATTCCCAAACGCTCAAACTGTTCTGCCTTCTTTGGATCACTTTTCATCAGCTTCTCTTCTTCCTTCTTCCGTTGGAGGCTCATATCCTGGTAGGCAAGTCTCATGCTTACCATCTGTTTCTCCTTTTCTTCTTTAGTCTTTGCTTCCTCGACAGCCACATTCTTGGCCAACTCTTCCTTTTCTTTATCAATCTGCAAGGCTCTACTTTCAATCTCACCGAAATCTTTCTTCACCTTCTGTGCACCAAGGCCTTTCTGTAACATACATTAGAAAAGACATTTTGTAACTGAATAATGTGGTCATGCTGATAGAAGTTTAGGTCAAGCTGATAGAAGTTTAGTTCAAGCTGATAGAAGTTTAGGTCAAGCTGATAGAAGTTTAGGTCAAGCTGATAGAAGTTTAGGTCAAGCTGATAGAAGTTTAGGTCAAGCTGATAGAAGTTTAGGTCAAGCTGATAGAAGTTTAGGTCAAGCTGATAGAAGTTTAGGTCAAGCTGATAGAAGTTTAGGTCAAGCTGATAGAAGTTTAGGTCAAACTGATAGAAGTTTAGGTCAAGCTGATAAAAGTTTAGTTCAAGCTGATAGAAGTTTAGTTCAAGCTGATAGAAGTTTAGGTCAAGCTGATAGAAGTTTAGGTCAAGCTGATAGAAGTTTAGTTCAAGCTGATAGAAGTTTAGGTCAAGCTGATAGAAGTTTAGGTCAAGCTGATAGAAGTTTAGGTCAAGCTGATAGAAGTTTAGGTCAAGCTGATAGAAGATTAATGTGAGATGTGTGATTCAGAATGAATGCCGAAGAAGAAGTAATCAAATTAACAAATGGACACGGAATAGTCATAACAATTCCTTATTAGAATCCCAAATAACTGCCGGTCAGAGACTGAAAATAAGATCAACGAATTAGCAATCTGCCAAAAACAAGCAGACGCTTGTAAAGGGGACAAAAGCAATGCTAGAGAGACTCGTTAAAAATGTTTATGAATAGCTTCAACATTGATGTCACACCCTGAAAGATGCTTGCACAGAACCATTCGACCTGGCACGCAATCATCACACAAGGTGCTCAGATCGTAGAGTAAAATATCATTGCACGCTGCTCAGAGAAAGCGAGCTGCCGAGAGAACAGAATGTGCGATGACCCTCGCAGTACATGTCTGATGCTGCCGCCATCTTCGCCTGCAATGGGCAAATATTTTAAATTATTACTTCATCTGCGTTCTTTCTCAATCCCCCACTACCAAGCACTGAACAGGGCTTTGAAAGTAGCAGGATGTAGTCTGGAAAACGGAATGTGATGTGTCGCTAGTTTACAGCTTGACTGCGATATTTACACCTTTACATCCGTCTTCGGCAGAATAAATTATTATTAAACAAGACATAAAGATATGGCGAACCAAACATAAAGCTCAGCAACAATTGTAAGTTCACATTCAAAAATTACAAACAGGAAACATACTAACTTTAGAAAAGGTGGGTTTGAAAAGTAGATGACAGACAGAGACGCATGTATTAACCTTTTCCAGCCCAACGGTGTCACATTATGACGATCTGGCTTCGTTCCACGCCGCCATTTATAGGGTCATCGCCATATTGTATATAAACTACGAGGTTAATGCCATAGACACGGCTGAACATACTGCTCTTTTGATTGAAGAGAGTTCCAACTTCTGTCATGTACGGTTAGACAAAGAAAATGGTGATTGTGGGATTTGATTCAGATTTTGGAAAGGATTTCTTCTGTTTCTCGCTTGGATTTGAAGATTGGCCCATTATTGAGAATGTAGAAATTAACCTTTACCTCACCGCAGCCTGTTATTTGTCCCAATAAAAAAAAACTAATTTGCGCATAGGAGGCTGGCATTTTTGCCCAGCGTCGACCGACAACGATATTATCATATAAAACACAGAGCGCCATATAAAAATACGAAAAGGTGCCTGATTTGATAGTGCCCAAACATGACTATCTTCACTACTATTTTTACCCACAAAAGTCTAGATCAACTACGATAAAACAGAGTTTTACAAGGTTATATTCTTCTTGTTCAATCAGTGTGGACTCTGCTCATTCCTGAGGAAGGGGAAGTAGGTTGTAGATGATCTTTGTAAAGTAGTTCAGTTTAGTTCATTCATATATATATATATATATAAACATTTTTAGTGTAAACTAACAGTTGTACCGATATTATAAACACAGTAACTGATACTTTGTTGTAATTCTGATGGATAATATTAAGATCGACGTTCCCCAGTCGGCAAGTCTAAAAGTTTGTGCTTTGTTTTTATAAATTTTTACCATCTTCTTCTATCTTAGTAACTAACACACACATAACAAAAACAATAACACCAACAAGTTTTTTATTCATTTATGTCTCTACACACAACCCAATCATATCTATAGGCCTACTAATAAAAAGGTTACATGCTCTCAAAGTCAACAACCAAAGTAAAATATGACATACTGAAAATTAATGCAGCTGTATGGGAAATTGCGTCATTTGTTGGTGTGGCTTGGTAACTGTTCAGTTTCTGCAACTGATTTTTCATCTTTTTGAATGTTCAGCCCTTGTAGGTGTTAGGAAAGAGCTTCTTCCTCCAAGGCCAGACAAATGGAACACTTTGTACGGAACTAAACAACAGCTTACAAACACTTGCATATATCACTATATGGCATTGGGCCAAAGAGCAGGAGCCCATACGCCGCTGGATCAATAACCAACCAACCAACCTGAGGTAGATCTACTTAGTTTGTTTATGTAGATACAATAATTACATTTATAATAGTTGTCCATCACAAGTGATGAAGACCACTCTCTTTGTTCAGCCGTGTGGACAGTCGTATCTCTTGCTGTGACCGCTGAAATGGGTGACTTGCACGGAGATTTGGATTAAAGTGAGGAAGAAACTGCGCCTTTTGTCAACCTCACTCACAGAGCCTAAGCTACCTTTTGCCAGTGGCAAGACATTCATCGAGACGATGAATGGAGATAGAATAGGAAGCAGATTTTGCCTCAGGGTTACCACCGAAGTCTTTCCGTTTACATGTAACCCGCAGGGTAGAAAGGTGGGAAGGCATCTAATGCAGTTTGTCGTGCCTTTTCGATAACCACAAGAGGTCGTATGGACAACACTCAGCGTGTGAGTGAGTCTGGCATCTCTCCCCAGCTGTATTCAGTTCATCATAGTTGCATCTAAAATTCCCACACGCCATATTCGTGAAGGTGAACCGGCAGAACTAACCCGTGAGATACGACACAGGTATAAGCGTAGCTCCATTCAGCCGGCGTCCAGACCAGGATAAACGGATGGAAGAAATCACAAAAAAAAGAACGAAATAACAAGTCCAGACAGAAAACAACTCCACGTATCCGCGAACACAAGTGTAAGTCGTCGACTAGTGTGAATTTCAGCATGACATGCTGAAAAATTATGTAAATACAGGAAATAGATGTAATTTTGTAAACTGGGAATCAGAAGGTTAATACACAAATTGATTCCAATGAAAACAGAAAACAGACAGCATACCCCTTTCTTGGCCGCTGGTGTCTTCTTGGCTCCAATGATGGCCTTTCTTGGCTCAGCTTGGCTCACAGCTTGAGATGGCGATGTGCTGAGAGCAGCTTCTACATTCGGCCCAGCAGATGGATCTAAAACAAGACCAAAGAATTGTGTATGCAGATGGGGAAAGCTGACTCTTCTTCTTCGCGTTCAGGAACTTTTTTGGTCATGCTATATCTGCAGGCCAGTCGCCATGATGAAGTCTGTAGTCTTCACCAGGTCGGAGCGGCTGCCCCACAGCTTTTGGTCATGCTATATCTGCAGGCCAGTCGCCATGATGAAGTCTGTAGTCTTCACCAGGTCGGAGCGGCTGCCCCACAGCTTTTGTCTCAGCTCCGCACCCTCTGGCCAGGTCTGGCATCTCATTTCCCTATAGATTGGGCATTCTTGTAGAATATGCTCAGGGTTCTGGCATCCTGTTCCACATGGGCACTCATCAGTGTGTGAGATCTTCAGTCGGTAAAGATGTTCTAGTAGTCTGCAGTGTCCAGTTCTCAGGCGAAATAAGGTAGTTTGTTGATTTCTTTTGAGTTGGTGAATTGGATCTGGCGTACTGCTTATGTTTCTGTCTTCTCTCCATTGGTGTGTATACTGATTTCTGATGATGTTCTTGATTTCTCTGTATGGTACTCGATAAATTGTGCCTTTTTGCTGCCCTCTTTTGCTAGAGCATCAGCTCTCTCATTTCCCGTGATTCCGCAATGGGAAGGTAGCCACTGGAGCGCTATTGTTGAGGATCTCTGGAGTTTTCCCAGTTCTGCTCTGATCTCTGATAACAGTGGTTCGTTGTTTGTTTTTTTGTATTGTCTCTAATAGTTCTCTGCAGTCCGTGAATACAGCTATTTTTGTTGGAGGTTGCCTTTCTGTTTGAAGTATATTCAGTGCTCGCAGGAGGGCCATCGATTCTGCTCTAAGGTTTGTGGACAACTTTCCTGTTGGGGGGGCCTCTTCTGTTATATTTCCTCTTTTGTGTCTTATGAATATGCCTCCTCACCCGTTTCAACCTGCCCCCTCTGCTGAACATCTGTGTACACCTGTGTCCATTCCTTGGTATTATATTTCTCCTCAATCATTGATTGTGCTAAAACTGACACTAATGATCACTACCACAGCATCATGGACCATAAAACCACCTGTTGATTTCAATCAACATCGAGGAACTCTATAATGGAAACACGCAGTCAGATCAGAACAAGGAGAATGACAATCCATGTGGCTGAACATTGGACACATCATGTCTGATGTGGAGCACTGGGCACAGAAAGTAAGAATCACATTTTTTGTATTTTTTGTGTTCGCCTTATTTCTCTATTCTCCGAGGCTGTGTGCGTTGCACTATGTTTTTATTTTGCGCCTGTCGACCCATTGCATCCGACTTTGGCATGCATTTTATGTAAGGGTCTGCTTCCTCCTGCATTTTCTAAGGGTCTGCTTCCAACGGGGTAACGGCCGGTGCTGTGATTGGGGAGCGAACCCAACACCTTCGGATTGTGAGCCGTGTCACTTAACCACTAGCCCACGTCGTCCCCAAGTATCAAATATATTTAGATATAATTAATTCCAACATCAGTGTCCAACAGCTTTCTGCGGTTACATTCTGTTAAGAATCGATGTCATTCAATGGCTGTGGGTATTGAGGTTACTTAGCTCGCGTAAGTGTACACATTCCTGCACCAGCCTCTCAGGCTGGACACATGTCTTATTTCAAAACTTTGCAGTTGGGTTGCACAGATCTTGATTACCACAGCCATGTCCAAACTCATTTAAGTTGGTCGTACTTGGCATTTCAGTTCTTAGTTTCCGTGTGGCTTTTGTGTCCTTTCGCAACTTATTGAGTTGGGTCAAGAGATCCATTACTCTAGTCTCTCATTCCAACCTGTCTCAACATGCTGTTGGCAAGTCTCCAGTCTTACAAGAGTGGAAGAGAGTGGCATATTGTGCATTCCCCGCCATTCAATGAAGTGCTCCAAATGTGCAGGTTTAAATCACTGTGCTCTGGGCTCTCTCAAGAAATTTTCACTGATCCAAAAAATGCCAGCTGAAATAGAATGTGTTGGGTCAAAAAGCACAGATATCGCAACCTCGCTGTAAACTACCACTCAATATCACAACATTCTTTTCAGGACAAACGACGAAGATCTTTTCTTTCTCTTTTTTTCCATCAAAATATACACTTGCAGCAGACATAACCTTGCATAATTACTAGTGCCTTCTGCCGTTGCCTTGTGGTTACCTGTTCACGGAAAGGACTTTATGAGTAAAACATGAAAACACTGCAGAGAAGAACTTCTTCTTCTTCTTCTTCGTGCGCTGTCAGACGTCGACCTTTATTTTTTCGAAAAAAGCAGCGGTCATCCTGAGGCTGTCGACACTGCCATAGAGCTTGTCTAGTGTTGCCACTGGTGATGGCCACATCTGCTCTCTCTGGTCCTCGTATGTCGGGCAGTTTTGCAGCAAATGTTCAGCGGTCATCTTCACGGTACCACACGAGCATTCGTCAGTGCCACCTATCTTCAATTTATTGAATAGGTGGTACCTCAGTCTATTGTGGCCTGTGCGAAGTCTGAAATGGCAACACTAGACAAGCTCTATGGCAGTGTCAACAGCCTCAGGATGACCGCTGCTTTTTTCGAAAAAATAAAGGTCGACGTCTGACAGCGTAAGAAGAAGAAGAAAGGACATTTATCACAGAATCATATCTTAGGAAAGTATACCCGCCACAAACATGGATGATACACGTATATACAGATGGCTCATCTAACAAAGCCACGTCCAATGGAGGTGGAGGGGTCTATTACAGACTGAGGAACGAAGAAAAACTTGAGTATTAACAACGAGAACATACTCCAATAACTTCCGTGCAGAAGCAGAGGTACAGAAGGCCGCAGCTGAGCTTGTAATCCAAGAAAAAGATATCCACCAAGAAAACATAGTATTCCTACATGATGTCTCCGTCAGTATTAGTGGGGCTAACACAACACAAAGATGAATATCTTGAGCAATGTATGTTCTCTCTGACACAGCTCTCAAAAGAACACCCAAGGTTGTTCATACAGTGGATCCCATTCCACAGCAATATTGAAGGCAATGAAGCTGCAGACAAACTAGCAAAGTGTGGAGGAGCATCCCCCCATACAGACCTGAGCATCACATATAATGAGGCCTAGACCCTAATTAATGGGCTGATCAACACCTCAACTTCCACCAAAAAAAAACAGCTACTATAACTTAACTAGAGAAAAGCAAGTCACAAGTCATCATCTTCAGACTGAGAACTGGGCATGAC
Source organism: Ariolimax columbianus (assembly GCA_036924085.1). Classification (NCBI taxonomy): domain Eukaryota; kingdom Metazoa; phylum Mollusca; class Gastropoda; order Stylommatophora; family Arionidae; genus Ariolimax; species Ariolimax columbianus. The sequence continues at coordinate 34,052,003 of JAVGWX010000023.1, forward strand.
AGACTCAAGGGTCATCTTTACAACAAAATGGGAACTGGGGCAGATGACAAGTGTCCATGTGGGGAGCATACCATGACCATGGAACACATCCTACAATGCTGCATGCTCACCCAGGAAAAGCCTCAGACATGAGATATGGAGATAAAACAGCCTTACAGACAATGGTGTCCTTTGTAAGAGAAACCAGGACCTTGATCTGAGGATGACCAAAGAAGAAGAAAACAAAAGAGGAAATCAACATATTTCAAGCAGTCCCTGGTCTTAAGGCAGGTGAAATCTACCACCAGGTCCTATCAGAGAGGAATGATAAACTTATTGACCCCGCGTGAACGTTGTATCCATAGCCTGTATCCGAGCTTTTACAGTGGCTGGTTACAATTATACTGTTCCAAGTAAATTACTTAAGCCTTTTTTATTTTAGTTTGAACATAAAAGTGAATATTACGAATCCATCAGGCATGTGTGCTTCATGTCCTCCTGTATGGTTCAGAGACTTGGACTCTATTTAAACAGGACATATCAAGACTCTTAGTTTGTTTGTCCATCACAAGTGATGAAGACCACTCTCTTTGTTCAGCCGTGTGTACAGTCGTATCTCTTGCTGTGTCCGCTGAAATGGGTGACTTGCGCGGAGATTTGGATTAAAGTGAGGAAGAAACTGCGCCTTTTGTCAACCTCACTCACTGAGCCTAAGCTACCTTTTGCCAGTGGCAAGACATTCATCGAGACGACTGGAGATAGCATAGGATGCAGATTTTACCTCAGGGTTACCACCGAAGCCTTTCCGTAAACATGAAACCCGCAGGGTAGAAAGGTGGGATGGCATCTAACGCAGTTTGTCGTGCCTTTTCGATAACCACAAGAGGTCGTATGGACAACACTCAGCGTGTGAGTGAGTCTGGCATCTCTCCGCAGCTGTATTCAGTTCATCATAGTAGCATCTAAAATTCCCACATGCCAAATTCGTGAAGGTGAACCGGCAGAACTAACCCGTGAAACACGACACAGGTATAACTATAAGCGTAGTTCCATTCACTGATAGAAGTGATTCAGCCGGCGTCCAGACCAGGATAAACGGATGGAAGAAATCACAAAAAAAGAACGAAATAACAAGTCCCGACGGAAAACAACACCACGTTTCCGTGAACACAAGCGTAAGTCGTCGACTAGTGTGAATTCCAGGCAAATCCGTGGTCTGGCGGCATCCATAATGATCCGAAACAGTAGAGAAATGTAGACTCGCAGCCAGTTATGGCGCCATCTTTGCCAGAGTTTTTTGACAAGACTCAATGCCTTTCATATGTGCAATCAGCGACACATCCTCAGTATCCAGTGGACTGATCTTGTCCACAAGGTCGAGGTCTCTGCAATGACGAGTCTTCCTTCCATCTCGGGTCTGCCGTCACCACCTGTCTGTTTTCGGACATGTAGGTAGTTCAACTGGATCAGGAAGTTACGGCTCACCAGATCATGCTTAAATCAGTCACGTGAAACAACGCTCTCCAGCCGGTCGACTTGAAGGGGCCGCCCCCATTCTACATGGCTCCGGCAGATAGCAGTCTCTTCTTCAGCACTGGACTGAAGTCTCAGCAGTTGGAAATGGTAGTGGTTGACCGATGCAATGAGCCTTAGATGCCCAGGTGAATATTATTTTTATTATTTTAGACGTGCAATGGTTGTTCTCAACCAATTCATATTTATACTCTTGTTTTGAGAATCATTTTTTTTGCTGGAGAACCCCAGTCCACCTTCATCAGCATGCTCGGGATGTGAGGAAAGCTACGACAACCCTCCACTTAACGTCCTTTTTAGAGCGCACAAAAAGAGTAATCCTACTCATTGTGGTCATCCAGCAGCAGCAGCAACAAAAACAGCAGCAGCAGCAGCAGCAGCAGCAGCAGCAGCAGCAGCAGCAGCAGCAACAACAACAACAACAACAACAACAACAACAACAACAACAACAACAACAACAACAACAACAACAACAACAACAACAACAACAACAACAACAACAACAACAACAACAACAACAACAAACCTTCAATTTCTTTTCCATTTCCATTTATTGGCTTTGCTGCAGAAGACGATATGGCCCCGAGTCTAGCATTGTCTTCCATGGGAAAAGCGGAGGAATCACTGGCAGACTCTTGGGTGTGCTCAGAGAAGAAGTCTATTTCCTTGACTTCTGGGGATGCTGGTTCATGGTGGCTTTCAATGTGGAGCTGAAAGTATGCACAAATAATACACATTAATCAAACAGTATGTCCATACACCAACTGCCTCACCACTGATTTGCCTCTATCAATAAATATGTTTGCATTCTTCATTTATATATAAATACAATTATATACAATTGGGGAGCCAAAAAGTAATCATAATTAGCTATTTGATTGCTATTTATACATTCGAGATTAAGTCATTAAGTTTGTCACAAATTGATATGAGATAACTGCAAAAATGTAATGTGTAGTTTCTAAAGATGTCAATATTCAGTTTGGGGACAGCGAGGGCTAGTGGTTAAGTGAAACGGCTCGCAGCTCTAAATCGATGGGTTCGATATCCAATCACAGCACCAGCAGTTACCCCAGGAAGCAAACCTTTAGAAAATGCAGGAGGAAGCAAACCCTTAGAAAATGCAGGAGGAAGTAAAGCCTTAGAAAATGCAGGAGGAAGCAAACCCTTACATAAAATGTATGTCGAATCGGAAGTACTAGGCCGACAGGTGGAAAATAAAACATACAGTAGTGCAGCGCACACCGTCCTGGGGAATAGAGAAATACGGCAAACACAAAAAACATTGAGTTTTGTGATTATTGCAGGTAACAGGCACTAGTTGCTGTAGGCTTGTTATCTTAGATACAAAATGGCACCCACTCTAACGGAGCATACAATCAAAGAACAGAGTTCTACTTTGCTTTTTTTTCTAAAGTTGTACAGTCCTCTGATAGATAGCGCTGCTGGAGAAGACCGTTAAAATTACGTCTGCGTGCGTTACAAACGAACTCTTGATGAGTGAGAAAGAAATTGTGAGAAACATTAACAAACATTTCTGTGCTGTGCATGGAAATTGTACACTCAATGGGAGCACTGCTGAGTTCATCATCATCATCTTCTGCGTTCATTCTCAATCTCCCGCTACCAAACCCTGAACAGGGCTTTGCAAGTAGAAGGATGTAGTCCGGAGAATGGAATGCGTTGTGTCGCTAGTTTACAGCTTGACTGCGATATTTGCACCTTTCAGTCCGACACACCCGTCTTCGGCCGTGCTGGATTCAGAAAGTTAAAGCTTCGTGAAGTGGAGAGATGAACTGAGTGATTGGCCGCGGTCTGGGCATCCTTCCACAGCCACCAGCCCAGACCTGTTGCTGCATACCGATATCATTATTCATGAGGATCATCAAATCACACAAGTTGACAGTTGACCCTACAGCTTTCAATCAGCAGTGGAAATTTTCTACAATCTTGTACATTCGAAGGTATGCGCAAGTTAGGTTCCTAGAAGTCTTACAGACAACAGCAGACATCGAAGAAACATGGCTGCGTGAACAGGAAAGGAGATGTTGCTGTAAAGAAATTTATGATTATGATCCACGCCGACATAAGGCAATTAAATGTTTTGTGGGGATACATGTAGACAGGAAACATTCAGTTAAACTATAAATGTAGTTCATACATTGAATAGTTTCAGGAAAACAAATTGAAGGGCATTACTTTATGAGCAACGGTCACACTTTGAAAGGAAACGATGGCCCAACCCTCACCACGGCTTTCTCATAGTCCTTCCTGGAAACGGGCTGTTTTCATGGCAGCATCTCCTGCAGTGAGGGATTGACGTGATCCCGTAGTAGTGAACGACACGCAGATGAAGTCAAGCATAGCAGCAGAGCACAACCACCTGGAGTACCCTAGTCCACCTTCATCAGCACGCTCAGGATGAAAGAAATGCAACCTGCCACTTAACATCCTTTTCAGGGCGCACAAAGGGGTAAACTTCTCATTGTGAGCATTCGAAACAACAAACCACAAGAAATGCTGTGACTCATTTTGTAATTTCATGGCGATATTTACGCATTTCAATCTGGCATATCCACTCTTGTGGACGGTGGTTTATAGTCAGTGTTTTCCTTCTACTAGATGAATTACATTATGGTTTATTGTTCACCTGTCTAGAACCATTATGGTTTATTGTTCACTTGTCTAGAACATTTGAAGCCACCAGAGAACTGAACCTCAACTCTTCTTTTAGCAAGAACAGTTCTGTCATGAGAAGGCCACAGGCTAGGCTATTTTTAGGCTTTTATTACCTCTGCCTTGGGAGTATTTAGCTAGAATGAGTTCATTATCAATTCCGCACCCAAATATAGGTCAGGACAAGGGGCTGCTATGAAAGTAGTCGCGGATATGGATTGTAGCGGTGCCCTATCCTTCACATGGAGTGAAAAGGGAGAACAAAATGAATCAATATATGTTTATGTCACTGCTCACAAATAGTTTTTCTGATCAGAACAAAGAGCTGACTACGACTCGAGAGGTGAAACAGAATGACTGGGTATACTGCAAACAGCAAACGACACGGAGACGCAAATAGGACAGAGGAAAGAGAAGAGACTATACGAATATGCACTATTAACATCTGCAGAAGCAACAACAAAATGGAAGACATAGTAGAAGAAATTAAGAAACGAGACATTCAAATTACGGGAATAGCAGACACGAGAATAAAAAAATACAGGCTGTAAACAGATTCACCAAGACTATACACTTCTATATTCTGGAGTAGATACAAACACATGAGCAAGGCATGGTGCAGGATTCATCATAGAACCAAATATAGCAACAAATATACTTGAAATAAATTACATATCAGAGGGAATAATGACTGTCACAATCAGCAAAAAAAAAAGGAAAAATAACATACATTCAAATATATGCCCCCTGCAATGCTCCACAAAATGAAGACGAATGTAAAGAATTTTTTGACATCATAAATGACACACTGAACAGCATCAGAATTGAAGAAAACTATATTATAATGGGAGACTTTAACGCAAGACCAGGATATAACAGAACAGGAGTTTAAAACTACCTGGGGAAATACGGAGATACACAAAGAGAAAGAGAAACAAGAACAGACGCAGACTCCTAGAAATGTGCAGCCACCAGCACGACTTGTTCATAACAAACACCTTTTTCAAGCACAGAAGCTCATACGTACACACATGGTACAAGTGAAATGATTTGAAAGTAAAAGCATCCAAGGCAACGAGGAGGCAGATAGACTGGCAAAAGAAGGTGCAAGGCTACCACAAACAGATACCAGTATGACGTATGAAGAGTCAAAACGGCTTATCAAAGCCAGATACATGACCAAATGGGAAACCGAACATACTGGTTACACCAAAAACGATGCCTATTACCAGTTGAACCGAAGAGAGCAGGTCGTTGTCTTCAGACTTCGCACTGGCCACAACAGACTGAGGTACCACCTATTCAACAAATTGAAGATAGGGTGTACCGACGAATGCCCGTGCGGTACTGGTAAAATGACCACTGAACATCTGCTGCAGAACTGCCCGACATACGAGGATCAGAGAGAGCAGATGTGGCCATTGGCAGTGGAACTGCAAGACAAGCTCTATGGTAGTGGCGAGAGCCTCAGGATGACCGCCGCTTTTTTCGAAAAAATAATGGTTACTGTCTGACTGTGTACGCAGAAGAAGAAGAAGAAGAAAGTAAAAGCCAGATAGACTTTATACTAGCCAAGAAACGTGGAGACAGACAAGTGACTGATTGAAGAGCTATTCCACACCTGTGTGTTGATACTGACCATCAAGCTGTAATGATGGCTACAAGAACAACATGGAAAGCAACAATAAAACCAATTCAACAAACAGAAATGGACTACATTGTGCTACTTAAGCCCTTTTCAGGGTTTGGTAGCGAGAGATTGAGAACGAACGAAGTCAAGCCATTTGTCAATGTTGTTAGTGATAACACAATTAGAAAATCAAGTTAAAAATATATGGCCCGCTCCATTGAAGTATATTGCGGAGGTTCAGAGTAGGTGTGCCGCACGTAAGAGAAGAAAGCACGACGACTCCACAGCCAATTCCTCACATGCGTGCCCGGGTCCGACAAAGCATGTCATGCCAGGATTAGTCCTTATAACCATATGAGAATACATCTTTTCTCAGCACAAGACTGATATGGCCGCCATCTTCGCTTGTGACAGGCAACTATTATTATTTTTGCATAGAAACAGGCCACTTTTTATGGGGAAAAAACAACGGCAGTGTAAACATTGGTGTATAGAAATTCATAAATATAATCATTGAAATACCCAAGAAATGAACAATAAGAACATGGGAAAATGGTGCCAATTGTCTGATCTGAAATTACACAACACTTATGAATCAAGACATTAGAAAATGTTAGAGGCATGAGAATTAGTTTATCTGGCAAAGCTGTACAAATTTGGTTGTGCAAACATATTGAGAAAACTGTTAAGTTCAGCAACTTCAAACCAGAACCTAATCTGTAGTCTACAAGCTATGTTTGTATATACTTAGTTGCTCCTCTTCTACCATATGGTGCAGAAAGGTATCCATTTTTCGTTTGGCTTACAGGAGTTGCGTAGCATAGTGGTTAGCTAGCTGGCTTCACATCTGACTGGTCCTGGGTTCATTCTCTAGTTGAGGCGGCAATCGTTTTTTCAGACCGCAATCAGATCGAATAAACAGGTGAAACATGCTGATCAAAGTACCACCTCACGTTCTCACTAGTGCTCCTGGAAACAGGTGCAAACGAGGTAGGTATTGACACTGTAATCCCCATATAGCTGTCCATCGTTGTCGATGAGGACCGCCGACATCATCCTTGTCACAGATTTCCCTGTTGGGTGTGGGTGCGCATGTGGCTGAACAGGCCAATGTGGGCACGAAAACATCTGCTACATATCAGGCACACGAGGTTTGAAGAAGATGATGGTGTTCCCGCTGTTCGGGATTTCCAGGTCTCGCGTCTGCTCTGGGCTTTCACAACACGGTCGTCTTCGCCGGTAGCTACACCCAATTTGACTGCGATTCTCCAGTCAGATCTGTTTTTCGCAAGAAATTCCCAAGTGTCGATGTCTATCTGGCAACTTTTCAGTGAGTCCTTCACACCATCTTTAAAACGTTTCTTTGGGCGCCCTCTCTCATGCCATCCGTCTCTCACCTCGCCGTAGAGAAGCTTCTTTGGGAGCCGCTCCGTCTGACATACGGACGAGGTGTCCGACCCATCCTAGTCGTGCTTTTTCTAGCAGTGCATGGATGCTGGGCATGTTAGCCCTCGAGAGAGAACCTCGATGTCAGTGACACGATCTTGCCATCGGATGTGGAATATTCGCCTCAGGCAACCTGTGTGGAAGTGGTTTAACCTCCTTGCATGTCCAGAGCATACAGTCCAGCTTTCGCAAGCGTATAGTAGGGTTGGAATGATGGTTGCACGGTAGACTTTGAGTTTGGTCTCGACGCTGATGAACTTAAATATTGCACTACACCCATGAGGACCTCGGTCCACCTTCTTAAGTACACCTATGGGTGTAAGAAGAGCAACTGTAACCAGCTACCAAAAAAACATCATCAAGAGTTATAATTCAACTCAGCATGAGTAGCTTCAATCATCTAAAATTAGTAAATAGAAAAATAATATGGTTTGCTCTAAAAAATGTGCCAAACAATTAGGTAAATCCTGAGGCCTCTTACTGGGAAAGTAAAAATAGGAGCACTGCACCTCCATACATACCATACAAAGCCACCAAAGAGAGTTGTGTATAGGGCTAGCAGCAACATCATGTGAAACCAATTGCTACAAATAACCCCCACTGCAAGAGTTCACAATGTGCTTTGTCACGAGCTCCATGTGAGGGGTTATCTATAGTTGGTGCCCTATGCTTCATAGGGAGAGAATGGAGAAGAAAGAATAAGGCAATTATTCATGCTTTGATCAAGGAGACAACTCCAAGCACCGCTGGGTTGGCCGTCACAAGGAAAGACGAGCTCAGCAACCACTCTTTGGTACCAGTGAGGCAAAAAATGTCAGATCTATTTGAAAGGACCTCCTACCTAGTAGTTAAGTGACACTGCTCAAAATCCAAAGGTGCTGGGTTCGCTCCCCATCACAGCACATGCCGTTATGCCGGGGATGCAAACCCTTAGAAATTGCAGGCGGAAGCAGACCTTTATATAAATAGCATGTCGAAGTCGTATGCATTGGGCCGACAGGAATAGAAAAATAAGGCAAAATGCAAAAACAAAAACCCAAAATATGTCATTGTGATTCTGTACTATACTGTTCAAATAAATTGCCATACATTTCAGTCCATAAAAATATGGTCACCTTACTGTTTAAGACAAAATAATTTTGTTTAATGTAATGTTGCCACGAAAACAGGTTATATAGTAAAGCACTGTCCTACTCATGAGATGCAGGATGAAGCAGCTAAAAGCGTTGCATATACTAATGACAGTCAACTAAGGGACAGTTACATAAGTGATGACGAGTTAAAGATTCTAATAAGAAAGGACACCTATCACGTCATGGACTTCATGAGAAAAACGGAAGAGAGACTTTAGGAAGGGGATAACAACTAACGTCTGGTCAGACAAAATATAGTGATGAGACATGTTAGTCAAGGTCAGACAAAACATACTGATGAGGCATGTTAGTCAAGGTCAGACAAAACATACTGATGAGGCATGTTAGTCAGGGTCAGACAAAACATACTGATGAGGCATGTTAGTCAAGGTCAGACAAAACATACTGATGAGGCATGTTAGTCAGGGTCAGACAAAACATACTGATGAGGCATGTTAGTCAAGGTCAGACAAAACATACTGATGAGGCATGTTAGTCAAGGTCAGACAAAACATACTGATGAGGCATGTTAGTCAGGGTCAGACAAAACATACTGATGAGGCATGTTAGTCAAGGTCAGACAAAACATACTGATAAGACATGTTAGTCAAGGTCAGACAAAACATACTGATGAGACATGTTAGTCAGGGTCAGACAAAATATACAGGTCAAGACCCCGCCTCAGCTTTCCTGTAGTCCTTCATGGAAACGGGCTTGTTCATGGCAGCTTGGCTAACGAGGTTAGGGATCAATGTGATCCCCATAACAGTGAACGATATGCAGATGAAGTCAAGCATAGCACAACTGCCTGGACAATCCCAATCCACCATCAGCACACTCCAGATGTGAGGAAAGCTACAACCACCACTTATTTTCTTGTTAAGAGTGCACAAAAGACTAAATCTACTCATTGTCTGCATTCAACAACAACAGACTTTAAAACAGCTTGACAGAATCAGACATGTATTCAGATGTGGCCACATATGACTGTACTGTTCGATACGTGCACTACAAACCCTATCGCACGTGAACCACATCTGCGATTGGGACGTAAGGCATCCAGTCTTTTCATGCAGTACTGTCTCTTCTCTGTGATGTGCAGCTCCCTTTTTCTAAAATGCAGCACTGTCTCTTCTCTGTGATGTGCAGCTCCCTTTTTCTAAAATGCAGCACTGTCTCTTCTCTGTGATGTGCAGCTCCCTTTTTCTAACATGCAGCACCGTGTCTCTTCTCTGTGATGTGCAGCTCCCCTTTTCTAACATGCAGCACCACGTCTCTTCTCTGTGATGTGCAGCTCCCTTTTTCTAACATGCAGCACCACGTCTCTTCTCTGTGATGTACAGCTCACAGGAGACAACATAAACGAGAAGATTGTTCAGAGATACTTTCAACGCATTCCGTTCTCTGGACTACATTCTGCGACTTAAGCCATTTCAGGGATTGGTTACGAGAGATTGAGAACGAACAAAGCCAAGCCACTTTCAGAGAATCTTTGTATAAATTCTTCAGCTGCATAGAGAGGCACTTATCTGGCATGTGAACAACATGCCCAGTCCACATGACCTGAGCTCTCTGCAGTAGCCCTACTAAGGACTTGACAGATTTTGGTACTCTGTCCTGCATCTGATCCCGGGCAGCCTGCGAAGACAGTTTGTGTGGAAATGGCTGAGTTTCCTGACATGTATGCTTTAGGCTGTCCATGTTTCGCTTGTGTATAAAATGTTGGTTAGCACCACAGCACGATATAACGTAATCTCGGTAACAACACTGATGTCCTGTCAGTTTCTAAACATTCATACATAGCCTTCCAAAAAAGCTTTCAACTGCTTTCAGGTGCTGGTCCTGTACAGCCAAGGTACAGGCAGTACGAGGAATGGCCACAAGAAACTGAGTGAAGTGAAGGGAGTTGGATCGGTTCAGTTGCTCATCCACTTGCACCTGTGAGTGTAAGGCACCTTACTGGGACTAAGTGTGTTTGTGTCGGTCGTTGTAAGCCCATGTTAGATTACTCTTATGTTATCTATCCATCTTTCTCACAGTCTCCCTCATGTCCTGTATCCAGAGCTTCTTGTGTTACTAACATGAAGTGGATCAGGCCACGCCCAAGAGATGACTAAACAATCGTATTGTCTGTTTGTCTAGAGGGAGTTGATCAGGCCACGCCCAAGAGATGACTAAACAATCATATTGTCTGTTTGTCTAGAGGGAGTTGATCAGGCCACACCCAAGAGATGACTAAACAATCATATTGTCTGTTTGTCTAGAGGGAGTTGATCAGGCCACGCCCAAGAGATGACTAAACAATCGTATTGTCTGTTTGTCTAGAAGGAGTTGATCAGGCCACGCCCAAGAGATGACTAAACAATCGTATTGTCTGTTTGTCTAGAGGGAGTTGATCAGGCCACGCCCAAGAGATGGCTAAACAATCGTATTGTCTGTTTGTCTAGAGGGAGTTGATCAGGCCACGCCCGTGAGATTACCGAGCAATCGTATTGTCTGTCTGGCTAGAGGGAGTTGATCAGGCCACGCCCAAGAGATGACTAAACAATCGTATTGTCTGTTTGTCTAGAGGGAGTTGATCAGGCCACGCCCAAGAGATGGCTAAACAATCGTATTGTCTGTTTGTCTAGAGGGAGTTGATCAGGCCACGCCCGTGAGATTACCGAGCAATCGTATTGTCTGTCTGGCTAGAGGGAGTTGGTTATTACAAAAATCCATGACAGCTATTAACTGCTTCGCTAGTCTTCAGCTATGGATGAAAAAAGATAATCTGGACCAGAGTTTCTTATCTTGGCATCTATATACACCTGGGAATACATAACTAGGACAATGCAGGGCTGCAATATATTAATTATTTTTTGTAAATATTAAGAGTAACCTGTCATACATAAGTAGCAACTTATGTAACCTCCTGCCCATCCTACAGAAACTGAGTCACAAAATTGTTTACAGAAATGGAAAGGCCATCCTCAGATACACTAGAAAGGATGGAAGAATTGTGTATTTGCTGAAGAGATTAGCTACACACAGAGAGATATAATAATTTTCAGTAGAAGAAAATATTATAAACCAAAGTGATTACAAATTAAAGCAAAATGTAAGGCAATATAAGCATCTTACATGTGTGATGTGTGATAGGTAGAGTAGTATTTTAAATGTTTTTTAACCAGAAAAAAAATTTGACGTATTAAGATGACTTTTCTATTTTTTTTTAATCCTTAGGGGAAGATTTTCTAACAGTTTTCTGTATTTAGATGCAGTAAATTTTTGCTTCAAAAAATGTCAAATCAAAAAAATTCAAGAAACATTACGTACTGCAAATAATTTATAACAAATATATGCTTTCTGTCAAAACACCTCTTGGAAATAAAAATCAAAATGTATCCTTACATTTCAACCCACCTGCACTCTTCGCCTCCTTCAAACAAAGGTATCATCCTTCATGTTTTGCCTATATACAGAGTGCAATTAAAGAACTGGAAACCAAAACAAATTGAAAAAGAGGTGTATATCATTTGGCAGGAACACCATTTTTGGGGGAAGAAAGATTGTATGTCCTCCACCCCTCCAACAAGTTTGGATACAGGCTTTCTGTGAAAGGAACAAGCTGCAGTCAAAACATATGCTTCACATTGGAGCAAGAAGGTGAATAGACTTCCCCACATGCCATAACAGGCAACTTATAGCTGAATGTGTGTGTCAGAGTCAGTGACTTGTAGCTGAATGTTTGTGTCAGTCAGTGGCTTGTAGCTGAATGTTTGTGTCAGTCAGTGACTCATTGCTAAATGTGTGTGTCAGAGTCAGCAACTCATTGCTAAATGTGTGTCAGAGTAAGCTACTCGTAGCTGAATGTGTGTGTCAGAGTCAGTGACTCAAAGCTGAATGTTTGTGTCAGGGCCAGCAACTCAAAGCTGACTGCTTGCGTCTGGGCCAGTTAATCAATGCTGACCAAAACCATATTTCACTTCCAAGTAGCAGCCCTGCAAAGAAGCCTGGCTGAGAGAGTAGTGATCGAGGAGGGATGCAAATATCACAGCCCCGTTGTAAACTACAACACAACATAACGTCCTTTTCAGAACAGACGCAGAAGAAAAAGACTGAACAGATCATCTGTAATGACCTGGTGATATTCTGCCCCACGTAGCTGAATGTGTAATGTAAGCAGCATGTATTTGCAGAACATCACTCTTACAACCGCCAGCTGGCTGTTATCAATTTCTTGGCAGGTGTACAGTATGGCAGGTTGCCATTACTTTCTATATGTGGAGGAGCGATCACATTGAGGACCAGAAAAAAAACAGTCTGCCAAACTGGACATGGCGGGATTCTTCTTCTTCTTCTTCTTCTGCGTACACAGTCAGACAGTAACCATTATTTTTTCGAAAAAAGCGGCGGTCGTCCTGAGACTCTCGCCACTACCATAGAGCTTGTCTTGCAGTTCCACTGGTAATGGCCACATTTGCTCTCTCTGATCCCCGTATGTCGGGCAGTTCTGCAGCAGATGTTCAGCGGTCATTTTACCAGTACCGCACGGGCATTCGTCGGTACACCCTATCTTCAATTTGTTGAATAGGTGGTACCTCAGTCTATTGTGGCCAGTGCGAAGTCTGAAGACAACGACCTGCTCTCTTCGGTTCAACTGGTAATAGGCATCGTTTTTGGTGTAACCAGTATGTTCGGTTTCCCATTTGGTCATGTACCTGGCTTTGATAAGCCGTTTTGACTCTTCGTACGTCATACTGGTATCTGTATGGCGGGATTCAAACCAGGTGTGTTGAGATTGTGAAACATGTTTCACCCATAGGCTCCACTGCCAGTCATAGCTGAGAGTACTATGTACCCACAAAAAAATGGCCAATGACTAGACTGGCTGTAAACAGATAATTAAGTGCTGTTCGGGCTGATATAACTAACTGTATTATGCAAAGCAAATAGCCAGGTTTTAATTTAAACATAATGTGTAATGAATTTCTAAGTTAAAGCCCGGCTTTAATATGAAGTATAATCTCAATTGTAGTTGTAGACAGCAATAAACAGGTATGAAAAAGTATTTAAAATGATAAAAGCAAAGCCCACTTCCTGACCTTTTTCCCTTTCTCCTGTTCATCAAGGAACAGCTGGAACAACATGCATTACAAAGTTAATCTAAAAAGAAAACACTTTCACACAGTTTAGTTGATTACATCAGGTAGAAATATTATCTCTGAAATTATTACATCAAAGCTCCCCAAATTAGTTATTTTCTCTGGTAGAAAGATTATCTCTCAAATTATTACATCAAAGCTCCCCAAATTAGTTATTTTCTCTGGTAGAAAGATTATCTCTCAAATTATTACATCAAAGATCCCCAAATTAGTTATTTTCTCTGGCAGAAAGATTATCTCTCAAATTATTACATCAAAGATCCCCAAATTAGTTATTTTCTCTGGTAGAAAGATTATCTCTGAAATTATTACATCAAAGCTCCCCAAATTAGTTATTTTCTCTGGTAGAAAGATTATCTCTGAAATTATTACATCAAAGCTCCCCAAATTAGTTATTTTCTCTGGTAGAAAGATTATCTCTCAAATTATTACATCAAAGCTCTCCAAATTAGTTATTTTCTCTGGTAGAAAGATTATCTCTGAAATTATTACATTAAAGCTCCCCAAATTAGTTATTTTCTTTGGTATAAAGATTATCTATGAAATTATTACATCAAAGCTCCCCAAATTAGTTATTTTCTCTGTTTGAAAGACTATCACTGAAATTATTACATCCCTAAATTCTACTAAGCAAAAATATTTTTTTTAAAGATGTGTCATTGAAATAATCAACACAACAAAAATAAATGTTATAACAAACATTCAATTTGTACTCGTTTTCATTCTTTGTACTCGTTTTCATTCAGATAACAAAAATTATAAATATCCAAAGAGAAAAATCTGAAAAAGCTTAAATTTGAAAACTAGTAGAACATTCAATTGTGCAGTGTTCTCTTGCAGACAAGAGTTGTGATCAATTAGTTGATTTCGAGAACAGAAATTTATAAGCATTATTGCCTTTGCAATTAATACATTTAATGAAATATATGGGTGTATATTTTAAGTTGATAAAACATATATGTACTGTACCTACTGCAACATATTAAATTGTTGAGAGAGACAATACTCCACACACACAAAAATCACAATTTCTTTACAAAATCAACATTCAGTTCAGAACTATTAATATTAAAAAAGTGATGATTAAAAAAAAAAAAATTTGATGTTTTCTGGGTTTTTTTTGGTTCAGTCCTTAAAAATCTTCTGTAAAGCTGCATTTTAATCTGTTGTGTTTTTCACATCAGTTTTAGCACTTATTCATAGTTAACCTCCTGACTCATTTATGACAACATGCATTGTCTTAACCCTTTGAACCTCGCTTTCCGTGTGTGTGCGTGTGTAAATACCAAACTCCCCGAGTGACTCATTTATGACAACATGCATTGTCTTAACCCTTTGAACCTCGCTTTCTGTGTGTGTGTGCGTGTGTAAATACCAAACTCCCCGAGTGACTCATTTATGACAACATGTATTGTCTTAACCCTTTGAACCTCGCTTTCCGTGTGTGTGCGTGTAAACTCCCCAAGTGACTCATTTATGACAACACGCATTGTCTTAACCCTTTGAACCTCGCTTTCCATGTGTGTGCGTGTGTAAATAACAAACTCCCAGAGTGACTCATTTATGACAACATGCATTGTCTTAACCCTTTGAACCTCGCTTTCTGTGTGTGTGTGCGTGTGTAAATACCAAACTCATCGAGTGACTCATTACTCGGTGTGACTGGTCGACCATTATTCGAAAGCGTATTCCAGGTTGCAGTGCTTAGATTTTAGTCATAATACTGGGACCACTACAGGGTACACACATTTCTGAAGATAACAAATATGGCAGCATCCACGAAATAAGAAACTGTGTCCATGAATTTGGTATTTTCATAATAGAACGGTGTTTTAAAAATTCGGGAAATGGCCATTCAAAAAGGCTAGCAACAGAACAAGCAGTTGAAAGTATTCTCAAGGATTTAGAGAAAGATAAATTGGATACTGTTTGTTATGAAAAGGATTAGTGATTATACGAATGACGACATGTGTGACCAATATGGAACTGTTCCTGTCCCTCGAGAGAATCAGACTACTGGAGAGTGTATCTGGTGTAATGTATCAAGTATATTTGATATAGGATGACACATGCCAAAGTCGGATGCACTGGATCGACAGACGCAAAATAAAAACCGTAGTGCAATGCACCCGCCTTGAGGAATAGAGAAATAAGGCAAACACGTGCACACACAAAATAATTTAATATTGGATGGTCTTCTCTGACATTCCACAATTACCTGGCATATCAAATAGAAATATTGGAGATGTAAACTAGCGACACCACGCATTCCGTTCTCCGGACTAAATCCTGCTACATGCAAAGTGCAAAGCCCTGTTCAGGGCTTGGTAGCGGGAGATTGAGAACGAACGCAGAAGAAGGACATGATCAGGTCAGTGAATTTAAGATAGAATAATTATATTGAAGCACATAGTTTTGTCATAACAAATAGTATTTCTCAGATGTCTACTTCGTGCGTATTTCCTCTGGAACATAGAGGAATGGGCTTTTATAGACTGGGTGACCAGGTTTCAAAGGGTTAATATTGGTATTTGTCACTGTGGTGTGTCACAATCTTTACGCTGCAAATTGTAAAAAGCCTTATATTTACATTAGACCAATGAGAGAGAGAAACTATTTTGTAGTTCTAAAAATTGTTTGTGGCTAACTAAAGATACATTTATCATTTCTGTGCTATTCTGATTAATCCAAAAGAAAGACAAATACTATGTACCATGTATAGAGCAACTACTAATGGGTACAATGTGAGAATCATGAGTTTACCTTTGTCCCATGTTGTCTCATGGCATGCTGTGCCAGTGAGACCAGTTTGTCCCTGTATAATGTAGCAGCCCTGCTGTGGTATTTCTTCTGAGCATCATTTGTGGTACAGCCATGCTGCTGGTAAAATGCTCTCTGAAACAATTTGCAAATATGATTTACGTTTGGGACACAAAAATTATAAATTGATAGAACAGTAGAAGAGGGACAACGGATGAACAAGCAGTTCGGATCATATTATTCCTTTTCCATTCAAGTTTCCGAAAAAAGATATTTGCTTGCTTACTTGTGTGGGAACAAGATGCTGAGCAGTGCATGAGCTGTAGTGGTCAGTGTCAGGGCCCGCGAACCAGAGCTATCACAACCCTTCTACACCTCCACGCTGAGATCCTGAATAACAGCAGGGCAGACTTGCTAAAAGGAAGGGATTGAAGAGGAAAGGCTAACCCGGTACCAGTACTAAAAAATGCCTGTTGAAGTCAGATGTGTCGGACCGAAAAATGCAAATATCAGTCAAGCTGTAAACTACAACACAACGCATTTCATTCTCCTGACAACATCCTGCTACTTGCCCTTTTCAGGACTTGGTAGCGGGAGTTTGAAAACGAACGACAAAGAAAACGAAGACTTATTCTGTCTTTGAAATGCACTATTTACACCTCAGCCTTCACAATTTATCATTTTCAGTCTAGCCTAATTTACACATATTTTACAATACAGTTCATGGACATGGAAAGTAACTGTCTTTTTACATACTGACTTCAAGATAAAATTCATATACAAAATACTGCTACTGCTATACTTATGGTGTTTGATATTAAACATACAGAATTTAATTTGTATAATGTACAGCATTCATTTGCAAAATGTGGAATGTGGAACGCAATAAAAACATCATATTATGGAGGAATAAAATGTGTTGTTTTATCAATTAACCCCAAACTACACAAGTGTGCATATCTTCTTCTTCTTCCTCGTTCGTCTTCAGGCCTCAACTTCAATGACCACAACGAAGGCATCAGTTGACTCAAGGCTCGGTACGCTTCCGTACAGCTTCTCGTGGAAGGAGACTGGCTGTTGCCAAACGCTACTTCTTTTGTCGTTATACTGTGGACAGGACTGCAAAATATGTTCTGCCTTCATGGAGACTGTGCCGCAGGCACAAAGATCTGTAGTGCCAATCTTGAATTTGTTGTACAGATGACATCTCAGTCTGTTGTGTCCTGTCCGTAGCCGGAGAATGATCACATGGTCTTGCCTGGAGAGTTGATGGTAGGCATCGTTTTCTATGTGGCCAGGGTGGATTTAGCACTGTACCTGATGAATGCTTCAGTCTCATTGTATGCGATTTCTGCATCACTCTGCTGCAGCATTCCTCCCTCTCTGGTGAGTTTGTCCGCATCTTCGTTGCCTGGAATGTATCCACTGAACTATGCTTTTTTTGAAACACTGAGACAGGCATTCGAGTGAGTCTACCAGAGCACAGAGGTCATTTTTGTGCTGGTTCTTGAGCGTCATTAATACTGCGAGGGCGTCTGTGAAAATGACCACTTGCTTTTCTGCATGTTCCTTATGGTCTATAGGGGTTTCAGCTGCTTGTCTCAGGGCACTGGCTTCGGCACTAAAGTCGCTGCAGCGTCTCCCAGTGGCAAATGCTGCTGAGTATACTTTGCAAGCATGCATATATACATGACTGGCTGTTCCATGATGTGGTTGATGACGTCATATGATGATGGAATTTATTGTCACCTGCATAAAAACCACACACCATTTCCTTGTTTCCTACTAACTTAGTAGTATGACCAGTGTTGATCTGCAGGTCAACATCATCCATATATTGGTTTAAGTAATGGATTTCCAGGGATATGTTGCAGTCTCTTCCTTTGTTTGACACAAAACTGTGGTCATCTCTGCATTGTACTTTGCGGACAGCACAGGTCCCTTTCTAAAGCACTGTGGCTCCCCCCCCCCCCCTTCTTCCATTTGGCTTGTGCTTAGATGACCACCCTTTTCAGTTTGTCTGTATAGTTGTACATGAATACATTTGTTCCAGAAAAGTGGTTGTTAACTAAATAGTTGTCAAAATACAAATGAAGACCCTCTAATAAATATGGGCTAGCAACACATGATAGCTTATCTCAAAGGCATACATGCATAAAACTTTACTAGTATAGAATTATTAAGTGCACACGCAGAAATTTGGCCAAACTATGCGACAAAAAACTTGTATACCCCAAAGTGATGACTTGGCTTTGAGGTACTGTTTGAAAAATACTCATCCATTGAAAGCAATGCTTAGCTCTCTACTAGGATAATAATTGTTCATATTAATTTCACTGATAGATATAATAGGTGCATTGTAACTTAGCCAACCTCGAGGATAAGCCGTCTCAGAATAACTGATGTAGAAATACAGAAATTTATTTTAATCTATTTTGTCTCTTCTTGTTACTTGGATCATCTTCTTTAGATATCTCATTTCTGGGGATTGGAGCTGACTTGTCTGGGTTGATCTCATTGGACATGACTCACATCCATGTCAAAATTGATGCATTTGTGTAGTAGTACCCAGCTATTATAGTTTTCTTACTTATTTCGCTTTTGCTGAGGAATCATATGTTTATGGCATAAAATAGTTATCAGCTATTTTTCATGTTGCCACCTCTTGTTGATACCTCCCTTCTGATTTATTACAGCTCCAAGGTATGTGACCTGCTTGACCTGTACAAGGGACTGTGCACCTAGAGAAATGTGATGTCTTGTCTTTTCTCTGGTTTTTTAACTGATATTGCTCATCCTAGTTTCTCTTTCCAGATTTCACGGATGGTCTGGAGATGTGCCTCTGATTTTAGAAATCAATGTCACATTGTCGTCAAAAATCAGCTTCAATATATAGTCTCATCTTCCAATACCCCAATGAGTACATTTTGGTCCTCTTTACAGATTTTGGTTCTCTCCTTACAGGTTTTGGTTCCCTCCTTGCAGGTTTGGTCCTCTCTTTGCAGGTTTTAGTCCTCTCCTTACAGGTTTTGATGACACCATCCATGGGTAGTATGATGAGGTCTGGTTATGCCACTGGTAGTCTCGAGCTCTACTGACATTTGGTTTCTTCTCTTAATGTAGTTCTAGAGGTCTTATAAACCTCTGTATAGTGCAGGTTAAGGGTGCTGCTATTTTCTTTCTTTTGATGCAGTGACAAAGCCTGCTACAGGGAACCTCATCGAATGCCCTTTCCAGGTACAAGAAAGATGCATTTCATCATCATACTCAAAATATTTTCACCGAGTTGTCTGAGTGTGATGATAAGGAGCACTTATCTCTGAAACTGAATTTTGGCTTCACACATTTGCGGCACAGTCAGATGTCTTAAAGTGATATGCCACTATGGTAAACGCACTGTCAGCTGTCACTCTTTTAGAAAATTTGTATAATTATCTTCCAGTCCTTTTGGCACTAGGTTGTCCGTAGAACCTTCAGGAACAAGTCTGATGTGTTCTATCCTAAGTTGGAAGACAATGCTGTGCTCCCTGCATTGCAGCTTATTGTTGTCATTTTTGTTTGAATGTCCATTTCTGTATACATGAAGCTTACCAAGATCCCCTCCTCTTGAAGATCATGCTGGCACCATCAGGAAAGGGGATATAATGATTACCAACTTACATTTTGCAGATTAAATTGATGGGTTGGCAATGTAACAGCACAGGGTTATGGTGTGCAGATAAATGCAGAAAAGACAAAGTTGACGACTAGCAACACTGAATGAATCAATACTGTGATCAAAGAAAACAAACAGGAGCTTGAAACAGTGAACTGCTTCAAATATCTGGGCTCAACAACCAGTGAAGAGGGATCAAAACCAGTTTGCCCGATTTAAACTTATATGGAAAGATAAGAGAATCTTCCTCATCATAAAGGTCAGACTAATGCACTCACCGGCTCTTATAATCCTGCAAAAACATGGACCAATACAGCAGAGAAGAATCCAGGCCATGGAGATGAGATGTTTTAGAAGACCCCTAAATGTCACCCACAAAGACCATATCACAAATGATGAACTACGTCGAAGAATCGAGAATGCAAGTGGACTTTATGACGACCTCCTCACAACGATCAAAAGATGAAAGCTGACTTGGTATGGCCACATCTTGAGTTCCAAGGGCCTTACAAATACAATACTACAGAGCACAGTACAAGGCAAGCCAAGGAAGAGACTTCCGAGAACACGATGGCAAGACAACAAACATGAATTGACTAATCTACGATCCGGAAAGGCACAACAAGCAACCGTAGACAGATAGGGGTGGCTCAGGATTGTAGAGGTGTTAGCAGGGGTGCCCCAATGATCTCAAGGTCACAGGATGAGTTAAACTGATATTGTATAGATTATATTTGATATACTCACTGCATTGGCATTCCCTCCAACCTGCATGGCTCGTAGCTGTAGCCATGTCCAGTTTGTGTCTAACTGCGTTGAGCGTATGAAGGTGACATGAACACCCAGAGATCTGTGCACTGCTGAGCAGTCGATACAGAGGAAGACTCCATACGTTACACTAGCCCATGTAGGATTATTATGACCACAGTCAAAACATTGCTGCAACAATATAAAATATGACTTTGTCATGAAAATATGTCAACAATGAATTTTTTTTATTTATTTAAGTCATTAACCGTGCCAGAATACTATTTCTCCTGTCTTATTTAATTGCTGCACTGAGAGGCACAGTGGTTGGAGTATTTGCCTCTCATGTCAAAAGGACCCAGTTCAATCCCTGTGAGTGGCATGTGATTCAGTACTTAACTATCTGTTGAAAAAGGTACGGCTGACAGGAAGGGGGCAGTAGTCACTTCAGCTCAGAAAAAGCTGAGACCTCACACAATGAAGTCTCTAACACTTTATCTCCGACAGCAATGTCTTCTATAGGAACAGCTTTATCCATTATTTTTATGCTAAGAAGAATCAAATTGAGGTTGATTATTGGTCGTCAGTTCAGTGAAATATATACTACAGCTCAGTGTGCTGCCATGTTATATTTCTTTAACATATATGCCACACTCTTTATCTATCTACCTATTGAGTATAGAGGGGTTTCCTGGGTTTGAATGAAAGATCCAGAAATGATACCCCATATCAATCAACAACCTGTCAATGACCAGACGAGTATACTCAAACAAACAACCGCCACTCTGTCTTATCATTAGGCAACAATGTCAGATCATCTTACAACTTCCCTGTTTTCTTGATTTTCAATTTACTCTCTTTTCCATAAATCCATGTATGTCCTGGTTGGACTCTCGCGACAAGAAATCTAAAACAGAGACTGTCTTGTAATACTTTAAAGAAGAATCTTAATATCATTATGTGACCTAACAAGCGCCATCAGCGATCTCGAATGTCTCATTCTACCTGCAGTTAACCAGAAGCAAGTAAGCTTTAGTTAGTGAAATGTAGTGACCTTTCCTTTAGTGAACATCTTTAACAGTTCAATTCAGCTCATACACTCTACTACAGTAACAACTGAGTGTACTGTTGTTGAAAGTCTTGTTTCTTCGTTGTCTAGGCTTTGATAAATACCAATATATGATCCAGAAATGAAGGATTTAATAACTCGTTTTCCTAGGATCGGATGGAGAAGAGAAAGAGCAGAATAATAACTTAAACTAGATCTATAAACTATAAATTAAGACTTGTTTTCCTGCAAGACTGTTGTTAGTAGTAGTAAATAGTATTTAGTAGTAGTAGTGTTATCTGTCCTGTTATCGGTTAGTCTATCCGTTCAAACAACTCGCTGTAATTGTTTCCTACCCACCAAAAATTAAGAAATATGTGTTAAAAGGTTATGTTTCATCCCACAGATATTAGAGTGACATGTCATCAAGTGACGTTACTTCGTCATCTGTCACCTCCAGTCCCTACCCGGTCTATACTCTATACCGTGAGTACGTCATATAAAAATAAACCCCTCGCTCTATGTGATCCGAGATGACGGATTTTTAGACCATAATATCAATACCGTAAACAATAATACACGCTGAAAAATAAATCAAGATAATAACAACAACATCCTATCAAACTGTCAAATTACCTTATTAGTTGGAACTGACAACAAACGCTTAAATATTTGCTTAATATCGTTCTCGGCCGGGTGGTCTGCCATGATGATGACGTTTCCTTGTTAGATCACATGACCACTTTTACAGGACCGGATTATCGGCGCATGTGCCATCTCATTGGCCAATTTTTTTTTCTAAGTGAGGACGACAGAATATAACCACGAATCCTACATCACAAAAAGATAAAGAGTAAAGGTAGTAGATCAGGTATTCTTCCTGTATCATTGTTGCTGTCTTTTTGGCTTGACTGTTGGTTTCCTCGTTTCTATTAATGTTACAGTGTGACATTGTAACACTCAAATACTTAGTTTAGTCGAAGAACCAACGTCCTTACTAAAATGAGAGGCACAGCGGTTGGAGTATTAGTCTCTCATGTCAACACGGTTCAACTTAACTTAACGTTTTTATACTGGTTTAGAAGACTCATCAGAGTCTGTAGACAACCAATTACATTTGCATTACCCTGCTCTCAAAGCTATGCGCATTCACTCTATTCTTAAATGCATTAACTGTCTCTGCCTCCACTACCTCCTAGGCAGTCCTGGGGCAATGCATTCCAAGAATTCACCACTCTCTGACTAAAAAAATATTTCCTCATATCCAATCTGGACCTTTCTTTAGCTAATTTGTATTTGTGCCCTCTTGTTCTCTTTGGTGGTTGTATTTTGATAAACTTGTTATATTTAACCTTTCCTGTGATTATCTTTTAAACCTGTATTAAGTCACTTCGAATTCTTCTCTTTTCTAGACACCCATAAGTTCTCAGTTCTTCTCCATATTTTTGGAGAACCTCAGCACAATGGACGGACTCCGTAGTACCGGCGAGGATCCCGTAATAGATTGGGTACATTTTTAATTGTGCCCGGACTGAGTGTTCTCGAAGTACGACGTCGGCCTCGGGTGCTGAAGGTCGCAGGTTCAAATCACAGTGGAGACCGGGATTTTTTCACCTGGACTTTCTAGTATTTCCTCAGATCTCTGGTTAGTGCAGATTGGACACCGGTGTGCGATGTCGTTAAAAATCCCTCGGCAGTTGGAAATCTAAAACTCAAACACTGCTTTCTGGAACCCTTGAGACATTTTCGCCAAGGCTGCTTTCAATGAATTCAGTTCGGGTGAGATTTGAGTGCTTTTATGGCCGAATGTGCATTAATTACTATCACAATTTCCCGATGGTTATGTTTTTGTGATGCATGTTCATTTCTATGGAGTCGGGGTAGCGCACTGGTTAGTGCACTGTTTTCCCAGTTGATCGATCGGGGTTTGGTACCCAGTTGGTGCTAGTTCTCCGATGAGAAAACGGCACTTGGGGTCGATCATGGTCATCTATCAAATCATTAGCTCTTTCCGTCTTGTCAGACGATAGTAATTGTGCTTTGGAAAGGTATGTAATTACAGTCCATGACGGTAACGAATGTGACTCGTAAGACCAATCCGGGCAGAGAAGCGTCTTCCACGGTGTGTGCAAGAAAAATCAGAACCGTTTGCTGCATCGTGTCTTCTCAAACTCTGAGTCTTTAGCCTATCAGCAATCAGTATCTCCATTGTCTGTATCCCATGTTTAAACTTGCCCCTCCACGTAACACGATCCATGGCGTCCTGTTCCCGTGATTCCAAATCGATGCCTGCGTCATTCATATCCCGCTTGCATACATCCTTGTGCCAAAGTAGTGGCCGGCCCCGAGACCTTTTCCCCAACTGTAATTCCCCATAGAGAAGATATTTTGGTATTCTGCCATCATCCATCCTCCGAGTATGTCCCAGCCAGCGGAGCATTCGATGACTACGCATGGAAAAGATTGTGACACTGCCTGTTCTCTCCAACACCTCAGCGTTGATGATCTTGTCTTGCCACCCAACGCCCAGGATTCCTCATGTGATAGCTGTTTAGCCGCCTCTCCTGGTCATCTATAGTCTATAAGTAAAGTAGGGCATGGGTCAACCATGGCCATCTATATATAGGTAAAGTCGGTCATTGGTCAACCATGGCCATCTATAGTCTATAAGTAAAGTAGGGCATGCGTCAACCATGACCATCTATAGTCTATAAGTAAAGTAGGTCATGGGTCAACCATGGCGATCTATAGTCTATAAGTAAAGTAGGGCATGCGTCAACCATGACCATCTATAGTCTATAAGTAAAGTAGGTCATGGGTCAACCATGGCGATCTATAGTCTATAAGTAAAGTAGGGCATGCGTCAACCATGACCATCTATAGTCTATAAGTAAAGTAGATCATGGGTCAACCATGGCGATCTATAGTCTATAAGTAAAGTAGGGCATGGGTCAACCATGACCATCTATAGTCTATAAGTAAAGTAGGGCATGCGTCAACCATGACCATCTATAGTCTATAAGTAAAGTAGGGGATGGGTCAACCATGGCGATCTATAGTCTATAAGTAAAGTAGGTCATGGGTCAACCATGGCCATCTATAGTCTATAAGAAAAGTAGGGGATGGGTCGACCCATATACACAATTGGGTACCAGAATCATCTGGAAAAGTAAAGGCGACCAGAGTAATGTTAACAACATGCACCTTAGTGTGCCGTTGGTCAAGACAAATGTGGGCCCAACACGACACTCCCAATATGCCACACTGGCATGCTAACGTGTTTACTGGTTCTTTACTTGTGGCCATTTCAGCTGCGGTCTTAAGAGCTTCTACTTCATTCTGAAGTTGGTTGACAACTTGGCTTGGCTTGGCTTGGCTTGGTTTGGCTTGTCTTGGCTTGGTTTGACTTGGCTTTGCTTGGCTTGGCTTCGTTCATTCTCAATCTCCCGCTACCAAACACTGAAAGGGATTAAATAGCAGAATGTAGTCCAGAGAACGGAATGCGTTATGTGGTAGTTCACAGCTTGACTGCGATATTTGCACATTTCGGTCCAACACAGCCGACTTCAGCAAGCATTTTTTTAGTACCGGGTTAGCATTCCCTCTTCGATCCCTTCTCCTTAGCCAGTCTGCCCTGCTGCAGCCTGTTATCCAGGATCACCGTGTGGAGGTGTAAAAGGGTCTTGGCAGCTCTGGTTCGCTGGCCCTGATGCTAGCAGTCAGCTATGGGTCGCTGACAACTGCAGCTCGTGTGCTCTAGTCTAACTTGATGCAGTCGCTTCTCTTCTACCAAGCCTTATCATTCCCCCCCCCCCCCCCCCCCCCGGACAGAGCATAGCGCCACCACTACATCTCACCTAAATTACGAAAACTGCACCAAAGCACTGCATGTTTTTGTAGTGAGGGTTTCTATAGCAATTTGTTTTACACGATAATGTTGCTCGCCCAATGCACAACTCTCTTTAGTACTGGAAGTACAGTGGGTTTATATTTTTTTTCCTCCACAGTGATGAATCCATGGTCTACTTTTTATTTTCTGTATTGTCTTGTGGCTTATAGTGCGTGCATGATGATGCTGCTGGCTTCAATTATTCCCTCTCCCTAGTCAGTCTTGACTTATTTCTCCATCCGGTGTATATTTCTTCTTGTATTGTCATGTAGCTTAAAATGTCCACAGGATCGGGTAGCCAGCCTCATGAACACCTCTCCGTAGTTGTCTCTTACGACATGTGAGGCAAGTTACAATGTGACTATTCTGTGTTTACCTTTTGAGGCAGTTAACACGCGGACGCTGATGTACAAGCAGCTGTCACCACTGCTAAGACACCCGAGCATTAAATCGGCATCACAGCAACAGCTGATAAACAATATGTTTATGCCGACTCTGTGCTACAAGTGCGAAACGTGGCCTCTGTCCAGCGCGCAAGAGAGCATAATTTCGACGTGTGAAATGAAGTGTTTGAGGAA
The DNA here is from genome assembly GCA_036924085.1 of Ariolimax columbianus. NCBI lineage: Eukaryota > Metazoa > Mollusca > Gastropoda > Stylommatophora > Arionidae > Ariolimax > Ariolimax columbianus. The sequence continues at coordinate 34,078,221 of JAVGWX010000023.1, forward strand.
GATCATCGGTGTTACTAGGAAAATAAAAGTAAAGTAAAGTAATCCATCATTACTGGGGTATTAGCTATGTCACATTTCAAAGGCTCGGCTATATGAGGGCGGTAGCCATCTCCTCTCCCTCGCCTCTTTTCCCGGTACCCATTTAAGGCTGGGTCGACCCGGGCGCCATTGCGGTCTGAAAAAACATTCCCGCCTCAACTGGGGAATGAGCCCAGGACCACTCAGATGCGAAGCCAGCTCGCTAACCACTGGGCTACGCGGCTCTCAACTAGGAAAGACAGAATGAGAAACGGCGACATTTGAGGTATGGTTCTAGTGTGACCTACGAAGAGTCCAAAAGGTTTATTAGGGCCAGATACATGGCTAAATGGGAAACAGAACATACTGGCTACACAAAAAATGATGCCTACTACCAGCTGAACAGAAGAGAGCAGGTCGTGGTCTTCAGACTCCGCACAGGCCACAGCAGACTGAGGTACCAGCTATTCAATAAGCTGAAGATAGGTGGCACTGACGAATGCTCGTGTGGTACAGGGAAAATGACTGCTGAGCATCTGCTGCAAAATTGCCTGACGTATGAGGACCAGAGAAAGCACATGTGGCCATCACCAGTGACAACACTAGACAAGCTCCATGGCAGTGTCGACAGCCTCAGGATGACAGCTGCTTTCTTCGAACAAATTCAAGTTGACATCTGACAGCGTACGAAGAAGAAGAAGAAGAAGAAGAAGAAGAAGAAGAAGAAGAAGAAGAAGAAAAAGAAGAAGAAGAAGAAGAAGAAGAAGAAGAAAAAGAAGAAGGAGGAGGTATGGTCGGCACTACGTCTTGCTCAGAGTACATTTCCAGGCACAAGATATTCTGGTTTGGTCAACTCATGAGAATATCTCCTCATCAGATTCCTTTGATGGCTTACAACGCTGGTAGATCTGACTACAGTCGTGGGAGCCACTGTTACATATGACATGAAAATAATTGTACAACGATATGGGTTCACAATTACCGACGCAACGCATTTAACGCAGGACAAACGACTTAAGCTCCCCACGCCTCCCCACGCCGCGGCATACGTGAAAAGAAAACTAAGAGAATGGCTAACCTTTAGTCACCAACTTGAGTATATCTAAATAAATCAGTGGTTAGCCTGAGGTTATAACCTGTTTCTGTTTCTAAGAATCGACGTCACTGCACTCGGTGCATACCCATAGGTGCTTAGTCTCTCTCATCAAATGACGTAAGGTATGGATGCTGATGGTCCATGTAGCTCGCTGGTTGTACACTCTCCTGCACTGTCCTCTCGTGCACCCCACTCCGCTCGAACCTCGTTTAATGCCGAAACTTTGCAGTCTGTGGATTTCTGCTTTATCTATTGCGGTGTCATCCAACAAGCGGTCATTTATTGATTTCAAAATGTCACTTCTATCCATCACTAATGTGTCCATGATGGGAGCTTGTGAAGCCAAGATGTCAGCTCTTTCATTGCCCTGAACCCCGGCCTGAACAAGACAGTAGATCCATGTCAACCTCTGAAGGTTTGAGACCTCAGCAGCATCTATCCACTCGTACCTGAACTATCCCTTCTGTACTTTGTAAAGCATGGGCTTGCATGTCTGTCACGATGACTGCCCTTGTTATAGAAGTCTCAGATATCCATTTCAGTGCTGAGGTCACTGCTTCCGTCTCCATTCTCATACTGGAGGTTGTTGACATGTATGCCCTACTGCGCTTAGCAACGACCTCTCCTCTCACTCTAGCCGAGAAACCCCAGCCTGATGTTCCACTGTGCACGACTGATCCGTCGGTGTATATGATAGCGTCACTCTCCTGAGTGTTCTCAGTTATCAGCTGATTTACCTCATGCTCTGCTCTCTCGTTGTTCCGTTCTCTGCATTCCTTGCCTAAGGTTATTATGACTCTCTGGTACTCTATCATTCTATCACCACCGTGGACCCATTCTTCGCCTTTGGCTATCGTCTCAGCTATTAACATCCAGTGGTTAGTCTGAGGTTATTGATATCTCAATATAGCTTTACAGTGATGGTATCGGTGATGGACACACGTGCGTACTCTGTTCCTCGTATGTTTGACACCCTCGTAATAGATGTTCAGGGATTATCTTATAAGTGCTCCAGATTCACCGGCATTTGTTTTAGTTTGTTGAGATGGTGTCTCAATCAAATTTTATAGACTATGAAAAGGTGTTTGACAGTGTGGATCGAAGTACTGTATGGCAACTATTGAGATACTATGGGATACCACAGAAGTACACAACACTTATACATAATATGTACAAAGACACAGTTAGTAGATGGCACATGAAGGTGTACTGGCTGATAGCTTCGGGGTGCAAACAGGAGCGAGGCAGGGATGCCTGCTCTCACCTTTCCTGTTCTTGTGTCTATAGATTGGATAATGAAGACATCAATCGAAGGCAAAAAAGTGGTATTCATTGGATATTATTGTCTCAATTGGAGGACTTGGACCACGTGGATGATCTGGTACGTTTGCCACACAGTCATAGTTAAATGCAAGAGAAACTTACTTACTTTCTTACTTACTTAGTTAGTTAGTTAGTTAGTTAGTTAGTAAGTTAGTTAGTTAGTTAGTTAGTTAGTTAGTTAGTTGGTTAGTTAGTTAGTTGCCCATCGCAAACGATAATGGCGACATCGTCAGACGGTTTTGTCTTGATGATATAACTTGCGATGTATTTGGGTTATCGTGAAAAAGGAATTGCGCTGGTCATCAGCCTCACTCTCTGGTCCCGAACTACATTGGACCAGTGGCAAGACGTAAGTCGAGAAGACTGGAGGCAATTCAGGATGCAGGGATTCTACTTCCACCTCCTTTGACTCCAGGAGTCCCTTGAAACCTGTGTGGCTCGAACCCCCCGCCGTTTCCGTTCATCGCTTTACCAGGCGAGTGTCTTACCTCTCGACCACAGCGACCCCCTAATTCAGTGGTACGTTGTGTGATCTATCAGCTTCCTCGTTGTCTCACTTTGCTTTAGAACTATGTTCTCACTCCTCTTCTCCATTGTTTGCAAGTTCGTTAATTTTTCTAGTTGTTTTAAATGTTTCAAAGTATGATTTGGTTATAGTTGTCCATGCCTCTATACCATATTATAGGACTGGTCTCACATCTCCGTAGTACAGCTTCTGGAACACTCTTTCATCTGCTTCCCAAGTTGTGTAAGCAAGTTTTTTGTTTTTTTTTAAATTATTGACATTCTTTACGTTGACAGTATCCCGTTTCTTTCTATCTGTGTCTGCTGATCCTTTTTCTTCTTCTTCTTATGGTCTGCTGATCCAAACGACGATCACAGATAATACCTAATTAGTTTGCTTTCATCCAGTGCAGATTAACGTGACTTGACTTATCAACTTAACTTAACGTCTTTATACTGGTTTAGAAGACTCTGCAGAGAATGTATACAACCAGTTTCATTTACATTATCTTGCTCTAAAAGCTATGCGTATCCAATCTATTTTTAAATGCATTAATTGTCCATGCCTCCACTACTTCCTGTGGCAATGCATTCCACGCATTCACTTGACTTCGTTCGTTCTCAATCTCTCGCTACCAAATACTACTGAAAAGGACTCAATAAATGGCAGAATATATTCCAGAATTTAGTCCAGAATGTAGTCCGGAGAACGGAATGCGTTGTATCGTAGTTTACAGTTTGACTTATATTTGCACCTTTTTGTCCGACACATCCGACTTCAGCAGGCATTTTTTAGTACCGGGTTAGCCTTCCCTCTTCGACCACTTCTCCTTAGCCAGTCTGCTCTGTTGCAGCCTGTTATCCAGGATCACCGCGTGGAGGTATAGAAGGGTCTTGGCAGCTCTGGTTCGCTGGCCCTGACGCTTGCAGTCAGCTATGGGTCGCTGGCCTTGACGCTAGCAGTCAGCTATGGGTCGCTGGCCCTGAAGCTAGCAGCCAGCTATGGGTCGCTGGCCCTGACGCTAGCAGTCAGCTATGGGTCACTGGCCTTGACGCAAACAGTCAGTTATTTGTCGCTGACCGCTGTGATACTAGTGCGCTCATGCGCTGCCATGCAATATGAGCTGCACGTTTTAGCTCTACCATCATTATTGTGTCATCCATATCTTTTGAGTGACAACCTACATCGAATAAACTTTTGGAGTTTGAAAATGGAGTTGAATTTCGTCGGTGAATATCAGTTGAATCATGCGAAATCAAATCGGCACGATGCGCGCGCACTTCACATTTGCAATATCTACAATAAGCTTTCGAAACGTCGCCTGGAACAATCTGAATCCAATCTTTTAGTGCGAAATCTTTTTCCCAATCTTTGCAATATTATTTTCCGTACTTTTCCGACTTGCCCATAAAAACGATTTGTAATTAACTGAAACGTAATCAATCCTGCACACTATTTGAAGATTTTTTTCACATCAGAGTAAAAAAACACAAATATTATTCCGTTGTATTTTAAAGTCCAAGATCGAAATCATCATCATGTGGCATGTCCTTTATAAAGAACGTCACTCCCATCACAGTCTGTCTGAAAGAAACTCTTTCCTTGGCAAAACTCCAGCCTCCGCCATAGTCATACCAAGGCATTCCTGGATATCTTGGTGCCATCGTCTTCTTGGTCTATCCCTTCCTCTTTTGCCTGGCACCATACCTTCCATCACTGTTCTTTCAAGACCGTTGTGTCTCTTGATGTGACCAAAGTATTTGCATTTTCTAGCCAAAATGGAATTGATAAACCAGTTCTCCTCTATGTTAAACTCTTGCTAGCTGCGAATATTAAATAAGCAACAGTGGACGAAAACAGGCCGACAGACGTGAAGACCATAAGAAAGCAGTCTCTCCAAAAAATATAAAGTAAAAAGACCCTATTCATTTGTTTGCCTTAAACAATGATAACAGGAAGAAACAGAGAGAAGCTTCTTCTTCCTTCTTAAACCCCCGCAACTGAGCCCTGAAAAGGGGTTCATAAGTAGCAGGGTGTTGTCAAGAGAACTCTGAATCGCTGACTGCTGCAACTAATTTACTGTTCAGCATCTTGACCCCACAGTGATGTATATATCTCGTTCGTCTTCAGACCTCGACTTCAATGACTCTAACGAAGGCAGCAGTCGACTTGAGATTCCGTGCACTTCCGTACAGCTTCTCGTGGAAGGACAATTAACTTAACTTCATTTTACTTGTTTAGAAAGCTCTACTGATTCTGTATACAACCAGTCTACTTCACTACAGGGATACTGAAAGTACTGTGAGCATCCAATCTATTTTTGAATGCATTAACTGACTCTGCTTCCACTATATCCTGCATCAATGTATTCCAAGAATTCACCACTCTCTGACTAACAAAATATTTCCGAAGGTTGAAAATAACAGAACCACTGTAACCGTCCATGAATGTTGTAAAATGCTTCCTCCAATGACCAGTTGGTTTCCTGCCCAAATAATATTAAAAGGTTAGATAAGGAAAAGGACCTAGGGGTTATAATAGATCATATAGGTAAGGTGAGTGAGCAAGTTAAGGTTGCAGTGAAAAAGGCAAATGTAATGTTAGGTATGATAAAAAGAAATATTAAACATAGGAGCAAGGAAGTGATAGTCAAACTGTATAAAGCTTTAGTTAGACCTAGATTGGAGTACTGTGTATACGTGTGGTCATTATCATAGAGGGGATATAAACATGCTGGAAAGGATACGAAGAAGAAAGATAAAACTGATAGTGGGATTCCGGAATTACAGTTATGAGGAAAGACTCAGAAAAACCGGCCTACAGTGTCTAGAAAAGAGAAGAATTCAAGGTGACTTAATACAGGTTTTTTAGATAATCAAAAGAAAGGTTAAAATAGACTATAACAAGTTTTTCAAAATACAAAACACCTGCAAGAACAAGAGGCCACAGATACAAATTAGCTAAAGAAAGGTCCAGATTGGATATGAGGAAATATTTTTGTAGTCAGAGAGTGGTGCATGCTTGGAATACATTGCCCCAGGAGGTAGTGGAGGCAGGGACAGTTCATGCATTTAAGAATAGATTGGATGCGCATAGCTTTGAGAGCAGCGTAATGCAAATGTAACTGGTTGTATACAGACTCTGATGAGTCTTCTAAACCAGTATAAATACGTTAAGTTAAGTTATATCTCACCTCATTCATTTCACAAAGACAGATATGCATGTAATATCTAATTGATGCAACAATTCGGGTGGACCGTCGCCGGAGGTTACGTTCGCTAGCAGAGGAATTCACTGTGTCGCTAGGGGCAGTTCAAATGGTGGTTAGCAAGAAACTGAAGTATCGGAAGGTGTTCACAATGGGTACCAATGCTTCAGTTTCTTGCTAACCACTATTTGAACTTTCCTAAGCGACACAGCGAATTTCTCTGCTAGCGAACGTAAGCTCCGGCGACGGTCCACCCGAATTGTTGCATCAATTTTGGTGATGTGTTCTCCTTCCGAACGCAATAATATGCGCCTTACCTGGTTTGGGAAGATCTTTCATTAACTCACGTCCTTCTTTAAACTATTTGTCCAGTTCTTCACTGTTGTCCTCGACACGCTTTTGTCACCATACACTGCCATCATTCTGCTATAGATGTCAGCTGGTTGATATCCTTCGGCTGTTAGAAACCGAATCACCGCTCGCTGATCATCTCTGGACCGATTCCGTATCACATCCGCCATGTTTTCAACAATCTGCTGAGGGAACTATGAGTCGGAGGATATTGCAATTTTGCAAACTTGACGGTTGGTATGTGCTATTTACACCTGAAATGACGTCATCATTTGCATCGCACGTATGTTCACTTGGTGCAGTTAGGTCCGTTTTTATTTGAACACGCCTCGTACCATTGTTATAAGCCATCAGTGGAAGTTGATGAGGGTGCATTCTCATGAGATTACAAAGCAACTTATTTATTCCTGGAAATGTATTCGACACAAGCCGTAGTGCCGACCATACTTCGAATGTCGTCGTTCCGCATTCTGTCTCTTCTGGTAACATCGATGACCTTCCTCAAACACTTCATTTCAAACGTCAAAATTCTGCTATCATGTTCTCTGTACAGAATCGGAATAACTATACTGTTAATCAGCTTTTGATTTGTTACCAAACCAATGCTCGAATGCCTAAGCAGTAGGGACAGTTGATAAGTCACCGCAGATGCTTTCTGACACCTAATCTCAATTTCCCTGTCGATCCTACCGTCTGTCGAAAAAATACTGCCCAAATACTAGAACTCATGGACCTGTTAAAGAGCAATATCATTTACACTTATCTTGAGTGGCCCAGATCTTCTACTGATCATCATAGTTTCTGTTTTGTTCTCGCTAATTCACATATTATTCTATTGCAGTTTAGAATTGTTTTTCCCGTCTCCCACTCAGTTCTGTCATTCCAGATGCCGAGTATGAAGAGTATGAGAGGAATTCGGCAAACTAGTTTTCTTGTGGTCTACACCACGGACCATATTCAAATGTCATCTCCAAGTACCGTGCGTTAGATTCTTGTGTTTTGCATCAAGAAGGTTTGTATGGGGTTGGCAAGCTGGTATCCTCCCTCATACCCATCCAGGCTTGACATGACGTTATAGCAGACATTGCCATCGGGGATAGAGTATTAGCCACTTGTTCTAGGTCTTATCTATCTCATGAGGTCGGGTGGACAGTCCCTGTCATCATTATCTTGCTATTCTTATCTGTGCGACTTCTTCTTTTCTTCTCAATCTCCCGCTACCAAGCCCGGAAAAATACTTTCCAAGTAGCAGGATGCTGTCCGGAGAATGGAATGCGTTGTGCCGTTGTTTACAGCTTGAATACGATATTTGCATCGTTCGGTCCGACTTCAGCAGGTATGTTTTTGTACCGGGTTAGCCTTCCCTCTTCGATTCCATCTTCTTAGCGAGTCTGCCCTGTTGCCGCCTGTTATCCGCTATCACCACGTGGAGGTGTAGAAGGGTCTTGGCAGCACTGGTTTGCTAGCCCTGGTGCTAGCAGTCAGCTATAGATCGCCGACCGCTGTAACTCGTGCACTGCTCAGTATCTTGATCTCTGTACAACAAGTACTGTAGAAACGACTGGAGTGTGTACAGACTATGGACTGAACTCAGCCCCTTTCCTCCACTAGACATGCGCTCTAACTAGTCAGACACATACCTCTTCTAGTTAACATAAATAAAGTACACTCAGTAATGGAATAAGCGTTTACAACATAATAATTTATTACCGATGGTGGGTATTGTCATTGTGAAACAAGTTATATCCAAGAGAAATATGTGGCAACACTAAGCACTACGTTACATGTATATAGACAAATAACATTAAACGGTAGCTTACGTATTATGTCTACATAACATAAGTCACGCCCATCTAAAGAGAAATAACTCCTAAAATAAAACCTTACAGGAAGTAAACAGAAAACTAACGTGCTGTATAAAGAATGTGGAAGAATAACATCAAGTTATGATCAGACAACTCGTGTTAGATTTGTACAAACGAAAGTTAGGAACTACACATGCATGTTTCTGTGGCATCAATAAAACGATAGATGAATATGTGCTGTAAAAGTGCTAAATATAGATGGAGCAGAGAAAACAAATATGGTCATCACCAATATACCATTCCCGGGCAAGCTCTATAGTATAGTGCTGCCAATAGTTGCATTCTTTCCACTTCTTGTTTTAGATATATTCAATAAAGCGTACGAGGAAAAAGAAGATTATAGCATCAAAGTCAAGCGATCGAAGATAATGTAGATGAAAGTCGACCTTCGATGTGAAGATCACCTCTGATTCTAGTCCAGCCGACTTGAAGATAGACATGATGGCAATTGGGCAAAATACATCTGAGCGTACGTTTAGCAGTTTTAGAGAAGAGCACTCGCTTTTCATGTTAAAGGCACGGGGCACAAATACCGCTAACCGTGCGCTCCAGTAAACACAGCCGTAAATGGGTACCTGACATACGACGGTACTTACATCTTAATTCACCTCAAACAAAATAATATATATTTCTCGCACCGGATTTGAGGTAGTGACGTCACAGAATGGTCCACTTTTAAACTTTTAGGGGTGTCAAACATTCTGCCACAAAAACACGAATTCCTGCTTTTTCCTGCGTCTTATCAATGAGTTTCTTGGCTGAGGGTTAGGATTATCATCTTTTCTACTCCTTTGTCTTGATCTAAGTCGTTAAATACAATGATAACGACCAGTCCTTCCCTTAACCCGAAATTAAATGTTCCATTACAGTCATCAAATGCGTAGGATGGGAACCCAGGGAACTTTGGGGTGAATTAAGACGCAAGCATTCATACGACTAGGGACGTAAAAGGCAGTGGAAAGGAACTGGCCGTCCTACTTAATAATATGCCGTACTGAAAAACTGATTGAAAAACACCAGCAATCCATATTGGCTTGTATGTTATAAATTCTAATAGCAGACGGACTGGATACAGCCTAATAGAATATTAGACCTGAGATCACAGAACTTCATCGAGTGAAAGTACAGAACACAAGACCCAAATTGAGACATAGCTTCTTAAGAGCCTACACAGACAAACCCTGAAAGTCGGCGTGTCGACAGGTGGCAAGAATTGACGCAGGCCCCAGAGATGGACATCCAGGGCGAACATACCCCGGGACATCATTTACCATACACAACATGGAAGTCGCTGAGCAGACACCGAACTGTTGTATCACGGTGCAAGCGGAATATGAAAAGATAGGGATACACATGTGACTGTGGCACAATACAAGATCCAGACCACCTGATGATCTGCCCCAACCTCCAGGAAACATGCAATAGGTGTGACATGCTGGATGCAAATGACAAGGCAATCCATGTCGCTGGATACTGGATACATACTGTATATTATGGTGCTTGGACAGGGGAGGATCGAGTGGAAACTCAGGGGCGTGCCCACTTCACTTCCAAGCATGTCGTAAAAGTCGACTGAAGAACGTTGTGCATGGGGCTAGTGACCTAATAGTGTGAACGTGTCAAACAAATTGATACATAACCCCTGGAAAAGCACGCATAGAACTTTGGCGCGTGTTTCCTAAAGGCGGACAACTCTCAAGAAAGACAGTAAAGGATATCGTCTGCATGCCTCATTTGGAAAATGACGCATCAACCGGGAATTGAAACTATATCGCTCGGCTAAACAGAACAGGAAGTGAACTAACCACCGTCATACCACGGCTTTTCAACACGTGGCGATTCTATACTCTAGATGAAGTTGGGAAACGACCAGAAACAGATCCCTAAAACTAAATATAATATCCCACATCCTCCAATGCATGTCTGCGTAGGATAATGGGTACGAGCTGGCAAGACATGGTGAGGACTTGATGGGAACAACAAATCGTGGGAAATAGGGTTGGATAGGACACACACACAAAACGCCATAAAACATGGCCAGACAGGCCCCTCCATGGAATCCACTGTGGAAGAATAAGAGAGGTAAACCAAGAAACAGAGATAAGTGGTTGACAATGATTTTCGGTCTCTAGACCACACCTGGACATAGACAGAAAGGGTAGTTGAAGATCGAACTTTCTTAGGAGGATTGTCAAAGGCATTTGCCCAGAAAGGAAGGACGGGCATTGATAGACAGTCTTCAATGGTCCTAAAAGTATTTCAAGCGTGTATTTGGGACGTGATGGACTACACGATTGAATCAGCTGTATAGATGTGCCCATATATAATAAACAAATATAAAATGTTGGTAACAATTGCAGATCCACATGTTTTATTATTGCCATCTGCATTAATTATACATTTCCACTCATTGGCTTGACCATCAGGACTAGGGCTGTATTAAACTCTGCTTGGGTAAGGTGTGGTGTCACTTACAGCCTTGTCCATCTTCTTGAGGCAGCGTGGCCTAAGGGAGGAATGTCAGTTTCATTATTCCAACGCACCTGGTTCGAATCCCACCATATCAAGTTCGGCAGACACTGGCTATTTATCTCAGTGTGATCGCTCCTTTGCATACGGAAAGTAATAGCAACTTACCGAGACCTGCTGAGACACAATAGCCAAATAGGTTGGAAGTTTTATGTCTGCCAAGAATATGCTACTTGCTTTAGTGTACCGTTAAGCTACTTGGAGAGCTGAAGGTGCTACTCTTGAGCCTAATGTATTGTTGGCTGTCGTAGTATGTTATTTCATTTATCCATAAGTTACATAGTCATCCACGTGTTCTTTAACCATACCCTTTGCGTAGTGGCTCGTCTTCTTCTCTGATGTCTAGAGGTCCTCAATTTATACATATCAACAACCTCCAGTATGAGAATCGAGACGGAAGCAGTGACCTCAGTACTGAAATGAATAGCTGAGATATAACAAGGGCAGTCATCGTGACAGACATGCAAGCCATGCTTTAGAAAGCACAGAAGGGATGGTTCAGGTACGAGTGGATAGCTGCTGCTGAGGTCTCAAACCTTCAGAGGTTGACATGGATCTACTGTCTTGTTCATGCCGGGATTCAGGGCAATGAAAGAGCTGATATCATGGCTTCACAAGTTCCCATCATGGGCACATTAGTGATGGATAGAAGTGACATTTTGAAATCAATGACCGCCTGCTGGATGGGGACACCGCAAGATGAAACAGCAGTCCATAGACTGCAAAGTTCCGACATTAAACGAGGTCAGAGCGGAGTGGGGCACATGAGAGGACAGAGCAGGAGAGTGTACAGGGACCATCAGCATCCATACCTTACGCCATTTGATGAGAGACTTGCACCTTTGAGTGCAGTGACATCAATTCTTAGAAACAGAACAGAATTTATACAAGTCGATATTTTGCAAACAAGTGATTGGCTTTGTTGGGCTGTAACCAGACCTGCTTGTGCTATATGTGTGCAGTGGTAGTTGATCAGGTTGCATTCTCATGAGATGACATCATCTTTTGTTTTGCTATCTATTCAACACAAATAGCAGCACTTACAATATTTCTTATATTTCATCAAAAGGTAGGTAGACCGTCTAGACGACAAGGGCCCGCCACGCCAATCGTCCATGAGTGGCCAAGTCCCAGGCCGTATGCAAAGAGGATGATGTCTCTCCGATTTGACCTAACCAGGTGAAGCATTGACGGCTGAGGAGGCGGAACTATGAATGAGAGAGCCGCTTCCAATCCTTGGTGTTCAGAGATGGTGGTCGGGACATCCTCGGCATGGCAGCCTCCATGTGTAAATAGGGCTAACCGGATACGGTTCAACATGGCGAGTGCGCTCTCGTGGCCTGTCCTTTAAAACCTGATCATACGAGTCGATCGTAATATTTTGCCTTTGATCTCCCTGCAGAATAGTCCAGGTCTACGGAACAGTAAATCAGAATGAGGACTACATAGATTATGTTAATTCGTGGCTTGGTTTTCAGTTAAATCCTCTGCTGGTTCCAGACTCGTTCTCAGAGGTGGCATCCAGACTCGTTCTCAGAGGTGGCATCCAGGCTCGTTCTCAGAGGTGGCAGCCAGACTCGTTCACTGAGGTGGCATGTTCTCAGAGGTGGCATGTTCTCAGAAGTGGCAGCCAGACTCATTCTCATAGGTGGCATCCAGACTCGTTCTCAGAGGTGGCATGTCCTCAGAGGTGGCAGCCAGACTCGTTCTCAGAGGTGGCATCCAGGCTTGTTCTCAGAGGTGGCATCCAGGCTCGTTCTCAGAGGTGGCATGTTCTCAGAGGTGGCATCCAGGCTCGTTCTCAGAGGTGGCATCACGACTGTCTTTCAAATGTGCTCCGAGTGGCTTCAAGTGTCAGAGTTTTGTTTACTGCCCAGGTAAATTAATCTCAGTGAAGTTGACGAAAAAGTTCTTTGAATATAGTTATATTGATACCAAGTTAATGTTTGAAATAATGTAATGAATGTATTTATTGATACAACAACAAATATGAGTGCCAATCAGTAAATAGGTCACAAATGGATATTTTAAAAAAAAATTAATATGAGATAGGAATTTGAAAACTGACACTTACATTGTCCCTTATTTCTCATCGTATTTCCCACCAATATTGATACACTTATCCCATCGCTTTATAAATCCAAGGACAAGCCTATTCGGTTCATTTTGTGTTCGTTAGTGTCTGGGTACCAACTGTGAGCACACTTTTAGGAATTATGCTGTAAGCTAAACCATGTGAACATCATGTTACAATTGTTATACCGTCTATCATTATCATCTGTCAACTTGAATCATCTTCCCCACTCGCTACATCAGGTTCTTCTGTTGCAATCCGAATAAAGACGACCAGCTTAGACTATTTTTGAGTGTCGTCGAGAAAACTTATCGACCCAGTTATGCACTGCTTTACGTGACAAACATTTCTAACTGTAAACAGGAAGTATTTCCTTATAAATATCATTTGCAGAAAGTAATTTGGTAAAAAAAAAAAAAATCACAACAGTACGCTGTCATTTGATTGTATACTGTGATCACAGACGCCATTTTGTATCTGAGTTGACAAGTACACGCAACACTTAGCGCCTGCTACCTACAGTAATCACAAAGCTGGATGTTGCTATCACATAGTGGCACCTTTAGAAACAACCAACTACATCTTCCAGCTATCCAACATTAGTGTGTGACTTACTTACTGACTTATCCTCGTACTATGGCTACACTGTTTGTGGCTGCAATAATAATGCCTCAGAAGAGGCAGTAGTTTTTTTTTGGTTTTTTGCGTTGCCTATTTCTCTATTCCCCAAGGCAGTGTGTGTTGCACTGCGGTTTTTATTTTGCGCCTGTCGGCCCAGCGCACCCAGCTTCGGCATGCATTTTAGGTAAGAGTTTGCTTCCCCGAGGTAACGGCCAGTGCTGTGGTGGGAATCGAACCCAGCACCTCCGGATTGTGAGTCGTGTCACTTTACCACTAGCCCACTCCGTCCCACTGAGGCAGCAGTGAATGGGCTGACAGCAGCCAGTGATTGGATGCTTGCGACAAGGTCAGCGAATTGTAGCTGACGAAGAGCATATTACGTCTCCAAGTGGCAGGCCTGGATAAAGACTGGACCCATGAAGCCTAAGAGAAAAAAAAATAAAACCCAGTCCCTAAAATACTGAGGTGAAACATAAAGTGTCAGACCACATGGCGCAGAATTCCAGCACCACAACATCCTTTTCAGGACAAACTACAAAGAATATCCGAGTGGTTTTGACTTCTGATCAGAAGAACATGTATTCAAAAACATGTTTTTTTTTTCTATCGGACATAAAATAAATACCTAGCCTTTACAGTGAGAGGTGGCTGCAACGACAAGAGGTCTTTATTCCTTTATCTTCCCAGTAGGTCTCCAAAATTGGAATAAACATCACAGCATAACGTCTTTATACTGGTTTAGAAGACTTTGCAGAGTCTGTATACAACCAGTTTCTTTTACATTCCCTTGGTCTAAAAAATATGTGCATCCAATATATTCTTGAATGCATTAATTGACCCTGCCTCCACTATTTTCTATGGCAATGCATTCCAAGCATTCACCATGCCCTGACTAAAAAAATGTATTCCTAATATCTAATCTGAACCTTTCTTTAATTAATTTGTAGCTGTGCCTTCTTGTTAATGTAGGTGGTTGTATTTGAAAAACTTGTTATAGTCTAATTTATCCATTCTTTTGATTATCTTATAAACCTCTATTGTCACCTCAAATTCTTCTCTTTTCTAGACACTGTAGGCCGGTCATCACAATGGTATATTTGGTAGAATTTGATGTGGGTGCACTGTCTATAACCCATACAAACTGAACACTAAATAATTTTCAACCATTCTATAAAAAAAAACCAACCAATATCACATTACATTACAGACAATCAAAATAAATATCAAACAGGAAGCTGAACCAACAAAAAGGTTAAGTTTACACCAACATCAACACACAGGCAACCAACCAGACATCAATTCAGTTTTCTTCCATCTTCACCAAACAAGCTACATTAACGTTCTGAAACATCTAATAGCACATAAAAACATATACAAATATATTGAACATCAAAAACCAAACAGTTAAGAGCACACCAAACATATCAATGATCAACAATCATCTACAAGCACATGAAGATCCAAACATCTAAATATCAACATCAACCATAGAAAGAATGATTATCAAACATCTAATAGCACATTACGCTTCTACATTCAACACCAAACATCTAATAGTAATAGTACAGCAAACATCTAATAGCACATCAAACATCTAAAAGCACACTAAACATCTAAAAGCACACCAAACATCTAAAACCACACCAAACATCTAAAACCACACCAAACATCTAAAAGCACACCAAACATATAAAAGCACACCAAACATATAATAGCAAACCAAACATCTAAAACCACACCAAACATCTAAAAACTACACCACCCATCTAAAATCACATCAAACATATAAAAACTACATCAAACATCTAAAAACATACCAAACATTTACAAATATATACAGAGTGAGACAGACTACAAGCACAGCAGTGTAGCTAAAAAACTGCCATCAAACTCTCACTTGATTCAACCTACTATTCCATCTGAACAACAAATTATTGAACTCACTGTCCATATTAAAAGTTTAAAAAGTTCTGAACAAGTGTGCAAAGATAATTATCAATTTTATTTTGTCAATTAATATGAAAGTCATTTTTCATAAAACATGGTTAGGGCAAAGTCATTCTTCTTAGAACAAAATATGAAAGTACAATAATTTATCTGATAAAACAGTTATGAGTTATTCACATATATGATTAATTAACATGTAGGTATCGTAATATCACAACAATGATTAAGTTGATAATCAGTGGATGTGGCACAAATGATGATTATTCTGGAAATGTACGATGGCATACAACAGTAATATCTGGCAAGCAACAACCAGCACACGCACACATATTTACACATGAACACAGAAATGCTGCTCAGAATACAACAATAATTAACTGTGGGCACTTGATCCAATTCAAATCATCGCGATCATTCATGCACCACAATTGGCAGACTGTTTGAATGCACTGATTTACATAGCATTTTGGATCTTACCTTTGTCGATTATCATCTCCACCAAGTGTTGAATAAAGTCTATGTAGCCGATGCGCTTCCATTATGTGGTATAATGTAGTCCAAGCTCTTCCGTTATGTGGTATAATGTAGTCAATGCGCTTCCATTATGTGGTGTAATGTAGTCCAAGCTCTTCCGTTATGTGGTATAATGTAGCCGATGCGCTTCCATTATGTGGTATAATGTAGTCCAAGCTCTTCCGTTATGTGGTATAATGTAGTCAATGCGCTTCCATTATGTGGTGTAATGTAGTCCATGCACCTCCATTATGCGGTGTAATGTAGTCCATCTTCTATTATGTAGTGTAATGTAGTCAATGCTCTTCCATTATATGGTGTCAAGATTTTCATTTCACTTTCTCATGGCTTAGTTTCTACAGGTTCAGATAGGCAGTCCCAAGCCCAACCACCTCTTATGATATGCCTGACAGGTTACAGTCTTACTATTCTTGGCTCACCTTTCAGATCACGGTAACACATAGACCCCCACCTAGTATTAAACATATATACAGGATCAGGATGCTGAGCAGTGGTCAGCACCCAAATCTAACTGCTAGCATTAAGCCATCGACCCAGAGCTGCCAAGATCCTTCTCCACCTCCATGTGGTGATCCTGAATAACATGCTGCAACAGAGCAGACTAGCTAAGCAGACTAGCTAAGGAGAAGGGATCGAAGAGGGAAGGCTAACTCGGTACCCAAATATTTCATGCTGGAGTCGGATATGTCAGATCTGTAAACTACAATGACACATTCCATTCTCCAGACTACATCCTGCTACTTGCAAAGCCCTGAAAAAGGGTTGCTAGCCGGAGTTTGAGAACGAACGATGAAGAAGAAGATATAAATACCTTTTTCTTCAAATGATAATTTCCAGACTGCAAAAAGATACAAGTAAAAAGACCTAATTGATCATCAAATAAACAATTGTACACACCCAGGTGTCTGTATTGGAGTACAAATGAACAGTAAAGCAAGTTCTTCAAGCCTATCTGCTCCAGAGTGAAAGTATGGCCATTTCCAGCCCAAATGAGGAATACACATAAGGCTATGAGAGAAAATTGATAGAGGACAACAGCTTGATGATGGAATTAAATGTGATTATTCGAAAAGGAACGTCACACATAAAGAACCATAAACAATGGCAGTGGATCAGTGACCATCCTGCCTTTATAGTGTCTTTCAAGGTAGCAACAAACTTTTGCTCAGTTTGCGACTATCCTTGGTGCAGTTCCCCAGCTCTGATTTAAGATTTCCATTTAAGTTAATAAACAGAGGTCCACGAAGTTAATAAACTGAGGTCCAACAAGTGAATAAACTGAGATCCAACAAGTGAATAAACTGAGGTCCAACAAGTGAATAAACTGAGATCCACCAATTTAATAAACGAAAGTCCACCAAATTAATAAACTGAGGTCTGCCAAAATGCTTGGTAAGTAAAATAAATGGTTGTCATCAAATGACTATTTCGTAACACAATAACTACTTAAATGAGAAACATGCTGCTGCATAATTACATTTTATTCACTTTGAGGTTAGTGTGCAAATTAATCTGTAATTTTCTGAATTGCTAATATTCACTTTGAGGTTAGTGTGCAAATTAATCTGTAATTTTCTGAATTGCTAATATTCACTTTAAGGTTAGTGTGCAAATTAATTAGTAATTTTTGTAATTGTTAATCGGTTTTCATGAATCATCATATGTCATTGCGAAAATAATTGAATGTGCTGCTGTTTTATCAAGCTGCCCAATAAACATCTCAGGTGCTACGAGCGGCTTATGCTTGTTAATTTATTAAGAAATGCTGATTTATACTATTTATACAATAGAACAAAGGTCATTTTTCAGACAAATCTCCAAATGTACATGAATTTTACATATATCAATCATTATAATTCTTAAATACAGAATATGCCACATTACGGTTATTGTTTGACCTCTTGCATGTTATGTATGTATGTTATGTTAGTTATGTAGTTATATATGTTATGTAGGTATGTATGTTATGTAGGTATGTGGCATCATTGTACTGACTTAGCAGTGGTATGTTAGTTGATGGGTAAATGACGTAATGGCACAAAAACACACAATATATTGCATTTTACTCCCAAGATTTGTTGTGTTAAATATTTGAAAGCTAAGTACTTCCTCTATCACAGTAACATTGTTTCGAGACTGCCTGCTCACCCTTATCGTTGGAATTTCTGTGGCAGCCTTACCCGTCATGTTCAAAAGCCCACCAAACAAAAACTTAAAATAGCGAATAATACATGTTCAGATTGTGATTAAAAGTCGTCCTGATTAAACTTACTTTTAAAAATAATACAAGAGCTAGAGATTTGTAAGTTTGCCTTGAAATTAATCCCCTTCAAAGCC
Source organism: Ariolimax columbianus (assembly GCA_036924085.1). Lineage (NCBI taxonomy): Eukaryota > Metazoa > Mollusca > Gastropoda > Stylommatophora > Arionidae > Ariolimax > Ariolimax columbianus. The sequence continues at coordinate 34,096,629 of JAVGWX010000023.1, forward strand.
AAACTGTTAGGCCAGGAACAATTTCAATTGCTTGAAGCATGTTTTGTAGTCAAATTTCTGAAACAGTTTACAACTGATTCGTCATATCTTGTATCAACATCCTGAAATATTTTTCCTTTCTATGGGTATTTATTTTATTTTTTTGGCGTTCACCTTATTTCTTTATTCGTCAAAGCAGTGTGCGTTACACTATGTTTGTTTAAATTTTGCACCTGTCTGCCCAGTGCATCCGACTTTGGCATGCATTTTATGTAAGGGTCTGATTCCTTCTGCATTTTCTAAGGGTTTGTTTCCCTGATGGTAACAGCCGATGCTGTGATTGGGGAGCGAATCCAGCACCTTCGGTTTGTGAGCCGTGTCACTTAACCACTAGCCCATGCCGTCCCCTTAGGGGTATTTGATTTTTGTGAAGAGAAATAAGTTGCAGGAAGCAATATCTGACAAAATGGGTGGTTAAAGGACCCGTGGAATGTGGCAAGATACTGCTGCACACGTTGCGCCTGGCAAAGGCCCCTTTCTTGTTAGCCGAGAACAATTTTTGAATACATTTGGATGATATGCATTTCATGCCCAAACCATTTGTAATAATTGACTTAATTGAACCAAAGATGATGTCTAAGTCTTCAGACAAATCACTGGGCCGATGATGCAACACAGTGAATGAGCTGACAGCAGCCAGTGAGTCAAAGCTGCCATCAGCTTCAGTGAAATAGAGCTGACCAAGACCTTGTGTGTATATATTTATTGTATTTATGTGTGTATACATATGCAGTCACCCATTTCAGCAGACACAGCAAGAGAAAAGACTGTCCAAACAGCTGAACAAGGAGAGTGATCTTCTTCACATGTGATGGACGAACATCATATATGTGATTTGTGTGTGCGATCGAAGTTTGGAAGAGTGGTTATGATATCGGGTCTCTAGACCAAGGAAACGGAAGGACAGGCATTTTCCCTATAAAAAGTAAAAATAAAAACATTTCCTGTATATTGTATGGGAACTGCTAGGGAAAACGCCTTCATTCATCAGCCCTATAACTGGCTAGGTGAACCTCATTAGTAGAAATAAAAAGTTGTAATGATAGTCTATTTTACACACATACATAAAGAGGGGCACACACAGATGCTGGTACACAACACAATAGATATGTGCACTTAACCACTGAACTATGCAACTATGATCATACTTTCAACCAAAAGAGGTTACTACTAACGAATGAACATGTTCACACTCCGAACTCAAAATGCCACGGTTGTACAGTAAAGCACAAATTATGAGAACTTACCACTTCTTGTAATTTCATCTTTGATGTGGATACCGTTGAACATGTTCCCATGATGTACTCTGCTGTTGTTTGCAGTTGTTCTTGAGCTCTGAACATTTTTGAGTCCAGTGTTGAATCGTTGGGCCAGTGTATCTTCCTTAACTGGCCATACAGGAGGGCAGTTTTGTAATACATGCTCAGCAGCTTGTTGGCTTAGCCCACACGTGTACAGTGGTGAAGCAGACAGTCCAAGTTTGTATATGTGTCTGTTGTACCCTGTACTGAGACGAAGAACGGTGATCTGTTCAGGCTGCTCAAGGTTGTGATAGTCATCATTTGGTTGGTCCTGTTATCTTCTGACAGTTTGGGTACCGGGTCTCAAAGTAATGTGAATTCAATGTTTTCTTGTTCACTTTATTTCAAGGCTACCTGCCATCTCTTTCCCCAGTACGATAAAATGTGAAGGTAGTCAATGAAGTATGGAACTTACTACTCCAAAAATGTACATTAAAACAATCAAAACAAATCAAATTGATTTCAGCTTGTACTGGCTACCCGTAATATTTATGTCCCTGTACGGTCATTTACCTTTTACATGAGGTTATCCTTGCAACATAACTAATCATAATTGTCCATCATTGTCGACTAAGATCACCTACTACATACTTGAATCTGTGGATACGCTTGTGACTGATCTAGTCAATGTGAAAGTTCTATGGCAAGACAGGCAAACATAAGAGGCAGCTGGTACTGGTATTTCCTCTGCTCTAGACTTTCTGATTGAGCATCTATCATCCTAGACTGCCTGCACACTACGGAGCTTTCGCTGATTGCAATGCCATTTTTGGCCACATCTTTCCAGGATAAACGATTTTGAGCCAGGTTTTCCCCAGGTGGTAATGTCTCCTTTTTTGGACATCCCATGATCACCTTCCTTCACTCAGCTAGCCATACAGAAACCTCTTCATTTGTTAAAATTAGCGAATTCAGCTATTAGTCTCCAAATACAATGAATGATATCAAGCCAAAATGCATTTGTTGATAATCGATTCCCTACAATGATTGTATACAGTACTAATGGCAAGTACAGAAAATAGGAAGCCGACATATAAAAAACCATTTTCTATTACAAATTACAAGAGCCAAAACGGTTAGTGGGATGGCTCACAACGCAAACTTGCTAGCATTCACAATCATGAAATAGCAAGAGCTAACCACGATGGGAAGTAAACCCACTAAATGTTTTGCTGAAGTTGAATGCACATGGCTGTTATGTGCAAAACACAGTACAGTGCACCTTGTTTTAGGAAATCAGCTGAATGATAACCAAAAAAATATTGAATTCCTGAAAACATCTATTAATGGCTAACTATTTAAGAATGATGTTTTAAAGTTATATATAGTTTCTTGATCAGATATTTCTCAATCTGTCAGTTATTCTAGGAAAACACATTATTTGTAATGTGCAGGCATGTTTTCCTAACGAATAGCCCACCCAATTAGCACTACTTAAGTCATAATTTCCCACCAAAGTTGTGCTACTTAGAATCATCTGCCAGAGTAGCTCTGCATAGTCAGAATCGCTGACTCAATCCTCATGGTTGCTGTTGCCGTGTGTCAACAAAATCTTGTTCATTTGCAATTTTGATTTATGATGATGCTACGGGTGCCGCAGCGGCATCTGGAATTTTTGCTCGTCCGCCAAATAACGGTATCTCCACGTCTTTGCTAGTTGTTTAGTACCATACAAAGTGCTCCATTTACCCAGCCTCGTAGGAAGAAGCATTTTCCTAACATCGTTGAGCACCAAGCACTCAACAAGATGATTTCATTTACAAATAAACTTTTGCAAAGGAAGTATGTAGTGATATGTTTTTACTATGCAGGCAGACAGAAACACGTTTCACACAAAAATTACTTCGCTTCACTGATTAGAAATTGTCCTAAAAATATTCTTTACCGCACCAGCGTCGCTTCTCCGCAACTGAAAAAATGTGGGTTTTACGTCCAGCGTTGCTGCACGATGACGTTACAGATAGTCACTGGTATATCGTGTTTAATGTTATAGAAACGGCTGAACATACGAATATTTGAATTAAAAACTTCACTTCCGTTTGCTTGGGTTTCAACCGAGGAAAATGGCTTGTTGAATTTTATAGTGTACTTTGAAATGACATTCTATTGTTCACTCAGATTTGAAGATTATCCCATTATTGAGGGTGTTAAAGTTAAGGTCTTGCAATTGGTTTTTCTGAGGTAGATCTGTTTAGTTTGTTTATGTTGATGTTATAAAAACATTTGTGGTGGAAACTAACAGATATGCCGATCTTGTAAAAAACACTATAAGCTCTCTGTGGCAATTTCGAAAATGGATTCAACACCCGCCACACCAAGAAATTGGCAAGTCTAGACGCGCTGTTTTTCAACATTTTCACCATTTTCTTGTATCTCTGAAACTAATACACACACAACAAAAACATCAACAAGTTCTTTATAAATTTATGTCTCTCCACACACAAAAATCATACCCATGAAAACTTTTAAAAAATTGTTTAAATAAAAGATTGCAGTCTCTCAGAATCAACAATGACGTGCTAAACAAAAATGCAGCTGTAGGATAATTTTGTAATGGGGTATGGGCTAAGGTTAAAATGTATCATTGGGTATTAAGCTATCCTGAAATGTTCAGCTCTCTAGCTTACCAAGTAGTATCTGAAATTTCAAATACAAGATTTGACCCTAACTAACAAGTGAAGTGAAATAAAAATGTTGAAAAGACGTGATTAAAGAAGAGTAAATAAAGATTGACGGATAACCAAAAAATACTTGTGATAATTTCTAGCTATGATTTTCCTGGGTAATAAAATCATACTGACAACACAAATTAATGATGCAGCAACATTGAAGCCATGACAAGACCAAGTCAAGACATTCACGGCATTATAATAGAAACCAAAGCAATAACAAATAAAAACCACAAGACGACAAAAAATATCTTTTGTTCTGTTCTCATGCAACACTGATCAACCATATTAAACAAGTTAGGCACTATCCTCCGTCTAATGAAACAAGGTCGCTAAGAATTTTAGACAACATCCCCTTGAGATAACTATGAGGTACATTCATTTGCTGGTGGGACTCGACCACTGGGAGTGCAATGATGTTGATTCTATACAACATAACATGTGCGAAACATTGCACTTGAAAGAAATATGGTTATAGAAATATTGTGACATGCATGCTAATGGCATGGCTACGTGTATTATGGTTAAGCCTGATAAAAGGAATCAAACATGGGGTTTCAATCTTTCCTAGAAGCCAATGTTAATTGGCATTTTGAAGGGGAGGAGGTGTGTGTGTGTCAGTCGTTTGGTCAGGCAAAATATACTGGCCAAGACCCTTACCACGGCTTCCTCGTAGCCCTCCACGGAAACAGGCTGTTTTTTTGGCAGCCTGGCTAATTAGGTGAGGGATCGACGTGGTCCCTGTATTAGTGAGAGACACACAGATGAAGCCAATCATAGCAGGGCCTCCTGGAGGACCTCTGTCTACCTTCATCAGCACGCTTGGGGTGTAAGTACAGCTACTGCAACCCACCACTTAACGTCCTTTTCAAGGCGCACAAAAGAGTAAACTAACTTATTGTGGGCATTCACAAACAACAACATAATTGGCATGGAACCCTCTAGACTCTCTCACTGAAACCTATCCAGACATTCTATGTAACCTTATTTATATTCATAAAATATGGCTAATCGTGTGAGGAGTGGCCACCTGAGTGACATGAATGTCAGTGTTCTGACCACAAGAATATGCACCCAAAACCTTGGTTAAAGAATTGGTTTGTTTTTTCCCTATCAGAGGCAAAATAAAAACTTATTCTGTACAATGCATGACGACTACTAAGGCAAGCAGCCTTTAATCCTCAAGTCCTATAAATTTCTCATACACAATATGGTGGAAAGAGGGTGACAAAGTTCGAAGGTGGTGTTGATTGTAACTCACAATTAAAGAGCTAATATTTAGAACAGATGACATGGTCCACTTACAATATACACTTGATAATACAGCCCCATATAAAAGTGTCCGATCCACCTTGCAATGCGCAAATAGTCGTAGACATACATCAAATGTAAAGACAAGCAGACAAACATCATTATTTCAACAAAATTAGTAGAATCACCAGGATTCAAACTGCAGACCTTCTCCACTTGACTAAAGATCTCATGCCACTAAACACAATTCAAGCAATAGTATGCAGCCAACAATATATACAAGCCCAGCTATATACAACAGCAGACACATCTCCAACTGCTATCTTTTGTATCAACTGGAGAAGATCCTTGGCTTTGAATATCAGTTAATTTGAAGAAAAAAATTCACTTCTTAAAAGACGTGTTTATTTGTGTTAATTTCTGACTCTTGCGATAATACTGTCCTAATAAACTTTGTTCACCCATGCAGCTTCATGGAAGCAAAGAATAGAACCACTGGAACCTTAAATGTATGTCATTAAGGATGATTTAAGTGGGTTGTGCCTGGGCTAGCAACCTAAGCATGTCAAACACATTGCTACAGAAACCGTCACAGCACAAGAGATCAAAGAGTGCATTGGTGAAGGTTTTCCGTACTACGTCAATTTATGTGGTGGCCACGGTGTACGGAGCCAATTATTCTGCAGGACCTAGTGCAGGCATCATGTACAGAGCCAATTACACAATGGTGACCCTGGTGCAGAAATCCTGTACAGAGCCAATTACACAATGGTGGCCCTGATACATGGAGTCTATTATACTGGAGGCCCTTGTGCAGGCTTCCTGAACTGGGCCAATTTCAGTAGTGGTCCTAGTGCAGTTTTCCTGTATGGGACCCATTACGCAGTGGTGCCCTATGACTAGTAAAGAAGCGACATTTGAAGAAGAATACCCTGTACTGTTGTTTAAACACTGTTATAGGCTGCGCTGAAATAGTTTCCTGTGCAAGCTTACACCACAATCTTCAGTGACATGTTACATCTGAATTCTGATGAGCACATAGCACGTTATGACACAGAAAACAGCAGCAACATTTGATAATCAATTTTGAGTTTGACAGAATGCACATACCATTAGACGTATTTTTCTTGAGTTTGACAGAATGCACATACCATTAGACGTATTTTTCTTGAGTTTGACAGAATGCACATACCATTAGACGTATTTTTCTTGAGTTTAACAGAATGCACATACCATTAGACATATTTTTCTGCTTATTATTAGCCATTTCTAATGCTGGCAGTAATTAAGTGAAGTTTAATGTTAAACCTGCTTTCATTATTAGAAATTCACAGCGTTTTGAAACTATCACATGTCGTTATTTATACCGAGCATTAAGGTTTACAAACCAGGTGGTTGTTCATTTTTCATTCATATTCATGTGTCTGTCACTCCTGCACTGCCCATTCTTGCAGCTAGCACTCTTGCTCCTTAGCAGATTTTAGCTGCATTTTCTCATACTCTACTGCAAAAGCTGCAGGCAGCTCAGCTGTGTGGTGTGGAGTCAACTCATGTGTCCATCGGCATGCTTTCTCTTGAATAGGTCATCTTGACTCTATGATGTAAGAATACAGTCATGAAGGTTGTTATATATAAAAAGGAGCTCACAGATATTGGATCAAACTTGCCCAACTACAAAATCAGGCAATGTCATGTTTTCTGTTACTGCTCACCCAAGTAAGGGATAAACTATTACAACAAGGAAACCCTGAGACAGACCACCAAGTTAATGGGGAAAATTGTTGCCATTATTTGAGAAGATTTAAACAGACCACCAAATTTATGAAGAATATAGATGTGATTATTTGAGAGAAACCAGTCAGGCCATTTATGAGATAAACAAATGCAATTGATAGAAGCCTTAGACAGACCGCCCAAGTTTATGAGGGAAATAGATGCAATTATTAGATAGAAGCCTTAAACTGCCCAAGTTTATGAGGGAAATAGACGCAATTATTAGATAGAAGCCTTAAACTGCCCAAGTTTATGAGGGAAATAGACGCAATTATTAGATAGAAGCCTTAAACTGCCCAAGTTTATGAGGGAAATAGACGCAATTATTAGATAGAAGCCTTAAACTGCCCAAGTTTATGAGGGAAATAGACGCAATTATTAGATAGAAGCCTTAAACTGCCCAAGTTTATGAGGGAAATAGACGCAATTATTAGATAGAAGCCTTAAACTGCCCAAGTTTATGAGGGAAATAGACGCAATTATTAGATAGAAGCCTTAAACTGCCCAAGTTTATGAGGGAAATAGACGCAATTATTAGATAGAAGCCTTAAACTGCCCAAGTTTATGATGGAAATAGACGCAATTATTAGATAGAAGCCTTAAACTGCCCAAGTTTATGAGGGAAATATATGCAATTATTTGAAGGTGAATGATGAAGTTACTAATTAGTCCCCCAAACAATGTCCGAGTCGAGAGTGGAATTGGGATTGTATTCTATTTGTCAACTAGATACTACCAAAACATGTCGTAGGAACAGATGTTGAACAGGAGTGGGAGAGTTTTAAAACAGTTCTAGAAACGCTAAAAGAGGAATGTGTTCCGTGTAGGGAGGTAAACCCCAAGCGTAAAAAGTAGATAACTAGATTTGTAGTGAAATGTAGAAGAGAGAAAAATAAAGCATGGAAAAAATATATAGAGGCAGGTAAATCAAAAGAAACATATGTAAAATATTTGGACAAGCAGAACATATCTCAGAAAGCGAATAAAACAGCAAAAATAGACTTCGAAAAAGAACTTCCTCAGAGGATCAAGACTGACAGTAAAAGCTTCTTCTCTTATGTTAGAAATAAACAAAGAACGAAAGACAAAGTAGACCCTCTCATAGACAGTACAGAGAAAATAATAAGTGAGAATAGGGAGGCTGCTAATCTGCTCAATCAGTACTTTGGCACAGTCTTCACAAAGGAGGACTGCTCCGAGATCCCAGAGCCTATAGATATTTTTCAAAGAGACATGGATACAGCGGGATTAAGATCAATCTGTATTACAGAGGAAATGGTTTTTAAAAAATTGGAGGGGTTGAAAGTGAATAAATGTCCAGGTCAAGATGGTATTCATCCAAAATTGCTGTATGAAATTAGAGACCAACTAGCAAAACCATTGGCTATATTATGTTCTCAATCACTTACAAAAGGGATTGTTCCACGGGATTGGAAAGATGCAGGAGTGATCCCCTTATTCAAAAAAGGCAAAAAATCAGATCCAGCAAATTATAGACCGGTGAGTTTAACGAACATAGTCTGTAAATTGTTAGAGTCAATGATCAAAGAAAACGTTGTAATGCATTTAGACAAATTTAATCTAATTAGAAATAGTCAGTATAGGTTTACTAGAGGGAGATCATGCTTAACAAATCTATTAGAATTCATGGAGGAGGTTACTAAAATCATAGATAAAGGGGAGCCAGTGGACATTATTTATGTAGACTTTGCAAAGGCCTTTGATAGAGTACCTCATCAAAGATTATTTCGAAAGTTAAAATCACATGGAATAGGTGGGGAAGTTGGCAAATGGATTGAAAATTGGTTAACGGGAAGAAGGCAGAGAGTGGGCATAAATAAGGAGTACTCTGAGTGGTGTGAAGTGAAAAGTGGTGTGCCACAGGGCTTGGTTTTGGGACCAATTTTGTTCTTGATATATATAAACGATTTGGACATTGATATGGGATCCATGATTGCAAAATTTGCTGATGACACAAAACTATGCAGTAGAGTCTCATCTAAAGCGGAAGTGGATATATTGAGGTCGGATTTAGATAAAATTTGAGAATGGTGTGTAAGCTGGCAAATGGAGTTTAATGTAGATAAATGTACAGTCATCCACATGGGCAGATCCAATATGGAACATAATTACAGAATGGGAGAAAACAATATTAGAAAGATAGATAAGGAAAGGGACCTAGGGGTTATAATAGATCATACAGGAAAGGTGAGTGAGTGAGTAAGTTAAGGTAGCAGTGAAAAAGGCAAATGCAATGTTAGGTATGATAAAAAGAAATATTAAACATAGGAGCAAGGAAGTGATAATCAAACTGTATAAAGATTTAGTTAGACCTAGATTGGAGTACTGTGTACAGGTGTGGAGTCCTTATCGTTGAGGGGATATAAACATGCTGGAAAGAATACAAAAAAGAGCGACAAAGATGATAGTGGGATTCCATAATTATAGTTATGAGGAACGACTCAGAAAAACCGGCCTACAGTGTCTCGAAGAGAGAAGAATTCGTGGTGACTTAATACAGGTTTATAAGATGATCAGAGGAATAGATAAATTAGACTATAACAAGTTTTTTAAAATACAGCCACCTACAATAACACGAGGGCATAGCTACAAGCTGACTAAAGAGAGGTCCAAGTTAGATATTAGGAAATATTTTTTTAGTCAGAGAGTGGTGTATGCTTGGAATGCATTGCCAGGGGAGGTAGTGGAGGCAGGGACAGTTAATGCTTTTAAGAATAAACTGGATGCGCATAGCTTTTAGAGCAAGGTGATGTAAATGTAACTGGTTGTTTACAGACTCTACAGGGTCTTCTAAACCAGTATAAAAACGTTAAGTTAAGTTAAGAATCCTCCACTTATAAGGATGTAGGACCCAGCACAATCAAGCTGTTTTATTTCCTCATTTATGAAACAACTCAAAATCTCACATTTGGAACAAAAATATTAATAACAATTCTTAACCAATCCATTAAGGAGCAAATTGCCAAGCAGTTACATTACTTGTGCTCAAGTCTAACAGAAGCATATTATTTCTCTGGTATATAACCTAGGCTTTTTTCTACTGCAGGCAAGATTTTTTTTCTGTGTTAAACTTTCACCTTCAATGCACTCTCTCCTAGTCCCCTAAGGTGTGTCACTCGCCAATCAACCTATTCTGCTGCCAATTTTTTCTCACCCGGAACTCTTCCCCCCAACCCATCTCCTCACTCCACAATCTACTCTTTCCCTCCATTTAACTAATTGAAATAACCAAGACAGAATGAGCCACAATTAATTTTTCTAATAAAGTGCCAATGAATTTTAATTTTATTATGCAATTCTTGTTTATTAACATTAAATCAAACCTACAATTCAGCACTATTTATGCGTGTACATTTGACATCAAGTAAATTTCCTATACAACTTTCTTTTCTAACCTTCTAAAACCTGATTAACCAGTACTGTCATAAGGGTCCTAAAAGGTAACTATGCAAAATGTTGGTTAGATCAGCGGAACGGTCTAGAATTGTTTAATAAATAAACATATTGAACAAAACAGACTTTCAGTTGCATGTTAATATAACAAAATATACTATCATTGGTGTTGTTTAATTCTATTGCTGGGGATTTATAGGGTTGATAAATAAAAGTATAGGGTTGACGAATAAAAGCCGCTTGCACATGCAGTCTCCATGCTAGCTTTTTTTTTTTTTTTTTAAATTTCATGCTTCCCCTCACACAAAATTATGTTAACTTCAACCACTCCTATGTTTCTAAAATGTGCCTCCTTGGTCAGGAGACTGAAAGTTTAACCAAACCAAAATTGAAGATCATCAATAAACTAACCTGATTGGACGGCCTGCCATCAGCTGAACGCCTCTTCCAGGCATGACAGGACCCCCCAAATATCTCTGCCTGACAATCTGCTGCATCATCGTACCTTGGCCAACACCTCTGAGCAAACCATGTCCAATCAAGGCACCTCCTGGGATTAGAGCAGCACCCCCTAAGGATTGGGCGTGCAACACTGGGCTACCCATGACTCCTGTCTGAACTAATCTGTTGGGGAAGAACAACAATACTCTTATATAACTTAAAAGATAACGGTAGTCCCATAGCGGCCAATTCTGTAGGGAATGAAGTGTTAAAGACTTTTTTTGTACTTTAAAAAAAAAGGTAAAGTTAGTCCCACAGCTGATACTACTGTTGGGATATTTTAGAGTTTCAATGATGGAATTATGCCAGTTTAGTCTGTGAAGTAATTAGTTATAAATATTTTTGTAAACTAATTTCATTCAAGTTTCAAAATCCATCAACATTTTCTATAAACTGAAAACTAAAAAAATTATGCAAATGAATGCAAAAAAAATCCTCAGGCAAATCTACACTGGTGCAATCAGACCAATCATGGAATATGCCCCTAGCGCTTGGGCAATACCGGCCAAAACAAACACAGAAAAACTAGACAGTCAAAAATATGCATTTCAGAATTACCTTTGAGGCATTGAAAAGCATTCCAATCACAGAGCTGGGAAAAATAGCAAATATTGAGGCCTTCAAATTATGGAGAAAATTCAAACAAAAAGTTACAAAAGAAAAAAAAAACAAAGGAAACGCCATAACCACCTGGCCAGAGACATTCACAGACATCACGGAATCCGAAAGTGCAAAGCACTCATTCCAGGACCTTGGTCACACAGCCAGGACATATCCAAAATAATTTTGGAGGTTCCAGGGTTAACGAAAAAAAGTGAGCAGTCAGCAAGAGAACAAAAAATCCACGTTTTGCAGGAGTTCAAGCAACAGTACCAAAGCAACTCTTGGATTCAGATGGATCGGTCTTGATGAGCAATAAAAGGAGAGGTAATGGATCTACATAGCACACCCCAATGGTGCCAAAGAAAATTACTCCCAACCAGCAGGAGAGACTTATACCAATTTCAGAGCTGAAGCTGTTCAAGCAGCAACTCATTCTTATCAGCCAAGAGGCAACTACAAGGATAAGTGTCATTTTAACAGACTCCACAAGTGTACTCCAAACCATCTCATTAAACAAGATAAGACTCTCGCACGAAATAAAATGCAACATCGAATTAATGTCTCAAAAAAAAAGATCTAGTGCTACAGTGGATTCCGGCCCACTGTGGGATCCCTGGAACTGAGAAAACAGATCAGCTCGCAAAAGTTGAAAGTGGCGGCACCCAAACCCGCTATACTCAGAGTTATAAAGAAACAAAGAGACTTATCAAACGATCCATGAGAACAGAATGGAGAGACCGGCACAAAAAATTCAAGCCAGAAAATGACAGCATAGACAAACTTGGCAGAGATGGGCAGACAAAGATCTTCAGACTCAGAACGGGACATTGTAGACGCCCACCTCCACAGAATGGGTCTCAGAGACACCGCCACGTACAATTGTGAGGCATCAAAGGAAACACCAGAACATATCCCGCAGGACTGCTCTACCTATGTAGACCAAAGAGATGCAGTCTAGCTTGGGGGAATGACCATGTGGGGGACCAGCGAAGACCTAAAACGCAGTCTCCTTCATGAACCTCACCGGACTAGAAGCATAGCATCAGTTGATCTGAGAAGACGAAGAAGAATGTGCATGTACAAATAGAAAAAATATAAGATTTTCATATTTTATGCATATTTTTTGGAACACACATTCTTAGACAATCTTGGAAATTAGCATTGACACATGATGAATGACATTCTAACACATGGTGAAAACTTACTAATAAGTCAGGTACCCATTTACAGCTGGGCTGACTAGAGTGTGTAGATAATGAGAATCAATTCTCAAAACATTTTGTTAGAGAAGCAAGCTCTCTACTACCAAGAAGCGCCTTAAGGACAACATTCTTGACTTATTCTCCTAAATTCGTCATATTTTTGGGACCATCATCTAGAGTTCTTTCCATGAGACTCCAGCTATCCTGGCGTTTGCGTCAGTCAATGTGAGCTGTGTCGCTCACAGTCACTCTAATGTCATCTATCCATTTGCCTCGCGGCTTCCCCTTTGCCCCGTTGCCAGGTCTACCAGCATTTTATACCATAAGTGGAAGTCGATGAGTATGCATTCTCATAAGACGGTCAAACCAACGTATTTTGTGCCTGGAAATGTATTCGGCACAAGACATAGTGCCGACTATACTGCGAATGTCATTAATTCGCATTGTCTCTCTGTCCTGGTTACACCGATGACCTTTCTAAAACCCGTAATTTCACTAAATGCTGCTTTTACGTGCTCTGGATAGAGGTCATGTTTGACACTAGTAGCACAGAGTCGGCATAAATATATTGTTTATCAGTTATTGCTTTGTTGCTAAACTAATGCTTGGGTGCCAAAGCAGTGGTGACAGCTGATAAGTTACTGCAGATTGTTTCTGACACCTTGTCTCAATATCTCTGTTGTCTGTAGAAAAAATACTGCACTAGTACTTAAACTCATGGAACTGTTGAAGAGCAATATCATTTACACTTATGCTGAGTGACCCAGGTGTTCTACTGATCATCACAGTTTCTGTATCCTCGTACAAGCATGTATCAAAATTCTCTATTGTGCAGATGTGTACAGAAGACCTTTATTGATAATTAAAATCTTTAATGTCACATATATTTACTTTATCTATTGACTGTGATGTTGTAGGTGATAAATCAATGTGCTAGATTTCTGTGGTGACCAAAGTGTTTAAAATTAAATGGTTAGACCAGCCTGATCTATATTATACATTTGGGGGTCACTTTAGTCAAAGGCACTTGCCACTCAAAGCGATAAACGAGAAAACGGTGGGTGATTGCATCCAGCAAGTTTCAAGCGACCCCTGGTCTCAAGGGAGGTAAGACTAGAGTACCTGCATCCTGAGATACCTCCAGTCATCTCGACTGATCGTCTTGCCGCTAGTCAAAGGTAGCTCAGGATGAAAGCGAAGTTGATAACCAGCGCAAATTCTTCCTTACTATAATCCAAATACAGCACAAAATTACATCACTCAGGCCAAAATACATTGGATGAAGTCACCATCCCTTGCGATGGGCAACTAACATATACACCTAAAATAAAATACAAACCCCAAATAACTCTAATAAATCTATAGTGCATATCAAGAAAAACAAATGCCTAGGTAATATTTATCTACAATCTGTACAGCACATCTAGAAAACCAAATGTCAACAAAGCATTTATCTAGGACCTCTGGGGAGAGGAGATTAATGACTGGTCGGGTAACACATACTAGCCTAGACTCCACCTCACTTCCACACAGGTTTCCCTGGAAACGGCTGTTGTTTGTGAAAGCCTGGCTAACGAGGTGGTGGATTAACGAGATCCCGGTAGTAGTGGGTGATATGCAGATGAAGCCAAACATAGCACAACCGTCTGGAGACCTTTGACCACCAACAGCGCGCTCGGGATGTGAGGAAAGCTACAACAACCCACAACTTAAAGCCCATTTATAAAAGAGTAATTATTTATGGTGGGCATTCAGAACATCTACAGTACATCTACAGAACATCTACAGAACATCTACAGAACATCTAGAATGAGACTGCCGGACTCACCTAATAGACCTCTGCTGCATCATACTAGCTGCCTGCTGTGATGCCATGGAACGTTGTCTCATGGCATTAGCATGGTACATGGCTGCCTGGGCCATACCTGGGGCAGCAACCTGCTGCTGGACAACAGTCTGCTGAGTCATACCGTCAAGGCCTGTTGTCATGGTACGCTGCTGTACCATCATGGTCTGGCCCCCGTTGGTCAGCGTACGCTGCAAGACTGACGTAGCCTGGACCCCATTGTGCATGGCCTGTTGTTGCATGACTGTCGCCTGAGTCATGCCTCCATTCATACCTGTCCTCATACTCTGGTGCTGCATGATGGTAGCCCCACTTGGATGCTGAGCAAAATGAACAGAGGAACTGGTCATGACGGTGGGTCGGGCCATACCTGAAATGGGGAACCAGTACAGTATATGTATTAAAGACATACACATCATATACTTATGAACAAGGGGACAGCATGGGCTAGAGGTTAAGTGACACGGCTCACAACCAGAAGGTGCTGGGTTCGATCCCCATCACAGCACCGGCCGTTACCGCAGGGAAGCAAACCCTTAGAAAATGCAGGAGGAAGCAGGCCCTTACATAAAATGCATGCTGAAGTCGGATGCCCTAACCGACAGGCGCAAAATAAAAACCACAGTGCAACGCACACTGCCTTGGGGATTAGATTAATAAGGCGAACGCCAAAAAAAATAATATATATTTACTTATGAACCAGAGGTCAGGCAGCATTTTATAAATGACCATGAACCTAGTGGAAAGGAATAAGGTTATAGCTGCCCTTAAAGAAGACATCATGTACTGAAAGGTCCCAAATGTTGTCACAGCCAAGAGTGACATTAAGGATATGCTCTGGGACCAGGTGAAGTGGAAGGAGTGTGTAGCTGCCTTTAAAGAAGACATCATATACTGAGATGCTGTCACAGCTGGAACTGTCATTAAAGACAAACTCTGGGACCACATGAAGTGAAGAGTTTGTACCTGCCCTTAAAACCTATGTTTGGGATTGTTCTTATGAAGGAAAGAAAATGCTATATCGTCATGTCATACAGATGACCCAAGGAGGGTTTGTGTATGGGACAGGTTGTAAAATTATTTTACAGAAAAAATGAAATCCCGCTCCAACAGTGCATGAATTATTTGGCATAGATACAACTGGAAACTACTTGGACACTATGCGACTCCATACCAGCTCACCAGTATTATATGGTGTACCAGGACATGGATTGTAGTTTTGCATACATAGCAACTTACAGAGTCATTTATCATCATTTATTTGAACAATTAGAAAACACACACAATTAGACAGAACCTCCCAGCAAGTAGGTTTAAAGATTCACACAGAAAAGACAACAACTGCAAACGTGCGACGAGGTAGATATTTTATATAGCTAGGAAGCATCATAAACAAGACACGTTTTGCAGACAAGCATGTGTAAAAAAACAACAAATAGGATACTTCTTCTTCTTCGTTCATTCTCAATCTCCCACTACCAAACCCTTAAAGGGTAAGTAGCAGAATGTAGTCCAGAGAACGGAATGCGTTGTGTTGTAGTTTACAGCTTGGCTGCAATATTTGCACCTTTCGGCCCAACACATCCGACTTCAGCAAGCATTTTTTGAGTACTGGGTTAGCATTCCCTCTTCGATCCCTTCTCCTTAGCCAGTCTGCCCTGCTGCAGCCTGTTATCCAGTATCACCGTGTGGAGGTGTAGAAGGGTCTTGGCAGCTATGGTTCGCTGGCCCTGATGCTAGCAGTCGGCTATGGGTCGCTGACCACTGCAGCTCATGCGCTGCTCAGCATCTTGATCCCAAACAGGATACAATACAGTGGCCTTTGTCATGTTGAAAACCATATGGTTATCTGAGATGATCAAGAGACAAAGAAAGATCAAAGAACATACAGAAAAGAGACTTAAAAAGTAAAGTGGAAATTCAGCAGAATTAACCGCTGGTTGGAAATTGAGTTTATGAAGACTCCATTGTACTAAGCCGCAGCCTGTGAGAGATGGGGTGGCCATTGCCCTTCCTTGCTGTATTTACTTTCCCTAACTCATGCATCAGGTATCTATTTACAGCTGGGTTGACTGGAGTAGCGCAATTCAAACCAAGGCAGGCTGTTACCACAGAAAATAACGATTTGCTCGCTATGAGCTGAGCTAACATGCCCCTTAAGAGACTAGACAGTTTGAAGAAAAATGGAGAAAAGCTGAAAAAAACTGGAGGAAATAGCGTAATATAAAAGAATACCATGAAAATATTCATGTAAACCGCGATAATACAAGTGATTCCCTTAAGTATTTATAGTGTGTGGTTTCTAGAGCTTTCTTTCAAACACAGAATGCTATTCCACACTTAACAGACTTAGACCTGTGTGGATGGTGGTTTGTAAAGCTTTCTTTCAAACACAAGATACTATTCCACACTTACAGGCTTAGACCTGTATAGATGGTGAATGTGTAACCTCAAAAGTTGAAGATACTTCTACTTTATCAATGGTTCTGAACATTTTGTTTGTTTGTTGCTCCACCCCCATTGAGAGAGAGAGGCAAAATGCTGAAGCTCAGAGAAAGCGGGCAGCCTGAAAAAACAAAATGCACGATCACCCTATGTTTGACACCTTACATGTGTGTTCCTGGTTTAGCAGATCCTGCCATGCTTGGATAGAACTCCAGTCATGTGAGATCATAACTCACAGCAGAGGTCCGATGCTGTCTGCATCTTTGCTTATGATTTTCAACTATTATTATTATATGATTTACAACAAAAAAATGCTGCTGACCCATAGAAACAACACGAGGGGAAACTTTATGGATGTATGTGAGCTACAAAACACAGTAAAGTTTATATATTGCAGATATAGACATATTTTCAAGCAAACTAAAGAAAGAACTATTATTCTAAATGAGTCTATGGAGAACAATAATGATGCACATTTTTCTTGGTAGTGAAATGTGATGGACATAAAATACTTCAAAAATCCACAAGCATACGCCATTAATTAAATAAAATAGAGATTATGTAGCAGTCAGAATACAGGAACAAAAATTCAAATTCAGTACTGATCTTACAGCCATAAAAGAACACATTTCATAGGACAAGTCTGATGCTGTCACCATCTGATGGGCTATTATTATTATTATTATTAAAGTTGAAAAAAGGTGGGGTAGCCAGTACCATGCTCAAAACCCTACTTAGTTACCTCTTACGACATGCCTGATAATTTACAGTGTAATATTTAATTGAACCCCTTTCTGAGCCGAATAAGACAATTCCCCAATCCTACCTTGAACCATAGCTGCTCCGGCATACATGGATGGGTTCATGCCTGAGACGTAAGGAAGAGAGCAGCCTGCTGGCATGAAGGGAACTGATCCTTGTTGTCTGGATGAAGTAGACATGAATGTCTGGTCCCCTGGAGAAAATAACCTCTCATGGTCTCCGCTATTTGACATTAATAGCAGGGGAGGAGATACTGGTGGTGATGAGCAGGGTGCACTTGTGGTACTGATGATGCTGATTTCTGTGGATGAGGTAGCTGTTTCACTAACAGTGTTTTGAGTGGGAGTGGATGAACCTTCAGAGGTTTGACAAGCAGGTATTTCTGTGCTAGAGATGGTGGCACTGCTGTTGGTAGTATCTGTAGGGTTTATCTCAGAGGTCTGAACGTCATTTGTAGGACACTGAGCCATCTCAGAGGTCTCTATCAGTACGGCAGTGGTTGAACAATCTGCAGTGATATCTTCGTAGCTCTGATAGATGCTGGAATTAACAGACACGTGTGTAATTGTAACATCCTCATCTGTTGTCTCTGTGTCCATTTCTTCTGCATCATTAGAAATATGCTGTCTGTATGATGACACTTCATTATTAGTGATCTGTTCACGGTTCAATGTAGTGTTAGCACTTTCGGTCACCTGTTCACAGCTTGAATCAGAAACGAGGTTCTGTACACAGATATTCCCTGCAGACTGTTTGTATTCACTGTCCTCCATCACTGATTGTTTGTAACTCTCTTCTTCTGTGACAGACTGTTTGTGCCCTGTCACAGATTGGTTGTGTTCGTCTTCCTCTGTGACCGACTGTGTGTATGATTTATGAGGAGCATTTTGATTATAGCAACAGCTAGCTGCAACTGGAGTTTCTTTTGTGGAATAACTTAATTCCCCAGAAACAGTATCAGTTATATCAGTAGAACTGTCTAGACTGGTAGAACCAGCATCTGGAGCACATGAACCTGGTATCTGGCCTATTTCACAATGATTTGTTGATTCTGAAGTAACTGAATGCTGGCTTGACAAATCTGGCTGCAAATTTTTGTAGATAGATTGATGCCAAACAGAACTGGGTGACTCATAGTTGTCTTCTGAATGATTACTTCTATTGACGGGTGAAAATCTCTGAATTATACCACTTCCATTATGAACTGTGTCATCAAGAATCATGGCAGGCACCTTATTCAACTCAATGTGTGATTCGGTAATATCAAAGTTACAGGATGGCGAATAATATTCCTCATCATCACCAACAGAATAAACAAATTCCTCAATAATTTCACAACTGTTTGAGTCCTTGAGGTCTTTGGTCGAGCCTGTTGGCAAATGTTGATGTATAATATTGCTGCCGCTATCTGAAACGCTGGAGGCAAAGTGTGTGGACTGTCGCCTCCCAAATTCTTCATCACAGATTCTCTGAGGCTTGGAGTTGCTACTATCATCACTAGACTGGTAGTCTGGTGTAGTTCGTGAATTTTGATCAGCAAAATGTTGGATAACGTCTGGACAGTTAATTAGTTTGGAAGTGGTGTCAGAATCCTCACAATCCTGATCAGACATGCTGTGTTCAGGATTACCACTGCAGGCATCTGATGTATGTGATATCACTTCTGCAGTTGTGGTAAATGTCAAGCTGCTGTCATCTTTAATGCCACAACCAGATTTGTAACCACCATCAGTCTCAAACAGATCAGCATGCATCCTCCCATCGATGTTACAGGTTCCTGTTTCTGTGTGGAAATCGAGATATTGGGCGCAGTCCTCATACACACCATCTTCACTTGCGATGTCTGGGCTTGGGAATATGGTCACGCCTACTTCAGGCCTTTCTGGATCAACTGATGGAATTCTATTGACACAAACTTCTTCAGCATCATGAAACTGAGAATCATCTGTGTAATCTTCATCCTGCAATGGGACACAACAAATGATTATATGTTGCACTGTTTTAATATAAGAAAGAATCAATTCAGATTCATTTGACTTATCTTATTTATTTATATTTTTTGTAAAGTGTAATTGTGCTGCACATTGTAGGTAGAGTGTGATATCTGCAGCCTTCCACATGGAGGATCCATTCCCAATAGGTCATTTTCTTTAAGTTAATTCTGCTTAGCCTTTCTTGAGTTCTTCTCCTAGATGAACTACTACCTATTAAATCCATGTCATCAGAGATTTGTATCTAGCTCTTCCTGTTAGTAGGGATAGCTATGCCTCAACAAGATCAGTGTCACTATGTCCACTAAACAGACGCTATTAATAAACACATTATCATCCTTACGTTATATTATCAGTGTCAAACTTCGGTCGTATTAGATTGGCACAAATGTAAAACCCAAACAGATCACCTAGTTTATGAGTTAAATAAATGGAGTTATTTGAAGGATACACTGAATGGTAATGAGACAAGCTTATGAGTGAAATAAAGAGTTGTTTGAAGGATACACTGAATGGTAATGAGACAAGTCTTAGAATAGCCTACAGTGTTAAGAAGGATATAAAATGTGGTTATATGAGAATAAACAATGCAGAAGAAAGAAGGAGCATGAGAAATACACAACTTATTAACTGTCCACCTCTTCATATAAATTAATAATTCCTTCAAACAACCACATTTTAATAAGTAACTGGAGATTTGAGAAGAAAGTGGATGTGGATAATACACACCCTCAGAGAGAAGCCTAGAGAAAATACCAGACATGCACTGGATTGAAACCCACATCAAAAAGATAAAAAGATGACTGGGGAAATCAAGTAACATCCTCATCTGAAACTCTACCTATGACATTCTGCCTTAGCCTTCTCTTTGGCTGTTCTTTCGCTTCCCTACTTTTATCTTTTCCTATGGGTTTCAATGTAGCACATATCTGGCTATATTGTTAGCTTTCTTTCTAAGGATGTGTTCTACTTTTTCTCCCCGGTGGTTGCCATATTTCTGACCATCTGACATGAAGTATACAATACAGTGGTGCGCCGCCATACGAACACCTTCAAATATGAATGATTTCAATACTTGCTTACAAATGCGACTTGGCTCTTTTCGGTAATCAAAATGCATTTGTAAGATAAAAATAAAAGACATGAATAATTCTTTACAGATAAGCTCACTCCATTTCTGTTCACATAAACGGGGCAGTAATGTACATCCCCAAAAGAAACGCAGAGAAATAAAATGGGATCCACTTTATTGGTACAGTGCACAGTGACCACCAAATGCATGTGTTCTCTAACATGTAACCACTTGCGGAATAATATACATATATCTCAACTCGAGAACAAAGGGTTAAAAAAAATATATATATTTTTCACCATCATGACCTCTCGTCACATTCAAGCTGCATAAGGCAGAGACATAATTGTTTCCAAGTCAGCCCTTGATCTGACTGTTTCCCTATGTCCTCATTCACTGTTGATTTCTGCCTCCAGGATTTCTGACCAGGTATCCATGGGTATATCTCTTACTATGTCTCTGTGATATCAAGCCGCCGAAATCTCTTTTTATGGACATAAATGATCCATCAATATAAATGCCATTTTAGGAACAGGTAAATGCTCATATACTTAAGCCAAGTTATTTGCGTGGTTTGCATGCTCACATTTCACCCATTGACGCACTGGCGCTGGTGTATATATGTGTCTCTTTCTTTAAGCACTTTAATACATATAAACCTACGCTGAATAAAAGTGTGCAGGATAGAAATATAAAAGTAGAAATCGGTATACTTGGATGAATCTATTTATATATATAAGGAATAGTGTCTTATAAAGAATTATTTCTCCATTTCGCTCTCCCAACTGTAGTAGGTCCTGTACTGAAGCCTGCAACGAAGCAGTTTGTTGTTCTGAATGAATTCAAATTCCTTACATAACTGATGAATAAATATTTCAAATATTTCTCCTTCATTAAAGAAAACTAAGATCTCAAAAATCAAGTGCTCACATTAGCTGACTTTGTTATTGACACTATATTTTCGCAAATTTGACACAGTGAAAGTAGAAGGACCTACCAATGTTTTATATCTTCAAAACAAACCAATCAAAACCTTTTTGAATCCATATGGAGCACAGGCCTTCAACAAATACACGTAAATTGTTCACATGACTATGAGAGCTGATTAAAATTTGGCCGACTTCAGGCAGGGAAGAAATGAAAAATAACTTACCTATTTAGCTCAAAACCTAAACCTCTTCGAAACAGGCCTCTTTTGAGTAGACAGGATCCATCAGGACAATGTTCATTAAATCTCGTCCAGGTTCTTGACTGAAACATGGGTTTGGACAGGTTCAGCACTTCCCCTATCCCAGACACTGCTCCCTTTAGCTCTTTCTAAGACAAGGTGTCACGCAAAGGAACGAGATTTCAGGACATTAAGTAATCCGAACAAATGTGACGAGGCGCCTTAAATATAACAGATTCCAGAAATACTTTCATCAGTCGGAGCAACGCTAGAAGAAGTGGGTCCGCTAGAAGAAGGTCCGCTAGAAGAAGTGGGTCCGCTAGAAGAAGTGGGTTCGCTAGAAGAAGGTCCGCTAGAAGAAGGTCCGCAAGAAGTGGGTCCGCTAGAAGAAAGTCCGCTAGAAGAAGGTCCGCTAGAAGAAGTGGGTCCGCTAAAAGAAGTGGGTTAACTCAAAAGAAGTAGTTAACTCAAAAGGGGTGTATTTCAAGGGGATTAGGTTTTGAACATCTAGATATAGTAAGTTTTTATTTTCTTCAGTCTAAGGTCGCAAACATCTTTATCAGTCACTGCATCTTTTGGAGATTTCTTGTATCAGAGTGGGCGAAATGGCTTTCAATCCCTTATAATCCAATGAGATATGTTCGCAGAAGACCCGGTCCTCTGGCTGGGTCAACAAAGCAATAGGTCAGTGGGCATCGTGGAGGGGAGCATACTAAGAGATCACAAATCTGTCTTCCAGGTTTAGGTGCTGTGTCTGCCGAAGACGGATGTGTCGGACCAAAAGGTGCAAATATCAGTCAAGCTGTAAGCTAGTGACAACGCAATCCGTTCTCTGGATTATTTTCTGCGAATTGCTAAGCTCTCTTTAGGGCTTGGTAGCGGGAGATTGAGAACGAATGTAGAAGAAGAAGGTTGTGTCTGAGCTCACATAACAACCCTGGAAATCCCCGTCGTCACAGATGGTCCTGGAAAAACACACTACCATATATGTCCCTGGAAAACAGTCACACATGTAAACTTGCAGATGAAAACCAGACCACCAATAATAGTTAGCCTCGCACTGTCTGAAGTATGAGGCCACAGCTACAGCTGACCCTCTTACAAGCACTTGAAATAGTTTTACACGAGGTTGCTAGCCCCATGCCCAACTTTCTTTATAGTCACTTTTTACAAAGTACTTGAAAGGCTAGTGGTTTCACAAACCGAATACAGCTTGGGTGACAAGCTAGGAGGAGGAGCCTGCGTGGCAGTAGTTGTTTGAGGTTTCTTATAAGAAAGCCGTCTTGCTGGACCAACAAGCTCTACCTGAAAGGGGTGTACAGAATGGTAGCACTAACCTGACAGGCATGTCATAAAAGGTGGCTAAGAAGAGTTGGGCATGGGGACAGTGACCCCCATCCTTTAGAAACTATGAGGGGCTTTCATACAAACCGAGACTTTGTTGTGTTTTAGTTGTACCTAAATGGTTATAGTGCGCTGAACTACTATCATTTTTTAGGAGCACTTGTGTCCTATTGGCCCACTTGCCATGGGCTAGTCACATGACAAATAAATAAAAATAGAGGACAACACTGTTAGTGGTTGCATCGAACAACGTGTTGTGATGAAGTTTCTTGTAAAAGAAGGCATGAAACCTATGGAAATTTACAGATGACTGCAATCACAATACGGTAATGAGATACTCAGCCGCAGTAAGTCATTTTGAATAGTCAAAATGTTTTCGAGAAGACCGTACACTCCGTGAGTGATGATCCTGGTTGTGGTGGTTCTCGACCCAAAAAAAAGTTATGGCAAGTGTTTTCTGGAACAAACTTGGCATCAATCATGTTGATTTTCTACCCTGTGGTGCCACTATCAACAATAAACAGTGCATACGCATTTTGAATTATGTGCATAACCATCTGCAGAAAAAACAGCCTCGTTTGACCACAAAGGGCTCACTCAAGCATCAACTCAACTGGGAGGTATTACCACATACACCTTACAGCCCAGACCTCGCTTCAAGCAATTTCCACCTGTTTGGACCCCTAAAAGAATTCCTAGCCCTCAAAGAATTCCTGGGAGGTTTGCATTTCAGCACTGGTGTCAAAGTGAAACGAGCTGTCCTGGATTGGTTTAGACATACTGACAAATCTCTCTACACTGAAGCTTTTCACGCATTACTTAAGGGCTGGGATAAGTGCATAAACATTGCAGGAGATATCAAAAAATAAATGGCATTTAGACAACTTAAAAAAAAAAAGCTCCAAGTTTGACTTGAACGCTCCTCGCACATAAGAAAATAAACATTAGACCTCCACATTCCATTACAGAAGACGAGCAATCGGAATTTGAAAACTCGGATAAATTATGTGCAAATATAGAAGTAGGATCCTGTTTCCATTCCATATTGAGAAATATGGTATTGAGAAATTTGACGTTAGACCCACATTTGTCTTTGACCAATGGCACAAAAGGGGTGATGTGTTCAGCCTCATGTCGGCTCCCTTTTCCTTCAAAGAATTTCTCTAGTTTGGTACCCAATTTTTTAGTCTGGTTGCGATTTGAAAAAACATAGGGATTGAATCCAAATCTCTCAGATGGGCAACCAGTGCACTAACCACTACAATGTGGTAACATTCTAAGATAGATCAATGTCTGCCTTTTGATACTGTAATCCACAAAGAAAAATATAGGCCATATTCCCCAAAATGCCACATTGGCATGACATCGAGATCTTTAATAATCCATAATTTACTAATGCATAATTCTTTAATCAGGGATAAGTGTCAGAGAATAAGGCAGGGTTACATACAACCAATAGGTTATTGCAACCATCAAACACTCTTCTGAGGGGAGAATAAGCACCTAAGGGTTCATTTGGGAGGCAGTTACATCAATTCTTGAGAACAGGACCAAAAAAAAAAAAAAAGGATCACTTAAACAGCCCAGAATTGAGTGCAGAGTAAAATTATTGGATATTGGAAATTCAATAATGTTCAGTTCAGTTCATCCCGTAACCCATCAGATCGTTGGGGCACACGTGAAGATATGAAAATCCCACGCCAATCCTCTCTGTCTGTCGCCGCCTGACGTATCTCACCGGGACAAATGCCTGACCACTCAGTGATGTTGTCCACCCATCTCTTCCTTGGACGTCCACGCCCTCTCTGTCCCGGTACAGACCCAAAGAGTATCGAGTTGGGAATTCCGTTGGACCTCGCCACGTGCCCGCACCAGGCCATCTTTCGTCTTTTGATAGCTGTGAACAGATCTTCAAAAGGACCAATAGCGTCTTCAACTCTCTGACGGATTTCAACGTTCGTGACATGATCTTTATATGTAACATTTAGGAGTTTTCTATAGCACCTCATTTCCATTGCCCGTATTCTGCCCTGGATATCTGCTGTAATGGTCCAGGTCTTGCAGGCATACAGAAATATTGACAGCACCAAAGAGCGCAGTAGTCTGACTTTTATGCCGAGGGCGAGGCGCTTGTCTCGCCATATAGGTTGCAGCCTAGTCAGCGCAGCTGTTGTTTGTGCTATTCTTGTAATTACCTCTGGCTTCGAACCCTCTTCGCTGATCAATGATCCAAGATATTTGAAACGTTTTACCACCTCAAGTACCTGCCCATTTGCCTCTATGACAGATTGAAACCCTGCTACGTTATTGGTCATGAGCTTTGTTTTATCAGCATTTATTTCCATACCAAAACTCAGGGCCGTTCTATCCAATCTACCAATCAACTCCTGGAGTTCCCTTTCTGTGCCTGCCAATACATTAATATTATCAGCAAAGCAGAAGTTTGTGATAAGCCTGTCACTTATTTTAACCGTGCCAACATGTCCTTTTAAGGTCGTCTCCATTATTGTCTCAAAGAAGATATTGTGGGGGAGAGTATACAACCCTGTCTCACACCCACCGTCGTACGGAACCAATCGCCTAGCATTCCCTCTACTGAGACAGCGCTGGTCGCCTGCTGATAAAGGTTTGCAATTACCCTCACAATATCACTGTTGAACTTATAATGCCTCATTGTTGACCATAGCGCCGCATGCCACACTCTGTCAAACGCCTTTCGAAAGTCAATGAAGGCATGGTAGAGTGGTTGATGATACTCGGAGTACTCCTTCCCGCTCGAAAGTCTGCTTGTTCTTCAGCAATGATATTCTCCGCCTGAGGATTAAGTCTGTTAAGTAATATTCTCAAGAGAACTTTACTTGGATGACTTATCAGACTGATTGTTCGATAGTTCTGACACATATTTAGGTTTCCGGATTTAGGCAGTGGTATAATGACTGATTTTGTCCAGCAGGTGGGCCACACTCCTGTCTGCCAAATTCTATTGCAGATGTAAGTCAGGGTATTAATTGTCGCCTCACCTCCCACTTGTGGGAGCTCTGCTGGAATATTATCCACACCGACAGCCTTCCCTCTCTTCAGACTCAGCACGGCTTCATATACTTCTTCCCTTGTTATCGTTTGATTTTCCTCTATCAGACTCACTTCAGGAGACATTGCATTTCTTGGGTCACATCGACCTTCATGCTTATATAGCTCCGAACAGTACTCTGTCCAGCGCTCACGAATGTCTTGAGCTTCTGTGAGACATTTCCCACTCTTGTCATGAATCGTCATATTTCGACTTTGGACAGGTCTTACTAAGTCCTTGAATAATTTATATGCTCCCTTGGCATCATTTCTTCCCAGATGGTGTTCGATATCTGCGCACTGTTTTATCTTGGTCGTTATGGATCCATTTATCTCTCTATATCGCTGAATACCATCTAGTGTTTTCTTCGCTCCCTTCAACTGTCGTCTCTTGTCACATAAATCCAGTATTTCACTCGTGATCCATGATTTCTTCTTAACCCTGCACCTACCTAGAACCTCAGATGCTGTGGAGATTAATGCCGAATTCAAGGCTTCAGTCATCGTTTAGAACCAAGAGAGGTGCGAATCGTCCCCCAATCACCGCTCCAAAGGTCTCCACTACATCCGGGCACTTCAACTTCTCCAAGTCAAATCTCAGTCGAGTTATCTCTCTTTTCAGAACTTTCTTTAGTCGGAGATGCATGGTCATCAGCACTAAGTCGTGGTCGCTCCCTACATCGGCCCCTGGGAAACTTCTTGTCCGGGCGCTATTGACGCTAGATCTGAATCTCCTTTGGACCAAAATATAGTCTATTTGACTATGAAGCGTACTGTTTGTGCTGTGCCACGTCCACCGCCTCGACATTTTATGTGGTCCCAGCGTATTCACTACTATCAGCTTATTGTAATACGCAAATTCCAAGAGTCTTAGACCTCTATCGTTGGTGGTCACATTTCCATATGCTCCACATGTGCCTTTCCAGACACGTTACCATGTCTTCGCCAATTTTGGCATTCCAATCTCCCTGTACCACCAGTATATCCTTCTTCGGTACCTCGTTCACCAAAGCCTGCAATTTCTCGAAGAAGCTCTCAACCTCGCTGTCCTCGTAATCCGAGGTAGGCGCATAGCATTGTATCACCGTGACATTGAAGGGCTTAGCATTTAGTTGTCAATAATGGCGTCATCACAAATCAGATTCTATTTATGATTATGCGACTAAATGAATTTGATTAATGCTGTAATTAACCAGCTCTAATATTTTGTAGCTTAAGCAGGGCGGTGGACATAGGCCTTTGTAAAATGAGTTATTTATTCTTTATTACCTGTATTACACATGTCTCTAGAACCTTCTTTTAGGGAAGTAGAAGTAGCACAGTGAATGAGCTGACAACAGCCAGCAACTAATAGCTGGTTGCTTACATCATGATCAGCATTCCAGTGCTGACCAAGACCTCATTTAGCCTCCATACAGAGGCTGCACTAATGTTGTCAGGCTCAGAGAATGGGGATGGCAGTTGGAAGGCAAACCTGGTACCTCAAGAGAAGCCAGCTGAAATCGGATGTGTTAGGCCAAAAAGTGCAGATATCCTTGCCTCACTGTAAACTACAACAGTTTACATCGTCCTATTATGGACGAACGCTGAAGAAGAAACTTCATGTCAAGAAGACTACTGAAACCAAAACGATATGCCGACTATCACGACAGAACATGGATCGGCCATGACCGAAAGACATATCTGATACCATCACGACTGCCAAGCTAGGCACCGAGAGGGAAGCCATAAGAGATGCTGACTGACAACATGGCAAAAAGTCAATAGAGGGAGAAATTTAATTCTTTAACCAGTCACGGCACCGTATGAATAATGGCGGTGAATAGGTGAAGTGGAGGAAGTTTGTCGCCCTTAAAAACAATGTCATGCATCACAGGCACTTGATTGCCAATAATGAAGGAGAATCACTTTAAAATCATGTCTGAGTGGTAACACCCCTGTATAACAGCAAAATCAGTCACAGGGCATGCTTCAATCTACCCAGCTGTAAATGGATACTCGGTATCAAGATACTGAGCGGCGCAAGAGCTGCAGTGGTCAGCGACCCATAGCTGACTGCTAGCGTCAGGGCCAGCGAATCAGAGCTGCCAAGACCCATCTACACCTCCACGTGATGATCCTGGATAACAGGCTGCAGCAGGGCAGACTGGCTAAGGAGAAGGGATCGAAGAGGGAATGCTAACCCGGTACTCAAAAAATGCTTGTTGAAGTCGGATGTGTTGGACCGAAAGGTGCAAATATCGCAGCCCAAGCCAAGCCAAATGGATACTCAGCTTAGATATTGCAACTAAGAAAGAATGGTCATCCGAACTTAACAAAATTAAGCGAAGGCATCGTACGATAAAGTCTCGAACACTTCATCTCGAATGGCATTGTCTGCTTTTGAAATATACCTTTACCTTTTTTTTTGTACCCTCTTAAAAACGAAAAATGCTTACCTGTCTCAGCATCATGAGCAGCACATGGAAAATATGAAGAGTATGAAAGTG
Organism: Ariolimax columbianus; assembly: GCA_036924085.1. NCBI lineage: Eukaryota > Metazoa > Mollusca > Gastropoda > Stylommatophora > Arionidae > Ariolimax > Ariolimax columbianus. The sequence goes on from JAVGWX010000023.1 coordinate 34,125,568, forward strand.
GTAGTGGGGGATGGGAAAAAGAAAGAAGAGAGGCCGCTTTATGTGCACCGAATCGCTTAACATCCACCCTGCATGTTGCCAACTTGTTGCATTACCTGGACATATCTGCCAGCATGACAAATTATTTGCAGCGAAATATCTGAAAAATGTTCATCAATCAATCAATCAAAACGTTTCAGCGGCATGCAGTGGACGTTTTCAAAATATACATGCCAAGCCCAGTGTTAGCCGTTCCACCCTCCATATAACTTCATTACAACTGCTATTTGTTTGTCTTTAGAAATAAGGGACGCCTTATCCCTTTCTATCATTAGCCCTCTACCATGTTCTTGCGGTTGATAGAATTTTATTTTTGCTTTTATTTAATTTGTCCAAATTTGCTGAATGTGGTTGCCTCTTGTGACATGCATGGTAGTTTACAGTGATACTATTCCTCGCTATCCTCTCTGGGCACAATAACACATGGCTGACAACAGATACTTACTTAAAAACAATGGATATGTTGTTTTTGAAGCTGCATGTACTGAGTTCTGCTGCATCTGGACAATTATCTGGTAGCAGTTTGCTTTGATTCTTTTTACATCCAGCTCTGGGGTGTACTGATGATGGTGGACATGGGTCCCCCTCGCTGTAGTGCAATGCAAGACTTATCTGACTCCATACTAGGGTAATTCCCCTGACTGTAATACAGCCAGTTTCCATACTTGGTGAGCATGTTTCCCCTGGCGCTGATGTTTATCTTACCACACAAAATACATGGCTTCTTAGTGACTCTTCTACCCCCAGGTGCCGGGAGAGGAGACCCAGCATCTGGTCAGGTAAAACATACTGATCAGACCATGTTAGTCAAGGTCTAGTGAACAAACTGATAAAAATCTAACCCCACTTTCATGGCAGCCCGACCAACAAGGTGGGAATTGACAAAATCCCTGTAGCAGTTAGCAACACTCTGATAATGCCAAGCATAGCACAACAGCCTGGAGGACTCCGGTCCACCTTCATCGGCGCGTTCAAGGTGTGAGGAAAGCTACTGCAACCCGCCACATGAGTGCACAAAACAGTCAACTTACTCATTGTGTACTACATTTTTTGTAATACGCTTGGCCTGTTTCATATTTGCATGATGGAGGGGCCTACCTTTATTTGGGCCATCATGCAGACCACTATTGTGTCGAAATCTTACTATCTTTAGAATTGTTGTCTGGACTGTGGTTTTAAACTGTCAATGGTTCTTTTATATGCGTAACATGTAACACAGGACCTCCTGGTTTATCATTCATCTCCAATAGTGCCAGGTGTGAATTATTATTTTTGTTGGCGTTCGCCTTCTCCTCTATTCCCCAAGGCAGTTTGCGTTGCACAATTTTTTTTACTTTCCGCATAACGGTCCAGTGCATCAGACTTCGGCATGCATTTTATGTAAGGGTCTGCTTCATCCGCATTTTCTAAGGGTCTGCTTCATCCGCATTTTCTAAGGGTTTGCTTCATCTGCATTTTCTAAGGGTTTGCTTCATCCGCATTTTCTAAGGGTCTGCTTCATCCGCATTTTCTAAGGGTTTGCTTCATCCGCGGTTTCTAAGGGTTTGCTTCATCCGCATTTTCTAAGGGCTTGCTTCCCCGGGGTAATGGGCAGTGCTGTGGTGGGGAGCGAATCCAGCCCATTTGGGTGGTGAGCCGTGTCACTTAACCACAAGCCCACGCCGTCCCCGGCGCGGATTTCACTTCCATGGAGACTAGAGGGCCCCTTGAAACTTGACACTTGTTTCTTGATAGCACTTCACCTCTTAGTTATAGCGAAAGTCTGTGGAAGTGAGACCACAATAAACAATTCTTTCTATTAACTGGTGAACATTACGGTAATCCATGCAGACAAGGCAATAAATATTTTGGACAGGTCACATGTTGCGATGAAACAATGGTCGATGGAGCATAGCGACAGCGGTCCAGTACCCCTGAGGTAAGAAGAGCCTGCGGGGAAGACCTCCAATGCATTGTTCTCTCCCTTGCTGCATGCTGCAACATCCGAGTTGCTTCTAGAGGAGCACTTACCACGCACTGGACTTCCATGGCCCAACACAGGGTCCGCTGGAGACGAAGTTGGGACCCGCACCTACACTGAGGAATGGGTCATCAAGATCTATTAACTGCATGGTTAACATCTTTTTCTTCTTGGCTGGTCATGCTCTACCATATCTATTCCCCCATGGCTCCGTCTCAGGCTACTGTCACCAAGGTTTATCCCTTAATTGGGTTGGGAAGGGCATGTTATCCCGCTGATCATCTAATGGACTCGAATCAACCTGCAAAACGTGTTCTGTTTATCTGTTCTCAACACATGGTCACATGTCCATGTGAATTATTTTTATTTGTTGAACCAATGATTTTCCATTCTGCAGTGTCCTGTTCGTAGTAACGGTACGTATAGTATATCAGAATTTGGGTGTTTTCTGTACCATTCATCTCACAATGTTTTTTTAAATCATTGTGTTTCTTTATATGTAGCCCTGCCTTCAGTTTGGGTTTTACGTATTCCTTCTTCGGCTAGTCTACCTCATTTCCATGAATCTTACAGTGTGCAAATTTTAACTAGTATTCATGAGTGCATCTGATATACTATCCAATTCATTGTTTTTATGGTTTATGAGGGCCATTATGACTGAAGGAATATGCAAGGAAAACTATCTACGGTCCTTGATTCTCACAATGGCTATTGCAGCTGCTCTTGAGTATCTCAGCCTCAGCTGTTTAAGAATTTTCCAGTCACCACTGAGATTTGATGAGCTAATTTTAGGGATTACAGTGAAAATCTATAACAAAGCTATAGAACGTGACTGATCAGTGCAGTGTGAAAGGATTAGAAAGGATGGCTATGACATGAGGATAGCGGAAACAGATGCTTCAAAACTTCAAAAGTGTTTGTGTGGATTATTATTTGCCATGTTTTTAAAAGAAATCAATTGGTTGATTTTTCTTCTTTGTCCTGAAGAGAACGTTTTGTTAAGGTTTGGCGTACCTTATTGTGACGCTGTGATATCAGCCCCTTTCTACCCGAGACATACGATTTTAATTCTGCATATTTTTGGGACTGGTTTTGCCTTCCCTCATTGATCACTATTCTCGCAGATAGGCTGCACAGATACAGCCTGTTTCTATTTATGGCCGTCAATTGGAGGCAGAATATGGTCTTGAACATCTATGGTTCACAAAGCCTGATGCAGAAAAAGCAAACAGCACAGATGGATCCGGAGTGAGATACAACCAGTAAGTAACAGGAATCAGTGTCCACGCCCTTTATCATCTGCGGAAATAGATTGAATCAGCCCGGAGTACTTTGCTGTTCGGGAGTTATCTAAGGAAAGACCAACACTCAGATTAGCGGAGTGGTAGACTACTCACTTTTCACAGAACAGTACCAATACTCAGTCGATCCAGCTGTAAATAGGTACTGGGATTACTGCTAGGGATTGAAATTCAGCAAGGACGAAACTGTCCACCCCACACCTCATAAATAAGCTGTTTCTTCATACAATGAAGTCTCTAAACACTTCATCCCTGACAGCAGTGTCTGCTACTGGATGAGACTATTTATACTGCAAACACACAAAAAACACAACTATAACACCAACTAAAAAAAGCTTACCCCCCTATACAATAAAGTTTAACACTTCATCTCCAACAGAATGTTTTACTATAAACTTTCCCTGTGAAAAATACATTGCTGCAACAAATTAGCAGATTCTGGGCAATCTAATAATAGGTAATAGCAGTTGGCTACGTGGGATACGGTAAAGGTCATTCTCATGACAACAATTTATGTCGGGGATGAAGGTTACATCATGTACTAAGTCGCAGCCTATGTGAGGTGGGGTGGCCAGTTCCCTTACATGCTGTTTATACCTTCCCCAACTCGTAGGTCAGGTGCTCATTTACATATGTGTAGTCGAGACTGGAGGAGCGGTTTTACCAGGAATATTTTTTTAACCCTGGTGCGCTGTAATACCAGTCTTATCAAGTCAGCTCACTGTAGACTAGGCCACAACGACAAGAGAATGTCATATATTCTTAGGCTAAACTGTAATAGTTAGTGATACTCACTCATACTGTCTGCAAACCACTACTCTTAGCTGTGCAGCAGCCAATGCAAGCCGCAGTTTCTTGATCTTGTCTCATTTATTGTCAGCCGTAATGTGAGGGTAACAGTATCCTCTTTGTTGCAGTTTGCTCTCAAATAATCAATTTCCCCTCAAAAACTTGGTGGTCTGTCGCAGATTTCTGTAGCAACTATAGTGTGTATATGCCTCAAATAACCGCGCATCCATAAAAATAACTTGGCAGTCTGTCTCAAACCTCTCCCAACAATAAAGTTTATCGCTCAAACAACCACTTTACATTTCTCTCAAAAACTTGACAGTCTCAAGCCTCTCACAGCCATACAGTTTATCACTCACACAACCAATTACATTTTTCTCAAAAACTTGACAGTCTCAAGCCTCTCACAGCCATACAGTTTATCACTCAAACAACCACTTTACATTTCTCTCAAAAACTTGACAGTCTCAAGCCTCTCACAGCCATACAGTTTATCACTCAAACAACCACTTTACATTTCTCTCAAAAACTTGACAGTCTCAAGCCTCTCACAGCCATACAGTTTATCACTCAAACAACCACTTTACATTTCTCTCAAAAACTTGACAGTCTCAAGCCTCTCACAGCCATACAGTTTATCACTCAAACAACCACTTTACATTTCTCTCAAAAACTTGACAGTCTCAAGCCTCTCACAGCCATACAGTTTATCACTCAAACAACCACTTTACATTTCTCTCAAAAACTTGACAGTCTCAAGCCTCTCACAGCCATACAGTTTATCACTCAAACAATCACTTTACATTTCTCTCAAAAACTTGACAGTCTCAAGCCTCTCACAGCCATACAGTTTATCACTCACACAACCAATTACATTTCTCTAAAAAATTTGGCAGTCTCAAGCCTCTCACAGCCATACAGTTTATCACTCACACAACCAATTACATTTCTCTAAAAAATTTGGCAGTCTGTCTCATACCTCTCAGTCATACAGTTTATCGCTTACATAGCCACTTACATTTCTCAAAAATCATTATATCGGTTTCCCCCATTACTGGAGTTGGGAATTTATGAAGCAGAGGTCACTTGCAGTCACCCCATAACTCGCATGCTACAAAATATGTTGGCCATGTGAGAGTTCAAAACCGACAAAGAGACTGATATTCTAAACTGTCAAAATCCAATTGATAATTCTCGTAGAGCACAAGTCGGATGTGTGGGTTGGATATTAGCACAGAGAACACTACGATAATTAGCAAAGTATGTTCAAATTATACTCAATAGCAGGCATGTGTAATGCACAGGCCGCATCTAGCCTCGGACCTGATTTTATCCATGCCTCAAGATTTTTTCAAAAGTTCAATGAATCTGGCACGCTGTTTTGTGTGTGCTTCACTTCAATCTACACCAAACAAATTCGCTCATGTTATAATCACGGTTGTTACCTGCAAACATTTCTGGAGAGCACTAAGCCACTGACACTTTTAGGAATTTCTGAAAGGTGTTCAGAGCATGAAGACTTCCCCTTCTACTGTGAAATGCATATGGGGAAGATACTGAAACGTTTTTATGATTTGAGAAATGATGTACGAGATATGAAAGGAAAATGTCTACAGAAGTTATCAAACAAAAGCTGGCTATGTAATCTAGCATTTTTTGCAGAAGTTTCAACTCATCTAAATGAAATCAATAAATCTGATTGCAATTCATTTGTTCATGAATAATACAACATCAGTTTCCATGATTTTCAAGCACAGGTAAATTTTAAAATTGTCCCTTCTGCATTTCATTTTGACATGGAACAAGCTCAACCTTCTTTGCTAATGGAAATGAAATGCACGAGAATAGAGATCGAAAAGATGTTTCATAGAGGAAAAATATCTGAAGAGCACAGTTCAAACATTGCACCTCTGCCCTATTGTGACAACCTCCCGTGCCATGACCAGGCTTGTCCCCTGGTTAAATGCACTCCTGCCTCGCTTTTTACCTCTGTCTGCTATCAGTCATCCCAATGGACGCAGAAGAGATGCAGGCCAGCAGACATTGCACCTCTGCCCTATTGTGACAACCTCCCAGGTGGCGGGGAATGCTAGGCGTACCATCACTGCAGATGAGCCGAGAAAATAAAAGGAGCAAGGAGATACCTCACTCACATGCAAATGCTACGTTTCTGGCAGGACGTGACGATCCTGGGATACAGACACACTGGACTGCCTCTCTTCCGGGTAAACCAGTCCATCTCATATATCACATACCATCATTGCACCATATAGACACGAGTAGTGAAGACTCGATAGTCTGGTAAGACAACTTCCATAGGAGAGAAAACTCTGATCGTAAACAACTGCTGCCTTGCAGATAGGCTGGGGACAGCCAAAGGCTAAGGAGGGCATCCCTACAGAAACGCCTGTTGAAATCGGATGCACGGGGCCGCAAGCCTAACAAAACAGTGCAACGTAAATCACAGTATGATGGCAGCACAACCTATTCGAAAAACGTATGGCGCTCATCCTGAGGAGACCCGCCAGGCAGCGATAGCGCCGGGCCCCACGCCTCGAAGGGGCCCACCCTTGACTACTGGTGGTCACCCACCCATGTGTCGTGGAGTCAAGGCACATGGCTATGGGGAAACGACTATTGGCCAAAACCTCAAGACCCTCAAAATATTACAGTGGAATGCGGAGGGAGTCATTAACAAAAAACTTTCCCAAACACATCACCTGCATGAAGGTAAGATTGACGTGGCATGTATCCAGGAAACGCACCTCAACAATAACCATAAATTCTCAATCAGAGGATACCAGACTTTCCGTCTAGATAGAGAAGGCCACAAAGGAGGGGTCCTGATACTGACCAGAAACAGCATACCGAGTAGCGCGGTACCTGTCAATCACACCGGACAAGCAGAAATTGTAGGAGTTGACATAATGGCTCAAGAGACGAAGCTCCGCATTTTCAATCTGTACGGACCACCAAACAGAGACCTATCGCTCTCGAGTATGGAGGTCAGAGACTCCAACTGCATAGTGGTTGGAGATTTCAACAGCCACTCGGAGAGATGGGGATACTCTGACACAGACAGCAGAGGTGACGAAGTGGAAGATTGGGAGATAGATGCAAATCTCTCCCTAATCAATAGGCCGGAGGATAGCCCTAGCTTCTATTCAAGAACATGGCATACCACCTCGACTCCAGATTTGGCCTTCTCCACACAGGACATACACTATAAAATAGACCGCCAGGTGCTAAACCAACTGGCAGGTAGCGACCACAGGCCGATCAGGCTAACCATTGACATGGAAGTAGGCCCACAGGAAACAAAACCGCTCCCACGTTGGAATTACAAACGAGCCGACTGGGACAGATTTGCAATCCTGACAGATGGGCTGTGTGAAACCATCAACACACGAAACACCAAAATGAAGCCCATGGTAGAGAGCCTAAGCAAGGCAATAATGCAAGCCGCCACTGAAACCATCCCAAGAGGAGCTAGGAAAAACTATAAGCCCTACTGGAATGATGAGTTACAGAAAGTGGAAGATGCAGTAACAAATGCTAGGAACATGGCAGAACGAGAAAAATCCGTGGAGGCAAACATCGCCCTCAAAGCCGCCGCGGCGAAGTACAAACACACTCTCAAGCAAACAGCAAGAGAAAGTTGGAAAAATAAAACGGAAAGTTTAAACCTGGACAAAGAAGGGAACAAGCTATGGAAGCTAGTCAGAGCCATGAACGACGAAACCCCGTCAAATAAACAAATTACTATCAAGCAAGGCGAGAACTTGATCACAGGTAAGAAAGCCGCAAACGCCTTTGTCGATCACTATGCCAGAGCAAACCACATCGAGGTCCCTGCAGATAAGCATACAGACATTAGCGAAGAGCTAAAGGGGCACGAAAACATAAATACGGCTCCTGAAGAGCACATGATGGCCAAACTAACAATGCGCGAAATGGAAGAGGCTATGAGAACACTAAAGAGAAGGAAATCTCCCGGAAAAGACGGGATAACAAACGAAATGCTGATGGGGCTGGGCCAAACAGCGAAGAAAAAACTACTATCAGTCCTGAACCAAAGCTGGAAAAGGGGTATTGTACCCCAGGCATGGAAAGATGCAATACTGGTACCAGTACCAAAAACAGGAAAGGACAAAACAGATCCGAATGGATACAGGCCCATAAGCCTACTGAGCTGTGTCGGCAAGCTGATGGAACGGATGATAAACACCAGACTGATGTGGCATCTGGAAGAAAAACGAATACTAATTCCACAGCAAGCCGGCTTTAGACAGCACAGATCCACTGAGGACCAGGTCATCCTCATAGCCCAGGAGATAGAAGATGCCTACCAGGCACAGAAACACACAGTAGCTGTTTGGGTGGATCTGGAAAAGGCATTTGACAAAGTCTGGAAGGATGGACTTAGAGTCAAGCTAAGAAGAAGTGATGTCGGTGGGAAGATGTACAAGTGGATCAACCACTACCTCAAACAAAGAACGGCCAGAGTCCAAGTACAAGGGCAGATGAGCAAAAAGGTGACACTCGAGCAGGGAGTACCCCAAGGGGGAGTACTGTCACCCACACTCTTCCTGGTATATATAAACGATATTACAGAGAATATACCAAGAAGAGTCCATAGCTCAATGTTTGCAGACGATCTGGCTATGTGGACCTCTGAAAAGAATCTCACCATAGCAAGAAATCGGATGCAAACGGCCCTAACATCGCTGGAAGAGTGGGCGAACTCATGGCTGGTCAAAATAAACGAGGAGAAAACCACGTGCACAATATTCTCGCTCTCATTAAAACCCCAAAGTACCAAATTAAGCCTAAATGGCAAAATCCTGCAGCCAGACAACCCAACCTATCTGGGAGTCACATTTGATCGGCGCATGACATGGAAAAGTCAGATTGAGAGAAACCGAATGAAAGCCAGAGAAAGAATGGCGATCATGAGGAAACTTGCTGGCACAAGCTGGGGAGCAGACGAAGGCATACTAAAGAAACTGTACACTGGAAGAGTGAGACCAGTTCTCGAGTATGGCATCGCGGCATGGACAACAGCAGCGAAGGCGAACTTCGATAAAGTTAACAAACTTCAAAACCAAGCCATGAGAATCATAACAGGTGGCATGAAGTCAACGCCAATTGTAGAACTTGAAAAGATTACAAAACTGCAATCCATGACCGACAGAAGAGACTGCAGAGCCCAGCTGCAGTCGGAGAAACTCCGAAGACTGACTGACCATCCAATGTACCAGAGGCTAAACAATTTGGGAACTGGGAAACTAAAGCGGAGAAACTTTGCAGAAATAGCCAAAGCAAAGATGCACGAAGATCCCATAAACGCACTAACAACACCAAAACCCATCACTACTGTACGAAAACCTACTTGGAGGCAGGATATATTTCCAGAGGTGGTAGAAAATATACCAGGTATTGGAAACAAAAACTGCCAGACCGAAAAAGAAAGGAGAGACACTACCCTAAGCTTCATAACGAAAAGCTACCCAAGCATGGACTGGACCCATGCATACACCGACGGTTCTGTAACAAACACTACACAGAACGGAGGGGCAGGAGCATTCCTGAACCTACCAAATGGCAGAAAAATAACACTGTCATTCGCTACTGGTAAGTACACAAGCAATTTCAGAGCGGAGGCAGAGGCACTGAGGGCGGCAGTGGAAGAAATGGCAACACACAGTGAAAATGAGAGCCACATAGTCTTGCTGACAGATGCTCTCGCCGTAGTCACAGCGCTAAAAAGCCAGAAAAACACTGAGCTTAATGACTTAAGAGCAGCACTCTGCAAACTGTGCCAGCTGTCCGCACCAAAAAGGGTAGTGGTACAGTGGGTTCCGTCACACTGCAACATCCAAGGCAACGAGGAGGCAGACAGACTGGCAAAAGAAGGTGCAAGGCTACCACAAACAGATACCAGTATGACGTACGAAGAGTCAAAACGGCTTATCAAAGCCAGGTACATTACCAAATGGGAAACCGAACATACTGGTTACACCAAAAACGATGCCTATTACCAGTTGAACCGAAGAGAGCAGGTCGTTGTCTTCAGACTTCGCACTGGCCACAATAGACTGAGGTACCACCTATTCAACAAATTGAAGATAGGGTGTACCGACGAATGCCCGTGCGGTACTGGTAAAATGACCACTGAACATCTGCTGCAGAACTGCCCGACATACGGGGATCAGAGAGAGCAGATGTGGCCATTGCCAGTGGAACTGCAAGACAAGCTCTATGGTAGTGGCGAGAGTCTCAGGATGACCGCCGCTTTTTTCGAAAAAATAATGGTTACTGTCTGACTGTGTACGCAGAAGAAGAAGAAGAAGAAATCCAAAATGAGGATGAGAAAAAAAATGGATCCGGATCTGGATAACATTTTGCGTGTTGCAATTTCAATGACTTCCTCGAACATTGACTTGTGAGAGTCATTAATCCTCAAATGTCCCACTCAATGTTACTCATAAAGCAAACTTTATCAAAATTCTTTCAAACAAATCGCTTAACAAAGCTCTCAAGAAAAGTTGATTTTGCCAGTACATTATTTGGCTTGGCTTCGTTCGTTCTCAATCTCCCGCTACCAAACCCTAAAAGGGCTTAAGTAGCAGAATGTAGTCCAGAGAACGGAATGCATTGTGTCGTAGTTTACAGCTTGACTGCAATATTTGCACCTTTAGGTTTGACACATCCGACTTCAGCAAGCATTTTTTGAGTTTCGGGTTAGCATTCCCTCTTCGATCCCTTCTCCGCCAGTCTACTCTATTGCAGCCTGTTATCCAGGCTCACAACATGGAGGTGTAGAAGGGTCTTGGCAGCTCTGGTTCACTGGCCCTGGCGCTTGCAGTTGGCTATGGGCCTCTGACCGCTGCAGCTCATGCGCTGTTCAGCGTCTTAATCCCCTAAATTATTTGATAATAATTTTAGTACTAAAATTTTAAAAATTAAAAAACTACTTTGTATCTGGAGGAAAAAAAAACTGCATTGGCAGATGACAGCATCAGACTGTCGTCTGTCATACGACTTTTTCCCATCGCTGGGGTAATAAGGGGTTATTTTAGGCTGAGGACTACAGGCTACTTCACCACTGCTGCCGCCATGTCGTGTGCTGGCTATGTTTGCTTATGTCACCTCCAACAGAAAAAGAACATATGCCATACCAAGGATTCAAACCCATGCCCTCGTCAGCAGACAGGCATCGAAACGATTCGGCCACGCGCTCCTAGATACTTTGTATCTACTAGTACTTTCTTCACCAAGGGGTAGTCACCCGTGAGTGGGTCTCAACTCAGATTCCAGTACTATTTGATTATTGATACTAATTGTAATACTCAAATTAAAAAAACTAAAAAAAATACTTTGTATCTTAGATCTACTAGCACATTATGTTATATTAATTAATCATTTTAATATTTAAATTAAAAAAACAAAAGAAAAAGTACTTTGTTTCCATCAGTACATTATTTAATACTAATTTTATAACCAAAATGGAAAAAAAACTAGATTCTTTGTAAAATAAATACCAATATCTTTACATTGCATAATATATGGTGGATGGCCTGTGGATATATTTGATATTTGCAATCCGACCTACGCTTATGATGAAATTACACATGCCTGCTCTACAGACAAAAACAGATTATAACACTTTGGAACAGGAACTGCTTCTATATTGGAAATATAATAAAGGAACGTGGAAGATGTAAAATGGAAATCAGGAAGTTAAAGATAATCTAAATTTGTTTTCATCAACACCAGTCATGTATTGATATCCAAGTTGCTTTACTTACTTGACCAGTTTCCATAGCAGCGGTTGTACTGCTGCAGGTCCCAACTTCGTCTCCAACCATCTCTAAACTAATCCTGTGCTACGAAGGTCCAGTTTTGATGTATCATGGATGTTGTAGTCTAACCAACACATTGGAGGTTTATCCCTTTTCCCACCTCGGGAGTTCAAGAAAGCTGTCGAAGTAGTTCAACAGTCACCCTTTCTTGTGATGTATGTGCCATGACAACCAATGCTTTGCCTTGTTTGGATGAACAACTGCATGGCGCGCCAATGATAACTCCCACAGGTTGCATTCGCTAGTTGCGGAGAGTAAGGCCAACCATGGGCCTCTCTCTCTACGAAGGGAGGAGAGAAAGAGACAGAGGGATGAGGGCGGGTGTAGAGGGGGATGGAATAAGAGAGACCTGGGTCACTCGCAGTTTGATCTCCATTGCTTTTGAAGTGTCCATGTTTCATCAACATTACACATTGCAAGAAGCACTGTGGAGCAAGCTAAAAATTAAAAATGAGTGATCAGGTATGTTATTGATGAAGATTTATGCCTTTGAAATGTGGGCATATAGAAGAATGGGGCTCATCTCCAAGTACTCATGAAATCAGGGGTACAATGAGAATTTATAAATGTTGGGATATTTTGGTCACATAAAAAGACCTTTCTGGAAACAACTAAAAGAATGATGACAAACGTACTAGTTGGTAAAAGTTTTAAGTGTGATGGACAGGGAAGAGTCTGGCAGATTATATGATCAACAAGAGATAGAAGACATTAGACGTCCATTGCAGTTGACCTTTGATGTGGAGATGGCCCCTGAACTGAAAAAATTTCAACTGCAGACATGTTTAATTAATATCAGACAGTCGTAATGGATAGCAATACTTGTTTTGGCTGCCACAGAGTGAGTGGTCATGGCATGAATGGATAGTAGATATAGAGAACTCAAACCTTCCTGGTAGTGCCAGGATTCGTAATTGGAATTAGTATAGTGGTTAGTGCACTAGCCTCCTAGCCAAGTGGTAAACCACATCACCTCTAGTGTGCCGTTGATCATAAATGAACCTATCACCACATTTCCCACACGCCACATGGTGGATAATCGGGATCTTTTACTTACAAATACGGAGGCTGGAAATGGGCAAATTCTTTTACACATGTGGTTAGTGCACTAGCCTCCCAGCTAGTGTGCCCATGGTCAGAAATACCATATGCCCCACACACCCCAAGGTGGATCAAGGGAATCTTGACTTTAATTTTACACTTGAAACCACTCATCTGACACCATCAAAGGTGGTTGTAAAAACAGCAGGATAATGGCTAACGAGTGTGTAAGTACTTTTTGCTATCCTGCAAGTTACCAGTAAACCATGAGGAAAAATTTGCACCCTGCATTCACGACCAAGGGGGCCTAGGACCAAACAGTGAGGTTGACAAAAAGGGCAAAACTGATTCATTCCTGGACATGGCCGTCAAAATACAACACCAAACTGTTCCGAACTGAATGCGGACTACAACAGAATACAGACATTTAACATGTGGCGATGAACATTTGTGTGGGATTACACTTGTCAATTATTCAGCTTAATACCAATATATGAATGAAGCAATGACTTTATATTGTTTCACCTAACCTGCCCCGACTGAGTGCGAAACTGGGAGACGAATTTGCTGACCGATGCTCACCATAAGCCTGGAAATAAAGGCCTGCACACAGCTCCGCGTATTAGCACTACCCCTTCATAAAGATTGGTGGCATCATTCTGGAGGTCATCAACAGAGAACAGTGCGCTTACTACACCATAGTCTGGGTCTATCAGACCTGCATTCTTGGCACTCCGATGTATGGAAGCGAGACTTAGAGCACGCACACTAAGCAGAAGCTCAACACCTTTCATATGAGGTGCCTACGTAGTATATTGAGAATTGGGTGGCAAGAGAGAGTGGCACGCGATTTTACAGAGAGCAAACACTTCTAGTTTGTACTTGCTGTCAAGTAAACAACATCTTCAATGGTTGGGGCATGTTTACCATATGGAAGATGAGCTAGAAGAATCGGCCGTCTCACACTGCGATTCAAGGACGTATGCACAAAGGATATGAAGTCATGTGACATCCCATCTGAGGGTTGGCAAATGATTGCTAAGGATTGAGCTATTTGGAGATAGTCAGGTGGAAGGAGAATAGAGAAGGTCGATGCTCGTAGAGGCCTTCTGTTTGCAAAGAATAGAGAAAGGCTGAATAGGGGGGGGGGGGGGGGGGGGGGGGGGCAGCCTCCTCGGCATGTCTGTACAATCTGTGGTAGGGACTGTCATTCGTGGATTGGCCTTTACAGTCATAGCAAACTGTCGAAATACAGGAGACAGAGCTGGACAAAACTCCCAGGGCGCCACCTGCGTGGCATACAGAGACTTATAGACACCAATGATGATGATGAATTAGGTAAATTGTTTTCACAATATCTACATTTTACTGAAGACATATGGCGTTGAAAAGTGCTCAAAAATAAAAGCCCTAAACAGCACTATTCAACACATTTTCGTCACTCCGCCTAGGAACTAATACTACTATTGGTCAACATATTCATTCTCTCTACCTTTAGTGATCATAGAATCTAACTATTCCTGTGCTTATACTGCAAAAACTATTGTTTTGGATAAGGATTGATTCATGTGTGAACATCTTTTTCTGGAATGAAAGTACAGCAAGCTTTCACAAAATACTCATGTCCGAAGTAACTCTTTCTAAAATTAAATTTTGAAACGTTCACCAGGTAATACTTATAGATTTCAGAAAACTTATAATGGAAAAATGTTAACTTTTGTATACAATCGCTAAAGTTGATGTGTTGACTCTACAGCTGTCTGAAAATAATCCTTGAGCCGATTCATCGACTTCCCGCATAGTGCAAAGTCACAGTGTCTGATCTACCAATCTTTATCCTACTTGAAATAAGGATGAAGGCTCTTGCCTTCAGCACACGGAAAGTTTGCACATTACAAGGTGGATTTAGTTACTTTTTTTGGAAAGCTCAATTATCTGAATAGATTCAGATCACAGAAGCTCTGGACGGCTGCAAGTTTGCAGAGAATCATTACCGCTGCATAAACAATTAGCTATCCAAATAACAGAATGCAAGAACGACAGTTGGCACTGTCCATATGCCATCACATCTGATGATCTTCTGCGGTAGTCCTGAAATGGACCTTTTGTTACGCATGCCGTAATTTACATTAAAGCTGGACTGATGCAGTCCATTTCCAAATGAAACCACCTGGAGTTGGAATAGTCATGGTCAGCTATGGCTGACTGACCCAGAAACAAGCCAGCTACGAGTCACTGACTCCTATCTCTGGCTGACTGACCCAGAAACAAGAAGCCAGCTACGAGTCACTGACTGCTATCTCTGGCTGACTGACCCAGAAACAAGCCAGCTACGAGTCACTGACTCTTATTAACTCATTCGATATGCGCTACCACATATCTGACGCTTTACCATCTTTGGACAACGTATTTAACCCATTACACCCTAACACAGAGTTCAAACTGTGCATCACGTCTCCCAGGGGCGTTACGGCAGTTTGGAACATGTTGGGCTAGATATTATGAGCTAAAATAAATACAATTTGATTTATTTTGTGTCAAAACTTATTAACAACCCACAATTGGTATGATATAAAATATGCACATTCAGAAGTCAATAATTCTTTTTTTTTAGGTACAATTGCTTATACAAGGGTCTTGTCATAAGTCTTTACCCTGACTATGAAGGAGTAGGAGAAAGTTGAAATTTGGCACATAAGTAGCTCATTCAATTTGTACTGGACTTGAGAAATATGAATTTCCCTTCTCGACGGGTTTGCCCAGTATGGTGCAACACACCTTATTGACCTGGTCTGCTACTCTAACAATTTGCCAGAAGAATGGAGAAATCAGAGGCCAGAACTGTGATAAACTTCTTAATGTTGCAGGGACAAACACCTATAAGTATACACAGGGAGATGGAACCAGTGTTTGAGGAATTCTATCCTCCGTATGCTTCTGTAAAAAAACTGGTGTAGGCAGTTTAAGTGTGGCCGTTCCCATGATGCTGATCTTCCAAGATTAGGAAGACCATCCTCAAAGTGCAGTGATGAAAATGCTGCAAGAGGGAAGAAAATCATTGACCAGGATAGGAAAATGACAATTGCAGAGATATCTAGGTCAGCAAAACTGAATGAAAGTAGTTTTTAGAATTTTACACAACGGACTGAACATGAGAAAAGTGTGTGCCACCTGGCTGCCCGTCTGGTGACATGTGACCAGAAAAAAAACGAGGTTCGATTGCTGTGGCCAGTTGCTCAAAATGTTTCGGTCGAAAAACATATTGCCAACCATGGTGACAGTAGACGAGACTTGGGTTCACCATTTTGACCCAGAATCCAAAATTTCCAGCATGCAGTGGAAAACCCCAGGCTCACCAACACATGTCAAGCCAAGAGCACAAAAATCTGCAAAAATTGTGATGCTGATTGTTTTTTTGAACGTCAAAGGTGTCATATTGAAAGATTACATGCCTCAATGTTATGCAAATATCCTTACAAAACAGAAAGACTGTGACTAGAAAACGAGGGATAGCGCTTCAAGACAATGCACCCTCCCATAAAGCAAGACTTGTGCTGCAAACAGCCAATGATTTGAATATTGCAATTTTTCCACACCCACCATATTCTCAGGATTTAGCTCCATCAGACTTTTTTTCTTTTCCCAAAACAGCTGAAAGGAAATCATTTTGATAGTGACGAAGATGTCATACTGGCTTGTGATAACTGGTTTAGTTAGAAAAATAGATTTTTTACTTTATTCTGAAGGTCTTTTCAAGGTCACGCAGAGATGGCAGAAAAATATAAATTCAGGTGGTGGCTGCATTGAGAAGGAATAAGCGCTGTGCCAAATTTCAACTTTCTCCTCCTACTTGGTCAGGGTAAAGACATGACAAGCCCCTTGTATATAGTATAGAGAGGAGCCGCAGTGATTTATGCACAGGTCAAGAAAACCATGTACCAAAAAATGTTTGAAAACATCTGCCCTAACACATCCAATACATTTTGTTTGGAAATGGTAATTATTATTCTGTTCAATGCAATCTGTCACTATTTGTTTGTACTAAAATACCATTGCAATCTCTTTTGTAAGCAAATAGTATTTAAGTGCAGCAAAGAATTATCTCTCTGCATTTATCAATACATATTTCTGATTCACAGTTAGGGTGAAAAGGGTTAATGCTGAGATATATGGCAATTAACGAGCTGCATTTCCGGCTTTGAAAGCACTGATGGTGAAATGAAATTGGTGGCTACATCATTCGGAAGTTTGACATCTCAAACACCAGGAGATTTTACAATCAGTAAGATAGAGGAAACAGTGTCTTCACCATTTCCTGAGAGACTGACACCTATAGGTTTGCTGGGAATGCAGAGGTCTCGATTCTGTATAATACAAGCGTGATTTGAAAAGTTTCACCTCCAGTGCCATAACTATGACAACAGTTAAAACAATCTATAATGGTAGTGGCATGCGTCAGGAACGTGGCCCATGCACACAGCAAACACTAAAATGGGGACCTACATGGAAATGTGGTTGAAGCAACAAGCTGTGATTTAATTCCTGACAGCAAAAGGTTGTGTGCCCATCGACATGCATGGAAGAACAGCAACCAACTAAGGTATATGGTGACGCCTGTTTGAATGTGACTCAGAATGTGGTCACGGACTGTAAAAGGCGGCAAAACAGACACAGTGTAACCTATATGACAAGACTCGCAGCGGACGACTGATCCCAGCAGTGGATGCACAGCACCAAGCTTGCATGGACGAACTGATTCATGCCAATCGATGTGTCAAGCAGAAAGATATCGCCGCAATGCTCATGATTTCAATTGAGCGATTCCATCACAATATTAGTCTACCGCTTGGGTATAAGAAAGTTTGTGCGAGATGGGTCCCTTGCATTTTGACGCTGAAAAGGACACAGCGCTGACAGCAGGTGTGTCAAGAACTTCTGCTGCAATATGAACAGGAAATGATGCTTTTATCCGTGGAATCGTCTCTAAAAAAATTCACGGCCATCGCCTCAGCGGGAATAGTGATGATGACCATCTTTTGGGGCTGCAAGGGCATAGTCCATACTAATTTTTTGGGGCACAGCAATACCGTCAACATCGATATGTGAAAACTTTGCAGTATCTTTGAACACTATTGCTGCGTGATCATTTATATTATTTTGCTTTGGCCTGTGAAAATGTTTAAAATATACAATGTGGCCCTCATACTGACAAGTTTGGGAGACCCCTCGGCGGACGTTTTCATACAAAACAACAATATGTATACTTAGCATGTGATTCCTGATTAATATTTATATATTAAATAATTTATTTATAGATGTGTATTGCGAAGCCAAGAACTTCGGAGTTGTCATTGTTTTTCATTGTGCATTTTTTAAAATTTTTTAATTAATTGCATAATTCCTGTTCACTAAGTTTCGAGACATACTTTCTCTTTAGAAAACCGTAATACATAGCGAGGTTATATTCAACTAATTTACGTGACAACTACATGTCAATGGATGTATCAAACCGGAAGTCAGTGACGCATTCGCTGTATGGAAGCATATAAGTGAAGGTAACCTTGTAATG
This sequence comes from Ariolimax columbianus, assembly GCA_036924085.1. Lineage (NCBI taxonomy): Eukaryota > Metazoa > Mollusca > Gastropoda > Stylommatophora > Arionidae > Ariolimax > Ariolimax columbianus. The sequence goes on from JAVGWX010000023.1 coordinate 34,144,132, forward strand.
CACGTTGCATTTCGAAAATGGGCGGTAAAATTCAAAAACGTGTGTGCAATGATTTCTGCTTTCGTATTGAAAAGACTGGTTACAAAACTTTTGAAATGCTGGAATAAGCTTTCAGAGAGTCCTGTCTAAGTCGATTTAAAACATTTGAGTCGTTTTCTCATTTCAAAAGTGGACAACGATCCATTGAAGATGACCCCTGTCAAGACGGACCATCCGTCTTACACACCGACGAGATTGTGACACGTGCAGGAAATCATATGTACTGACCGACGTCTGACTATCGAGTGAGGTTGCTGAGGATATTGGAATATTATCTGTGCATACCATAAAATCGTAACTGAAGATTTGCACATGAGACGGCTGGCAGCAAAACTCATGCCCCACTTCTTGACTGTGGACTGGAAAACGGTCGGTTGTCCATGTGCACTGACCTTCGCGAGCAACCAAAAAAAAAAAAACACACACACAAATTACATGTCCTCAATAATCACTGGTTTGATGAAATCTAGATGTACGGATATGACCCGAAAACAAAGCAAATGTCATCCCAGTGGCAAACATCGTCATCTCCTCGGCTGAAGAAGTGACAGGTCAAGATGATGATTGCGTTCTTCGACATTGATGGGCTGGTTCATCATGAATGTGTCCGTAGACAACAAAGTGTCAATGCTGAATTCTACAATACAGTCATGCAACACCTTTGCAAAACTGTGCGCAGACATCACCCTGAGAAGTGGTGCACAGGAAATTGAATTTTGCCTCATGACAATGCCTCTGCACAGATATGTCATCACAAACGCATTTTTGACAAGAAACACAACTTTCCATTGCTCCCAAAACCTCCCTACTCACTCGATCTTGCTCCATGTGACTAATTCTTGTTCCCGCAACTTAAGAAAATAATGAAAGGTCCCCGATTTGATGAGACAAATGAGGGCTATTCAGAAAAGGGTCTACCAGATGTGCTTCCTTCAGTGGCAGGAACGCTGGATAAGTGTATACAATCACAAGGGAACTAACTTTCAAGAAGAACCAACTAGTCTGTAGGGCTTCTTATTCACTCCCCACAAAAATGTATCCGTGAACAGAAACATTTGGCCCACCTGTCGTTTGGTAAAGAACTATATCTGTGGTATCTGGAAATTGGGATAGTAAGCTTATGCAGTAGATATAGAAAAGCAAAAGTTGATCAGATACGCTAGCTCATATGAAAAAACCTGGAAAAATTGTTTTGAACTTGCAACAAACCAAGTTGTATCTTGCTTTCAAAATAAAAAAATTGGCATCCATAATTGTGATTAGATGCCAGGTAGCCAAATATTGTATTATATAATATAAAGGACTACTTCATGACTACGTTCGAAGAAGCAATGCTCATAACAAAGGAGAACCAAATGAGAGACAACTATGACTGTCTTGATCGAGCGGAGTAAGTGATCCTCCTGAGCATATAGTGTACTAATAATTGACTCACTGAGTCGAACCTCAACACAAAGCTGTTTGGAAGCCTTGAAGGGGATCAAGATGCTGAGCTGCAGTGGTCAGCGACCCATAGCTGACTGCTAGCGTCAGGGCCAGCGAACCATAGCTGCCGAGACCCTTCTACACCTCCATGCGGTGATCCTGGATAACAGGCTGCAGCAGGGCAGACTGGCTAAGGAGAATGGATCGAAGAGGGAATGCTAACAGGGTACTCAAAAAATGCTTGCTGAAGTCGGATGTGTTGGACTGAAAGGTGCAAATATCGCAGCCAAGCTGTAAACTACAACACAATGCATTCCGTTCTCTGGACTACATTCTGCTACTTACCCTTTCAGGGAGATTGAGAACGAACGAGGAAGAAGAAGAAGGAGGAAGCCTTGAAGAACTCTCCACTGCAGCAACCTTTATCCAGAAAATTCACAAAAAACATGGTATCCCAAATTGCAAAGACAACATCCATCTTCTGAAAAAGAGAGACCAAAGCAGCATTTTCTTGAAACTTCGCACTCAACACGCCACTTGAACAGATAGTGCATGAGCTGCAGTGGTCAGCGACCCAGAGCTGACTGCTAGCGTTAGAGCCAGCCATCCAGATCTGCCAAGACCCTTTTACGCCTCTTCGTGGTGTTCCAGGTTAATAAGATGCAACAAGGTAGACTGGCTAAGGAAAAGGGATCGAAGAGGAAAGACTAACCCTGTGCCCAAATATACTATACTGAAGTCGGTTATGTCGGACCGAAAATGTAAATATCGCAGTCAAGCTGTAAACTATAACACAACACATTCCATTCTCCGGACTACATCCTACATCCCTTTTCAGGGATTAGTAGCGGGAGGTTGAAAATGAACTATGAAGAAGGAAACCGTTGTTCATGAAAACTAATATGTGTACTGAAATCTGCATCTCGTCTCTGTGGAACAAATATCACATACAATTTTACTGTTAAAAAACAAAACACGACACACATGCATATAGCAGCATGAAAGTTTGCTACTGAAACATTGCAAACAGCACAGTAAGTGATTATGTATGTTCAGAGAGAGACAGAGAGAATAAAATATGATTCACAAACAAACAAAAACACGGAAAAGGGACTTCTCCAACAAAATAATGATTTTCAACACTACTTTTATTGATGACATAAGCTGAACAACTAATAATACACCACAGATTTAAATGAAAAAGACCTTTCTTTACCTCATCACCAATGTTAAAAATCAAGTTACAACTTGCGGAATATACTCGCGTGTAAGCCGATACGAGTCAAATACTATGAAATCTAAAATGAGTCTGTCAAAATAGCCATCAACATCTATGTCACAACATAGAAGCCAACCGCATTAAATATATGATATTGGGAAAATTCACAAATATAACCGTCCATATAACCTGTAACCGCCCAAGCATGTCGCAAAGAACCGGTGATTTATGTTGAATACGTTACGTCACCATTTAAAACAAATGACTACAAATATCACCACTTCCCAAACGCAGCTTCCAATATGGGGTCAACTGATGCGGTCCTATGTTTCATAAGGTGCGAATATAGAACAATTAAAGAAATGGTTGTCAGAAATTAATACTAGTTTCACAAGTGGTTGTTTATATTTACCTATCAAACTTTAAAAGCTATTGCTTTGATCATGAAATGTACAGATCAGCATTTCTCAACATTTTTAAATAGAGGGACCCTTGAAATAAATGTTTATTTAGGTTATGCATGCAATCATAGGCATATATAGTTATTTACATTTTTTAATGGCACTAAGGCATTTGTAATCAAAATAAGATTTGCTTTGACTGTTGATTTTCATCGCCACTCTGGTCCCTAGTGTGCTGAAATAGCAAGGCATACCTTGTATAACAAAAAAATCTATTAACAATGTTGAATAGGAAAATCAAGTGACATTAATAATTGACTTCTGCCCACAACGAGAGCTTAATTTTATTTTGTGAACAACTTCAGTGACTGCTATTCAGTCACCTCTAGCAGAGCCAAAATACATTTTAGCTGTCCTTTATTTGGTCCTTCACAAACTTAATTTAGATTACACAACACACAAGCTTTATGTAAATATAACTTTGTCTAGTTTTATTAAAATCAAACATAATCAATCTTGTTTATCTGATTTGCATTTATTGCAACAGAAGACACGGGCATAATGATACGCAAGAACAAATCCCATACACTTGAGCTCACCCAGAATAGATGAAACATCATTCTATACGGTAATGATAATTTCATAAACCGTAACAATTCAGGTCAAAGCAAACGGTAATGATAATTTCATGAACCGTAACAATTCAGGTCAAAGCAAACTCCATACACCCTTTCTCCTAAATTTGACAGTGCCCGTAGATAAGTAATGTAGATCCGTCATATCTTTTCCATGAACACATTTCTCGGCTTGCAAGTGAGTATACAGTAGCGCCTCGCTATAAGAACACTCGCTTTATGAACAACTGCCTTCCCCTATAACCCTTGCATACCATTGCGAGTTCGTTCTTACAAACATTTTTCTAGCACGATTGTAAACCATCCATTCAGCCAGTTACAAAATTGACTGCGCGTCACGTTTCCCTTGAGTTTGAAAGTCGTGCAAAACACAGCTCTTTGAAATTGTTCATGTTATATTTATAGTATCCATATTGTATCCTAAGTATGCGGATAAAACTCATTTCAACGCCAATTCAATGCTCCAAAACCAAATATCATGTTACAGTGAAATGCTTCAAGAAACAAAACAGATCTCAAAGCCGCAAACGGACATCAAATTCCCTTTTTCTAAAAACAACAAATGTATATTTCCTACTGAACATAAGACCGACGACCACGCAAGACAGATAAATTACCATCATTCTATACATTAACCTTCCACTTCTACAAAATATTCAAGATTTTGTTTTTTCAGACTTTTTTTTTTTTGCACCAAAAAATGCATTTACAACCTTTTTTTTTAAAAACCCTTTATGGAATAGTCTGGCCCCTATCTGTTCAGATAAACTGGGTACTACTGTATATGATGTATTGCAGGACATTGTTCCTGTCACATTACAAAAACCAGTGGAAGAAAACGTTTAACACATTTAGTTTTACTACAGTGAAATGCGACGCACAATACAGCAATATAATCCAGTTGTAAAATGGTCATATGTACAATGGACAAATCTATACGAAGACTAAAATTCCAGCGGTGACAATTGAAGTAATCTGGATTTGATGCACTTTAGATATCGCAATTTATTGCTCTCAGAAATGGGAAAAAGACATATTTAAGTTGCAAAATTTAAAAATTGGTAAGATGAAGCAAATAAAGTTTGGCAACAAACTAGTGACAAAGACAAGACATAATCAATGTAAAAAAATGTATTTCATGCGAGCATTAGCTTAAACAGGATGTCGAAGTGATCTGTAATCTTGAAGAAGTATTACTGAAGTTATTTTGCCTATTCCTAAATCTAGGAAAGCTTTCTTTTAATGACAAATATATATGTTGTCAATAGAATAGCAAACCCCTGGCCAGACATTGAATACACTAGAGTGACAATCCTGTGGGCAGGTACATTAATGTACTTGTGTTACAAACTAAACAATTTCAGACATCATTTTGGAGACCGAATTACTTTCTAATGATCTAACTAGGAGATCTGAACAGGAAATAAGGTGCACGTATTTTGCAAACAACAATAAGTGTACTAAAGAGGGATAGTGATTTCTGTACCTGCTATAAATCTAGCGTCAAGCTTAACAAATCTCAAAGTTCAGAGAAGAGTTATTCAAACCAAAACACCTTTCAGGATTATACTTAATTCAAAGCAATCACAGCAATTGACAAATGTCTGGCTGGCCTTATACAAATAAGGATGATGCCTCCTACCTCAACATTTACCACCTGCAATAACACTTCTTGCGATCAAACTCAGGTACAACAACAAATGTGATAACTTTAAAATGGGTACATGAATATGCACTTACAATGTAGGGAAAAAAACTGCCAGTGGTGCGCACAAAGCTGTACCATAACGGGCACACAGATTCAAACTCAGAATCTACGCATTCTTTTTATCTCATTGAGCTCTTCGCGAGCAGCTTCTCGGCGGCGCTCCAGCAAAATGCGTTCATTAATGTTGCTCGGAGGCTGAAACATGTTGGGGCTAGCCCCAGTTGCTCCTAGACCCTGTGGGCCACCTCTCATTCCACCCCCGGGAATAGGCGCTGCTGAGCTCGCTCCTAGGGGTCCAGGAGGACCTCCCGACTGCCCACCAATATTCCCAGCATTTGGCAAACCACCCAGACCACCTATTCCACCTGGGGGTGCCCCAAGCACACCTCGTTGGTTCTGGTAATTACCGTCAGGACCTCCCTGTCCCTGTTCAAAGCGTGAACGTCTCTAATATATGTAATACATGTGTAGCACAGTATGTACAGTTCAACGTCAAAGGGCAGATTACATATATTATATGTACAGTTACATCATTTGTTGTTACCCAGTGTGTCATATGAATCAGTCACCGATAACATAGTCATATTTTGTCCGAAAAGTCCATGGACATATTATACATTTCATCAGATTTCCCAGTATGTATAGGTCGGCCATCACAGGATCACATTGACATCATCAGCGGAGACAGGTACGGGGGGATCATCAAGCCGCAGAGATAATAATTTGGAGAAGAAAAGAAAGGCATATTCATTAGAAAGGTTGTCTTTCATTCACGACCAGTAATAGTCTTTCAATCAAGACCTCTACGCTGAAACAGATATATTGATTTTGGCCTGTTTAAAAATGACACGTAAGCATTGATCAACTACACACATCATAAAACTATTCCAGAAATCCTGAAATATGAAACAATTTGTAGTGAGACATCTGCATGTAACGCAATAAACATTCAAGTGATTGGCTCAAATAATATTGGTACAAAACGATCATCTGAACACAGGGTCTTCAAAGAATCATCAGCTGTAATCAGTAACCAAGGAGTTATTCAATATTCCATTCTTCGTTAATCCAATCATTTTTCAACCAGTCAAATATGCCGAGCATGATTAAGCCTTCTTGATTGGCATGGCAGCCGGCCTGGTTTTAGGTAGCCCTGATGAGGGTTCATCAATTATGATTGCAATTGATATTTAAAAGGAAACTTGTCAGACCAAGAAATACAAATGGGGAAATCAAAAAATTGACATATGAACATGTCTGGAAATTATAGGATTAGAAGTGTCTCCTATACTTACCTAAAGCCTAATACACCAATGTGGCAATTTTGTTTTTTGTGATTGCCCGTGCAGGTTTTAAGATAGAAAACTGCTTAGCCACACTAGTTCTACAGGACAATACTACCAACCACAAAGGAAGTGATTCTCAAGATATTAACTCAAGCCACTCGAAAAATTGCCATAGAAGATTTTCACATGTTGGGGGATGGCAAGATTTCTTCATGATAATCCTTGCTTTTATAAAATGATGCAGTACATCTACGATGTGCCCTGGTCTAGATCTGTGTGCACCTAAGTGTGCACTTTCTCGATTGCCTTGATCATCTTGAGGCTCTTCATCACATTATCTGCCTTGAGTATGAAAGGCTAGACTGAACCAGAAGACTTGACAACCACATACAAAAATCGATACTGTCTGTACTGAAACATGTGGATCCTCAGATCAAGTTAAGGCCCATTGCACCAGAACTTTAGAGGAGCAAACCTAAAAAGCTTGTGCGCCGTCAATATAGCCAATAGCTATCTTTCCACAATGACCTTGATACTAGGGCCGAAAGGCAGACATGCCAAAAAATTGCTAAGAACGGTTGTGCATGAGGCCAGCTACCTCACCCTGTAGAAACTATATGCCCCAAGAAAAAGAAAAGACCTCTATACTCCCATGATAGAATTGAAATGTTAAGTAAAATTTGTGTTTAATTCTATAGAATTTCCTGACTGAACACCCTTACCAACTAAGAACTGGTAGATGTTGGAGTTGGTTAGAATTGGAAGGAAGATCAAAGATATGAAACCTAGTAGCTGGAGAACTACAGAAGCTCAAATAAATATAATGAACCAATGCAGAGTGACTGTATGAAAGATGGTGGCACACCTAGCCAAGTGGAGGGACTTTGCTCATATGCTGCACCAGATTGTTTCATCAGTCAACTGTTGAAATGGCCATAAGACAGACACCTTATAAAAAAACACTAGTGACTCAGAATACATCGATCTTTATCTTTTGATCACAGACCTCGACATCCTTAAATTATTTGCTCAATAACTGACAAAGCTATCAGTGACTATCACACCTCATGGTGTCTTTAATGGCAACCGCAAGCTTGTCATTTCACATGGCCAGAGACCATGCTTCGTAAGTACCCCATGATTATTTCAGCTTATTAAACTATATATCAAAGAGGCCTCTCTTTCGCCTTCCTTCTGGGGCCCATAACATGGAAGTTCTGGTGATGGCATAATGGACAGATATCAAGCAACCTCTACAGAAAAAATTGGAGCTCATAGACAATGCTTATGCCTACAATAACATGACCAAAACATAGAAATGTCACATTGTGAGAGCTGATGGATCTATTGTAACTCTTCATTCGTTCGTCAGGTTTCCATCTTCTCCAATTCTGTGGATTCTAGAGTTCCGCCCACAGTTGTGCTGGACTGTTCTTCCACCAGGTGTACAGATGTCTTTCTTCATCTAGTTACATTGTAAGATATGTCCGATCTATCTCTACCATATCTTTTCCCATCGTATGAGTGATCATTTGGGTGCTTTTTGTGATTTCCATTTCATTTCAATTATAGGGGCAGATCACACACTGTAAATGAGATGACACAGTCAAGTCCATGACTCACAGATGCCTGCTTGCATCGGGGTAAAAAAACACGGTTGCAAAAATGTTCCATGCTGTGTTGGCAGAGAGGCATAGATATAGTTGTAACATATCAAAACGTCAAAGACATTGTATAGTTAGTCAAGTTGTTCTAGGTCCGCCTCACATTCGCAGTCCCATGGCATGAAAGCTTGTATTAAGTAATCTTCTGGCTTTATTTCAATCAAACAAAAAGGAGACAGAAGGATAGTACCATACAGGCTTTATTCCAATAATAAATCATCCCACCCAACAAAAGGCTGAGATTTTGTGCGATGAAATCTTTAATACTTCAGCAGCACAGAACAAAACTAATCATGAATGCATACTTGTCTACATAAAGAAATGAATGGGGTGAGATCAGTCACACTAAATGGAAGAACTAACAAAGGTGAAGATTCTGTGTTAAATTTTCAGAACAATCAAAATGGCATGGATGTCCAACCAGAAACACTTGAAAGACATTAATGATAAAAGAAACGTACACCCAAATGAAATTACAGAAGATGGAAGTACAGTGAATAAGTTGAGAGCAGCCAGTGACTCATAGCGGACTGCAGGAATCAGGGTCGGCAAACCAGAGCAGACATCCTCCTCCACGAGGTTACCCTTGAAACAGGCTGGACCACAGAGATCACGGTGAAACAGCAAACTCAGTACCTAAAAAAGCCAGCTAATGTGTCGGGTCAATAGGCACAGATATCACAGCCTTGCTGTAAGCTACAACACAACATCACATCCTTTTCAGAACAAAAGCCAAGAAGAAATGCAATTATTCTGCTTTTTTTTTTTAAATTTGTGGCCCAGTGCACCCAATTTCAGTTAGTGTGTCAGTTGTATTTTGTTTTCCATAGTCCTTGATAGGATAAGAAAGTTCAGTAAAAAAAAAGGAAAGTATTTTTTTAAAATGTCATGTTGAAAAAGGATGCACCAGCCTCATGGCACAGACACATAAAGTCAGCCATGTTGAAGAAGGATGAACCAGCCTTATGGTAGAGACACATAAAGTCAGCCATGTTGAAGAAGGATGAACCAGCCTTATGGTAGAGACATATAAAGTCAGCCATGTTGAAGAAGGATGAACCAGCCTTATGGTAGAGACACATAAAGTCAGCCGTGTTGAAGAAGGACGAACCAGCCTTATGGTAGAGACACAAAGTCAGCCGTGTTGAAGAAGGACGAACCAGCCTTATGGTAGAGACACATAAAGTCAGCCATGTTGAAGAAGGATGAACCAGCCTTATGGTAGAGACACAAAGTCAGCCGTGTTGAAGAAGGACGAACCAGCCTTATGGTAGAGACACAAAGTCAGCCATGTTGAAGAAGGATGAACCAGCCTTATGGTAGAGACACATAAAGTCAGCCATGTTGAAGAAGGATGAACCAGCCTTATGGTAGAGACACATAAAGTCAGCCATGTTGAAGAAGGATGAACCAGCCTCATGGTAGAGACACATAAAGTCAGCCATGTTGAAGAAGGATGAACCAGCCTTATGGTAGAGACACATAAAGTCAGCCATGTTGAAGAAGGATAAACCAGCTTTATGGTAAAGACACATAAAGTCAGCCATGTTGAAGAAGGATGTACCAGCCTTATGGTAGAGACACATAAAGTCAGCCATGTTGAAGAAGGATGTACCAGCCTTATGGTAGAGACACATAAAGTCAGCCATGTTGAAGAAGGATAAACCAGCTTTATGGTAAAGACACATAAAGTCAGCCATGTTGAAGAAGGATGTACCAGCCTTATGGTAGAGACACATAAAGTCAGCCATGTTGAAGAAGGATAAACCAGCTTTATGGTAGAGACACATAAAGTCAGCCATGTTGAAGAAGGATGTACCAGCCTTATGGTAAAGACACATAAAGTCAGCCAGACAAACTGTGGAGAGATTAGTGTAAGCCACAACAAGGAACCCACTCACAAACTTACTAATAGTTGAATGAGCGAAAGACAAACCAGGGAAGACACCTTCTCAGTGCCAAATAAATGGATTTGCAGAACAAAAGATTATGGCGCCCTGGCTCCAGGCAGTGAATCTATGTGATTGGATAGCAGGATTCCTCTTTTGTTCCCAGACTTCCCAGAATTCTCACTGCATCTTTCGACCTATCCAGCTTGAGACTACTAGTGGGTACCGTACGTGTATCTCTTGAGACCATAGTCACACACAAGCTCCTCTACCCCATGGTGGAGGAAATGTATTACCAAGGCTAATAATGAGACACACACACATGGCAGCCAAGGTAACTCAATGGTTCGCCCTCACTTGATGCGAGATTTATTCATTCGCAAAATGGCTCCTGGGGTCTAACAAGTCTTAAAAATTGGGTACCGGAATATTCTGGGAAAGTAAAGGTATGTTTAATGTTGACCAGATTACCCCTAGTGTGCCGTTGGTCAGAGAAATATGGGCTTAACATCATATTCCAAATACGCCTGATTGGCATTAAATCGGTATCTTTATGTTATTTTTACTTTTATAAGGTTCTTCTGTTTGGTTGTATCCTTTGTTTTCCTGGTTTTCTTGGCAGTGTCTTTAACACACACACACACACACACACATGTCATTGAGAAAAAAACATGACAAAATAGCCATGGCACAAAAAACGTAATAATCTGTAAGGAGACATCATAGAATGCATCCATTGATAATGAATACAAATTGGTGATGGAAAATAGCTGGTGATAAACGAGGTGTGGTTTAGTCTTCATTTCCAGCATTTACTTTACCTGCTATTTACATTGCCGAGGTTTACTGAATGATTTACAGAGTTGAGAAATAATGACGGTTTGTCTCTGTAGTCGCTATGCACTGTACAGACCTATTTTTTATTCTACCTCAGATAGTAAAAAAAAACAATCCATGCCTTACTGAGGTTGTGAATGCATGTTGCTATATTCGCAAGACCAACATCCCAACCACTCAATCAGCCAATCGCTTTGTATTGGACATAAAAGTTAATCTAGACATTACTTCTGCACGTGTTTGAGCCATTAAATGTTGTGCGGAACTGAATTTGTCTTCCTTTGAGTCAAGTGTGTTACGTCTGTCTTAAGACTATATTGTAGGATTTCATCTATGATCATTTTTTTTGTGTGCGTTCGCCTTATTTCTCTTTTCCCCAAGGTGGTGTGCATTGCACTGTGGTTTTTATTTTGCGCCTGTCGGCCCACTGCATCCGACTTCTGCATGCCTTTTATGTAAGGGTCTGTTTCCTCCTGCATTTTCTATGGGTTTGTTTCCACAGGGTAACGGCCAGTGCTGTGATGGGATCAAACCCAGCACCTTCGACTTGTGAGCCATGTGTGTCACTTAACCACGCCATCCCGTTGATGACATGATTCTCACATTGCCCAGACATATCCTAAATGTCACCTTACAAAAAATTGTCCTTTACATTAAGTTCAAGAAATGTTAATGATAAAATTTGTGTTCGTCGCTTGTTTATCTAGAGTTTGCAGGGGTGATTTGATTAGCTGATTGAATCACACGATTCTCGATTATGTTCAGTGTTCAAATCCGGGATAAGACCAAATTTTTTCACTTTTATTTTTTCAAATCTGATCAATATATTCCATTCTATTATGACGGCATTTTAGGATAAATTCACCACATCTCATTTTAAATCAATAAAGCCAGATAATTTGTGTATGAATCAAAATGTGTTTCTGTCTACGTAGTCAAAGCAAACCAAAACTAGACACTTTTCCCCAACCTTTATTTTCAATCAGTGAGGTGGTCTGAGGGTGTGATCCTCACGTGACGTGCTAGTAAGTCCATGGTTCAAATACTAGAACAAAACCTTTGATTTTCATTGTTTCCTATTTTCTGGTTAAAGTCTAATTTTAACTTTTTATTACTTTTATTTTATTACGCCATTTTTAGGATAATCTAAGGGGAAAAGATTGCACTCTTCTGGTAATTAGATGACAGTGAAGTATGTTGGTGGGGGAAACGAGGTGGTGGGACATATTGCAATAGGGAACGAATGTGAGAACTATTAATTGTTAAATCTGTTTGCTTTCACATTGTTCAGTTCACGGACAGAGATTTCTGAAACCATTCAAGGATGACAAGCTTGAGTTATTCATTTTTTCAGACATGAATGGTTGTTGTGATTAGAGGTCATAGGTTCAGCAAAAGTATTAACATTTGATTTTCAAAGCTTCATTTGCCAGAATTGTGGGTAAGTGATTGGATTGATGTACGTGTAAACTATATATTTTGTTTATCATAATTTTGCTGTTTATTCCTCTTGCGGGGGTCTACCAGGACAAATACAGGTCTGAGGAATTAAGACTGCTTACAACAAAGTAGTCGCCACAGTGTACAGGCTAGGTATTTTCAATTATGGCAGTGAAAAAACCAGGGCCTTACCAGGGCTTTGAACCTAAGTTTCTTCATTCAAGAAACGGGTATCATAACCACCCAGCCACGCTCTCCTCTAACTGTAGAGAAAGAAGTGAGAGAGAGACAGAGAAGGGCATCACTGCTGATTATATAAAGAATAAACATTATGGTGTGATATCTGTAAGACTGGGACTCAGTCTGCTCGGTTTGCTCAGAAATACCACTAACAACATCATCACTTGCAATCAATGCTAGAAATATGTCATCACGGCAAACTTTGTGTTTCTCATATCATTACCTACTGCCATTTCCTGTTTGCTGACACAGAACATATTTTCCTTTAAATTAGAAGTTAAGGAATGCCAATGATAAAATCATTTAATTCTCCTTTGATATGTAGCCCTCATTTATCCAGAGTTTGCAGCTGTCATTTGATTGGCTGATCAAATTATGTGGAAGTCCTGGGTTCAAATCCCAGATGAGACCTATTTTTTAAAGATTTTCATTTTCTATTTCAAATCTAATCAACACATACAATTCTATTTTGGCGTTATTTTTGGATAACACAGGCACAGAAAATTTCAATTGTTGAGATCGAGAAACACACTGATTTTTTTTTTCTTACTTTTTCCGGCCATACATTTCTGCAAATTTACATCTCATTTTTTAAAATCCATAAAGCGAGATAATTTTTGTGCAAAACGAACCGTGTGTCTGTCTGCTTGTGTAAGCTGGCAAATGGAGTTTAATGTAGATAAATGTACAGTCATCCACATGGGTAGATCCAATATGGAACATAAATACAGAATGGGAGAAAACAATATTAGAAAGATAGATAAGGAAAGGGACCTAGGGGTTATAATAGATCATACAGGAAAGGTGAGTGAGCAAGTTAAGGTAGCAGTGAAAAAGGCAAATGCAATGTTAGGTATGATAAAAAGAAATATTAAACATAGGAGCAAGGAAGTGATCGTCAAACTGTATAAAGCTTTAGTTAGACCTAGATTGGAGTACTGTGTACAGGTGTGGAGTCCTTATCATAGAGGGGACATAAACATGCTAGAAAGAATACAAAAAAGAGCGACAAAGATGATAGTTGGATTCCAGAATTACAGTTATGAGGAACGACTCAGAAAAACGGGCCTACAGTGTCTCGAAGAGAGAAGAATTCGTGGTGACTTAATACAGGTTTATAAGATGATCAGAGGAATCGATAAATTAGACTATAACAAGTTTTTTAAAATACAGCCACCTACAATAACACGAGGGCATAGCTACAAGCTGATTAAAGAGAGGTCCAGGTTAGATATTAGGAAATATTTTTTTAGTCAGAGAGTGGTGTCTGCTTGGAATGCATTGCCAGGGGAGGTGGTGGAGGCAGGGACAGTTAATGCGTTTAAGAATAAACTGGATGCGCATAGATTTTAGAGCAAGGTGATGTAAATGTAACTGGTTGTATACAGACTCTGCAGGGTCTTCTAAACCAGTATAAAGACGTTAAGTTAAGTTAAGTTAAGTTAAACCACAACACTTGATACTTAATTTCTGAAACTATAGTTTCAAACGGATGTGGCGGTCTTCGGGATGTGATCCTAACGTAGGGTAATAGAGAGGAGTGTGGTTCAAATCCTAGTCTAAATCATTTTATTTTACCCCTTTTCATTCGAAATGTTGATTCAAACCTGTATCAATTCATTCCATTTAATTATGATATTTTAAGAGATTTGGGTGTTGGGAAGTTTGAAAACATGGGTGTCTTAGGGGAGGGAATATGCAACTTATGGGGGCAGTACAAAATGCAATCTGCTGTTTGTATCTTTCACAGCTTCTCATTTGCCAGAATTGTGGGTTAGAGATTGGATGAATGTTCATGTAGACTATTGGGTTAGAGATTGCATGAATGTACATGTAGACTATTGCTTACAACAAAGTAGTCGCCACACAGTGTACAGGCTAGGTATTTTCAATTATGGCAGAAAAACCTGGGCCTTACCAGGGCTTTGAACCCAAGTTTCTTCAGTCAAGAAATAGGTATCATAACCACCCAGCCACACTCTCCCCCAACTGTAAACTAAAGAGATGGAGAGAGAGGGAGAGAGAGAGAGAGAGAGAGAAAGAGTGAGGGGGGGTGTGTGTGAGAGAGAGAGAGAGAGAGAGAGAGAGAAAGAGTGAGGGGGTGTGTGTGAGAGAGAGAGAGAGAGAGAGAGAGAGAGAGAGAGAGAGAGAGAGAGAGAGAGAGAGAGAGAGAAGGATATTACTGCTGATTATATTAAAGAATAAACTGAGATTGTAAGTGGAAGCCTTTCATACATTCAGCATTATGGTGTGATATCTGTAAGACTGGGACTCAGTCTGCTCGGTTTGCTCAGAAATACCACTAACAACATCATCACTTGCAATCAATGCTAGAAATATGTCATCACTGCAAACTTTGTGTTTCTCATATCATTACCTACTGCCATTTCCTGTTTGCTGACACAGAACATATTTTCCTTTAAATTAGAAGTTAAGGATTGGCAATGATAAAATCATTTAATTCTTGATATATTTATCCAGAGTTTGCAGCTGTCATTTGATTGGCTGATCAAATCATTGGAAGTCCTGGGTTCAAATCCCGGATGACACCTATTTTTTTTTACATTTTCATTTTATGTTTAAAATCTGATAAATTCTATTACGGTGTCATTTCCAGATAACCTCAGCACAGGTTAATAATTAATCATTCGTTGAGATAAACAAACACTTCGGCTTATGTTCTGACTTTTTCCAGCCGTAAGTGCCAGAGAATTTACATTCAATTTTTTTTAAATCATAAAGTGAGATCATTTATGTGCAAAACAAACGGTGTTTCTGTTTGCTTTTGTAGCAAACAGGCCAACATTAGATACTTCATTTTTTTTAAAAACAATATTGTACTCTTCTGGCGGAAAATTTGTGAGGTTTGGGGTGTGGGGGTGGTGGATGGGGGTGTTTGGTTAAAGAGTGCAATCTGCTGCTGTTTCTGTCAGTTTTCCTAATTTTTTCATTATTGTGGGTTAGAGAGTGGATTAATGTACATGTAGACTATTTTAAAGACTACCAGGAGTGTCTACCAATACACAATTCAGATCAGCAGAATAAAGGATGCTTACAACAAAGCAGTCACCACGCAGTGTACAGGCTATGTTTTTATTTTCAACTCCGGTAGGAAAAAAGACCTAGGTCCTACCAGGGCTGTCAAGTTTCCTTAGTCAAGAAATGGGTATCATAATCATTCAGCCATGCTCTCCTCTAAGTGTAAACTAGTAAACTAATTGTAAATGAGAGAGAGAGAAAGAGAGAGGAATGGGAAGGAGAGACAGAGGGGTGGGGGAAGAGAGACAAAGAGAAGTAGGGAGAGAGAGTAGGACATTACTGATGATTATGTAAAGAACAGACGGAGTGGAAGACACATTCAGCATATGATGATGATATATTTAAGACTGATTCAGTCTGCGGCACAGAAGTTTGCTCAGAAATAGCACTAACAACATCACTTGCAATCAATGCTAGAATATATACATCACGGCAAACTGCTTTTGACTGCGACAAACAATCATCACAGAGTATAACTAATGTGCAATTTAGCTCAATTTTCAATTGCAACAAATAACAAAAGCTAATAAAGATGTTCTATGTACTGGGGAGATGATACTGTCGATATTAGTCTTTCCTTTTTCTTGTGGCTTATAGTTTCAAGCCGTTCCCATGCCCAACCTCCCTTACTCTTCTATAAACTAGTCTGGCAGTTTACAGTGCTAATATTCTTATCTCTGCTGTTGGACTCTGGTAATACACGTGTGAAGTTACATCCAATACAGGTTTAAGTTATTTCAAGCCAAATTCACTGTGGGCCGTTTCAGTGTGTGTGACTATGCCATAATGTTTTGTTATGTTTAATGCTATTGCATTATAATCTACAATGTAGTGGATGTGGTAAAGAATCAGCAGTGCATGTGGAACAGCACATTATGAAAGGCAGACAATACTACAATTGATAAACATGATGGTGCTTTCATTACTATAGGCAAATTTTATAGACTATGAAAAGGTATTTGAAAGTGTGGATTGAAGTACCATATGGTAACTGTTGAGACACTATCACTATGGCATACCAGACAAGTACACAACCCTCATCCAAAACATGTACAAAGACACAGGAGTGGTATATGAAGGAGCACTGACTGACAACTTTGGGGCGCAAACAGGGAAGCCTGCTCTCACCTTTCCTGTTCTTGTTGGTTATAGACTGGATTCATTATCCAATCGAAGGCAAAAAAACTGGTATTCAGTGGAGACTATTGTCACAATTGAAGGACCTGGACTACCCAGATGATCTGCTACTATTGTCACAATTGAAGGACCTGGACTACCCAGATGATCTGCTACTTTTGTCACAATTGAAGGACCTGGACTACCCAGATGATCTGCTACTATTGTCACAATTGAAGGACCTGGACTACCCAGATGATCTGCTACTTTTGTCACAATTGAAGGACCTGGACTACCCAGATGATCTGCTACTTTTGTCACAATTGAAGGACCTGGACTACCCAGATGATCTGCTACTATTGTCACAATTGAAGGACCTGGACTACCCAGATGATCTGCTACTTTTGTCACAATTGAAGGACCTGGACTACCCAGATGATCTGCTACTTTTGTCACAATTGAAGGACCTGGACTACCCAGATGATCTGCTACTATTGTCACAATTGAAGGACCTGGACTACGCAGATGATCTGCTACTTTTGTCACAATTGAAGGACCTGGACTACCCAGATGATCTGCTACTTTTGTCACAATTGAAGGACCTGGACTACCCAGATGATCTGCTACTATTGTCACAATTGAAGGACCTGGACTACCCAGATGATCTGCTACTTTTGTCACAATTGAAGGACCTGGACTACCCAGATGATCTGCTACTTTTGTCACAATTGAAGGACCTGGACTACCGAGATGATCTGCTACTATTGTCACAATTGAAGGACCTGGACTACGCAGATGATCTGCTACTTTTGTCACAATTGAAGGACCTGGACTACCCAGATGATCTGCTACTTTTGTCACAATTGAAGGACCTGGACTACCCAGATGATCTGCTACTATTGTCACAATTGAAGGACCTGGACTACCCAGATGATCTGCTACTTTTGTCACAATTGATGGACCTGGACTACCCAGATGATCTGCTACTTTTGTCACAAAGTCATAGTAAAAAAAAAGGAAAAGAGAAAATTGATAGGGTGAAAGAACAATCGACCAAACTGGGACTGAATATCAACATGAAGAAAAGCAAGCTCCTTAAACTCAAAACTAACAGCAAAGAACCAATCATGCTGGAGGGAGAGCAGTGGAGGAATTGGGATACCTTGACCTATTTAGGCTGCACAATAGACATATCTATACCAGATGCAGATGTAAGAGATCAGAATTCGAAAGGCAAGAGGGGTATCCCTGGCACTAAACAATATATGGAGATACAGAGATATCAAGATTCACACCAAAATTAGAATATTCAACGCCAGTGTCGCTGTATGGAGCGGAGACATGGAGAACGACTGAGGACATACAACAAACAAAGACACCAGACATGTTGAGGAATGAAGACTTGAAAAGAGTCAACAACAGCCATCAGGACAACAAATTAAGCAAAGAAAATCGGGTTGGATAGGACATAAGCTGCGGAAAGTAGTCTAACATAGCCATACATTATATCCATTATATGGAATCTTCTTCTTCTTCTTCTTCGTACGCAGTCAGACAGTAACCATTATTTTTTAGAAAAAAGCGGCGGTCATCCTGAGGCTGTCGCCACTGCCATAGAGCTTGTCTTGCAGTTCCACTGGTGATGGCCACATCTGCTCTCTCTGATCCTCGTATGTCGGGCAGTTCTGCAGCAGATGTTCAGCGGTCATTTTACCAGTACCGCACGGGCATTCGTCGGTACACCATATCTTCAATTTGTTGAATAGGTGGTACCTCAGTCTATTGTGGCCAGTGCGAAGTCTGAAGACAACGACCTGCTCTCTTCGGTTCAACTGGTAAAAGGCATCGTTTTTGGTGTAACCAGTATGTTCGGTTTCCCATTTGGTCATGTATCTGGCTTTGATAAGCCGTTTTGACTCTTCGTACGTCGTACTAGTATCTGTTTGTGGTAGTCTTGCACCTTCTTTTGCCAGTCTGTCTGCCTCCTCGTTGCCTTGGATGTTGCAGTGTGATGGGACCCACTGTACCACTACCCTTTTTGGTGCGGACTGCTGGCACAGTTTGCAGAGTGCTGCTCTTAAGTCATTAAGCTCAGTATTTTTCTGGCTTTTTAGCGCTGTGACTACGGCGAGAGCATCTGTAAGCAGGACTATATGGCTTTCATTTTCACTGTGTGTCACCTATCTTCCACTGCCGCCCTCAGTGCCTCTGCCTCCGCTCTGAAATTGCTTGTGTACTTACCAGTAGCGAATGAGTGTTATTTTTCTGCCATTTGGTAGGTTCAGGAATGCTCCTGCCCCTCCGTTCTGTGTATTGTTTGTTACAGAACCGTCGGTGTATGCATGGGTCCAGTCCATGTTTGGGTAGCTTTTCGATATGAAGCTTAGGGTAGTATCTCTCCTTTCTTTTTCAGTCTGGCAGTTTTTGTTTCCAATACCTGGTATATTTTCTACCACCTCTGGAAATATATCCTGCCTCCAGGTAGGTTTTCGTTCAGTAGTGATGGGTTTTGTTGTTAGTGCGTTTATGGGATCTTCGTGCATCTTTGCTTTGTCTATTTCTGCAAAGTTTCTCCGCTTTAGTTTCCCATTTCCCAAATTGTTTAGTCTCTGGTGCATTGGATGGTCAGTCAGTCTTCGGAGTTTCTCTGACTGCAGCTGGGCTCTGCAGTCTCTTCTATCGGTCATGGATTGCAGTTGTGTATTCTTTTCAAGTTCTACAATTGGCGTTGACTTCATGCCTCCTGTTATAACTCTCATGGCTTGGTTTTGAAGTTTGCTAACTTTATCGAAGTTCGCCTTTGCTGCTGTTGTCCATGCCGCAATGCCATACTCGAGAACTGGTCTCACTCTTCCAGTGTACAGTTTCTTTAGTATGCCTTCGTCTGCTCCCCAGCTTGTGCCAGCAAGTTTCCTCATGATTGCCATTCTTTCTCTGGCTCTCATTCGGTTTCTCTCAATCTGACTTTTCCATGTCATGCGCCGATCAAATGTGACTCCCAGATAGGTTGGGTTGTCGTTTGGCTGCAGGAATTTGCCATTTAGACGTAATTTGGTATTTTGGGGTTTTAATGAAAGCGAGAATATTGTGCATGTGGTTTTCTCCTCGTTTATTTTGACCAGCCATGAGTTCGCCCACTCTTCCAGCGATGTTAGGGCCGTCTGCATCCGATTTCTTGCTATGGTGAGATTCTTTTCAGAGGTCCACATAGCCAGATCATCTGCAAACATTGAGCTATGGACTCTCCTTGGTATATTCTCTGTAATGTCATTTATATATACCAGGAAGACTGTGGGTGACAGTACTCCCCCTTGGGGTACTCCCTGCTCGAGTGTCACCTTTTTGCTCATCTGCCCTTGTACTTGGACTCTGGCCGTTCTTTGTTTGAGGTAGTGGTTGATCCACTTGAACATTTTCCCACAAACATCACTTCTTCTTAGCTTGACTCTAAGTCCGTCTTTCCAGACTTTGTCAAATGCCTTTTCCAGATCCACCCAAACAGCTACTGTGTGTTTCTGTGCCTGGTAGGCATCTTCTATCTCCTGGGCTATGAGGATGACCTGGTCCTCAGTGGATCTGTGCTGTCCAAAGCCGGCTTGCTGTGGAATTAGTATTCGTTTTTCTTCCAGATGCCACATCAGTCTGGTGTTTATCATCCGTTCCATCAGCTTGCCGACACAGCTCAGTAGGCTGATGGGCCTGTATCCATTTGGATCTGTTTTGTCCTTTCCTGTTTTTGGTACTGGTACCAGTATTGCGTCTTTCCATGCCTGGGGTACAATTCCCCTTTTCCAGCTTTGGTTCAGGACCGATAGCAGTTTCCTCTTCGCTGTTTGGCCCAGCCCCATCAGCATTTCGTTTGTTATCCGTCTTTTCCGGGAGATTTCCTTTTCTTTAATGTTCTCCATTATATGGAATCCTCTTCTTGGCGGCCTGGATAATCATCTAGTTGGTCGTGGTTTTTCTTGTCTTGTTGTGAAGTCCAGTTCTCTGGATAAAGGTTGCTGTAGTGAAGTTCTTCAGCTTTGTGTGGATATTCATCTCTGTGGGTCAGTGCTCAGTACTCAATTGGCTAAGCATATAACAGTCTTGCAGGGTATGTTCGGATGTCTTTGCTGTCTGTCCACACATACACATTGAAGATTGAGCTTATTTTAGCCCGTGTAAATGGCTTATGCTTCTTCTTCTTCGTACGCAGTCAGACAGTAACCATTATTTTTTCGAAAAAAGCGGCGGTCATCCTGAGGCTGTCGCCACTGCCATAGAGCTTGTCTTGCAGTTCCACTGGTGATGGCCACATCTGCTCTCTCTGATCCTCGTATGTCGGGCAGTTCTGCAGCAGATGTTCAGCGGTCATTTTACCAGTACCGCACGGGCATTCGTCGGTACCACCTATCTTCAATTTGTTGAATAGGTGGTACCTCAGTCTATTGTGGCCAGTGCGAAGTCTGAAGACAACGACCTGCTCTCTTCGGTTCAACTGGTAATAGGCATCGTTTTTGGTGTAACCAGTATGTTCGGTTTCCCATTTGGTCATGTATCTGGCTTTGATAAGCCGTTTTGACTCTTCGTGCGTCGTACTAGTATCTGTTTGTGGTAATCTTGCACCTTCTTTTGCCAGTCTGTCTGCCTCCTCGTTGCCTTGGATGTTGCAGTGTGATGGGACCCACTGTACCACTACCCTTTTTGGTGCGGACTGCTGGCACAGTTTGCAGAGTGCTGCTCTTAAGTCATTAAGCTCAGTGTTTTTCTGGCTTTTTAGCGCTGTGACTACGGCGAGAGCATCTGTAAGCAGGACTATATGGCTTTCATTTTCATTGTGTGTCAAATGGCTTACTCAATCTGTTATGCCCCATTCTCAAGTAGAACAGGATCACATGTTCCGATCAATCACGGCAGTGATAGTCTCTCGATTGTCAACTTTCCTTATTGCTTGGATACGTGTATTCTTTTCTTGGAAGGTGATTGTTCATCTTGTTCTCGTGTTGCTCCGTCCTTTGTCAACCTGTTTGCTGTCTCCTTTTACTGGTATGCCATAGTGTGATGGCATCCACTGCTATTAGTTCGCCGAAGACTTTCTTAAGTTCTGGCAATTTATCAGTTTTGAGGGCTTACAGAACTGACATTGCATCTGTAAGGAACACAATCTGCTGGCATTGACTTGCTGTGTCTGTACTTCAGACGAGTAGTTTGAACAGAATTTTCCAGAATGAAATGGGAGAATTGATGTGATCCCAGTAGTAGTGAGTATTTACAAATCTGTTTGGTTACTTCAGGTTTTTGATTGTCTGTGGTGTTCTACCAGACAATTTGGTGTAAAAAGACTATTACATTTCAATTCCAAATTGATAGAGAAGAAAGTACACAACTCTGGTGCATTCTAAGTTTGGTGTCTGTATAATATAACATCATGAAGGGCAGCTACTGGTAAACTGTTTCATTTCATAAACACGATTCCCCAGCAAAAGACACTAAGATGACTGTATACCACTCCACCGATGTACCAGTTTTGACATAGATGTGAGTTATGGGTAATGACAACCCAGTAAGCTCCAAATGTCACAAATGAGATATCTAAGAAAAGTGGTCAAAGTGAGAGATAGGTACGCAATTCCAGATCTCAAAGGGCAGTCAAGCTGTCACAACTTCAGTGGATTGTCTGTAGAATGAAATAAGATCAACTACCAAAGCAAGCATTGTAGCCAGTTGGATGGAATGACCACATAAGTTTATAATGGAGACGGGGGACTAGATGGAACCAGGCCAGGCGGATGACAGCTGACAGAATAGTCTTGAGCTCTTTCTGACAAACCCCAGGGTAGAAGAGGAGTGACTAAGTAAGGCATAATCGCAACACATCGTCTAACAGTATAACGGTGAGTGTTGCTGGGATCAAAAAGACTAGTAAAGCATAGCAACACCGCAACCTGCCAGACATGTCGTAAGAGGCGACTAAGGAAGGTTATGGGTGGCCCTGGCTATACCATCCTGTAGAAACTTTAAGCCATAAATACATCAATAAATATAGTCAGTTCAACATTTGAACTATGCTCCTCCATAGGTAGTTGAAATGGTTTTGATTGATCGATTCGAATATGGTGACACTTTTGTTAATTTATTAATTTAGCATTCAATGAATGTTCAAATTTTCGCTGCAATTAATTTTACATGGCATGACCATGATGAATTTGACGTGTTGGCCACATGTCAACAAGAATACAGTTCTGATTCACAAACAATATTGAGTGTCAACACAAATGTAATCTGTTCATGTATTTGCCACACAATGTAGTATTGTTTCACGTAATACTCTATATAATCATATAACTTTGGTTTAATACTCAATAGAACGAAGTATAAATTCCTTTCTGATGAGCCGACATTAAAAACAATATTAGGTGACATATTATAGACAAAAACATGAGGTGACATTTGATTCACAAAAGCGTGAGTTGACAAGAAACAATAATGAGCAGACATGGTAAGGAACATTGAATTATGATGATCAGATGTCACAGACCATTCCTGAAAAGTGTAGCATAAATGTCATGATAATTTGAGACAAATCAAATAAACGTGACATTCCCAGGGTGTGACTCCCATATCATTACACACTGTTTTGTATTTAGGCTTTGATTATATTTGATTTATATTATATGATTGTATTTGATTATAGAACTTTGTGGCTCTTGCATGATCTTTGGGACTAGTATAGAACTTGATAATTTCGTATTTCTAATAAAGTGTCAATCAACAATCAGTGCACCCAGTATTTGCCAATACATACAAACTGTACTCCGGAACTACCATGACAGAAATTTGAAACTGAAATAACATTTAGGCAAATCTTGCGTTTTTCAATACTTCGGTAGATGCAAGCAAACGTTCCAGAAGATCATTTCACAACTATTATAATCTCAAATAACGCTTTCTGTAGTGGACAGTTAAGAGATACGCAAAATAAGTAGAATCCACACAATTTAATAATCAATGCAGAAATGTAAAAGGTGTTATGCCCATTCATTCTCAGATACGTATATTATCCAGGTCTTGGCACACTACACTTCTGTAAATGTAAACATCAACCCCAGCTCATAAAATGTTGAGATCTGGCACAATAAAGTCTATTTACACGTTATCCCCAACAGCAATGTCTTCTATGTGACTACCGCCACCTAATTTGATATTTTAATGAAAACTATTTTATCTCCAGCGACGTCACGAAATTCAGGTATGACGGGCAAATAGTCAACGTAACTATCAATACGGTATTTACTTCCATTGCTGAAGTCCACCTGGAGGATATATAGGGCTGTAGTCACGCACTGTACAGACAATGTTTTAATTTTACCTTCAACAGAGAGAGAAAAAAACTATCCCTTACAGAGGATTTCAATGCATGTCCACGCGGTCAAAGATAGACTTTCAAACCCCTCGGCAACAGCTGCCAACAAGTTTGCATATTTACATAATGCCACAAAAATCAGCAGTTATTTGTACTGGGCAATAAATTATTAGGCTGCTCAAAAATGATGTAAAATATGTCGTGTATGGTTCGGGAAGATTGCCTCTTACTAAAATCATACAGCAAACAATAACCAAATGTGGATAGAACAAGGCCACCAGGCAAGACTGAACCATGTAGACATGGATAAAAGATTCAGGAAAAACACATGCGGTTAATAACTGCAGTAACAATTCTGTAAATGGCGGGGAAGGCGTGAACCAGTGGTTAAGTGACACGGCTCACAAATCGAAGGTGCTGGGCTCGCTCCCCATCATAGAACTGGTTTTTACCTAGAAGAAGCAAACCCTTAAAAAATACAGGAGCAAGCAGACCCTTACATAACATGCATGCCGAAGTAGGATACACTGGGTCGACAGGCGCAAAATTAAAACATAGTGCAACGCACACCGACTTGGAGAATAAAGAAATAAGGCCACCGCAAACAAATAAAAGTTGACATATATAGTTTACAATATTTCTTTTTTAAAGTACATTAAACTTATATTCTATACTTTGCGCAGATCCGCGTTGGGGAGATGTACACAATTTGCTTGACGAGTTCAAAGAAATCTGTTTTTAATCATTGCTACATAATAACTCTTGCACGTTTATTAATGATATTATGATAATAGATTGTACATAGCTAGTTTATGATGGTGAATCTAAATAGACCTCCTCTGCATCAATTTAAACTTACTAAAACCATACACAGATAAATGGTACTACAATGCTAAAACTACCAAGCATATTCAAGGACACACGTCATGCCATTTTTTCTTAAGAAGAAATAGACTAATACTGTGTAAATAATAAAATATATTTTGGTTTGGTACGCATTTTTATGTAGAAATAAAGTTGAATTAGTGCCTAGTTTAAATTTGTTAACATAAATTGCATGACTGTAGTCCGACCATGCTGACTGGTGACATTTTTGACTGACTGGTAAGCCACACTAAAATTTGTCAAGCCCTGATGATGTGTCTTTCAAAAGATGATGATGGGTAAGGACACTGATTGTCCCAATAAGACCAACAGTTGTGTACATGCCTAAACCACCCTCACAGGTTCCTCTCCCATTCTTGCAGATTTGCCTTACCAAAGTTTGATTGCTGTAGACTGAGCATTGGTGGTATCAATTGATCAACTAGAACTTAATCCAACAGCTAAGAGAAGTCTAAGGAAGTTCAGATTGGACAAAATGACTGGTTCGATAGAAATGGACTAGCTTATATATGAATGTAAGCCATTAAATAGGTCCCAAACTGATAAAGCGTAACTGAAAAATATAGTTGGTAGATGTCATTGGGTTGCCGTAACATTGTGATTAATGTAGGCTGTAGTCGCTAGGTGGCACATGCATGTGTGTAGCTCAAAAACTAAATGGTGTCCGTGATTACTGAGTATACAATTCTATGATTACAGAGTATACAATTCTGTGATCCCAGAGTATCTCCAATTCTGTGATCACAGAGTATACAATTCTGTGATCACAGAGTATACAATTCTGTGATCACAGAGTATACAATTCTGTGATCACAGAGTATACAATCAAAGATCAGAGTGTTGCAAATTTTATGGTAGCATGAGACTTTCTACAAAGGATATTCATAAGGAAATGCTTTCTGCCTACGGTGACAAGAGTTTGTCACGTAAAGTGGTACATAACTGGGTCAATTTTCTCAAAGATGAAACCCAACCTGGCCAGATTGCAAGTATCTGTGCAGCAGGTTGGGGAGATGATTAGATCTGACAGTCCAGTAACAAAAGACAGTACAGCAACTTCGATAATGTGTTCGCATGGTATAGCCTACATCATAGATAGAATTTCCGAAAATGTTGGTGAAGTTGGGTACTGACCCACAACTGACTCAATTGAACCTGTTCTTGCATCATCTCTATATCTCTGTTACAAGGCAGATGAAGAAGAAGAGGATTGTTGTTAGAGAAAAATCATTGGTACATGACTACCAAGCCGAAACAAAGCGTGACTTCATTCAATAGAAACAACAGAAATTCAAGGTTATTCCCTCAGCAGAGAGGGTTATGCTAAGTGAATGCTGTACAGTACTATTAACGTCTTGATGCTTCCAGATGAATTTTGATAAAAACCTTTGATAAAAATGCCAGATCAGAAATGAAAGAAATTACAACTTATCAGCATTACAGACCCGAGAGATTTCGACCTAGTTGGTGCTCTACCAAAACCCATCTTGGCGGGAAACGTATCACGAATAGGTTGAATGAGAAGTGGCTGGGATGGCAAACCAAAGACCTCTATTCTGTGTTTCATTTGTGTGCTATTGACTGACTTGTGCTTGCAATACGTCCTCTTGTTACCCTCAACACTATAAAAATCTACAGGTATGAGATCAGTGCGACAGCTGACACAACAATACTGCCTACGGATAGCAAAATGATAAATTAATCGGCAAAATTAAGTTAAGTACTGCTGTCCAAAGAATAGCATCATTTCTTGTGATAAACAAAAATTAAAAGTTCAATTACAAAATTGTTTAATCCGTGTCTCTTTTACATACAAGACTGGATAGCCTGCCACATGCCCTACCCTCCTCAGCCAACTTTTACTAAATGTCTGGCAGTTTATAATGTTGCTGCTGCTGCTTCTTCAATGTTCATTCCTAATCTCCCGCTACAAAGCCCTGAACAGGGCTTTGCAAGTAGCAGGATGTAGTCAAAAGAACAGAATGCGTTGCCTCGCTAGTTTACAGCTTGACTGCGATATTTTGCACCTTTCGGTCGGACACATCTATCGACATATAATGTAACTATTCTTTGTTCCCATTTCAGGCTCAAGTTAAGTGGGTCATGGTTAAGAGACAAAAATGAATTGTGTACAAATAAAACATCAAATGGGGATTCACTGCAGACAACTTTCAAGATAGCCACGGCACTGATTCTTGGAGATAGCAATCAAATAGCATATTGAATATGAGTAACTGCATCTTAATTATGTCACATCCACACTGCAAATTTATGATTCTCAGACCATTACATCACTACTACTTGTAGAATCTATTGGCTCATTACAAACATAGCACAATAGACTCCTCGCAGTGATAGCACTAGTATATACAGTGGTAATAATTGCAGCGGAACCAACGGCGGAAAGTTCTCCAGTATTATATCAACTATGCAGATTTATGTAACAGATCCAAAATATTCACATATGTTGAAGATTTGTCTGCGCAAATACAAGTTTTACTGTCCCAGGATTTCACGTCAATACCAGAATGGACAATTGCAAGAGCCACAAAATCTATAGCAGCCAGCAGTTCTTATTTATATTTCAATTTATTTACTTACATAGGTGCAAGATTGTTTCTATCAAAGCCTAATTTAACACGCAAATGTTAAAAACAAAACATACAAACAATGACTCACATAACAAAAGAAGGGAGTTCAATTGGTTGACATATTTGTAGTGATAAAATACAATGGAAAACAATAGGTCATCAAACCGACTTCATTGCACCTGGGCACTCCCCATTTGTGCTCAGTCCTTTTCAGCGCTGAAAGTGCAGACGACAGAGCACGACCGCCGCAGCTCCAGCGATGACTACATCAAGTAAACATTTATAGCTAAGTCGAGTGGAAGAAGCGGTCATATCATGAAAAAACACACATGCTCGGTCTGTCAAACCGAGCGTGACGTGATTTAAACATGGTACGTTTGGTTTGTAAACCTTGGCCACACGCTCCCCGAGTAATAAAGTACATTTCACAATATCATGTGTTGATGTAATAATAGGAGAAAGGATGGAAAGTCTGGGGAATAATGACCACAACTGAGAATAGCTAGAAGAAGGAAGTAAACCAACTAAAATAATGAGAACAAAAAGTGGACTAGATTATCAGAAAAATCCACGTCAAATGTTGAAATTGTAGATGTTTCTTGAGCATGTAATTGAGTTGAGTGGTGTGTGTATAACATAGAATAGTAGAGGGGACAAACAATAACTCACCATTGAATTAGCATCAGCAGCAGCAGCAGCAGGAGGAGCAGCATTGGCACCTTGTGCTCCTCCGCCAGGGGCAGCACCTACATTGCCAAACCCACCACCTTGCATGAGAGGCTTAGGGCTGGTCTGAAATAAACAAAATATAACTAGGTAATCTAACCTTTACAAGGCTGCACAAATTTTGCGAAGAAAATATTCGCCATGATAGTTGACTTTCAAAGCTTTTAACTTTTGTTTGTTGGTCAATAAATATGATTTTCTTGTGTGTAGAGACATAAATGTTTTTTTTAGTTTCTGAGATACAAGATGAATTGATTGAAAAAAAAATATTTTGACTCGACCGCTAGGCTCCAATAGAAATCCACGGAAACCAAAAAAAACATATCGATACTGTGTTTATAATATCAACACAACTGTTAGCTTCCAATTCAAACGTAGTTATTACACAAGTCTTAGATAAGTTTTATCAAAAGATTAATGACCATGCCCTGCTCAGAAGTCCCTAAGCTCTTTTCAGTCACGACTTCACTATAGAATGATGCGATTTTAAGTGGTAACTAAGTTTTTAGTATTCCTTTTCCTTGTGGTTTTGTCATTTCACTTGTTGTACGAGTTTCTTTTCACATAATCTGACTCATTAGGGTACATCTCTGAGATCAGGCTGCAGCTTCATCTTCCCAGATCCACAACCAGGTGCCATCAATACCTACTTACACATATCTTTGAACCCCACCATTCTTTGTCCATCTTCACATTTGTCACTGTCCCTCCATGCAATTCCAAGGATGAAGATTGCATAAAAACACATTCAATTATCTTCAACGTGAGATATGAATACAACAACCACAAAACTACAGCGTAATTTGTACTCAAACCACAAAATGAAATAAGTGTGAGAACAAATGACTTAGGCCACGGCATATTTTTCAATTCTGTATTCAATGTGTTAACCCTTTACACCCGCATATCAGGAAATACATCCCCCACTCCTAAGCACAGGGAGATAACTACAAGTAGCAAAGAAAGCACATATGACAATTATTTTACTGTACTGGATATGGCAATACAGAGGTTAAATAAAATTAGAAACACATATTCTCAGGACATCATCTTTCATGTGGCAACGTATGCATTCTAAACATAGACCATAATGCAAAGAAGAAAAATGAATCTAGCTGAAATACCACAAGAAAGTTTTCTTAGAATACAATGAACATTAAAAAAAAGAAATACAGACATCCAACAGACGCTAACACGGTACATTGAAAATTAGACAGTGGTATGCAGAGGAGA
Source organism: Ariolimax columbianus (assembly GCA_036924085.1). NCBI lineage: Eukaryota > Metazoa > Mollusca > Gastropoda > Stylommatophora > Arionidae > Ariolimax > Ariolimax columbianus. Next base: position 34,173,850 of record JAVGWX010000023.1, read on the forward strand.
AGATGGGCACATGACACCAAAGATGGCAGTGACGGAGGCAGGGGAACTGGCTAAAGATCAAGTGTCTAACACAGCGGCTGTGATGAGACCAACATTCGGTCTAGAACATTCTACATGAAGAACTCCTGGACACGCTTTATAGAGACATGGATAAACATCATCACCCTGTTGATCAGTCCGGAGAATGCTTGTAAGGTTGTCTTAGTATGTCTCTCCATTTCCCCCTATCCTCTGCAGTTCTCTTCATTGTAGCATGTTCGTAATTTAATGTCACTGCATTCCTGAGATATAAATGCGAGTCTCGGTCGTCCCAGTCCTCTCCCTTGAATCTTGCCCTCTAGCATCGTCTGTAGAAGACTTTTATGTCTCATATTGTGACCTGTTTTTGTATCATATGCAAAATTTGTTTTTGTGCGACCAAATAATTTTTTTTTTGCATTCACCTTATTTCTCTATTCCCCAAGGCGGTGTGCATTGCAGTATGGACCAGCTGGTACCCCAAGACAAAAGACAGAAATGAGTTTAAACGTTTGGCTAACTGGCAACAGCCAGATAATATGCCAGACAGAATACCAGGATTACAGATCACACACAGAATGACTGTTTTTATTACTATTTTTTTCATAGGTTTTTTTTGTGTGCCATCGCTTTATTTCTCTATTCCCCAAGGTGGTGTTTGTTACACTACATTTTTACTTTGCGCTTGTCGGCCTAGTGCATCTGACTTCAGCATGCATTTTATGTAAGGGTTTGCTTCCCCAGGGTAATGGCCGGTGCTGTGGTGGGGATTGAACACAGCACCTTCGGATTGCGAGCCGTATATCACTTAACCACTAGCCCTAGCTTGCTACCCTCCCTTGGGGAGATTCCCCTTTTCGTTGTACTGAAAATTCCTACAGCTCGTCATTAAATATACACCAAATGGTGATCAAGATGCTGAGCAGCACATGAGCTGCAGTGATCAGCGACCCATAGCTGACTGCTAGCGTCAGGGCCAGCTAACCAGAGCTGCCAAGACCCTTCTACACCTCCTAGATAACAGGCTGCAGCAGGGCAGACTGGCTAAGGAGAAGGGATCGAAGAGGGAATGCTAACCCGGTACTCAAAAAATGCTTGCTGAAGTCGGTTGTGCTGGACCGAAAGGTGCAAATATCACAGTAAAGCTGTAAACTACGACACAACGCATTCCGTTCTCTGGACTACATTCTGCTACTTAAGCCCTTTCAGGGTTTGGTAGCGGGAGATTGAGAACAAAGAAGAAGAAGATACACCAAATGTATGTTGAGTGTAGAGTAGTAATCTGGATATGAAAGCAAGCTCTTGACACAATACCACCTTATATGTTAATATAAAAATTATCTGAGGATCAGAATAAACTGTATCCTCTATTCATAAGAATTGTCTTCTACTTCAAAACATTTGTGCTGTCTTCAACTTTCCACAAAGCTCCACGTCTTAACATGAAAGTCATATTGGGAGACTTGTGACTATCTATCTACACTGATGTGTTGATATGGAGCCAGCAGCATTGTTTGTTTATTTCTCTACTTCCCAAGGCAGTGTGAGTTACACTATGTTTTTGTCCCTGTGCCTGCCCAGTGCATCCAACTTTGTCGTGGATTTTACGTAAGGGTCTGCTTCCACCTGTATTTTCTAAGTGTTTGCTTCCCTAGGGTAGCGGCAGGTGCTGCGATTGGGGCGCGAACCCAGCACCTTCGGTTAACCACTAGCCCAGGCTGTCCAATCAGCAGCAGTTTCTTTAGTGAGATCCAAAAGGTCATATTTTCTAACCCGAATGAATCAAAATCAATAGAATTTGTCCAAGTTCACATTTTCAGATGACTGGCTAACCAGAAATATTTAGTACGAGACATCTGAATTGTTTTCAAACATGTACATTCAATCAATATAGTTTGCTGGTCTTGTATGTTCATAAGTATGGCCTTCTAAACTAAGTTCATAACGCACTAGACAAGCTCTATGGCAGTGTCGACAGCCTCAGGATGACGGCTGCTTTTTTCGAAAAAATTAAGGTTGATGTCTGACTGCGTACGATGAAGAAGAAGAAGAATTGAAGTGTTGAACTATGGTTTTTAATACATAATATTTGCTAGCCAGTTTAGTCGTTCTGCCATCTGGTGAGCTACCAAAAGTAATCAAATCTGCCACAGGTTTTCCACATTTACTAGAGAAACTGGCTGCATTCTGATTCATAGACAAAAGTTCAATGAGTTTCATTTTGAGTTAATAACCTTGTACAGAATAGTGCTAGGGATGTCAGTACACACTATAAAGTTACACTACATAAATTTAGCGCATGCAAGGGAATATAGTACCTTTGCACCCTGTGCTGCAACACCAGTGGTCGCAGCATTATTGGGACCTCCACGTTCTGCTGCATTCCCTGATGAGGGTGGTACAGGCGGAGGTTGAAGGGGTGGTGCTCCAGACCCTCGACCACGGCCTGCGTCACCTCTCATGGCAGCCTGCACGACAAATAAAAACTTTTATGTCCAAGCAAATAATGTGGTACTAAACCAACAAGTTTTTTTTGTATTCACACAGTCTGGATTATAATTAAAAATCAATCAATCTAGACATTGACAACACCAAGTACATGAAAGCAAAAAAAAGGACTTGTGCCCCTGGTGAAGCAACTGCATCTGGTCCCTTACTCAAACTCTGTACAAAAGTACTATTGTATTTGCAGTGATGGTTTCTATAACAATTTGAATTATACCATGATGTTGCTAACATCATACTTATAGAAAAATTACTCCACTGTATTATTCTTTATTTAAAAGTTTTTGACTACACATTAAATGAAATAAGTTTCAAAGATGGGGAATATCCTTATGCCGTTTATGAACCATCAGCTTCTCACTCAATGACACAATACATTTTTCTCAATATCTTAGAGGGCATACACAACAGGCAATGCAGTATTTCTAAATAGTCAAGGTATCTTAATCACTAACAATCCCATTTGATCTAAATCACCCAACCGCAGAACATCGTTTCCGCAGGATTCCACTTGCAACACACTTGTTCCGTTCTGTAATTTAGTGTCTTCAGTTTACATTCAGTGGACACGTGAGATGACAGAAAACAATTAACGTAACTAGGAGAGATAGAAAGCGCAAGGAAGAGGTGCAAAAAATAGTTGAAGCAAGACCCAGCACTGAATATATTGAGAAAAGTAGTTCATCAACCACCTAATGAGAATGCAATCTGTCCAACTACCTCTGTGCACCTATAACACACAGCAATCGGGTTTTTGTAATCGTGGCAGACCTATAACTAAATGGATAGAAAATATCATCATGGTATCACTCTTGAACGACACCTGCCCGTAACAGAATGCTATGGCTTCCGAGAACGCTTCATGGCACACGTGGATAAGACAAGATTCCCATTACGTGAATTTTTTTTACAAAGTTGGCACATTTAGTTATGAGGCAAGTTGGAGAAACGAGTTATTACTGGATTACTTGTGAATATTCAACGCAAGCCACATTCATATTCTGACTAGGAAACAAATGAAAGGGACTGTGGTAATGATGATTTATTCACACAGAAATACACGATATGAGAATAATGTGTTTGTCGTATTTGGACCTCCAAATTAATGTGATTTAATACATAATTTTTTATTAGGGGTACATGTCACAGATAGATTAATTATGTGTCTTAAGTCTTTAGATTGCATTTTTAGCTCATGGTGTTCAATATTAGTATACATGTATGCTATTTTTAATAGAATTATTTTACATAGAAGAGTTGAAGCTCCAGAGGATGGACTGGAAAATGTTAAAGTGGCAACTATTAGTACAGGGTAAAGCTTTCATCTTTTTGTTCACTCTTATAGAGATGTCAGTCTCCACTATTGAATTGGTAAGTACAAGGACAGACTGGAAAATGTTAAAGTGGCAACTTTTAGTACAGGGTAAAGCTTTCATCTTTTTATTCACTCTTATAGGGATGTCAGTCTCCACTATTGAATTGGTAAGTACAAGGACAGACTGGAAAATGTTAAAGTGGCAACTATTAGTACAGGGTAAAGCTTTCATCTTTTTGTTCACTCTTATAGGGATGTCAGTCTCCACTATTGAATTGGTAAGTGCAACCACACTACAAATCATTTGTTGGAATTGATGCGAGCTGGACTACTTGAGGGCATATCTCTCTAATTGGTTGGAAGGAGTTCTAGATTCATGGAAGCTAATAATATCCTTTCAGGTCATTGAGGCACCAATACTGCAGATTGGACCGATTTTGTGCCAGGATATTTGTTGTAGCTATGGACCTTCCCGTCCACTCTGATGCCTTTCCATCTCTCTTACCTTTTGCAGGCACAGTACCTTGCAGGAATGTCTTGGTCAACCCAGATGATCTTGAAACATGCCCATACCATGTAAGCTTGCATGTTTTTACCATAGTCAATTGGTCTTTATATTTAACAACCTCTCTTTTAACGGTGTCTCGAACTTTATTTGTTACGTGTACTAGATACAAAATGCAGAGGATTCGACCCAGACATCTAATCTCAATTGCACACATTTTTCACTCTGGAACTGCTGTAAAAAGTCCACATTTTGCATGCGCAAAGGCACACTGAATCCCTTCTATCTTTGTAGATAAATAGTCTCAGCTGACCTTTATGAGTCAATTTTCTTCTGCTTTGCCAGAATTACAAGGATTCCACTTTGGTGCTGTATATTTCTGATTGTATTTAGTTTCCACAAAAAGTATGGTTATACATTTCTTCCTTGCTACTGCATGTAAAATTTCATGAGATTTGTGATGATAAATCTCAGTAGTACTTAAATTTTTGGTCTTAAATGCATTTGCCTGATAATTCATATATGAATCAAAATTATATTTCATATTTTTTGTCACTTGGCCAACATATTCATTGGGATGTTCTTGTTCATAAAAAATGTATTTCTTACGCATTTTCTACTATAGCCACGGGGGGGCATAACAACCAATTAATGTTCATTTCTGGTTCTGGAAATTCTCAAACCAGTGTTCACTGGCCAATGTTTTAGAATATAGACTGGAATAAGACACATTGGACTTGTTCACTGTTAAATATAGTTTATTTATGGCACACAACATCCACAATTGTATTATAAATAGACTTACCTCTGCTCTCTGTTTTTCATCCCACATGAATCCAGGCTGGCCACCAGGGCCCATCCGGTCTCCCATTCTGTCACCCATCCGGTCTCCCATTCTGTCGCCCATCCGGTCTCCCATTCTGTCGCCAATCCGTTCTCCCATCCTGTCACCAATCCGATCTCCCATCCTGTCACCAATACGATCTCCCATTCTGTCACCAAGTCGGTCTCCCATGCGATCACCAATTCGGTCTCCCATGCGATCGCCAATTCGGTCTCCCATACGATCGCCAATTCGGTCTCCCATTCTGTCGCCAATTCGGTCTCCCATTCTGTCACCAATTCGGTCTCCCATTCTGTCACCAATTCGTTCTCCCATTCTGTCACCCATGCGGTCTGGCAAATGATCCGGCATGCGATCACCATAACGGTCTGACATCTGCAAATCATAAAATAGGTTTTATTTGTTAAGTTTCCAGTACAAAACCAAAAGTATTTGGTTACAGCATATTGCATATAAATTATTATTATAATACTTATTAACATAAGTTCCTACATTTCTCAATTTTGATTGAAATACATGAGGCCTTGTATAGTCAACGGACTAAGAATATTTTTACATGCAGCTTTTATAAAACATGTAAATCTGAGCTAAATCTTTTACACAATTTTTAAAAATCATATTATAATTATTTACACAGGGAACTGTGACGCTAGTCCAGCAGGATGTCGCGTCAGTGTCCGGCACAATATATTGACAAAGACCACTATCTCTTTTCCATGTATCCTTTCCTGGAAACGGGCTATTCTCAAGATACTAGTCTGGTTGACGAGATGTAGATTGACGTAATCCCCGAAAGTGGTGAGTGTCGTGTAGATGAAGTCATACATAGCACAACCGCCTGGAGGTCCTCGGTCCACCATCAGCATGCTCGGGATACGAGAAAAGCTGCTACAACTTAACCCCCTGTTCAGGGCACACAAGAGTAATCATACTCATTGTGGATATTAAACAACAACTACCCTTTACACCCTAAGTCTTGAAACAGGAAATATATATTCATCAAGCAAGAGGATACCACTTTCCTTTTTTTTTTACACATACCATTTTGTAACAAAATATATTTTAATAAATGTTTCTAATTGTATTTAGACAGAATATTAGTTCAGTTTCCAAAGCATTAAATGAGATTGTCACGAACTCAATGGGTTAAAACACAATATTATGTAATAAGGATGTATATATGTGTTTATAATTCTGCAAATTTTTGTTATATCCTATAGAATTTAGCCCATAGGTTCCAAAACCATCCACTGAAACATGCATTTAGTTTGACTAAAGCGTTTCTTCCGATTTGCCTGTGTTATCGTTGAAATTTGACACATTTATGGTGATGAAAGTTGGCATTCTAGACAAGAAATTGTTTATTATTTGATCAGTCCAATGATCACGCATCAATTCAGACTTTCACACATAATACAAAAGGTATGTGTAAAAGGAATTGATGCTAACATAAGTACCAAAATATTTTTTCATCTACAATTTTTACCTCTGCATTTATGTTATTTAACATTGATTTGACATATTATTCACTTTTGATATAAATTTGCAACAATTATAATTTTAGTTCAAATGTTTTCTGTACCATCATATCATCGCGGCCCTTCAATCCAGGCATGTCCATTGAGCCTCTTCCTCTAGCCAACTCCTGCTGCCTCATCATCATCATGGCATCAGCACGGCGACGCTCATCCTGCTGAGCTCGCTCTCTGTCTTCTTGTTGGTGCCTGTTGATCAAACAACAAAACTGTGACCCAATTGTTGAGATTGAGATGTCTGTTAAATAAACTACAAGTTTAATATAGACCTGTGTCCATTAGCTTCACGAAGGGAGCAGTGCCACACAGCATGACCCTCCCCAACACAATTGAGGAATAAACCGTATGGCAACAAGTCTTAACATCGACCACCATGAAGGAAATAGACATTTATCTAAGAGCAAAGACATGGCTTTTGTGCCATAATTCAGATTCAACTGATCTGATCAGGTCCCCCATGTGAGATCAAATAAGGAAATGTGTAAAATGTGTCTGTGGTGATACGCATATATGCTTTGACCTGTACCAGTTTATGTCTGGATAACAATCCCAACATGTACATCATCCTCACAATCGAGGTATCTCTAGTGCATCCCAGAACCAGCCACATACCTTCATTCTGGATGCATTCCAACCTTTCACACTGTATTTTTGATAGTGTAATGATGCCCAGTGAAATAGGCTGCTTGCAACAGGGTCAGCAAATCAGAGCTACCCAAGACCCTATTCAACCTTTATGTAGCAGCTCTGGATACAGACTGCATCTGTGCTGCCTGACAGAAAATAGGGATTGCCTGGCTGAGAGAATAGAGATCGAAGACAAACCCAGTCCCAAAAATGACATGCTTAAACTAGTTGTCTGGTCGAAAAGAATAGATATTGCAGCTCTGTAAACTACGACCTTTACAAAATGTCATTTTCAATGCAAAATTAGAACTGATGTAGCTGACCAGTTCAATAGAAGGTATGTCTCAACAAATCTAACGACACCAATGAAAACCAGGACATCGATGTGAAATGCACAAATAGTCAAAGGAAGAACTTTGGAGCTGTTTCAGGACTGAATAGCAGACCAATATTTGGTAGATGGTATATGTGCTGACTTTATGATGTCAAAGAAGCAAAGAACACAATGTGAATTCAAGACTACAAACATAAATGTATTTGATAGAACACATGAAACCTGAGAGAAGAGTCCTCAAACAAAACAAATAAAGGAAGAAAATAATATACACATTATACTGAAAAAAAAATGGAAAGGATGTCATATATGATGAGAAACCATGAAGAAATGCTGCTTTAATCAACACTGATCACAAGAAAGTGAAAATATCAAACATTTGGTAAGTATAGAAGGCTTGCCAAAACTTGGCACTACACACCTCTAGGAAATCAATGAAAGTGTCTGAGCTGAAGAAGAGTTTGTTTACTGTTTGACAAGGACAGGTAAGGGAATGTGACCATCCCCAGCTCACAAAATCCTATGATTTAGTACATTGAACTCTATAACACTACATCCCCAACAGTTGTGTGTGATGTGGAACTACATTGGCCCTTATCAGTTCCATCGGATTTTGGAAGAAAGTTCTAGAAACACCTCAAAAATAATAGAACATAGATGAGAAAGTGAATAACTAGCTGGCACAGAAGAAGAATTTCTATTTATAATTGTGTCTGGAGCAGCGCATGAGCTGCAGTGGTCAACGATGCATAGCTGACTGCTAGCGCCAGGGCCAGCGTACCAGAGCCGCCAAGACCCTTCTACACCTCCACGTGGTGATCCTTGATAACAGGCTGCAACAGCGCAGACTGGCTAAGTAGAAGGGATCGCGGAGGGAATGCTAACCCGGAACTCAAAAAATGCTTGCTGAAGTCGGATGCGTTTGACCAAAACGTGCAAATATCGCAATCAAGCTGTAAACTAAGACAACACATTCCGTTCTCTGGACTACATTCTGCTACTTACGCCTTTTCAGGGTTTGGTAGCGGGAGATTTAGAACAAACAAAGCCATGCCATAATTGTGTCTATTCAAAGGGAGAGGAGATGTATAGATAGAAGTGAGAGGAGATTTAGAGGGAGAATAATGAGAATAGATGGAGTGTACCGTACCTCAAGTCATACTCTTGCTGTCTCCTCATTCTGTCCTGGTTCCTGAGCTCCTCCAGTCTGCGTAATTCTTCTTGCTGACGAACCAATTCTATTGGAAAGATAAGTTTACACCAATAATTATTTAAAAGTATAGTCACATTACATTGGTCTTTTGCGTTGCGTTAGTTTTATTTCTTGACATTTAGCACACATTCACAGTGATAGAGACGGCTTGGACCACACAATTCATAAGTGCATATTTAAAATTAAAATTAATATGAAAAATTTGGCAGAAAAGCATCAAAGTTATAGCTAAATGTAATGCTCACCTATGTGTTACCTTACCTTAACAGGGAAGCAAAGAATAGTAACACTAACCTGCCAGGTAGGTTGGAAGAGATAGCGGAGGTAGGTTGGAAGAAAGCATAGAATGGCTGGAGTCTGATTGGCCAGTTCTTCTTTTTCTTCTTACGCAGTCAGACGTCAACCTTTATTTTTTCAAAAAATGCAGCGGTTATCCTGAGGCTGTCGACACTGCCATAGAGCTTGTCTAGTGTTGCCACTGGTGATGGCCACATCTGCTTTCTCTGATCCTCGTATGTCGGGCAGTTTTGCAGCAAATGTTCAGTGGTCATTTTCCCAGTACCGCACGTGCATTCGTCAGTGCCACCTATCTTAAGTTTATTGAATAGGTGGTACCTCAGTCTATTGTGGCCTGTGCGAAGTCTGAAGACCACGACCTGCTCTCTTCTGTTCAACTGGTAATAGGCATCATTTTTTGTGTAGCCAGTATGTTCTGTTTCCCATTTGGTCATGTATCTAGCTCTAATAAGCCTTTTTGACTCTTCGTATGTCACACTAGGTTCTGGTTGTGGTAGTCTTGCACCTTCTTTTGCCAGTCTGTCTGCCTCCTCATTGCCTTGGATGTTACAGTGGGATGGGACCCACTGTATCACTACTCTTTTTGGTGCGAACTGGTGGCATAGTTGACAGAGTAAGTTCAGTATTTTTCTGGCTTTTTAGTGCTTGAAACTGAAGCAGTAATTGAACACTGAGAAATAAAAATCACATATTGATATAAAAAACTTGAGCTTACCCTGTCTAATCTGGTCAGCTTGGTACTCATAAAGAGCATTTTGCATTTCATCCTCCAGCTTAAGACGAGCATCTTCTGTGTCCTTTTTAACTTGTTCTATTCTCTGCTTCTCCAATTCTTCTAGCTGCTTCCATCTCATTCCAAACTCATACTCAAAGGTCCCAGGTGGAGCAAATCTGGGCTCCTTCTCTCGTTCCCTATTAACATAAACACACATATATTTGTTTATCAATTGACTTTGTACTTATATCCCCTTTCAAACAGTTAAGAGTCATATGGATTGAATAATGACTAGTGATTTTACATATTTATCCTTGAATCTTAAAACAAAAATGAATGTAGTGAGTAGTGCCATTTTGCATTTATATAAGTATATATTTATATAAGTATATTTATATATGTTCCCCATGTGTTTCATTATGTTCACAGCTTAATTCTTATCAGTTTGATAAACGATTACTTAATTTGTACTTATTACTTCAATCACTTACTTTTTATATTGCTCACTTCTTGTTAAGAATTTCTCAGGCAAACCATCCTCCTCATCTTTATGCTCCAATGGCTCAACAGCTATCGGCTTTGGATCTCTGTAAAAAGCATATTGTCAAAAATCAGCTATAAGTTGGTCACAAAATAACAGTAGCATGAAATTTGTCTAAAAATATATTTGCTTGCATAATTAGCGGTTCCTTTTCTAAACTGGGATGTAGAGTCTGGTTCTTCTTCTAAACTGGAGTGTATAGAGTTTATCATAAATAATGCCAGACTATGACTGATGCCGTCTTCCTCTTGCCCTGTTTTCCAGTCTAGTTCTCAGCCTCTTATGAATTGTCTTATCTCAGCTGACTTTGGGTCTTATGACTGCCATTTTATCGTTATGCAGACATGGCCAAATCAGCAGTACTTCATCTCCAATCGTGTCTGCAAAATATGGGTTCTAATTCAAAAGCCATGATTTTGTAACTAGTTTTGCCAGAATTATTTTTTCTATAAAAGATGTCTCTTCATAAAACTTGCCTTTCTTAATTATTTCACAAGGAAAACAAACGTGTTATATATCAAATGGAAAATGAATAATAACAGTAATCCACATATAAATAATATCTACAAGAAAATATTTTTTTGAAGCAGTCAATTGGAGTTGTGTCACTGAGTTGTAGGTCTCCATTCACTCCACATGGTCTACCACATTTTGACAGCAATCTGAGTTCTAGGTCTCAATCAGTCAGATCATGGTCTCTAGAATTTGCTTTAGAAATATTGCATCTTCGTTTTTTTAACTTTTCCACACAAAGAACGTTGCTGCTTTTACAATTGAAACGCAAATATAAGAGTTACTTCCCTTTTCAGGTAATGTCCAAATTTAGAAACACAGGGTTTTCTGGCACCAAGCTGACGTCAGGAAGAACGCTGACAGCGTTCTGATGGCCTTTAAAAGTATACTGTTTTTGTTTCGGCACGAACTCCAGTTGCGCATCTGGCCCCTGGACAGACAACTACCACTCCCCAATGGCACAATTGGACAAGACTGTTATTGTGGTTACTTCAACTACTTTTCTTTGAGGCTATCGGCTGCTTTTTCTGGGTTGTTCTCACTACCAATGACTCACATACATAACTTTAAACTAGTACATAGATGGAGTGATATACAGTCATGCTGTATTAATTATTTCTATTTTGATAGGGAATCATATAATTATAACATGGAAAAGGTCCGTTTCTTTGATACTTTCTGGTTTATTACAGCTACAAGGTATTTGAACCACTTGGTCTGCTCCAGAGGCTGTTCTTTCTTTCTAGATCACCATGGTTTTTTTTTTTAACTGCCAATGATCATGCCTTCCAATATCCAAATTTGCTAGCCATATCACCACCAAATGTTTAATATGTAAGTTGGTCTTATCATCATGTGCTCTATTGAGTAAATTTTGGGCATTGATAGCATCATCTGTTGGTGTGAATGCGTTAAAGGGAGAGCTAGTAAAGACCAGGTTTTGCTCCCTGCAGTCTTAGAAGTTGCCTTCCATTGTTATTCAGATCATCTCACTATATCTCCCAACGACTCCCATCTATAATGACCATTTTCCACTCTGACACTCCAAAGAAGAAGAATTTCATCACTCCAATCACTCAGTCTATTTAATTGTTCTTTGGGTTCGGTTTTGCTAATAGAGTCCATATGGGTTGTTTTGTGAACGTGTCCTCTACCGCAGATGCATATATGTGTTATATTGTAGCATAAGAAGTTAGGGAAATTACCATTTTATTTTTGCTGCTATTATAAGAGGATACATGACTTTGTACAATGTATACAAAAATGTCTAAACTGATAGAACTGCAAGTCAAAAGTTATTTGAAAAGTTTATACCCCTCTCATTTGGTGCATAAACAATGATGATATTTGCTATCTTGCATTTTGTGAGGTTCAGTATGATAATACATTGATAAATAAATACCCATCTTGATGCTGTCCCTTGTAGCCACAATACAGCCCACTTCCTTTTACCTATCAATAGTTTGAACTCCCCTATAGAGAAGCATGCTACCATTGGTGGAAGGGCTGTCCTCTTTGGGCCTCCATTTCTGGTTTATGGTTAACTTCCAGATATAGAGGCAATTCAGCTATCCACCACGCGATTGGCCCACCTGGTAAAAGACCAGGCACCACCTCTTTCAAGGTCCAAATATATAACGGTACACTTTCATTCACTATCCATAACAATTCGACCTTTCGACTTTTTCCACATAATATGACCATCATCCAAGCGAGATACCTTGGCTAGTTTAAGCTATGTTGCTAGCTATATACCCTTTCTACGTGTATAGAGCTTTTCAGATAGACAAAAAATGATGTGACTAGTGTATAATTCTCATTGGTTTTCCAAGTACTAAAATGAGAAACATATTTTTACATTCTTCTTGCTTTTAGCATGTTTGTGTTGCATAATAAGAGTTACCATTTCATGGCATTGGCCAAGGGGTGAGTTTCCAGGTGTTGCTGGATAAACAACATATTCAAATGTCAAATTAATGTAAACTTTTTCAGAAAGATTGCAAACGACATGTAAATCAATTTGCAATAAAAACAAAGGTGCAAGATCTCTTGATAGTACTTTGATACAAGCGTCCATGCTGTAGCGATTGTCCTAAGCTTCATTTGGAACGCGCAGGTAAGAAGAAATATTTAATGTTCTTTCAAATTCTTTAAAGAGGAGACAAATTCACTTTTGGCAGACTTTTCCATGTTTATAATGTTACCGCAGAAGTTATTTTAAAAATTTAATAATTTGAGCTTGATCCATACCATAAATATTGGTTTTTTAAGCTCTCTCAAAATTAGTATATTTATAGTTTAATTATGATATTGCTAATCGCTTTCTTTAATAAATGTAGTTAAATACACAATGCCAATAGCTAATCGGTGCAAAATACTTACATCCCCATTAGGAACACTCCTTCTGTGATGCGCCTGAGTGCTGAATTGGCTCCAGGTTTCCGGACAAATTCAACAATGCCTTCTCCTGTGGATTTGCCTCTATCGTCCACTATGACAACACATCGCTCTAGGTCCCCGAACTGTGAGAAAGACTGCTCTAAAAGTTCATTTGACACAAAGTGGTGGAGATTCTTAACCTTCAATGCTGCACCATGAGTAGCAAAACGGACTCTGAGTACACGGCCTTTTCTCTGCAGACCGTCCAATGCAGCTTTGGCAGCTTCTGCATTTTGACGATAATCCTGTTTTTTATGAAAGAGAGAATAATTATGGTATCTACATAGAACATAAAACCTGGATTAAACGGCATTTATTTCTAGAATGTCTTTTTTTTTTTTAATGTAACAAAGACGATGGGATGTTCTGGGGATGGAAGTTAGGGTGAGTGAATGAGCATTGCTTATATCTTTTGTTCCAACTAAATTTGCTTGTACTACATCTGCACTCTTAACTGCCTGGTCATCATTCTTGACCTTCCGATGAAAAATATGTTATACATTTCTTGTACTTATAATAAAATGGTCTGGGTAAGAACTAAGATAAAATGGTTGATACAGTTTATTGAGGAAGAAATCTATAATTTTTCTGTGAAGATGGAAGTGAACTTACAATTATTTTTTTTTTTTTTTTTTTTGCGTTCGCCTAATTTTTCTAATCCCCAAGGCGGTGTGGTGTGCGTTGCAATGTGTTTTTTATTTTGCGCCTGTCGGCCCAGTGCATCCGACTTCAGCATGCATTTTATGTAAGGGTCTGCTTCCTCCTGCATTTTCCAAGGGTATGCTTCCCCGGGGGTAACGGCAGGTGCTGTGATGGGGATCGAACCCAGCACCTTCGGATTGTGAGCCGTGCCACTTAACCACTAGGTCATGCCGTCCCCTCAATAATTGATTCAAATATTTATAAATCTCTTTTTTTTTAAATTCCCATTTTTCTTCTACTTCGTTTCTCAGATCAAGGTCCTGGTTTCTCTAACAAATAACACTGTTGTTTAATTTCCATAAAGTCTCACAAGGACAGCATCGTTATCTTTTCCTGTGTGAGCATGCCAGTTTTGTAGGATGTGATCCACGGAGTTGGTATGCTCCCCATATTGACACGTCATGTTCCAATTCTCATTTTGTTGTAATAAAGATTACCCTTGTTGATGACATTTAAATCATAGGTTGTATTTAGGTTTGGGTTTTGGGAGGGGGGGTGTGTGTGTGTGTGTTTTTTGGTTTGTTTGTTTTTTAATGGGGCCATTTTCCTTTGGAGTTGGCTTTAATTATGGTCTGTTTGTGGAGATAGTCCAGACTGTGCTAGTCTGTCTGCAGCTACATTGTCTTCAATATTGCAGGAAGGTATCCACTGAATAACTAACCTTGGGTGTTCTTTGCTGAGAGCTGTGTCATGGAGCACATACATTGATTGAAATTATCTTTATGGTTTTGTTTTATCGCTGCTAATACTGTCATATTGAATTATAAGTCTGACAGCAGTGTCTCTGCTTCTGCACAGAGATTATTGGAGTGTATGTTTCAGTTTTAAGTAGTTTTTTCTTCTTTGTCCTTAGTATGTAATAGACCCATCCACTGGATGTGGCTTTGTTAGTTAAGACATATGTGTACAAGTTCTATTCAGTTAAGTTATTAGAATAACTGCTAGTATAACCAGTGTTATCTGGGAAACGTCGCTCTCATCACAGCCATTCTCAGCCTACCCGCCTGCTACATGTTCATGGTGTCGATGTCTTGAGTCCATCTACACATTGGTCGAGCTTCGCCTTCCTGGAACAATGCCATCTAGGTCTGCTTTTTCCAGTCCATCATGGTGCTTGATGTGGCTGAAAAACCTCAGTTTCCAAGACATAACGTGGTTTATACGCCAGTTCTCTTCTACACTCAGATCTTGCAGGATAGCTTCATTTATTTTCTTTACCCAAGGTATTTTGAGGATTCTTCTGTAGCATTTTGTGTCGAAAGCCCTGATCCTCTTTCTTAATATTTGTGTGATGGCCCATATCTCATATTCGTACATTGCCACCGGGACTACATATGTTCTGAGGATCTTCAATTTTAATTCTAAGTATTGTGCCACACATTTTGCATACTATTCAGTTTCTGCATCGCTATGGACAATCGTCCTAGCACAGTCCCCATCATTTGTTATCAAAGAGCCAAGGTATTCAAAGTAATCCATGTGTTCAATTTCTTCATTGCCAATAGTGACCTTCGGTTGGGGGGGTCTATGTGTGACAAAGGACATTGTCTTTGCTTTTTTTTAATATTCTGGAAAAGATTCTGATCTTCATTGTGCTTCTGAACAGACCTGAGCAATTGTACCAGGCCCTCAACGCTGTTTGAGAGCACAATTGTGCCATCTGCGGATCTCAGTTATGGAATCTCCTTTCCTCCAATTGAGAATGGCTGGGAATTCAAATAGTTATTTTTACCTTTTGCATGATATTCTCTGCGTATATGTTAAATAAGTAAGGGGACAGATGCAGCCTTGCCCAACACCTCGGTGCATCTCAAACCAATCTGAGGTGCCTTCATTGATTCTGACGCAGGCTTGTTGGTCACTGTAAAGTGTTTCTATTAGATGTGTTGCAAAGCTCATGACTCATTATTTGCGAGAGTTGCTGATTTTCAGTTCAGTTGCCATCACCGCATCAAACGTCGGCTGCAATGGATCTCCAGTGTACACTTGCCGTAATTGTGCAATCTGAGAGGCTTTTTTCCAGTCCTGATGTTATCCACCTACTTAAAGCGTTGTCTGCATCTTGAACGACTGTCTTCCACCCTACTCTCCAGTATAGTCTTCAACAAGAAGTTGCTGATGTACAGAGTTAAAAGTTTTGGTGTAATCTATGATGTATGTATTTAGGTCAGCATTGTATTCTCTACATTTTTAACTGTGTTTCTCAAATTGAAGATGTCAATTATGAAAATAGTTCATCTTTTAAACCTTTACTGAGCCGAGGCTGTTATTTTTGCCAACAAAAAAACCCAGTTTGCACCAGAGACTGAAAATGTGGATGACGATATAATCATATAAAACACACACGGGGCGCCATAAAAAAAAAATCAGGCTATTTGATAGTACACAAGCGTCACTTCCAACTTTAGCCGCAAAAGTGTAAATCGACTTTGATAACTGCTGCGAAAGGATATATTCTTTTTCAATCAGTGTGAACTCTGTCCATTATTCAGGATGGTGAAGATCTTTGTAATATAGTTCAGTTTATTTCGTTCATATAGATGTCATAAATGTTTTAGTGTAAACTAACAGTTGTATCGATATTATTAACACAGTTTCAATACTTTGTTGTGATCTCAATGGATTATATGAGGAGTAACATTCACGAATCAGCGAGTCCAAATGTTTTAAAAGTTTTAAAATTAAGTTTCGTCATCTTCTATCTCAGAAACTAATACACACACAACAAAAACACCAACAAGTTCTTTATTGATTTATGTCTCTACACATAACAAAATCATATCTAGAAGACAAAGCTTGAAAATTGTTGCGTGGTTCACCAGTCAGTCAAAAATTGTACTACTTAGCATGGTCGGACTACGGTCATGCAATTTATGTTATTAAATTTAAACTAGGCACTAATTCACTTTTATTTCTACATAACAATGTGCACCAAACTAAAATATATTACGTTACTTACACTGTATCAGCAGATTCACCATCATAATACCAATTATAATCGTGCAATTAAAAACTGAATTTTTGGACTCAAACAAATGTTACTCATTGCATTCAAATGCTTATTCCAAGACCTGTCTATAGGTAACTAATAAAAAGGTTAAACATGTTCTCAAAGTCAACAACCATATGTGCTGATGTATCGGACCAAGAGGTGCAAATATCACAGGCAAATGGTAAACCAGCAACACAGCACATTCTGTTCTTCCCGCTACATCCTGCTACTTGC
This sequence comes from Ariolimax columbianus, assembly GCA_036924085.1. NCBI lineage: Eukaryota > Metazoa > Mollusca > Gastropoda > Stylommatophora > Arionidae > Ariolimax > Ariolimax columbianus. The sequence goes on from JAVGWX010000023.1 coordinate 34,191,179, forward strand.
AAAGCCTTATTCAGGGCTTGGTAGCGGCAGATTGAAAACAATCGCAGAAGTAGTAAAATATGACGTGCTGAAAATGAGTGCAGCTAAGGCTATAGGGGAAATTTATAAGTGCAGACTCCTGAAGGTTAACTATCAACTATACTTCCTCCTCATTTTCTTTCCCCCAAACCAACATCTCTCTGCTAGATGGACTAGACTACCCAAAGCATAATAATGATTTTTTTTTAAAATTATAATTAATTACTAGTTAATCTTTAATATCCCTGGACCCTGCTTTACTCCCTCAACCTACCCATCCCTTTTCCTCCCTCAAACCTGCCCATCCCGTTCCCTCCCTCAACCTGCCCATCCCTTTTCCTCCCTCAACCTGCCCATCCGTTTCCCTCCCTCAACCTGCCCATCCGTTTCCCTCCCTCAACCTGCCCATCCGTTTCCCTCCCTTCCACTCAACCTGAACTGAGTGTCCTTCTGGCAATGGCATGCACCATAATGTGCATTACATCTCAAATTTGGTCATGGTGTCAATTCATAGTTCTGTATGCAGCCTGTCATTTTTTTTAAATATATAATACTCCTTCCTAGTTAAAATCAATATGGACTAAAACCTAAAAAAACGGGATTGAAATCCTTGTGCCAAATTTAGTGACGCTGAGACTCAAGATGGAGGGACTCCCTCAGGGAGGCATGAGCAACATTTTTCTTTGTAGACACACACAACACTTAGACCTATAGATGTAGATTCTTAAATAATGTTGAATTATTTAAAATTATGTGTTTAACATCACTGAAAATATGAGACTGCAGCAGCACACACCACCTCCTTTCCTCTCGCCTTCTCCCCCCGCCCCAGTTGCTTGAGACGGGTATTTTCCATCAATTAATGGTAGCTTTCGTTAAACAGGCTCTACACTTTGAAATTAATTGTGTACCCTTTATTTTACAAATGCTTGTATAAGGTACAAGGGATACTAATACTCTGTAATAGTCTTACTTGAATTTACTTCACCATCAGTGTCACAGTGTGAGTCACTTGTCACTGAGTGTGGTCTTACCAAAAAAATTAATTGCGAACTAGCGAGTTATTGACTAGTGATTTTTTTTAATGCATTTTATGAAATAATGCTTTATATAATTTTAAAGGTAAAACTTACCAGTCTGATGAAACCAAAGCCTCTGGATGAATTGGCGTAGACTTCTGATACTTCTCCATACGCCTCAAACATTTTTCTGAACTCATCTTCTGTCATATCTGGTGTGAGATTGCCAACAAACAATCTGCATCTTCCAGTGAATTTTTTCTCAACAACAGCTCCTGTTGCTGGGTCGGATGAACTTTTATCTTCCTTCTCATTACTCTTTGTTTCTTGAGTATTTTTCTCGTACTGTCTATTATCATTTCGATTCCCCGACCTATCTCTGTTCTGGCTCTCATTGTGCTGATTTCCATGATGGCTGCGTCCGCGACTCTGATTACTCGGACTCGTGAAGCTTTCTGACGACCTTTTTTCGACTTTGACATTAGGAGTATTACCAGTTGAACTTCTGTTTTCTTTCTTGAATTGGTTGTTATCCTGTGTGGCTGCAGTGGTATTAGCCCCTGCCTTCGACATTTTATTCTGATTTTTAGATCACTTTTGGTGAATTTACACGTTCACCTACTCTAAAAGCTAAAATGGCGTCGGTCGGCTTCTGGCTTTGTGAGTTCAAACGAGGCTGCTAACCTACTAAGCTCGTCAAATCGTGGTTTAGTAGTTTGTCATAAATAGTTATCGCATTTTGTATTTTTTCGGCAACCGCACAAATTGAAAACCTCATACACAAACGTCTGTCCGCTTTATAAAGTATGAATTCGTATTTTATATGACAGTCATAAGTTATGAATATGTAGTCAATAATCAATCCAAGTAAAGAACAAAGTCAGGTGTATTGATTTTGACAACTGAGAAAACGAAAACTATAACAATTAGTATAGTATATTCGTAATCTACTCTACAGTACGTATAAAAATAGACGTTCAAATAATGGAAAAGGTCAAAGCTTCTCTCCTATCTCGGAAATATAATAACCGTCAATGGGAGATGTGAAATAGAAATTAAGAAAGGAATATTGGTAATCAAATCTGATTTAAATCAATCAAAGTCCGTTGCTCTTCTCTGTGCATAGGCCATTTGCATCACGCATGTATACACAGTCCTGTGCTTCTCTGAATGCCTCCATCCATACGTAATCTTAGTTCCTGGTGAGAGTTTTGTCTGTTGTGACGCTGGAGGTGCGCGTATCTGGCATGCGACCAACACGTCCCGCCCATCTTATCTTAACTATTTGCATGGATGCTCGATATTAGTCTTGGTAAGAATTTCAGAGTTCGGCACTTTGTCATCCCACCTGATCCTGGGCAGCCTAAACAGACAGCTCAAATGAAAACGATTGAGATATCTGGCATGTCTTCTATATACTGTCCATTTTTCACAGTTATGCAGCAGAGTGTATAACACAACAGCGCGATACACTTTTCCCTTGTGACGACACTGATGTCTTGTCGGTCCCAGACGTCTGCTTGGAGCCTACATAACTCAGAGCTCGCCTCAATTCTGTTTTTGACCTCAAAGTCGCTATTCGCCTCTGGTGAGGGTACTGCCTATGTAGATGAAGCTATCGACTGCATCGAGAGGTTGGCTATGTACAGTAATGTTTGTAACAGGTAAATGACACAAGACACCCTATGTTTAGACATCAAGTGCAGCGTGCAAGACTCAAGTCAAGACGAATTTCTTACAGTCAGCCCAGGCCCTACTGACTAGTCCAGGAAAACGACGTACTGAAAGTTGGAAACAGCTGACACGGGTCCCTTTGATCAAGTTACGGGAGGAACCTGGGTATGAACATCTCTTGCCATATGCAACATGGTACTCACTAAATAGACTTCGAACTGGTGTATCACAATGCAGGAAAAGCCTGAAAAGATGGAGATACAGAGATGATGCAACATACAAATGTGGAGTAACACAAGATCAGGACCATCTGATGATTACCTCTCGGAAACTTTTAGCATGGATGACCTGCTGAGTGCCAGTGACAGGGCAATCCGTGTGACTGAATACTAGAAGAATGAAGTGTGACGTAGTGATTAGGACACGGAAAATGAAATGACATTGCTCCACTCGAGTCTGCAAAGACTGGAGTTCGAGATCATACCGTACAGACTGATGGGCCACCATCACTAGGAACTTTGTCGAACAACACACAAGCATTTAAGAGAGCAGATTGATCAGTCAGTGGCATAATAAAAACAATACATATGGAGATTCCAGAGATAAAGAGTAGGTAAGAGTGGATAAAACAAATATTCATAAAGAACTTTAATAAAATATCTAAACATGCCCAGAATTGGAATCCATAAAATAATGGTGTATACTTGATGAATGCAAGTCATGCATTACACGACAAACTTAGATGTTACTGGCTTTTATAATAATTTTTAAATATTTTCATTACAATCTCTGTTCTCACTGGTTAATAATCGCAAATGACAAAGTGGTATTCCATAGTATTCCTGCACTCATCTCCGTCGAATCATTCTCAATGTCAATAATCGTATGTAAAGCATTTCGCGGTTGTGATGATATTTGGTCAGAAAATTATATCTCCTTCTTAGTTCGTTTTCACACTCCGCCTACCAAGCACTGAAAAGGGCTTTGTAAGTAGCAGGATGTAGTCTGGAGAACGGAATGCGTTGTGTCATAGTTTACAGCTCTGCTGCGATATTTGTACCTATTGGTCGACACATCCGACTTCAGAAATGCATTTTTCGGTAACGGGTTAGTCTTTCCTCTTCGATTCCTTCTCCTTAGTCAGTCTGCTCTGTTGCAGCCTGTTTTCCAGGATCACCACCATAACTGTGTAACTCTGGGGATAAAAAAGACAGCAGATGGCGAAACCAAAACAACGGCCTGGCACAGGGAAGTGTCCAAGCACCCATGCTAAATAACATATATACTAATGACCTACCCATGCACATTGTCATATAGGAGGGTCGCATAACCCTGATGTACATAACGAAAAACTACTCAAGCATGGACTGGACCCATGCATACGCTGATGGTTCTGTAACAAACACAACACAGAACGGAGGGGCAGGGGTATTCGTGAGCCTACCAAATGGTAAAAAAAATAACACTGTCAGTGGCAACTGGAAAATACTCAAGCAATTTCAAAGCGGAGGCAGAGGCACTGAGGGCTGCAGTAGAAGAAATGGTGACAGGCAAAAGAAATGAAAGCCATATAGTCCTGTTTACAGATGCCCTGGCCGTAGCCACAGCACTAAAAAGCCAGAAAAATACTGAACTTAATGATTTAAGAGCAGTACTCTGTCAACTATGCCAGCAGTCCACACCAAAAAGAGTAGTGGTACAGTGGGTTCCATCCCACTGTAACATCCAAGGCAACGAGGAGGCAGAGAGACTGGCAAAAGAATGTGCAAGACTACCACAACCAGATCCTAGTGTGACCTACGAAGAGTCCAAAAGGCTTATTAGAGCCAGATACATGATCAAATGGGAAACAGAACATACTGGATACACAAAAAAACTATGCCTATAACCAGTTGAACAGAAAAGAGCATGTCGTGGTCTTCAGACTCCGCACAGGCCACAATAGACTGAGGTACCACCTATTCAATAAATTGAAGATAGGTGGCACTGACGAATGCATGTGTAGTACAGGGAAAATGACCACTGAACATCTGCTGCAACACTTCCCGACATACGAGGATCAGAGAAAGCACATGTGGCCATCACCAGTGGCAACACTAGACAAGCTCAATGGAAGTGTCGACAGCCTCAGGATGACCGGTGCTTTTTTCGAAAAAATACAGCTTGACGTCTGACAGCGTAAGAAGAAGATAGGAGGGTCTATCAATGAACGGAAGAACAGGTGTTTTTCAATCCACTCTCTCAATATGTTACCATTTATCTCGGTATAATAGTCATGATTATCAGTATAATTTGAAGGACATACAAGTTCTGCATTCTTTACCAGGCCATTATGTCTGCAACCTGCATGTACTATATATAAGCGCTGTCATTTGCCACTTGGCACTAATCTTTTAATCGTTTCATCCGCTGACTGACATTCCTTTTCCCTTCTGGGGTGAGCATTTATGCAGGTTTCATCCACATACACAATATCAAAACATTGTTTACGCATTTCGTGCACTTCATGTAAATACTTGCTTCTCACAGATTACGTTTCTCCCGCTAACAAACTTTCTAAAGGTAAAGCCCATGCCCTTTACAACTCTCCACAACATAGATTTTGATACATCGATGTCATTGTGTGTTCTCAGACCAAACTTCAGTTTCCTTAGTGTCACTGTTTCTTTGAAATCAAACATTCTACAAATTTCGCTTCTAATCACATCCATGTCAAAGCTATCTATCCTTTTCTTCTTCCTTACGTATTTGTCTTGAAGGAACATGAACTTCCATTGTCTTGGAGCAATCGATCAAAAGACCGTTTACTTAAACCCAAAGCTTGAATAGTTCTCTTTTCAGGAATTGAGATACTCCGATATGGTTTACAACGCTTCTTCAAAAATATTTATACTTCTTCTTCTTCTTCGTTCGTTCCCAATCTACCACTACCAAACCCTGAAACGGCTTAAGTAGCAGAATGTAGTCCAGAGAACGGAATGCGTTGTGTTGCAGTTCACCGCGTGGAAATGTAGAAGGGTCTTGGCAGCTATGGTTCGCCGGCCTTGACGCTAGCAGTCAGCTATGGGTCGCTAACCACTGCAGCTCATGTGCTGCTCGGCATCTTGATCCCAAATATTTATACATCTTCAATGCTTCTTCTTCTTTTTCGTACGCTGTCAGACGTCAACTTGAATTTGTTCAAAGAAAGCAGTTGTCATCCTGAGGCATGCATCTTCAATGCAATTGCATGGAGTGTAAAGAACTTGACTTTCAGACTCATTGTAGTCTCGAACGTTAACAATTAGTTAAATTACGCAATGACAGAATTTGTAATGACACATCGACACACCAGAAGGCTCATTGGCTGTGAGTGTGCTTTTGGTTGGTTTCTGTATACCCTAAATAAAGAAAATTGAATACCATATGTTTTTAGGCAAGAAAAACATAGTCACCATTGGGACATGGTAATCTGAAGGTTATACGCAAAATTTGAAATATTTTGTTAAAATTTAAGCTGAGATATTCAATTTCAAAACGCAGCAAACATTGTGAAATGCACTTTAGTCACCCTACCTCGTGCAATTTGTGGCTTAGTATATTGAGGTCTCTAACAGCTTCATTTCTCGGCAGCAGTGTTGCTACTTTGGGACACACATTTTCTTACTAGTGAGTCGGAGTATCTCAAACACGCGTAGTTTCCCACGTTCGTAAACAGAATATCTTGTGTATGGGACAGACAATATCAAGTGACGGTAGATGTGAAATTGAAGGGAAGAAGAGAGTAGAGGTGACCAAAAGCATTTATAATATCATGCAAATATCCAATACATCGAAAACGAGACTCATCGAATGTTACATTTATATTTAACATTATTGTACGGCGCATTAACATGGACTACGAACACATAGTTAGAGAATCTTATTCGTATTCTTCTTCTTCGTTCTCAATCTCCTGCTACCAAGCCATGAAAAGGGTTTTGCAAGTAGCGGAATGTAGTCCAGAGAACGGCATGCGTTGTGTCGTAGTTTACAGCTTGACCGTGATATTTGCACCTTTCGGTCAAACACATCTGACTTTAGCAGGCCTTTTTGAGTACCTGGTTGCCCTACCTCTTTGATCACTTCTACTTATCCAGTCTGCTCTGTTGCAGCCTGTTATCCAGGATCACCGCGTGGAGGCATAGAAGGGTCTGGACAGCTCTGGTTCGCTGGTCCTAACGCTAGCAGTCAGCTTTGGGTCGCTGCAGCTTATGCGCTTAGTTGGAGAATGAAACAGATCTCCTCGAAATGGTGCTATACATAAGAATGTTTGCCATTTCGTGGAAAGATAAACAAACAGAGCGACGTCCTGACGGGAGAAGGCATGGGTAGAGACGCCCTGGCGGGATTAGGCATGAGTAGAGACGTCTGGACGGGAGAAGGCATTAGTAACTTTTTACAAATATTAAAAATAGACAAGTCAAATATTGTGGACATATAAAAAGACACAACACTTAATTGAAAACGATACTGGAGGGGAAGGTTGAAAGTAGACAGACAAGAGGCGGACAGCGCTATAAGTGGGAGAGCAACATCGAAAAATGGACTTATGTTAGTCTGGCAGAGTGAACAGTCAAGACAAGAGACAGAGGACAATTACAACCAACCTTCGCTGCGGAGACAGCACGTTAATTTAATTGAATATCATCATCTCAACAGTCAACTTCCAGCATGATCATGTATGCCACTGTGTCATCTGAGAAACGTGTGAAATTAAATGTTTAAGAAAAGTAATTAGTATCACAAGGTGAGATACAGTTGACAAAGGATGACATTTGAAATATGGTGAGAAATACAGTTTGTGCTGAATTCATTTCAAGACAGAAAACTAACCTGCATACCTCACTGTCTGTCTGTCTGTCTATCTATCTATCTATCTATCTATCTATCTATCTATCTATCTATCTATCTATCTATCTATCTATCTATCTATCTATCTATCTATCTATCTATCTATCTATCTATCTATCTATCTATCTATCTATCTATCTATCTATCTATCTATCTATCTATCTATCTATCTATCTATCTATCTATCTATCTATCTATTTATCCACCTTCAATGCACTTGTGTCGCTAGACGTCGTGGGAAGGTGTGATCTCCTTTGTTAAATATTTTTTGACATGCAAAAATCCGCTGGTGATTTGCCAGGTCCATCCCAGTATCTGTTACAAACCTTTGGTATCCCCTGGAATATACAATCGCCTATTTTTGAGACTTGGTGGTAGAAGCGTAAATTAGAGCAAGGTAGACCCGCAGCCTGACAGGTGCCATCGATCCCGCTCCGCTAACCACATAACCAAGACCTAACGCTATAGCCACACAGTCCCATTTTTTTTCGAGATATTCTATGTGGGGTGAGAATCCCTAGAATAATTTGAGTAGATTTGTAACTTGAATTTTGACCAGGCAGTGGTCGTAAGGAGTACTCTTTTCGATTTCAAATTGCCAAGGTTTTTAACGTGAGTGCCACTGTACACGGAAGTCTGATCTTACTTCTCAGAGATCAGGGGACATTTTTACCGAATGATCCACGTAAAGAAATCACGGTCTCCACCATGATTTGAACCCGCGACATGCAGCACTTGATGCGAACACCTTACCTAGAGACCACTGGGTCCCGCAAGACAGGAAATACGACGGTAGTCATCTCATGAGAATGCAACCTGATTAACTACTACTGCACACCTACAGCACAATAAGGGGAAGTGTGTAGTCAAGGGCTTGTGAGCTTGGTTGCCATATACAAAGTACTATGGTCAAATCATGTCGCATATGTTTGACTTCTTCTTTTGCCTTACTGTCCTTTCCATACGGCGTCGCAGAGAGACGTAGATTCCTTGTTATAACTTAAATGAACGTCTTTATACTGGTTTAGAAGACTCTGCACAGTCTGTATACAAAAGTTTCATTTGCATTACCTTGCTATAAAAGCTATGAGCATCCAATTTATTCTTAAATGCATTAATTATCCCTGCCTCCACTACCTCATGTGGCAATGCATTCCAAGCATTCACCACTCTCTGACTAAAAAATATTTCCTAATATCTAACCTGAACCTATCTTTAGTTAATTTGTAACTATGTCCTCTTGTTCTCGTTGGTGGTTGTGTTTTGAAAAAAAACAACTTGTTATAGTCTAATTTATCCGTTCCTCTGATCATCTTATAAACCTGTATTGTCACCTCGATTTCGTCTCTTTTCTAGACACAGTAGGTCGGTTTTTCTGAGTCTTTCCTCATAATTGTAATTCTGGAATCCTACTTTCAGCTTTGTTGCTCTTGTTTGTATTCTTTCCAGCATGTTTATATCTCCTCTATGATAAGGACTCCACACCTGTACACAGTACTCCCATCTAGGTCTAACTAATGCTTTATACAGTTTGACCATCACTTCTTTGTTCTTTTGTTTAGTATTTTTTGTTATCATACTTAATATTGCATTTGCCCTTTTCATGACTACCTGAACTTGCTCACTCACCTTACCTGTATGATCTATTATAACCCCTAGGTCTCTTTCCTTATCTATCTTTCTAATATTATTCTCGCCCATTCTGTAATTATGTTCCGTATTGGATCTAGCCATGTGGACGACTGTACGTTTATCTACATTAAACTCCATCGTTAAGTGTAACTTCAAGATAGTGTCAGAGACATCCTCGATCCACCAGCATCAAACGTCGAGGTCCGCTCCTTGCTCGTGGACAGAAAACCTGTTTATGATATGCTCCTGTTGAATGGTGGTCATAATGCATTCTGACTAAATGACCAAACCTCTTGATTTGGTGTGCGTCGATGTAGGCACTAACTGGGCTTGTTCTCACTATCTGCCTCAGCGTGGTGTTACGGATTCTGTCACGGATTGTCTTTCCGGCTGCACTTCTCACACATCTTACTTTTCGTATGTTTCCAGTAAGGACCAAGATTGACATTGGTAGCACAATGTAGAAATAAATAGTGTATTTATCAGCTTCCTCTTAGTTGAAAGAAGCACTCTAGGGTGTTTCAAAATCGGTGCAATTTGAGAGTAAACTCTGTTCGCCTTCTGAATTCTATGTGCAATCTCCCTGTTCATTCTTCTGCCGTCACCAGTGAACATACTACCTAGGTTTGACAAACCGGCATATTGTGCTTTTTCTTCATGGCATGACAACTTCTCTCAGCCTACCAAGTTGTAAATAGTTACTTGACAAGGTCAGGGGCCAATTTCCGAGCCACCGTGAGAACTAGAGTTCGTGCAATGGAGCCATTTTCCATTTCGAACACAAAGAACGAAGAAGATGGATAGATGACATGAGCACAAACATACTCAACTACATAGGTTTACAGTAACAAATGCAACACATTTGACACACGAAAGGCAACTGAAGCTCACAATGCCGCTTTTAAAGGCACAAGTGGATGAAAAAACTAGTGGCTCTCGGATGCGCCATTTAAAAAAGTATTCTGAAATGGCCACACAAAATAGCGAATAAGTTATAAAGCTGATGGCACGAAAAATTAACAATGCTAATTAATTTTCAACTTGTGTACTGTATACAACTTTGCCTAAGCTATTTAAATAACCCATCTATTGATTATTGAAAATAAAAACATATTATGGTTTTTGATATTATTACATACAAAAAAGCGTCGATAGTTTGGGGGATGAAAACGAGGCTACCGAGCCATACTTATCAACAATGGCCGGTGGACGACGCTGTTAACTTTATTTTGATCATTTCACGAAAATCGTAGGGTCTTGTATTCTTCTGGAATATCTTCAGATCATCTACAGATAATCTTGTCTGTGAAGCAGGTACAAGATATTAAAGTTAATTTATAGAAAGAATTACCGAGTAGATAGTTGCAGCGTGGACGGTACACGCACAGTTTCGCGTACGAAACTCCCGACGATTGAAACAAAAAAATTAGGATGGAAGGGGAAGTAATACTGCTTTTATGATCATGTACTGAAAATGAAAATTGTTCAGATAATGTGTTAGTGAGAAGAATAGATATCATATTAAGTTCATGTCATGCATGCATAAAACATAGAATACTCGTTAGGGTGCATTTAACACATTCAGTGTCGATTGGTTACGTTAATGTATTGTAAGCGATCATCACGTCTCTTCTCCCACAACTTCCTGTGCCAAGTCGCGTTTTATTCATTTGAATAACGAATATCGGAATATGTCTAATGTTGTATAATGTTTTTATTGTTACCAACTTGACTTTTCCAATATGTATTAAATGGCAAGAGATTTTGCAGGTGATTTCATTTACCATGGTGTGGAGATTCCAGATCCCAAATCAATCTTAGTAACAAGGCATTTCTAATGTGGTGCTCCTTGAACAACTATAAACTTAATAAAGTCATAAAGTTGATAAAGTGAAGACCGACCTACCTTTAATGGAGATACCATTGACAGATGATGTATAATTTTATAGCAACATGTCAAATCGTGATGCTGTATCATAGTTTACAATCCGGCTGCGATATCTGTCTTTCGACCGGACACATCCGATTTTCGCTGTCTTTTTTTTTAGTAGACTTGGTTTGCTTTCCTTCTGTGATCCCTATCCTTTAGCCAGACTACACTAATGACTAGTGCTGCCTGCTTCCAGGGCCACTACGTGCAGACTATATAGGGTCTTGGTCAGCTATGGTTTGTTGACCCTGTTGCAAGCAGCCAGCTATGAGTCGCTGGCTGCTGTCAGCTCATGTCTTGCTGCATTTTGGTCCCAGATGAAATTTAATGAATCATATGTGTACGTCAATTAACAAAATAACATTTTTAAGTGAATTAATTTTGAAGTAAATCCACCAAAAGTTAGAAAATAGAAATGGAAGAATAAAAAACAATGCGCAAAATGAACATTTTGAAACTTTGATATGCAGTGGGTTTCTTTTTGGTAAATTTATAATTAATAATTGTCCATCGCAAACGATGATGGTCACATCAGACGGTTTTGTCTTAATAATGCAATATGCACTTTATTTAGGTTATAGTGAGGAAGAATATGTGCTAGTTATCAATCTGACTCTCTTGTCCCAAGTTACCTTGGATCAGTGGCAAAGATATTGGTCAAGACGACTGGAGGTAACTGAGGATGCAGGCACCCTGGTCTTACCTCCCGTGTTACCAGGGGTTGCTTTAAACTTATGAAATTCAATCGCCCACCGTTTCCGTTCATTACTTTGAGAGGCGAGTGCCTTGACCTCTTGACCGCAGCGAATCCCTAATCTATAATTATGTGTGTAATGACTAATTATGTCATCAATTTTTTGCTTGATCACTCCAGCCAGAGTTTATGACCACCACTACATTTGGTCTCATTTAGAAAGCCAGCACCAAAGCACTTTGCACCATGCTTATGTAGTCATGATTTATATAAAGATTTGTTTTTCAAAATGACGTTGCAAGCCCCATTCACAACTCTCCTCAGTCATTGATTACGACATCCATGCAGGTACGTACGGTGGTCGTAATCTTTCCTCCCTGAGTTTTTTCATCCTCAATAATCTCAGTTTATTAATACACTGCTGAAGACAGATGCGTCAGACCGAAAGACGCAACTCATTCTGTTCTCCAGACTACATCCTGCTACTTGAAAAGCCTTTTCAGGACTTGGTAGAGGGAGATTGAGACCAAACGCAGAAGACGAAGAATACTAATATTAACAATGGAAATTTCAGTGTGTTGTTATAACTTATTTAGTTGCTCTTCTTCTACAGCCATTTTAGTTTTCTTACCTATTTAATTTTTACTGAGGAATCTTCTATTTATTCATTATTTGATCTGTGAGAACGGCTTCATTTCACTTTCCATGTATATAATTCTTAAAATAAATTAGTCATAAGAAAAAAATAGTAAAATTGTTATCAGGACCAACCATGTCTTAGCCCCTCACCTCACCAATTTCTCCATTCATTTCTTCCCTTCTCATCCTGCCGATCTCTTCACCTCCATCTGTAAATAATTTTTTTTGTGTGGGTGTGTTCTCTATTCTCTAAGGTTGTGTGCTCTTTGCACTATGTTTTTATTTTGTGCCTGTCTGCCCAGTGCATCTGACTTTGTCATGCATTTTATGTAAGGGTTTGCTTCCCCTGGTTAACGGCCGGCGCTCTTATTGGACCTTCCCTCAATCAGTTTTATCATTTCTCTTCCCTCACCACACACATCCTCACATCCCCCAACTCTACCAATCTCATCAACCTGCACATTTCTTCCGCTTAACCATTCATTCTCTTTCCTCCTTTGTTGCCTGGGATAATTATATAAGATGTTAATTTGAATAACCCTCTTCCTGCATTCCTCCCCTCCCTCACATCCCAATTGCACTCCCTCTCAGCCATTAATACACCCTTCTATTCCTCCTCAACCTGTCAATTTTTTCTCCCTCCTTAACCACCCATTTCTTTCCACCTCAATCCGCAAATACCTCTCGCACCCTAGCTGCCCATTCCTTCATCTTCTCCCTCAACCTGCCCATCTCGCCTTTCCTCTTGAGCCCGGCCATTACTTCGTCCGTCTTGCCCAAATCTCGGCTGATCACCCAGTCAGTCTCTTCCCCCTCAACCTGCCCATCTCTCCTTCCCTCTTCAACCCGCCCATCACCCAGCCAGTCTCTTCCCCCTCAACCTGCCCATCTCTCCCCCCTGAGCCCGGCCATTACTACGTCCGTCTTGCCCAAATCTCGGCTGATCACCCAGCCAGTCTCTTCCCCCTCAACCTGCCCATCTCTCCTTCCCTCTTCAACCCGCCCATCACCCAGCCAGTCTCTTCCCCCTCAACCTGCCCATCTCTCCTTCCCTCTTCAACCCGCCCATCACCCAGCCAGTCTCTTCCCCCTCAACCTGCCCATCTCTCCCCCCTGAGCTCGCCCATTACTACGTCCGTCTTGCCCAAATCTCGGCTGATCACCCAGCCAATCTCATCCACCCTCAACCTGCCCATCTCTCCTTCCCTCTTCAACCCGCCCATCACCCAGCCAATCTCATCCACCCTCAACCTGCCCATCTCTCCTTCCCTCTTCAACCCGCCCATCACCCAGCCAATCTCATCCACCCTCAACCTGCCCATCTCTCCTTCCCTCTTCAACCCGCCCATCACCCAGCCAATCTCATCCACCCTCAACCTGCCCATCTCTCCTTCCCTCTTCAACCCGCCCATCACCCAGCCAATCTCATCCACCCTCAACCTGCCCATCTCTCCTTCCCTCTTCAACCCGCCCATCACCCAGCCAATCTCATCCACCCTCAACCTGCCCATCTCTCCTTCCCTCTTCAACCCGCCCATCACCCAGCCAATCTCATCCACCCTCAACCTGCCCATCTCTCCTTCCCTCTTCAACCCGCCCATCACCCAGCCAATCTCATCCACCCCCAACCTGCCCATCTCTCCTTCCCTCTTCAACCCGCCCATCACCCAGCCAATCTCATCCACCCTCAACCTGCCCATCTCTCCTTCCCTCTTCAACCCGCCCATCACCCAGCCAATCTCATCCACCCTCAACCTGCCCATCTCTCCTTCCCTCTTCAACCCGCCCATCACCCAGCCAATCTCATCCACCCTCAACCTGCCCATCTCTCCTTCCCTCTTCAACCCGCCCATCACCCAGCCAATCTCATCCACCCTCAACCTGCCCATCTCTCCTTCCCTCTTCAACCCGCCCATCACCCAGCCAATCTCATCCACCCTCAACCTGCCCATCTCTCCTTCCCTCTTCAACCCGCCCATCACCCAGCCAATCTCATCCACCCTCAACCTGCCCATCTCTCCTTCCCTCTTCAACCCGCCCATCACCCAGCCAATCTCATCCACCCTCAACCTGCCCATCTCTCCTTCCCTCTTCAACCCGCCCATCACCCAGCCAATCTCATCCACCCTCAACCTGCCCATCTCTCCTTCCCTCTTCAACCCGCCCATCACCCAGCCAATCTCATCCACCCTCAACCTGCCCATCTCTCCTTCCCTCTTCAACCCGCCCATCACCCAGCCAATCTCATCCACCCTCAACCTGCCCATCTCTCCTTCCCTCTTCAACCCGCCCATCACCCAGCCAATCTCATCCACCCTCAACCTGCCCATCTCTCCTTCCCTCTTCAACCCGCCCATCACCCAGCCAATCTCATCCACCCTCAACCTGCCCATCTCTCCTTCCCTCTTCAACCCGCCCATCACCCAGCCAATCTCATCCACCCTCAACCTGCCCATCTCTCCTTCCCTCTTCAACCCGCCCATCACCCAGCCAATCTCATCCACCCTCAACCTGCCCATCTCTCCTTTCCTCTTCAACCCGCCCATCACCCAGCCAATCTCATCCACCCTCAACCTGCCCATCTCTCCTTCCCTCTTCAACCCGCCCATCACCCAGCCAATCTCATCCACCCTCAACCTGCCCATCTCTCCTTCCCTCTTCAACCCGCCCATCACCCAGCCAATCTCATCCACCCTCAACCTGCCCATCTCTCCTTCCCTCTTCAACCCGCCCATCACCCAGCCAATCTCATCCACCCTCAACCTGCCCATCTCTCCTTCCCTCTTCAACCCGCCCATCACCCAGCTAATCTCATCCACCCTCAACCTGCCCATCTCTCCTTCCCTCTTCAACCCGCCCATCACCCAGCCAATCTCATCCACCCTCAACCTGCCCATCTCTCCTTCCCTCTTCAACCCGCCCATCACCCAGCCAATCTCATCCACCCTCAACCTGCCCATCTCTCCTTCCCTCTTCAACCCGCCCATCACCCAGCCAATCTCATCCACCCTCAACCTGCCCATCTCTCCTTCCCTCTTCAACCCGCCCATCACCCAGCCAATCTCATCCACCCTCAACCTGCCCATCTCTCCTTCCCTCTTCAACCCGCCCATCACCCAGCCAATCTCATCCACCCTCAACCTGCCCATCTCTCCTTCCCTCTTCAACCCGCCCATCACCCAGCCAATCTCATCCACCCTCAACCTGCCCATCTCTCCTTCCCTCTTCAACCCGCCCATCACCCAGCCAATCTCATCCACCCTCAACCTGCCCATCTCTCCTTCCCTCTTCAACCCGCCCATCACCCAGCCAATCTCATCCACCCTCAACCTGCCCATCTCTCCTTCCCTCTTCAACCCGCCCATCACCCAGCCAATCTCATCCACCCTCAACCTGCCCATCTCTCCTTCCCTCTTCAACCCGCCCATCACCCAGCCAATCTCATCCACCCTCAACCTGCCCATCTCTCCTTCCCTCTTCAACCCGCCCATCACCCAGCCAATCTCATCCACCCTCAACCTGCCCATCTCTCCTTCCCTCTTCAACCCGCCCATCACCCAGCCAATCTCATCCACCCTCAACCTGCCCATCTCTCCTTCCCTCTTCAACCCGCCCATCACCCAGCCAATCTCATCCACCCTCAACCTGCCCATCTCTCCTTCCCTCTTCAACCCGCCCATCACCCAGCCAATCTCATCCACCCTCAACCTGCCCATCTCTCCTTTCCTCTTCAACCCGCCCATCACCCAGCCAATCTCATCCACCCTCAACCTGCCCATCTCTCCTTCCCTCTTCAACCCGCCCATCACCCAGCCAATCTCATCCACCCTCAACCTGCCCATCTCTCCTTCCCTCTTCAACCCGCCCATCACCCAGCCAATCTCATCCACCCTCAACCTGCCCATCTCTCCTTCCCTCTTCAACCCGCCCATCACCCAGCCAATCTCATCCACCCTCAACCTGCCCATCTCTCCTTCCCTCTTCAACCCGCCCATCACCCAGCTAATCTCATCCACCCTCAACCTGCCCATCTCTCCTTCCCTCTTCAACCCGCCCATCACCCAGCCAATCTCATCCACCCTCAACCTGCCCATCTCTCCTTCCCTCTTCAACCCGCCCATCACCCAGCCAATCTCATCCACCCTCAACCTGCCCATCTCTCCTTCCCTCTTCAACCCGCCCATCACCCAGCCAATCTCATCCACCCTCAACCTGCCCATCTCTCCTTCCCTCTTCAACCCGCCCATCACCCAGCCAATCTCATCCACCCTCAACCTGCCCATCTCTCCTTCCCTCTTCAACCCGCCCATCACCCAGCCAATCTCATCCACCCTCAACCTGCCCATCTCTCCTTCCCTCTTCAACCCGCCCATCACCCAGCCAATCTCATCCACCCTCAACCTGCCCATCTCTCCTTCCCTCTTCAACCCGCCCATCACCCAGCCAATCTCATCCACCCTCAACCTGCCCATCTCTCCTTCCCTCTTCAACCCGCCCATCACCCAGCCAATCTCATCCACCCTCAACCTGCCCATCTCTCCTTCCCTCTTCAACCCGCCCATCACCCAGCCAATCTCATCCACCCTCAACCCACCGAATCTCCTCATTGTATGCATGTACTTGCAATGCTTTAAATTAAAATGTTGTATTGAAAATACAATTAAACAACTGATATTTTAATGTTGAACAACGCCGATACGTTTACTAATTTAAAATTGGCTTTTGTGAGCATCTGAGTGTATATCTTCCGCATATGTCCTCGTTGGTAATATGGCTTCGAGAAATTTATAGGTTACATTTTATCCATGCTGGGATTTTTTCTTTGACAATTTTGGGTCATATGGTCATAATTTATATTTCTAATAAACTTTCAAAGAATTATTTTTATCTTAAATTTATTATGCAGCTTTTTGTTCAATAACCTATAACTAAATGAAACCCACAAGTCCATCTCTCCCCCATCAACCTGCCCATCTCTTCCAGCCAAGCAAATTTGGTCATGGGGTCGCCTTTCAGTTTTTTATACTGCTTTTGTATATGTTAAAAAAAATTATTGTATAGAATATTACATTTAAACTTTTGAAACATAAATAGACAGTAATGCGCTAAGGGTTCTAAAAGTTAACGATGCAAAATTTGGTTCAGATTAGTGGAATGGTTTAGAATTCATTAAGGAATAAACACATCAAACAACGTAAGACAGACTTTCATTTGTATATTTATTGTGTCAGCTAATTAGTCTTTTCTTTTCTTAGCGGAAACAGATAATGTGAAGATGGAAAGTGAAGAAGCCATAATGGAAAATGAAAACAATTCCAATCTGGAATCAGAGTCAAATATTAGAGACAGAGACCAGCAGAGCAATGAGGGGTTGATTGATAATGTTACTCCTTATGCAACAATCGCACAAGCTCCATCTCCGTCAGTAAACTTATGGGAAAAGAACACTTCAAACAGGCATGCGGTAAACTTAAACGCATTTGAAGGATCTGAATCGTCTCATGCAGCGAAAAATACATTCATAGATCAGGATTATGGTGAACACTTTGAGGAATCTGCAACAGTTGTATCTGCAACAGTTTCTGTGTCAGATGTGAGAGAAGAATGTATTCCAGATTATGAAGATTTTATTGGTGGGGATAAAGTATCAGAGTATAAAGGAGGGTCCCGATCTAGAAGTTTTGAGAATATTGTCAATGAACTTGTAACCGATGAGACACAGGGATATTCAGATTCTGGGTCTCAAGAAGAACTTATGGAAGTAGATGATACTAGGCTTGATCCTGTTGAAAGGTCGGTCTCAGGATACCCAAAGCACACGAATAGAGACCAGCAGATTGGGGTTGGTGAGATGGTAGAGCCAGCATTCCAGTCTCAGCAGTCAAATGATCGAGAACGAGAGTTTAGAAGTAACATACACGCATCTGAAACATCATATGAAGCTGCAGATGTTTGTGGGACTGATCAGTTTGGTTCCGTGTCTTCCAGAAGTATGAGTGTGCTGTCAGATTCTACAAAATATTGGGATGATAACGTTGATTTATTAGTAGAAGACTCAAAGATCTTCGTCAATGACAGGACTGCTGCAGAAACATGGACACAGGATAGGACTACTCCCGTCTTAAGCAGTCCTGGTAATGCCTTTAACAATGTTACTGGAAAGCTTCAAGCACCCTCAGATATCTTGGAAATAGCCAATAATGACATTGTGACAGAAGGGCAATCAAACCGGGCGCAAACATTTGAAATAACTAAATGGAGTACACCAGAAACGGTCACAGCACATTCTTTGCCAGACTCGCCTGAATTGTTGGGAAGTGAGGAAAAAAAGCCTGATGAAGGTCTACAAGAGTCACCTGCACAACTAGTGTCTTCTCTGAATGATATGCTCAGTGAGAATGATGTTAATGAGGCAGAAGAAACGGTGTTGCATGTGAAATCTGTTGTCCCCATGGACGGACGCATGGATATTACATCTGTTTCTGATAAGACCTCGAGTGACACACATGTTAGTGGCAGGTGTGGATTTGGAAATGCCAGTAATCGTATTGAGCGTGGTGAGGTTCTTTCATCAGGTGACTACTGTGTGCGGAAAGTGGCTAGCATTTTGGATGATAATGTTCAGACCTCAGAAAGGGACTACAATCCAAAAATTGTTAACATGATGAGTATGGATTTGGCTGGGAGAGGGCAGGCCTCAGAGGAGACATACTCTGAATATTATGGTTTAGGTCACTCAAATGACACATCAGGGGAAGCAGTGTCTAAAGTCATTGTGTCACGTGATGTAATAACTAACATTTTTTCATCATGTGACAGCTCTGTATTGCTATGCAACACTTCACAGACTGAAAGTTGTGTACGTACTGTTTCCAAGAGGGAACATAGCGTTTCAGAAGACGGTGTTGCGGCAGTCTCTGCAGAGGTGGTGGGTGATGATGTCAATTTGTCTGGTCGAGTCACTTCGCCTCAAGCTCCTGAACACTTAGATACACATGTAGATGCTCTTCCTGTGGATAAGAGCAGTGCTTCTGAAGAGAGCACCACTGAGTTGGTGGAAGAGCTTGTTAGTAAGGTTGATCACACTATATTTCAACATCCAGATACTGATGATGATGATGATGATATTCTTGAAGATAAGAGCAGCGCTCTAGAAAGTGTGAAAGAAGACACATCAGAGATATTAGTTGATTTTTCTGATCACACAAATTCATCGAAACTTGAAGATGATGTTTCCCAGAATCAACACATTTCAGAAGACACCACGGATGTTGTAGGTGAGGCTGTTCAATTGCTCGATTTAGATGCTCGTGATGATAATGTTGCCTGTGATAAGAGCAGTATTTCAGAAGAAAGTGTTATTGAAAACAGATCAGAGGTAGTGGGTGATCACACTACGTCATGCGAGCGTACGAAACAGTTGAATGATCATGAAGAGGATGCCGCCCAAGATAATTCAGAAGGTGTCAAGGGAAACATCACAGGTATTGTGGATGATGCTCTAGATGTGTCTGATTATATCACTTCGTCTGAACATTCAACTCAATTAGATACTCCTATAGGTGCTATTACACATGACAGAAGTGGTACTTTGGACGAAGATGTTAGGGAAGTCACCAAAAATGTGAATGATGCTGTCGATGTGTCTGAAAACACCATTTCAGTTCAACATCTAGATGCAAGTGATGATACTATTGTCGAAGATAAGAACATCATTTCAGAAGATGGTGTCAATGAAGACATCACAGATATTGTCAATGAAGATGGTGTCAATGAAGACATCACAGATATTGTCAATGAAGATGGTGTCAATGAAGACATCACAGATATTGTCAATGATGCTGTAAAAATGCCTAATCGGACCATTTCAACAGAGCATCCAGAGCATTTGCTTGAAGAAAATGTTACCCATGATAAAAACTGTATTTCAGATAAAGGTGCTATGGAAGTC
Source organism: Ariolimax columbianus (assembly GCA_036924085.1). Taxonomy (NCBI): domain Eukaryota; kingdom Metazoa; phylum Mollusca; class Gastropoda; order Stylommatophora; family Arionidae; genus Ariolimax; species Ariolimax columbianus. The sequence goes on from JAVGWX010000023.1 coordinate 34,211,608, forward strand.
ACTACAGAGATGCATTTAGACACCTCATTTAACAATGAATCTACACATACAACTGCCTCTAATCGCCAGAAAAAAACCCCTTTAATTACTGTGGTCAACAAAAACAATGTTTCCGAGGAAGAAATCATGGAAGTTGATGGAAAACCATCAAGACCAAAGCCAGACAGTGGAGTTTCTAAACACATAGAAACTGCCAATAGAAGTAGAACAACTTCAAGACGATCTGATGAATCCAAAAAAGAGCGTGCTTGGCTACCATCTGGAAAGGCTGTTCAACAGAAACTCGAAACTGCTGAATATTCTGAGAAAGATAAGAGACGCCAAAAAGGCAATGTGAGTAATAACAGCAAAACTGGTTCCACTAACATTGTTTCACATCCATTGAAGAATACAAAAACAGATTCTAAGGATGTGGGGATGGAAATTCCAGATGTTGAATCAGAACTCAGCACCTCATTTGTAAATGATAACAGTTTGAACAAGTTAAAAACTGAACCAGTATCTTCACAATCTGCAAAACCGAAACCAGGCCCAGCCAGGAGGAGAACCCGTATGAAAGCTGAGGCACTGAAAGCAGAAGCTCTGAAAGCTGAGGCTGTGAAAAATGATAATGAAATGAAAGTTGTTGTGTCAGCGAAGGGTAAAATTCTGGAGTCAAAAGTTCCTCAGAATGGATTAGATGTAAAAGATTCCAGTCGACAAAAGGAACTCCAGGAAAGTGCTGATAAAAGCCCTGTAAGTATAATCATCATCTACTCCCTATGAAGCACGTCTTAAATAAATGCATGCCAAGTTTACTTGGCCTGTGTCATCCTTTCGTTTAACTCTACCATTCTTATTCGTCATCTCCGTCTCAAGCTCTCTTCTCTCTGCGTGTTTTAGTCTCTTTCTATTTATCTTAGTAAGCAATAATTGTCACAGTGGATTGCAAAGCCAATACCTGGGGAGGGAAGGATAGCGCTGCTGCACCTCAATGCATGTTGTTGTTGGTGCTGTTTGCGAATGCGCACAATGAGGTTACTCTATTGTGCAACCTGAAAAGAACGTTAAGTGGAGGGTTGCAGTAGCTGTTCTCACATCCTGAGCGTGCTGATAAAGGTGGACCTGGATCCTCCAGGCGGTTATGCTATAGTTATCTTCATTTGCGTGTCTCTCACTACTACGGGGATCACGTCGATCCCTCACCTTGGTAGCCAGGCTGCCATGAAAACAGCTCGTTTCCAGGAAGGGCTACTAGGGAGCCACGGTGGAGGTCTTGGTCAGTATGTTTTGCCTGACCCTGGCTAACATGTCTGATCAGTACATTTGGCCTGATCATACGTCGTTCCCACCCCCCCAATGCATGTCGTAAAAGCTGCAGAAAGAAAGTTGTGTATATGTCTAGTAACCTTATCATGGGAAAGAAATTGCTGTAAAAACCAGCACTTCAAGAATGTTTTGGTGGCTCTATGCTCTGGCTGGAATGAAAAGGACAAAAAGAATCACAATAATTCAGTATTATCTTTTTTTTCACTGTCAGATCCCTTGAAGCATAACGCCAATTCTCTCCAAACTGTTCTGGATTCTTCTTTCTGCTGTTTGTTTCCATGCCATCATCTTTTTTCTCATTTCAGCAATTTTTTCCTTGTAATTATAATAAAGTTGAGGCCGAAGATACAACTCAATAAATTAGCTGATAGTTAGCCAGTTACTCAAAGCTGGCTGCTTGTGTCAGGGTCAGCGAATCAGAACTGACCAAGACCATTTTCCAACTGTAAGCGGCAGCCCTGAAAACAGGCTGCTCTAATGTAGTCAGGTTATGAGAATAGGGATCACAGTCAGAAGGCAAACCTAAAGGCCACGGAAATTGCAGCCTTGCTGTAAACTATGATACAATGGGCATTTCAGGACGAACGCCGAAGAAGAGGAAGAAAGAAATCATTATTCTGTGATGTTTGTTATGGAGTCTTCTTCATTAGGAAAAATTACTGATTAATACCTCTATGGAGACACAAATATACATGCCTTAAACCAGAGGTATAAACTCAAATCACCCTGCAGAGAATGAGCTAACAGAGTCATTGCTGTTTGTGTCAGGGTGAGCGAATCAGAACTGATCAAAACCCTATTCTGCCTCCTGGCAGCCCTGGAATAGAGATCAAAGAGGGAAGGTAAATTCAATCCAAGAAAAATGTGCTGAAATTGGATGTGTTTTGGGCCGAAAGGTGCAGATATCGCAGCTTTGCTGCAAATTGCAGCACACCGTCACAAACATCCTTTTCAGAACGAACACAGAAGAAGAGGAAGATAGATTGTTGGAATAGCATACAAGGATCGTGTCACAAATGTAATCGTACAATCTGACAGAATATCAGACCACATATTAAGACTTCCTGTTAGTTGTAAAAGCATACAAACTCCAATGGTGCGGCCATGTGATACGATCGAATGGGCTGCCTAACATGGTACTTGGGAACGTTGTTCCTGGCAGATGAGAAGTCGCCGTAAGATGCACTGACTAATGTTAGGAAATGGACGGGAAAAACCTTAAAAGACAGCATACTGAAATTGTTTGTAGCAGTTGATGATTGAGCAATCCTGAAACAGCCAGAGTTTGGATGGAGTCATACCTAGGATGAGATCTAAAGATAACCTGAGAGAATATATCGGTATTGGAGGGAATCATACTTAGGATGAGATCTAAAGGTAACCTGAGAGAATATATCGGTATTGGAGGGAATCATACTTAGGATGAGATCTAAGGGTAACCTGAGAGAATATATCAGTATTGGAGGGAATCATACTTAGGATGAGATCTAAAGGTAACCTGAGAGAATATATCAGTATTGGAGGGAATCATACTTAGGATGAGATCTAGGGTAACCTGAGAGAATATATCAGTGTTGGAGGGAATCATACTTAGGATGAGATCTAAGGGTAACCTGAGAGAATATATCAGTATTGGAGGGAATCATACTTAGGATGAGATCTAGGGTAACCTGAGAGAATATATCAGTGTTGGAGGGAATCATACTTAGGATGAGATCTAAGGGTAACCTGAGAGAATATATCAGTATTGGAGGGAATCATACTTAGGATGAGATCTAAGGGTAACCTGAGAGAATATATCAGTATTGGAGGGAATCATATCTATGATGAGATCTGAGAGGATCAGTATTGGAGGGAATCATACCTAAGATGAGATTTGAGAGTATCAGTATTGGAGGGAATCATATCTAGGATGAGATCTGAGAGGATCAGTATTGGAGGGAATCATATCTAAGATGAGATTTGAGAGTATCAGTATTGGAGGGAATCATATCTAGGATGAGATCTGAGAGGATATTGGAGGGAATTATATCTAGGATGAGATCTGAGAGGATCAGTATTGGAGGGAATCATATCTAGGATGAGATCTGAGAGGATCAGTATTGGAGGGAATCATATCTAGGATGAGATCTGAGAGGATCAGTATTGGAGGGAATCATATCTAGGATGAGATCTGAGAGGATCAGTATTGGAGGGAATCATATCTAGGATGAGATCTGAGAGGATCAGTATTGGAGGGAATCATATCTAGGATGAGATCTGAGAGGATCAGTATTGGAGGGAATCATATCTAGGATGAGGGGACGGCGTGGCCTAGTGGTTAAGTGGCACGGCTCACAATCAGAAGGAGCTGGGTTCGATCCCCATCACAGCACCGGCCGTTACCCCGGGGAAGCAAACCCTTAGAAAATGCAGGAGGAAGCAGACCATTACATAAAATGCATGCTGAAGTCGGATGCACTGGGCCTACAGGCGCAAAATAAAAACCACAGTGCAACGCACACCACCTTGGGGATTAGAGAAAATAAGGCGAACGCCAAAAAAAAAAAAAAAAAATAAATATCTAGGATGAGATTTGAGAGTATCAGTATTGGAGGGAATCATATCTAGGATGAGATCTGAGAGGATCAGTATTGGAGGGAATCATATCTAGGATGAGATCTGAGAGGATCAGTATTGGAGGGAATCATATCTAGGAGGAGATTTGAATGAAACCTGAGTGGATGTATCAGTATTATGCATAAATAGATAGCTACAAGAAGCATTTTCATACATCGCCATCATTTGTTGAAGGGACTAAACATCTGCGGATCTGTTTAGAGTTTGGTGCTGTCAGTTCTGCTTACCATAAAGAAAGACTTGAGAAAAATGTAGAATGTTCTGGGTATTTTTCAGTAGCCAGGGTTGGAAGGGACAGAACTACTGGAACTTTCCAAGCATGTCATACACGAATTGACTACAGGAAGGTTGTGCATTCGGCTAGCAGCTTCATCAAGCAAATCTGCTGCTATTGAAACTGTCACTACGACTTCTCTAAGACAGTCTTCCTATATGTGGCCCTTCACTGAATGATGAACACATGTATTACTATGTTTCTGTATAAATGACCCATCTTCCAAATTATTTTTCAGATTGCAGCATCAAGTGGAGGTATGTTTCTTTTTATTTTTCTTAGCTATGGAGAACACATAAAATGATTGTCCATGTTATTCAGTTACCATGTCGTGTCATACGACATATTTAATTTCCAGAACATAGCCTCCTTTACAACAGCCCTGAACACATTTCAATTTTCACTTCACAAACTGATATCTTCAAACTCAGTAATACCCCGATGGCATCATCTTCTGGGATGACCTTTTCCCGCATACCGTGCCTTGTGCGATCTGCCTTTCCAAATCATTGTCTTCCATATTACTGAGATAACATAACTTCATCCTAGTACAAGTCAGTTTTCTTCTATTGCTAGTTGTTGCCAAATATGTCTACTTTATTTCTTCTCTGTCCAAACTATTTTCAATACCCTTCTACAGCACTTCATTTTCTTCTTTTTCTTCTTCGTTCATCCTCAGATCAAGGTTCCTGTTTCTCTTATAAAGGACACCATTGTTTGTAAGGCTGTTTTAATCTCCGTCCGTACAGAGACATCTGTCTCACGAGGCCAGTAATGTTCTCTCATGCGTGAGCATGCAGCTTTGTAGGATGTGTTTCACGGTCATGATATGCTCCCCACATGGACACTTGTCATCTGTCCCAATCCTCATTTTGTTGTAAAGATGACCCTTGAGTCTGTTATGTCCAGTTCTCAGTCTGAAGATGATGACTTGCTCTTCTCTAGTTAAATTAAAGTAGCTGTCTTCTTTTTGGAAGTCGGGGTGTTGATCAGCCCATTTATCCCTGAAGTTGGCTTTAATTATGGTCTTGGCCTCATTATATGTGATACTCAGGTCTGTTTGTGGAGATGCTCCTCAATACTTTGCTAGTTTGTCTGCAGCTTTCATTGCCTTCAATATTGCAGTGGGATGGGATCCACTGTATGACCAACCTTGGGTGTTCTACTGAGAGCTGTGTCAGGGAGAGCATACATTGTTCGAGATTTTCATCTTTGTGTTCTTTTATCGCTGCTAATACTAGCTTTGTATCTGAGTGGTCCTGGGTTCATTCCCCAGTTGGGGACGGCGTGGCCTAGTGGTTATGTGACACGGCTCACAACCATAAGGTGCTGGGTTCGATCCCCATCTCAGCACCGGCCGTTACCCCGGGGAAGCAAACCCTTAGAAAATGCAGGAGGAAGCAGACCCTTACATAAAATGCATGCTGAAGTCGGATGCACTGGGCCGACAGGCGCAAAATAAAAACGCAGTGCAATGCACACCGCCTTGGGGATTAGAGAAATAAGGCGAACGCAAAAAAAAAAAAAAAAAAAAAAAAATTCCCCAGTTGAGGCGGTAATAGTTTTTACAGACTACAATGACTTCCGAAAAAGGGTACCAGTTCAGTCCAGTAAGTAAAGGCAGCCGGCGTGATGCTGACCACATCATCCACTAAGTGCCGAGGGTTACAAAATAATATGGGCCTAACACCATATTTTCCATGCGCCGCATGACGTGGCGGGATCTTTTCTTTACTTTTTCACTAATACCGTTGCGGCATCAGTCAGGAATCCTTTTCTTGGTGCATATCTTTATCTTGGATTACAAACTCAGCTGCGGCCTTTGGTGCCTCTGCTTCTGCACAGAAGTTATTGGAGTATGTTCCCTTTGTTAATACTCAAGTTTTTTCTTCTCAATTCCTTAGTCTGTAATAAACCCCTCCACCTGTATATACATGTATCCATGTTTCTGGTGGGTATACTCTACTAGCACTTCATTTTGAAAGACCATACCTTTTTTGCAATGGTTTTATTTAATATACATGTCTCGGACGCATGTGCTACAACGGGAAAAAAACATGTCCTGCCTGATCAATTGAATCTTCTTCATCTTTCTGGTGTCCTGCCACACATCTTTCAGATGCATTACTTTGCAGGTAGCAAGTTTGAAAAGAATATTGAAGCCTTCGAAATGAGGGTATGTAGAAAATTGGGTTGCATTTCTTGGAAATATAAGAAAACAAATTTGCAGGTATTGAAAAAGTTGGGGGTGAGATGAGAATTTATGGCCAAAATCAGGGTTAGAAAGTTACGTTATTCTGGTCAAATAACAAGACATACCTCCTTGTTGAAGACCAGACTGGAGGGTAGGGTGGAAGGCAGGAGTTTAAGAGGCAGACAAAAGTGGGTGGATAACATCAGGAGAGGGACTGGAGGAAGCCTCTCAGATTTCACCTTTACGGTAAGAGATAGAGTACACTGGAGATCCATTGCAGTTGACCTTTGATGCGGAGATGGCACTTGAACCGAACAGTCCTCAGAGTTTTTTTTTATTGTGGATCCTAAATAATCAAATTCTTTCACATCTTTTAATTCCACATTAGCGATGGTAATTATTGATTTGTTGACTACTTTGTTCATCTATCATAGGGTAATGTTTCTTTCTTTCTGTCACTTGGAGCACTCACACTAAACAGGAACGGCAGCTGAACACCTTTCACATGAGGTGTCTACAGCGTATATTGGGGATTGGGTGTCAAGAGAGTCACATAATACGGTCTTACAGAGAGCAAACACTCACAGCATGTACTCGATGTTAAGCCAGCGGCGAAGTCTACGGTGGTTGGGACATGTTTATCGCATGGAAGACGAGAGACTGTCAAAGGATATCCTTTATGGACAGCTAGCCATTGGAGCTAGAAGAATCAGCCGTCCCACACTGCGATTCAAGGACTTATGCAAGAGGGACGTGAAGTCGTGCGACATCCCCATCCAAGGGCTGGGAAGAAATTTCTGAGGATCGAGTTATCTGGAGACAAGTCAGTTGGATGGGGCATAGTAGTTGTTGCTAATGCTCATAGAGGTCTTTCGGCTGCAGAGAAAAGAGAACGACTGAAGAGATCAAGGAACAGCTAGGTAAGCCAGTCTCCTCAGCCTGGTTGTATGATCTGTGGCAGGGACTGTGACTCGCAGATCAGCCTTTACAGCCAAAGCAGACAGTGTTGAAATGCAGGAGACAGAGCTGGACAAAACGTACAGCGCGCCACGCGGTGCGGTCTATAGAGACTGAGGCCCCTGTGATAATAATGATGATATCACTCAGAAGATCACTTCACCCTCAGCAGGATTTTGGCATATGTGGAGGGCTGGGTATGCAAAGTCATGAGTTGGAAAGTCTTGTTCACATGAATGATCAGACGACAATGTTAGTTGCCTCTTTTATCAGTGTGGCAGTGGTCACATTCTTGTCTCTATCACAAACAGGAGCATTCTGAAAAAGAACTTGGGTGGTGAAACTACATTTGCCAGTGTTTTGTTGAGAAATGAATATGAAAAGATTAAGATGTCTATACACATGACATGGTTTTCTGTTTGTATAATAAGAGAGTTGGCTACTCAGTGGGCAGCAACTTTTTCATGAAACACAGAGGATTCCTTGGTAAAAGAGAAATAGACAAAAAAAACTAAGATGACTGTAAACTGCTTTACCGTGAGAGTGTCTTTATTCATCTGAGTGGTGTATTTTGCAAGTTTGCAATGCATTTTGTTCACATTCTTTGCATCGTTTAGTAAAAATATATGGCCATTTTCGGTCGAATATCGCTCATCTCCCAGTCACAGAAATCGAGGCCTACATGACAATAATCGTTCCGCTTGGCTGCTCCCCTGCGTCAGGCCAAGAAAAGATCCGATATACAAGGGCTCTTCTTCACAGCTTGATGTCAATTTTCACTCACCCCTCCATCGGAGACCCTAGGCACTCTCTCATTTCTCCGTATTCATCGTCTCGCAGGAGTAAAACATTCAGAGGGTGCAGAGGTGGAGCTCGAGAACGGAAGATGACAGCCTTTGACACCGGTTCAACACTTAGAAGAAGGAAAACTCGTCAAATACTCCCTCCTCGCGGCCTATATCCAAAGGCAGTGGAGTACCCGGCTCCCTCTCAGGAGCCCACAGGGATCGCGGTCGACACCCCCACTGCCCAGTCGGGACACGGCAGCACTCCCACTGGCCTGGCAGAGTGTAGTTTTGACTGGTCATGGTGGCGTCCGACCGACACAACGGGCCTCAGATGCCTAGGCGAACATTATTAGTACTGTATACTGTTACACCTATATACCAGTTTTGACTTACGGCTGTGACTCGTGGAAAATGGCCACAACCCAGAAAAGACAGTGTCAGGTCTCTGAAATGAGGTATCTAAGAAAGGGGGCTAAGTAGCAAGAAAGATAAGGTCCGCAATAAATCTATGAGGCACTATCTCGAGTGGAGGAATCTTAACATCTGCAGTTTGGCAATATCTGCAGGATGAATGAAGTTTTGCTAACATGGCATACCATGGGAAGAAAACTGCTAAGGATCTAGACTTTCAGGACAGCCCAAAGACTGCTGGGATCACAACATAAGCACTAGACTGGAACCAGGCTAAGGGGAACACAGTGGATAGAATAGTCTGGCTGGCATAAACTGCTAGGGATCTAGACTTTCAGGACAGCCCAAAGACTGCTGGGATCACAACATAAGCACTAGACTGGAACCAGGCTAAGGGGAACACAGTGGATAGAATAGTCTGGCTGGCATTCTGGCAAACCAGTACACCCCAGGGTAGAAGAGGAACGACTAAGTAAGTATATATATTAAATATGAAGTATAGAATGAAGTAAAAGCTACATTGCTCTCATGCAAAGCCAAGGAATAATGTATATAGGGCTTTGTACACTTGCATATGTTACTTGTGTAACATCATTGGTCTGTATCTTGGTTTTCAAATGAGTAGATCAGGACGGCGTGATTAAGTGGCACGGCTCACAATCCGAAGGTGCTGGGTTCGATCCCCATGACAGCACCGGCCGTTACCCCGGGGAAGCAAACTCTTGGAAAATGCAAGAGGAAGCAGACCCTTACATAAAATGCATGCTGAAGTCGGATTCACTGGGCCGACAGGCGCAAAATAAAAACCACAGTGCAACGCACACCGCCTTGGCGATTAGAGAAAATAAGGCAAACGCAAATAAAAATAAAAAATTAATAGATCACCTGTGATCCACTCAACCATATCCCATGGCTTGTATTGTGATTGTTGTCATTTGATGAGTTCAGGTGCCACTTGCTACCAGAGATCCACAGGGGAAATAAGAATAGTAACACTGTAGCCTGCCATGCTTCTTCGTTTGTTTTCAAACTCCCGCTACCAAAGTCCTGAAAAGGGCTTTGCAAGTAGGAGGATTTTGTCGGGAGAATAAAATGCGCTGTGTCACAGTTTACAGCTTGGCTGCGATATTTGCAACTTTCGGTCTGATACATCCGACACAGCAAATATTTAGGAGTACCGGGTTAGCCTTCCTTCTACCATCCCTTCTTCTTAGCCAGTCTGCTCTGTTGCAATCTGTTATCCAAGATCACCACGTGGAGGTGTATGGTCTTGGGACAGCTCTGTTTGACTGGCTCGCTAGCAGTCAGCTGTGTCGCTACAGCTCATGCAATGTTCAGCATCTCCATCCTGCATCTGAAGTGAAATGAAAAGTCATTTCCAGGGCACACCTAATTGCTGTGTTAATTACAATCTACTTGGAGGCTACTTTCATCTCCCCAACTTGCACTACCGAAGCATCATGGATCATACCCAGACCACCTGATGGGGGACGGCGTGGCCTAGTGGTTAAGTGACACGGCTCACAACCAGAAGGTGCTGGGTTCGATCCCCATCACAGCACCGGCCGTTACCCCGGGGAAGCAAACCCTTAGAAAATGCAGGAGGAAGCAGACCCTTACATAAAATGCATGCTGAAGTCGGATGCACTGGGCCGACAGGCGCAAAATAAAAACGCAGTGCAACGCACACCGCCTTGGGGATTAGAGAAATAAGGCGAACGCAAAAAAAAAAAAAAAAAAAAAAGACCACCTGATGATCTGCCCAAACCTTCTGGAAAGGCAAGGCAATTCACGTAGCTGAACGTTGGACACATGATTTCTGACGTAGTGCCCAGAACACAGAAAGTAACTACCTGCCATGGGCTAGGTGTAGGGTCCGTTATCTTAATTTTGAAACATGGGCATCTGCAGCAAAACCAAACTTTGTCAAAATAAATCTGATAGAAGTTTTGATGACTTAAGAAAACTCGGAGAGACAAGTTGTACAATGTCAGGAGTTGTGGAGGGGCCATAGAAGCAGCAGGTGTTTAAACTGACAGAAGCCAGTGAGTCATAGAAATTCAAAGGAATTCAGTTTAGCTGTTGTGTCCAGATGGTCCTGAAAAGGAATAGATGGAGTGTGTCCACTACAGCTCTTTGTTTGAAGGGCAACCGTTGAGTCATGTCAGGTATAGTTCTAGGGCTGGTGATGCAGAGAATGAGCTAACTGTAGCTAGTGACTCATAGCTGGCTTCTTTTGTCAGGGTCAACAAATCAGGACTGACCAAGTAGCAGTTCTAGAATAAGATGGCACCCGTGCAGCCTCATCATCATAATCAATACTAGTCACTCCCTTCGGGGCCAAAGGTCATTGACAACCCTCCTCCAACAATTTCTATCTTAAGTTGCCTCTCTCCAGTTGAGGTCCAGGAGCCAAAGTTCATTTTCCCAGTCTCCTCTCCAGGTGTTTCTTGGTCGACCTCTCTTCCTCTTCCGCTGGATTCCATATAACGGTCTATCTGGCTGTGTTTGATTGTGATTTCTGTAGTGTATGTCTTTTACAACCATATTTTCTACATTTGTTCTGCTGCTGAACTGATTGTTGTTGGCTCTTTTCCCATAGCTCTTCATTCCTCATAATGTCTTACCAGTCTATACCCATTATCCTCTGTAGATATTTATTGACGAGTGACACATGTTTCTGCTCTGTACAGGAGTACAGACTAGACAGATTTATTGATGAGTGACACAAGTTTCTGCTCTGTACAGGAGTACAGACTAGACATTAGAATTAAACAATCTGAACTTAGTATTATTCTTTGTAACTTAGTCCTTTTGGTCCTTTTGAAGATCTGTTCACAACAATCAAAAGATGGCCTGGTACGGGCACGTCGCGAGATCCAGCAGAATTACCAACTCGATACTCTTTGGTTCCGTACCAGGACAGAGAGGGCGAGGACGTCCAAGGAAGAGATGGGTGGACAACATCACTGAGTGGTCAAGCCTTCGTCCCGGTGAGATACGACAGGTGATCGCAGACAGAGAAAGATGGCGTGGACTTTTGGGAGTGTCTTCAAGTGTGCCCCAATGACCTGATGGGTTACGGGATGAACTGAACTGAACTTAGTATTAGTCATTGTTTCCCTGGATCGTCATATATTATTCAGTAACAGGAATGCTGTCCTTGTCTTTCCAATTGTAGTCCTACATCTGCCTCTGTACCCACTGAAGTATCAATGATGCTGCCCAAATCTGCGAAGTTGTCCACCTCTTGCAGTGTTTCACCTCCTTGCATGACTGTCTCTTTGTTTAAGGTGTTGATCTTTTTTTTTTTATCTGCGTTTGCCTTATTTTCTCTAATCCACAAGGCGGCGTGCGTTGCACTGTGCTGTGGTTTTTATTTTTGTTCCTGTCTGCCCAGGGCATCTGACTTCAGCATGAGGTGATGATCTTAAACAGCTTGCTTTTATTTATGTGCAGCCTCGCTGAATAATGATTGAAGAGGGATGGCAAATCTGGTCCCATAAATGCTGTGCTGAAACTGGATATATCATGCCAAAATTTGCAGATTTTGCAGCTTCCCTGTAAACTACAACACAGTGTAACTAAGCATCCTTTTCAAGATGAATGCAGAAGATGGAAAACCTGATGCTTTGTAATGAGCAAAATAGAAATGAGTGATAAACCATTAGGTCACTAACATACTTCATATAGTAAATTTATGAAAGATTTGTGGCACACTTATATTGACCAGGCACATCTTCAGAGAGAGAGAGACACTGTTGTTGATCATCAATCTTCTTCTTCTTCTTCTTCATCGTACTCTGTTTACAGCGATATTTACGCTGCACTGTTTTAATTTGTTAGCCTGTGGCTCAGTGCATCTGATTTCAACAGGCGTTTCTGTAGGGTTGCCCTCCTTAGTCTTTGGCTGTCTCCAGCCTAACTGCAAGGCAGCAGTTGTTTTTGGTCAGAGTTGTCTCTCTTAGGAAGTTGTCTTGCAGGACTATCGAGTCTTCCCCACTCGTGTCTATAGGGTTTGGCAATGATATGATGAACTATGTACTAGTTTGTACTATCCCGGAAGAGAGGCAGTCCAGTGTGTCTGTGTCCCAGGATCGTCACGTCCTGCCAGAAACGTAGCATATGCATATGAGTGAGGTATCTTTTTGCTCGCTTTATTTTCTCGGCTCATCTGCAGTGGTGGTACGCCTAGCATCCCCCGCCATCCGGGAGGTTGTCACCATAGGGCAGGAGGTGCAATGTCTGCTGGACTGCATCTCTTCTGCGTCCATCGGAATGACTGATAGCAGACAGAGGCAAAAAGCGAGGAAGGAATGCATTTTACCAGGTGCATTCCTGCGGCTCGACCGGGCCGGGCTGAGACGCAAATCCCAGCCATGTCGTAGCCTACCATCACAGCGGTGCTGAGATTTAGGGCGGGATTCTGGCTTAGAGGCGTTCGGCCGTAGTCCCTCAGATGGTAGCTTATCAGCCAAGCACGTGGACCAAATGTCAGCGACCTGTGATTCCTCTCGAAATAGTGCATTTGACCAGGGGACAAGCCTGGTCATTGCACGGAGATGTTGTTCGCCTGGTGCGGACATATCTCATGGTCAAGGGTTGAGTCTCAGCAGTTCGCAGTGAGGTAGCTGATCTACTGCTTAGGGCACCCCGACCGAGAACTAAGTCTTCTACAAATGGTTTCATACCTCATCGCCGAATGGGGTGAATATTGAGCAGCTTCCCGCCCGCTTTGATCGGCAGACGGCAGAGAACTCATTCTGCGGCTCGACCGGGCGGGGCTGGAGCGGGAGCCCCAGGTCCCCACCATGTCGAAGCCTCCCCTTGCAATCGTGCTGAGCTTTTGCGCAGGATTTTGGCTTAGAGGCGTTCAGCCGAAATCCCTCACCTTGTAGCCTCGCGCCGTTGGCTTATCAGCCTAGTACGTGAACCAAATGTCTGCGGCTCCTCTCGAGTTAAGCAGGATTACCGTAGCAACGCGCTGTCATTAGTAGAGTAAAACTGACCTGTCTTCCGAGGGTCTATTTCCAGCACCCGTTCAATATTAGACCGGAGATCATCAATCAAAAACCGTTCAACCCTGGGTGGAGCATATGTCCTCAACAAATAATCACCTTGAACGCCGACCAGCTACTGGCCACTTCAACTCTATCCACGACTGGTCAATGCTGTCTGTATTTGACCCCACATCCTTCTTTCTTCTTTTTCTTTGTTCATCCTAAATTAAGGTCTCGGTTTCTCTTACAAAGGACACCGTTGTTTATAAGTCTGCTAAATCATCATACACTTTTTGTCTAATATCTGTCTTGCGAGGCCAGTATTGTTCTCTTTTCCTGCATGAGCATACAACTTTGTAGGATGTGTTCCACGATCATGGTATGCTCCCCACATGTTGTAAAGATGACCCTTGAGTCTGTTATGCTCAGTTCTCAGTCTGAAGATGATGACTTGCTCTTTTCTAGTTAAGTTAAAGTAGCTGTCTTCTTTTTGGAAGCCGGATGTTGATCAGCCCATTTTCCCCTGAAGTTGGCTTTAATTATGGTCTTGGCCTCATTGTATGTGATACTCAGGTCTATTTGTGGGCATGCACCTCCACACTTTGCTAGTTTGTCTGCAGCTTCATTGCCTTCAATATTGCAGTGGGATGGGATCAACTGTATGACCAACCTTGGGAGTCTTGCTAAGTGCTGTGTCAAGTAGAACATACATTGCTCGAGATCATTTCTTTGTTTTGTTTTAGTGCTGCTAATACTGATGCGAGATCAGTCAGGAATACTATGTTTTCTTGGTGGATATCTATTTCTTGGGACTCCACTTCCCATCTCTATGTGTGTCAAAGTCTGCCTCTCTTTCTTTTTCCCACCGGGTTCTCTGTAGCCAGTAATGCTACCAGCATGCCTCCTCAATGGGAGACCTATTCATTCCCCATTGTTTCTTCTTTGCCATATGCGCAACTTCGGCATGCATTTTATGTCTGCTTCCTCCTGCATTTTCGAAGGGTTTACTTCCCAGGAGTAATGACTGGTGCTGTGATGGGGAGCGAACCCTGCACCTTTGTGTTGTGATCCGTGTCACATAACCACTATCCCACGATGTTCCCAGATAAAGAAATGAATCCACATCTTGGAGGTGAGCCGAGTCCAGCACAATCAGATCATTCTCACCATTATTTGTTCTCATAATCTTGGTCTTGTCTCCGGGGACTCTCATCCTTAACCTCCGGGACTACAAATTGTAGGTCATGTTTTTTTGTTTTTATTTTGCGTTCGCCTTATTTCTCTATTCCACAAGAACCCAGCACCTCCTGGTTGTGAGCCACTTAACAACTAGCCCACGTCGTCCCCTAGGTCATGTTTTAATTGTTCAGGTTCCATCAATTGAATGTGTCAATGTTCATGCGTATGATGTGTCACTCTTCTATTTACAGACAACAACAAATCAGAATCTCCAAAGACTAAGTCATCCAAATCTAAAGTGCACACTTGCCTTGTTTGTCAAAAGGTTTGGCTTTTGTTTTCAAAAGAACAGTAATTTCCTTTTTATGCATTTCTTTTCTTCTTTTTCTTCATAATTTGCTTGAGTAAATTTATTAAGTTTGGTTTACCTGACCAGGGTTTGTATTGTAACTATTTAATATACTAACTACTGGATTGCTTGTTTGGGGTCACGAATATTCAGAGGTAAGGTGATCGCCTTTCAGAAAATGAACGAACAAAAGTTGGAAATTTCAAGCGTCCTCTGGTCTTGATGGAGATTGTCGTATCCGAGATAAATTGCATATCCCTTGTGCACATAAAAGAACATTTGGCCATTGAAAAGAACAGGTTGTTAATTGCTGCCTGGATAAAATTCTAAAGGTAACAAAATTCCTACTCAATCGCGGTCCAAAAGGAGGCAGCTCATTCATGTTACTAAGACACACAACAGGCCAACAGTCACTTTGTTTGTCTGCACGCTTGATTGGAAGTATATGAAAAATAAACAAATAGGGCCTCTACACCTCCAAGGGTAGAAGAGGAACTACTAAATTGAACAACATGATGTGGAATACGTTTTTTTCTCATTTTGTTTTCATCCATAGCTGAGTGTACAAATTAATTTTTCTTCTTCTGCGTTCATCCTGACATGGACTTTGTGTCATAGTTTACAACGATAACTGCGCCTTTCGGCCCAACACGTCTTCTTCTGCTTTGTTTGTTCTAAAACTCCCGCTACCAAGCCTTGAAAAGAGCTTTGCAGGTAGTAGGATGTTGTCTGGAGAATGGAATGCATTGTGTTTAAGTTTACAGCTTGACCGCAAAATTTGCACCTTTAGATCCGACTTCAGCAGGCGTGTTTGAGTACCAGGTTAGCCTTCCCTATTTGATTCCCTTCTTGTTAGTCAGTCTGCTCTGTTGCAGCCTATTATGCAGGATCACTGCGTGGAGGTGTAGAAGGGTTTTGGCTGCTCTGGTTCGCTGGCCCTGACGCTAGCAGTTGGCTCTGGGTCGCTGACAGTTACAGCTCATGCACAGCTCAGCATCTTGATTCCGTTGTGATTGATCGATAAGTTTCTCATCTACCATAGTAACTTATTTCTTTGAGACTATCTCACCATTATCTCTTGAATGTGCATGGTGACCTGGCCATTGTTATATTTTTAAAGGACATGTTCTTATTCAGCGTTATTCCTGAAAAGGATGTTGAGACATTCTGTTTAGTTTATAGTTAGGCTGTGATATCTTGCCTTATGGTAGTTTTGGAATGGAGTTTGCCTTCTCTCTTTGATCCCTAATCTCTTAGCCAGGCTGCATGGCTGCAGTCTGTTTCCAGGGCCACCATTTGGAGACGGAGAAGGGTTAATGACCCTGATGCATGCAGCCAGTTATGAGTTACATTTACGGCTGCATCTTCGGACCCACCGGACATATTCCACTTTTAGTGCAATATCTTTCATGGCCTTATCCCTTAGTTGTATGGAATGTCTTCTTCGTTCGTTCTCTATCCCCAGCTACCAAACCCTGAAAAAGGCTTTTCAAGTAGCAGAATGTAGTCCAGATAACGAAATGCATTTTATCATGGTTCATTGACTGCGATATTTGCACTTATCTGTCTGACACATCCGACTTCAGCAGGCATTTTAGAGAACCGGGTTGCCTTCCCTCTTTTGATCCCTTTTAATTAGCCAGTCTGCTCTGTTATCCAGGATCACTGTGTGGTGGTGTAGAAGGGTCTTAGCAGCACTTGATCGCTGGCCCTGGCGCTAGCAGTCAGCTTTGGGTCGCTGGCCTTTGCAGCTCATACACTGCTCAGCGTCTTGATCCCGTATGGAAGTTCTCATATAATATGGACAATGTTAAACAAATTTACTGCTCTCTCTCTCTCTCTATCTCTCTCTGCCCCTCCACCTCTCTTTCTCTCCTTCTTGTCTTTCTTTTTCTTTCTCTCTCTCTCTCTCTCTCTCTCTCATGCATGCACACACATAAATATGTACACACACGTATATATAAATAATAATGATAAAAGAATAACTATTAAAACTGTAATTAACTAAGTTAAATTTCACATCAACTACTTGACAAGAGTTTGCCAATTATTTTCCCCAGATCTGCAAATGCAAGTACAACATTGTCCGCAATGGAGACGTCAAGCACTTGTGTGATGATGCATGTTTCAAACAGTTCCGTAAAACTCCCACTGTGTTCTTAAAAAGTATAGACAGTCCAAAACCAACTAGAAAATCATCAAAGCCTGTTCGATCAGCTTCCCCTGGAAAGGATGCCTTGGCCGTCTATCGGCAGGAGATGGAGTCCAGACAGAGCAGCACGTACAAAACATGCACGGTGTGTCAATTGCTAAATCTGAACACCAGCGAACCCTTTTGTAACTGGAAAAGTCTGGATTTTTGTGGAGAGTCATGTCTAGGAAAATTCCAAGCGAATCTGAACACTTCCTGTTCATTTTGTCACGCTTACATCCCGATAGACATGAGAGCCACCTGTTGCATCAAGATGGGGAATGACATGCGCCCATTTTGTAAACAGAGATGTTATAACGAGTTTAAAAAAAAGCTACGGTTGTGTTCTTTCTGTCAGCGAGATGTTGCAGGAGTTTCAGGGGCATTCACGGCCATGGTAGGATCAGATGGAAAATTCAAGGAATTCTGCTCACAAGTGTGTATGAAAAAACTAGAAAGTGAGACCCCTGATTTAGTGGTATCGTGTGTGGAGAAGAGCACCTCGAAACGAGAGACCTGCTCTTTATGTAAAAAACTAGGGTCTATAAAATACACTGCACGATTTCAAGGCAAAGTGAGTAAACTATGTAGTGACTTGTGCTTATCTGCCTTCAAGTACTCAAACAAAATCAACGTGAACACTTGTAACACCTGTGCAGCTATCTGCACTGCAGAAGAGGCACAGGCTCATTTTGTTCAATGTGACGGACAAGTGAAACACTTCTGTAGTGACAACTGCGTAAGCCTATTCCGTAAGACCAACAGTAAAGTGGTGCCGTGTGGATGGTGCGGTACCAAGAAACTCAACTTTGACATGATTGAAAAACAGGATGCGGAGAACAAGATTGAGGTGTTCTGCTCTCTCAACTGCCTCTTGCTGTATCGTGTTAACCTCCAGGCTAAGTCTGGGCAGATTGTGCCATGTCACCAGTGCAGAAAGGTAACTCTACCCGTTTCTTATTTTTGTTATGTAACGTTTGTTAATTAACATTTTTTATGTTGGTTGCTAAAGCCTTTGTTTGGTAAGTACCGTTTCATTTTTTTCTTCATCGTTTTTTTATATTATTGTGTTCTCTCCCATTTCCTATGAAGTATAGAGCTGCACAAATATGTTGGTGATGTCAAGAGGCATGATGGTCTGCTGAATGTTATATTAGAGGGAAGAATGGAGGGCGGATGAGCCAGATGTCGTCGGTAGAGGTATAGATAGACAACGTCAAGATATGGTCAGGACATAATATTTTAAATTTTTGGTAAATATTTTTTTTGCGGTTTGCCTTATTTCTCTATTTCCCAGGGCGGTGTGCGTTGCACTATGTTTTTATTTTGCGCCTGTCGGCCCAGTGCATTCGACTTCGGCACGCATTTTATGTAAGGGTCTGCTTTCTCCTGCATTTTCTAAGGATTTGCTTCCTCCGGGGTAACGGCCGGTGCTTTGTTTGGGGAGCAAACCCAGCATCTTCAGGTTGTGAGCCATGTCACTTAACCACTAGCCCACGCCGTCCCTAGAACATATCTGACCTGGCACGAGACCCTAGTAACGAGGAGTCCCTTAAACCAGACAGTGGTTTCATTTGACAACCGGGTAATATTCCAGAAAATTTACCCTTGAAATGAATTGTAGTAAAACATTATATTTGTGATGTACAGCAATGTTTTGAATATAGTGAAGTGCCAAATATAATACGATCAACAAACCTAAGAAATGAGTGATTGTCTTTGGCATTCGTCTTGAAAAGGATGTTGTGTTGCAGTTTGCATTGAGGCTGCAATATCTGTGCCTTTCTGCCCGACACAATTGATTTCAGCTCGCTTTTTTGAGTAATGGGTTCACCTTTTCCACTGCCTGTGACTTATAGTTTTGACTGGATAGATTTACCAGCCCCGTGAACATTTGCAATTAAATTAAAAAAACAAACAAAAAACTGTCATACAACATTTTTCCCATTGTTGGGGTTTTAAAGGCTGAGGACTGCAGGCCACTGCTGTCACATATAGGCAAAATAGGGACTCGTTTAGCCATGGTTAGCTCACCTTGATGCAAGCGGCCAGCTATGAGTTGCGGACTGCTGTCAGCGCGTCCACTGCTTCATCTTGACCCCCAAAAGTGAGCTAAGTAACAAGAGGGGACAAACCCACTATCAGAGAATGCGTCTTGATCTTGAACCCAGACCTGTCAGACTCGAATAGGACAATATCAACTATGATGGTTTGGTCATAGCTGAAGAATGAAAAAGGACAGGCTACCACTGCCTGGAGAGCCTAGGACCTGGAGTCTAGATCACTAGGACAACTGGGTCTGATGGGGTGACAATATAGGACGGTCTCTGAGGGACAGAGAGCTAGATAGCAGATAGAACAGTCTGGCGTTCTCTCTGGTTGTAGAAGGGTAGTGACAGACGTCATCCAACTGCTACACCCCAGGGTAGAAGAGGAGAGACGTCATCTAACTGCTACACCCCAGGGTAGAAGAGGAGAGATGTAATCCAACTGCTACACCCCAGGGTAGAAGAGGAGAGATGTCATCCAACTGCTACACCTCAGGGTAGAAGGGTAGTGACAGACGTCATCCAACTGCTACACCCCAGGGTAGAAGAGGAGAGATGTAATCCAACTGCTACACCCCAGGGTAGAAGAGGAGAGACGTCATCCAACTGCTACACCCCAGGGTAGAAGAGGAGAGATGTAATCCAACTGCTACACCCCAGGGTAGAAGAGGAGAGACGTCATCCAACTGCTACACCTCAGGGTAGAAGGGTAGTGACAGACGTCATCCAACTGCTACACCCCAGGGTAGAAGAGGAGAGACGTCATCCAACTGCTACACCCCAGGGTAGAAGAGGAGAGATGTAATCCAACTGCTACACCCCAGGGTAGAAGAGGAGAGATGTAATCCAACTGCTACACCCCAGGGTAGAAGAGGAGAGACGTCATCCAACTGCTACACCTCAGGGTAGAAGGGTAGTGACAGACGTCATCCAACTGCTACACCCCAGGGTAGAAGAGGAGAGACGTCATCCAACTGCTACACCCGAGGGTAGAAGAGGAGAGATGTAATCCAACTGCTACACCCCAGGGTAGAAGAGGAGAGAGGTAATCCAACTGCTACACCCCAGGGTAGAAGAGGAGAGATGTAATCCAACTGCTACACCCCAGGGTAGAAGAGGAGAGACGTCATCCAACTGCTACACCCCAGGGTAGAAGAGGAGAGAGGTAATCCAACTGCTACACCCCAGGGTAGAAGAGGAGAGACGTCATCCAACTGCTACACCCCAGGGTAGAAGAGGACAGAAGTCATCCAACTGCTACACCCCAGGGTAGAAGAGTAGAGACGTCATCCAACTGCTACACCCCAGGGTAGAAGAGGAGAGACGTCATCCAACTACTATACCCCAGGGTAGAAGAGGAGAGACGTCATCCAACTGCTACACCCCAGGGTAGAAGAGGAGAGACGTCATCCAACTGCTACACCCCAGGGTAGAAGAGTAGAGACGTCATCCAACTGCTACACCCCAGGGTAGAAGAGGAGAGACGTCATCCAACTACTATACCCCAGGGTAGAAGAGGAGAGACGTCATCCATCTGCTACACCCCAGGGTAGAAGAGGAGAGACGTCATCCAACTGCTACACCCCAGGGTAGAAGAGGAGAGATGTAATCCAACTGCTACACCCCAGGGTAGAAGAGGAGAGACGTCATCCAACTGCTACACCTCAGGGTAGAAGAGGAGAGACGTCATCCAACTGCTACACCCCAGGGTAGAAGAGGAGAGATGTAATCCAACTGCTACACCCCAGGGTAGAAGAGGAGAGACGTCATCCAACTGCTACACCTCAGGGTAGAAGAGGAGAGACGTCATCCATCTGCTACACCCCAGGGTAGAAGAGGAGAGACGTCATCCAACTGCTACACCTCAGGGTAGAAGAGGAGAGACGTCATCCAACTGCTACACCCCAGGGTAGAAGAGGAGAGACGTCATCCATCTGCTACACCCCAGGGTAGAAGGGGAGGGACAGAAAAATGTACAAATAAATGGCCGATTGACTTAGTCTCCCTATCTTCTACCCTGGTGAATAGATGTCTTCTGTTCTTCTGCCTGATAGTGTTGACTGGTTAGGTTTACCAGCCCCATGCCCATTTATAAATAAATACCCCCCCCCAAAAAAAACATACAACATTTTCCCATTATTGGGGTTTTAAAGGAGCGGTTTTATAGGCTGAGGACTGCAGTGTGTTTCGCCACTGCTGTCACCACGTCGTGTGCTGGCTATGTTTGTTTAGTTCACCCCCAACAGAAAAACAGCATGCCATACCGGGGATTCCAATTGCTGTTCTCCTTGTCGGCAGGCAGGCCTCGAAACTATTTGGCCACGCGCTGCTCAAATAAATAACACTAAAGAATACTGAGTCTAGTCCTTGTGAAGCAGCTGCAGTAACAGATAAACTTGAACCCCTAACCAATTGTTGTCACTGTAACCACAGGTTGAGTCAGCCCAGTACCATTTGACGATGAGTGATGCCTCGGTTCGCAACTTCTGCTCCTACACCTGTGTCACGACCTTTCAGTCCAATTTTGCAGCAAAACATTCATCGCCTGGCCCTGTACAAACACCTACAGTAGTACCTTCCCCTCAGATTCATCCTCAGCAGCCAGGACAGTTAGCTCAGCAACAAAAACAACAGCAGCAACAGCAACAAAAGACATCTCCGCCATCATCAAGAAGTGCCCGTGGGCGTATGAGCACTCGTCAAGGTTAGTTGCAGCATAATCTTATAAAGTGGTTAGTTAATACCTTTTTCTCATTTCAAATCCCTTGAAGCACGGTACCAATTCTTAGATTTCTTCTTTGTTCATTCTCAATCTCTCGCTACTGAGCCCTGAAATGGGCTTTGCAAGTAGCATGATGTTGTACGGACAACGGTGTCATAGTTTACAGCTTGACTGCTGTATTTACACCTTTCAGTCCGACACATCTTACTTTAGCAGGAATTTTTGAGTACCGGGTTGCCTTCCCTCTTCAATCTCTTCTCCCTAGCCAGTCTGCCCTGTAGCATCCTGTTATCCAGGATCAACGCATGGAAGTGTATAAGGGTCTTGGCAGCTCTGGTTCGCTGGCCTGATGCTAGCATTCAGCTATGGATCTCTGACCACTGCAGATCATGCACTGCTCAGTATCTTGGTCTCCGTAGATATCTCATTACAGGAAGAGAATATTCAGGTTCAGGTGAAACATTGATCAAGATCCGGAACTCATGGCTACATCCAAACTCCTGGAAACAGTTTCTTAGCAGTCTATCCATCATGGTGGGAAATGACACTGTAATTCCTATGGTGGTGATCTTACTGAGGAGTCTCACATTGCACTACATCCAGGAAGACCCGAGTGAAACTTTTCAAGTGTACCTTGGAATGTAAGAAGAGTCACTATAACCTGATACCAAAGAAATGCCATGAAGTGTTAACGGTGTGAGTAGCTTCGAACTACAACAATAAGATTTCTAGCTCGTACCACAACTCACATGAGATTTCTAGCTCGTACCACAACTCACATGAGATTTCTAGCTCGTACCACAACTCACATGAGATTTCTAGCTCGTACCACAACTCACATAAGATTTCTAGCTCGTACCACAACTCACATGAGATTTCTAGCTCGTACCACAACTCACATGAGATTTCTAACTCGTACCACAATTCACATGAGATTTCTAACCCCCCTGCCACAAACCACATTATAAGATTGCATACTAGATAATCTTGCTTATGTTATAACCAATTTAATTCTTATTGCATACAAAATGGTATTGTCTGCTTGATAATAAGTATATATATTCTCTTTTGTCAACAGCGGCAAGGCAGCAGTCTTCAACATTTCCAGTCATATCAAACGTTGTGTCGCTGGCATCACCACAGGGAGGTGAGTTCTGTCAACGTAACACCTGCTAGCATCAATGGGTCTAAGATATGCTAGCATCAATGGGTCAAATTTGTTTGTGTAGATTTAGTCACATTTATTTTTTGGTAATGGCTAATGTGTACTAATGAGAAATCTAGTTGCAGAAAAGTTAGAGCTTTAGTCTGTCACAGCTAAGGGACAAGGTTCATGTTCCGGTATTTCCACCTGTGAAATGGTACCTGATTTACTTTTAGGTGAGTCAAATTAGAGAGATATTCAGAAATCAGTATATACACCAATGCAGAGAAGACAGAAACATAAGCAGGGTACACCAGACCCAATTCACCAACTCAAAAGAAATCAACAAACTACCTTATTTCACGTGAGAACTGGACACTGCAGACTACTAGAACATCTATAGCGACTGAAGATCTCACACACCGATGAGTGCCCATGTGGAACAGGATGCCAGAACCCTGAGCATATTCTACAGGCATGTCCAACCTATAGAGAAATGAGATGCCAGACCTGGCCAGAGGGTGCAAAACTGAGACAAAAAGCTGTGGGGCAGCCGCTCCGACCTGGTGAAGACTACAAACTTCATCATGGCGACTGGCCTGCAGATATAGTATGACCAAAAGATCCTGAACGCAAAGACGAAGAAGAGAGAGAAATTGAAAAATTGAGACTTCATACAATGAAGTCTTTAATATTTCGTCTTCGAGAATCGCCCTCAAAAGGATGTGTCATAGTTTACAGTGAAGATATGACATCTGTTCTATTCGTCCCAACACTTCAGATTTCAGCGGACTTCTTTTTGGGTACCCAGTTGGCCTTCCCGCTGTGATCTCTATTCTCTTAGCCAGAATACTTGTGCATCGTTTTTCAGAGCTGCCTCTTGGAGGCGGAATAGGGTCTTGGTCAGCACTGGCTGGTCAGCAAGCAGCCAGTTATGAGTCGCTGGCTGCTGTCAGCTCATTTACTGTACTGCATCTTCTGCCCCCTTAAACACGTTCACTCCACGTGCCAATGTATTGGTCAGGTCAGGTCATCCCGTAACCGGTGAGGTTGTTGGGGCACACATGAAGACACCCTCACAACTCCACGCCATCCCTCTCTGTCAGATGCCGCTGCCTGTGACTCTTCTGGTCGGAGACTGGTCCTTCTTCTTCGTACGCAGTCAGACGGTAACCATTATTTTTTCGAAAAAAGCGGCGGTCATCCTGAGGCTGTCGACACTGCCATAGAGCTTGTCATGTGGTTCCACTGGTGATGGCCACATCTGCTCTCTCTGATCCTCGTATATCGGGCAGTTCTGCAGCAGATGTTCAGCGGTCATTTTCCCGGTACCACACGGGCATTCGTCGGTTCCACCTATCTTCAATTTGTTGAATAGGTGGTACCTCAGTCTATTGTGGCCAGTGCGAAGTCTGAAGACCACGACCTGCTCTCTTCTGTTCAACTGGTAATAGGCATCGTTTTTGGTGTAACCAGTATGTTCGGTTTGCCATTTGGTCATGTATCTGGCTTTAATAAGCCGTTTTGACTCTTCGTACGTCATACTAGTATCTGTTTGTGGTAGTCTTGCACCTTCTTTTGCCAGTCTGTCTGCCTCCTCGTTGCCTTGGATGTTGCAGTGTGATGGGACCCACTGTACCACTACCCTTTTTGGTGCGGACTGCTGGCATAGTTGACAGAGTAGTGCTCTTAAGTCATTGAGCTCAGTGTTTTTCTGGCTTTTTAGCGCTGTGACTACGGCCAGAGCATCTGTAAGCAGAACTGTATGGCTTTCATTTTCTTTATGTGTCACCATTTCTTCCACTGCCGCCCTCAGTGCCTCTGCCTCCGCTCTGAAATTGCTTGTGTACTTACCAGTAGCGAATGACACTGTTATTTTTCTGCCATTTGGTAGGTTCAGGAATGCTCCTGCCCCTCCGTTCTGTGTAGTGTTTGTTACAGAGCCGTCGGTGTATGCATGGGTCCAGTCCATGCTTGGGTAGTTTTTCGATATAAAGCATAGGGTAGTATCTCTCCTTTCTTTTTCAGTCTGGCAGTTTTTGTTTCCAATACCTGGTATATTTTCTACCACCTCTGGAAATATATCCTGCCTCCAGGTAGGTTTTCGTACAGTAGTGATGGGTTTTGGTGTTGTTAGTGCGTTTATGGGATCTTCGTGCATCTTTGCTTTGGCTATTTCTACAAAGTTTCTCCGCTTTAGTTTCCTATTTCCCAAATTGTTTAGTCTCTGGTGCATTGGATGGTCAGTCAGTCTTCGGAGTTTCTCTGACTACAGCTGGGCTCTGCAGTCTCTTCTATCGGTCATGGATTGCAGTTTTGTAATCTTTTCAAGTTCTGGAGACTGGTCCATTCTTTCATGTTGTTCTTCCATCTCTTTTTGGGCCGGCCTCTTCGTCGTCTGCCATGCACCTTCCCGTGGAGGATTGTGTTTGCAAGACCATTTGATCTCGATATGTGACCGTAGCAAGTGAGTTTCCTTCTTTTGACAGTTGTATTGACTTCCCAATTAAAAAAGAAAAAAACCCAGATGCCAATGTATCGGCTTTTACGCCTGTGATTAACAAAATCACATATTTTCTCAATAAATGTTTTATTTTGGTTCTTGAAGAAAATCCAGATTTTGTACTTATAAATATGTATGTGTCTATATATTTTGAATGCAGCAGTAGCATTTTTTTCTGGGTGTGAGTAAATTGTTGGTGTTGATTGGGAGGTTTCATTTTTGGGTGTGAGTAAATTGTTGGTGTTGATTGGGAGGTTTCATTTTTGGGTGTGAGTAAATTGTTGGTGTTGATTGGGGGCTTTCATTTTTGGGTGTGAGTAAATTGTTGGTTTTGATTGGGGGCTTTCATTTCTGGGTGAGTAAATTACTGGTGTTGATTGGGGCTTTCATTTTTGGGTGTGAGTAAATTGTTGGTGTTTATTGGGGGCTTTCATTTTTGAGCATGTTCTCAACTTCACGTGCCTTGTGTAAAATGTGAATACTATGAAAACAACTGCATCAAATTAGGTGTAACTTTTAGAACATCTTCCCTTGCGGATTACCATCAACAGAAAGTCATGAGGTTGTTCCTGTATTGGTTTACAGCTGAAAAATGTGTTCGTGAGGGGGAACATTTTTCTTTTCATATTAAAAAAAAAAAAATAACAAACGATTATGCAACTATAATCCCTTATACACAAATGTTCACCTCCATTTGTAAAGTATATGTATTCCATTGTATTCTGGACTCAATTGTGAACAGTTTGGTATATAATGTGTACTATTTCAGTTTCCCTTTATTGAAGAGAAATAGATTACAGCTAAGTGATGCTGTGTTGAGTTTTACATAATAAAAAAAGGTCCAAAATATTCTGAAGTGAATGAGTTAACACTTCATCCCTGATGACAATGTTGTATATGAGACTGTCTTACCTTACACCCAATATATATATATATATATATATATATATATTTAATAAAAAAAACAGTATCGTCACATGGTGGTGTAGAAGGGTTTGGCAGCTCTGGGTTGCTGGTCCTGATGCTAGTAGTTGTCTTTAGGTAGCTGACCACTACAGCTCATGCACTGTTCAGCTCTGGGTTGCTGGTCCTGATGCTAGTAGTCGTCTTTAGGTAGCTGGCCCTAACGCTAGAAGTCATCTTTAGGTCGCTGACCACTACAGCTCATGCACTGTTCAGCTCTGGGTCACTGACCACTACAGCTCATGCACTGTTCAGCTCTGGATCACTGACCATTACAGCTCATGCACTGTTCAGCTCTGGGTCACTGACCTCTACAGCTTATGCACTGTTCAGCTCTGGGTCGCTGGCCCTAACGCTAGAAGTCATCTTTAGGTTGCTGACCACTACAACTCATGCACTGTTCAGCTCTGGGTCGTTGGCCCTAATGCTAGTAGTCGGCTTTAGGTCGCTGACCTCTACAGCTCATGCACTATTCAGCTCTGGGTCACTGTCCCTAACGCTAGAAGTCATCTTTAGGTCGCTGACCACTACAGCTCATGCACTGTTCAGCTCTGGGTCACTGACCTCTACAGCTCATGCACTGTTCAGCTCTGGATCACTGACCACTACAGCTCATGCACTGTTCAGCTCTGGGTTGCTGGTCCTGATGCTAGTAGTCGTCTTTAGGTAGCTGGCCCTAACGCTAGAAGTCATCTTTAGGTCGCTGACCACTACAGCTCATGCACTGTTCAGCTCTGGGTCACTGACCACTACAGCTCATGCACTGTTCAGCTCTGGGTCACTGACCTCTACATCTTATGCACTGTTCAGCTCTGGGTCGCTGTCCCTAACGCTAGAAGTCATCTTTAGGTTGCTGACCACTACAACTCATGCACTGTTCAGCTCTGGGTCACTGACCATTACAGCTCATGCACTGTGCAGCTCTGGGTCACTGGCCATTACAGCTCATGCACTGTTCAGCTCTGGGTCGCTGGCCCTAACGCTAGTAGTCGGCTTTAGGTCGCTGACCACTACAGCTTATGCACTGTTCAGCTCTGGGTCACTGTCCCTAACACTAGAAGTCATCTTTAGGTTGCTGACCACTACAGCTCATGCACTGTTCAGCTCAGGGTCACTGTCCCTAACACTAGAAGTCATCTTTAGGTCGCTGACCACTACAGCTCATGCACTGTTCAGCTCTGGGTCACTGACCATTACAGCTCATGCACTGTTCAGCTCTAGGTCACTGGCCATTACAGCTCATGCACTGTTCAGCTCTGGGTCGCTGGCCCTAACGCTAGTAGTCGGCTTTAGGTCGCTGACCACTACAGCTCATGCACTGTTCAGCTCTGGGTCACTGACCTCTACAGCTTATGCACTGTTCAGCTCTGGGTCGCTGTCCCTAATGCTAGTAGTCGGCTTTAGGTCGCTGACCACTATAGCTCATGCATGTGCAGCATTAGTGGCAAAATTAGGAAAGGAGTTGATCAACTTACCTGAGATAAAAAGCAGATATCTAGGACAATGAGGCCACTTCATCCCATAGAGCAGTGTATGTTACAGGATAAGCTTTCATTTTTCAAATATGTTTTTAAACAGGTGACCAACTGCCGCAGACACCAAGCTTGCAGTCACCGCCACCACCGCCACCAGTTGCCCCCCCAGTACCACCTCCTCAACCTGCCGAGGCACCTGGCACAGTAATAGCTGTAAGTATTTTATGCTTGTTTATTGTTGCACTACGTTTTTGCACTTTAGTAATTCTCCAAAAAGGGCGTGGTGGTCTCGAGGTAAGGTCTCAAGTTCGAATCACGGTGAGGTTGTTGGGGCACACATGAAGACATGCTCACAACACCATGCCACATATCTCTGTCAGCTGCCGCTGCCTGTGCCTCTTCTGGTCGGAGATTGGTCCACTCCTTTATATTGTTCTCTCATTTCTTTTTGGAACAGCCTTTTCGTCGTCTGCCTTGCACCTTCCCGTGGAGGATTGTATTTGCAAGACCATTTGATCTCGAAATGTTATCGTACCAAGCGAATTTCCTTCTTTTGACAGTTGCCAAGAGATCTTCAAAAGGCCCTATTGCTGCTGTAACTCTATCTCGTATTTCCTCATTTGTAACTCGATCTTTGTACGTGACGTTTAAAAGTCTTTCGGAAACATCTCATCTCCAAGGCCTGTATCCTTCGATGGAATCACAGTGGAGACCAGTATTTCTTCATGTGAATCTTCTGGTAAAAATTCCTCTTTGGGTAGTGAGATCAGATTCCCGTGTTCAGTGTCGGGAATGTTAAAAATTCATTGGCAGTTGGATTCATTGAAAAATTATATTTAACATAAAAATCTACCCAAAATTATGTGTACCTTCCCCCAGACCTAGTAAGTTGCAGGAAGTTTAAAAAATAGCCTTCGGCTACCTGGCAACAGATATTAACCTGTACCCGTCCGCATTAAATTTTTGAAAATTTTTCACATTTTTCAATTTTGCAACTTTCAAAAATTGTAACTGTTTGTTGGTCAATAAATATGATTTTCTTGTGTTTAGAGACACAATTGAATAAAGAACTTGTTGATGTTATTGTTGTTGTTGTGTGTTTGTTAGTTTCTGAGATACAAGAAGATGAATGTGACATTTTTTGAAAAAATTTAAATATTTGGACTCGCCCGACTAGGCCTAGTCGCTCCGATAGAAAACCATGGAAACCATAACAAAGAATCGATACTGTGTTTACAATATCGACACAACTGTTAGTTTCCAATTCAAGTGTAGTTCTTTCATCTAAACAAATAAAATAAACATATTTACAAGATAAAGATCTTTCCCAACAACCTACTTCACCTTTCCCCAAAAAGTCGGCCTGCTCCATTCGGCGAAAAAAAAAAAAAATCGTTCAAAAGCCATTTGTAATCTAACATTCGATACTTTTACCGGCAAAAAGCGTGTGTAGATGAACGTGACGAATCCAGCAGTATAAAAATGGCTATCGGTAGGGTCTCCGTACTTAGAGAAAAAAAATGTAAAAATTTTTTTTTTTTTTAAAGTGTGACGAGCTGGGCGTATCAGACGGGGAGTGATAAAGGTTAACAACATTCATGTTTGAATACCAGGAATCCAAGTAAGCAATTCTCTATGCTTAGTCGCTCCTCATCCATCCCTGGGGGATGTTGTGAAGATCCTGTTAATATGCCAGTGTGAATATTGTGTTATGCCAGTGGTTTGCAAACTTTGTCGACCCACAACACCCTTAGTGTACCAGAATTTTTCCATGGCACTCCAAGTCAGAAAAGAAGCTTACTTAATAGTTGCAGTGCACAGTTGATGAAAGTTTTGGAATGTGCCACGGCACCCAGGTTGCTGTGACACACAGTTGGGAACCATATTTTTCTTGACCAACTGCTCACTAGGGATGATGTGGTCAACAGCCTGCCAGCCCCCTTTACTTTCCCACATTATTCATTATCCTTTAGCACACTAACGTCCGCATAGGTGGACAACTAAAACTGCTCCAAGTCCACCTAAACGGACACACGACAAGAAAATTTGCAGATCGGTATAAAAAAATGATTTTATGGCATTGCCGTGTGTTAACACTGGTTGAAACACAGCCATTTTGAATCTAAATATAGGAATGCTGTAATTGCAGATGTAAACAACCAAAAAGGCCGGTATAGTTAATTTGAAAGCGATTTTGAAACGATGTGTTTTCTTTTTCGGGTGATAAAGGTAAGTTGTTGCGAAATATTTTTTTCGAGATAGATCTGTTTAATTTGTTTATTTAGCAGTATTAACTACATTTGTAAGGGAAAATAGCAGATTTGATGATCTTGTAAGAAAAACTATTGGCCTTCTGTGACGATTTTCACATTCCGATATCCCGAGTCCCTGTGAAATGGGCAAAATCGAAATATTGCCGTTGGAAACAAATTTTCACATCCATCTTCTTGTATCTCATAAACTAACATACACACATCAAAAACAATAACACCAAGTAGTTCTTTATTCATTATGTCTCTACACACAAACAGATCATTTTTATACAACAACGAACAAAAAAATAAAGATTTTTAAAGTGAACAACCTAGAAAAACATGAAGTGCTGAAAAATAATTCAGCTGTTGTGGGAACTTCCGTACTTTTATAATTCAGTGTGCTAAAAGTTATTCTGGTACCCAATTTTTTTATACAGGGTCAATACCAGGATCCATTTTGCAATCGGAAAAATCCCTCACCAACTGGGGACCGAACCCCGATCGCTCGGCTGGGAAGCCAGTGCACTAACCACTGTGCTACCTCGGTTCCCTGGGGATGTTGAAGTCCTCCATAATTTTTTTGTTTTTTTGTACTTGTAATTGGGTGTGCAGACAAACAGGTGATTGGCTTGTTGGGCCAAAGGGCAGGAGCCGATAGGCTGCTGGATCAATAACCAACCAACCATTGGCTTATTGTGTCTTTGTATGGTGGAGGACCCACCTCCTTTTTTACCTTCATGCTGACCACTATTCGGTAGGAATTTGCTCATTACCTTTAGTATTTGAGCCTGGTCAGTGGCTAACAGTCTGCTATTTTTGATTTTCAACTACCAAATGTTCTTTTACGGGCTTATCGTTCGTTTCTGGTAGAACTAGGCATGAATCTAGCCATCCTTGAGAGCAATGAATGATTGAAACTTGCGGGATTCAAACATAAACTGCTTCATGTTTTCATTCATTTATTGAGAGGCGAGTGCATTTCCTGTCAGCTATATCGGCTCCCACTTTAGCATTTCACAGCCATGAAAGCATATCGCATCATTTCTTTTTCCAATCCGCGGTAAATTAAGTTAGTTACTGCTTCTTCTTCTGCTTTCATTCTCAATCTCCGGCTACCGAGAGATCAAGATGCTGAGCAGCGCATGAGCTGCAGTGGTCAGCGACCCATAGCTGACTGCTAGTGTCAGGGCCAGTGAACCAAAGCTGCCAAGACCCTTCTACACCTCCACGCGCTGATCCTGGATAATAGGCTGCAGCAGGGCAGACTGGCTGAGGAGAAGGGATCGAAGAGGGAATGCTAACCCGGTACTCAAAAAATGATTGCTGAAGTCAGATGTGTTGGACCGAAAGGTGCAAATATCGCAATCAAGCTGTAAACTACGACAGCGCATTCCGTTCTCTGGACTACATTCTTCTACTTAAGCCCTTTCAGTGTTTGGTAGTGGGAGATTGAGAATGAACGAAGCCAAGCTAATCTCCGGCTACCAAGCCCTGAATAGGGCTGTGCTAGTAGCAGGATGTAGTTTGGAAAATGGAGTGTTTACAGCTTGACTGTGATATTTGCTCCTTCGGTCCGACACATGCGTCCTCGGCAGCAAGTTAGTTACTGTTTTATCCCTGCATCACATAGTGTGTTTTGTTGTTAGAGTTCTTTCAACCTCAATAGGCTTCTACACATTTTATGAATGGCAAGGTTATCCTAGTATTGCCTGGCAGGAAAGAATAGGACTACTGTACTATTACAAACATTTTAAAACAGAAAAGTCATATCCTCATCTTTGTTTCCTTTCTGTTTGTCTAAAGTTCCATTCTCTCTTACCCTGGGTATTCCAGGACAGAGACTGCTTTGTAATGCAGTAGTTATTGCACTTTATTAGTTCAAAGGCATAAACCCACACCTCAAATTGTCCTTTCTTCCATTGTCCAATAGGTCTTCTGAACCAGCGAGAACAATTTATTCGGCTGTTGTGCAGTAACAACTTTAACGGGTTGTTTACAGTAGAACTGTGTCAGAGACAGGAACAGGACCACTGCTACACTGTGGTCATGTTGTAAAGTGCAGTCTAGCCTTTCCAGGGTAGAAGACTCCCAACTCATAGCATTGTTTCTTCTTAGTCACTCCTCTTCTACCCATGAGGTGTAGAGGCCTTTTTTGTGTATACTTAAGAATAGTGTGTGCAGACAGGTGATTAACTTGTGTTGTGTCTTTGAATGATGGAGGGGCTGCCTTCTTTTAGCCTATTAGGTATAAATTTCCATATCTTTTGAATGTTTGCCCAGATGTGGCTAACAACTTGCTCTTTTCTATGTTCAATTACTCTTGAGTTCTTTTACATGCACAGCGTGTACACCCTAAGTTTGTCATCCGTCTCTGATAGGTCTTGACACCAATTTAATCTTTTTTGAGACCAGGGGATGTTTGAAACTCTTTTAACCACCTATTTTGTAGTAACCAAAACCGGATTGCAAAGAACATAACCAATATAACTGTCAATTGGGGAGAGAAAATGGAGATGAATTAAAACATACTCTAAAGGAAAACAACATAACAGTATAACAAGCGCTTGGTTGGAACACACAAGGGAAAAGTAAAGTGAGTAGGCCAAGAAAATCTGATTAAGAATGGCCAAAGAGAAGTCCAGGACTGCTTCGAATCTAATATGCGAAGCTCAAGAAGATGTCCCAAAACAAGAAGATTCAGAACTATTACGGTAAAGTAACTCACCTTAGCAACATATTATGAACCTGTTTTCTTCCTCTACCACAGGCAGGCAACATTGTTCCCAGCGCAGACGGAAAACATCAGATTCTCATCCAGGCAGCACCCCCAAAATATGGGAAGAACAAGTCCTCTCAGTGCCGACCAGCCACACAGACAAAGTCGACGTCCTGTAGACCACATTCACAGACTAAAGAGACGCAGACAGGTAAAGTTCAACTCACTTGACTTAATCCTTCGAAGTCTCCCTGCAACATCAACCACAATGGATGTTCTTCACCTGAGTCTTCTTGTGGGCGTTCTTCTTGAGCTTGTCATTCCTGCTATCTTTCACTGTTTGCCACCAGGTTTTGAGCCTCATCAACCTTTTGCCCTGTGAGTTCCAATCCAGCCCATGTCTTCTTTCTTCGTCTGCGTTCGTTCTCAATCTCCCGCTACCAAGTCCTGAACCAGGGCTTTGCAAGTAGCAGAATGTAGTCCGTAGAACGAAATGATTTGTGTCGCTAGTTTACAGTTTGACTGCGATGTGATGACTTGGTCACTCTTTTTCTTGTGGCTCATATTAGTCCAGCCTTATTAACATCATTTGTATCTTTCAGTCCAGGACATGGGAAGTAACTCTGTCTTCTTACATATTGACTTCATAAAAAAATTGAAATAAACATACTCATACTGCTATAATTATGATAATTGATACTAAACACATGTAATTGAATTTGTAAAATTAAAATTGTGAAATACAATTAAAAATAGCCATTATTATGAAAGAAACATTTTTTAGTCATTCATCAACCACACACTTTAAAAGTATGCATGTATATTTCACATTAATACAATAAATTACAATTGTTCATGGAATAGCAAATAACAGAGTCTTTTACACAATGAATTTGGCACACTGGACAGTCTCAATGCCATATCCTCGTTTAGTTTTGAACTTGTTCCTTAAACAAGCAAAATATACTTTATGGTGTCCTCGCATTTGCACCAGTTCATGTCTGCTGCTGCATTTTCCTGATTAGGGCGTCTCATTTGGTGACTCCTTTCAAGCCTTCTAAAACACCAAGGAAGAGCTGCAGGTGACTGCGTGTCTTCTCACTTCTGCCCTGCATCGTCGTAGAGGATTCATGAGGATGAAAAATTTGTTTGCTGCCAGCTGCATCAGAAACCACCTAGTACCATATGATCGTCTACCTCATAAGGCATTGGGGATCAAGATGCTGAGCGCGCATGAAATGCAGTGGTCAGCGACCCATAGCTGACTGCTAGCGTCAGGGCCAGCGAACCAGAGCTGCCAAGACCCTTCTACACCTCCACGTGGTGATCCTGGATAACAGGCTGCAGCAGAGCAGACTGGCTAAGGACAAGGGATCAGAGAGGGAATGCTAACCCGGTACTCAAAAAATGCTTGCTGAAGTCAGATGCACTGAAAGGTGCAAATATCACAGTCAAGCTGTAAACTACGACACAATGCATTCCGTTCTCTAGACTACATTCTGCTACTTAAGCCCTTTCAGGGTATGGTAGCGGGAGATTGAAAACGAACGAAGCCAAGCCATAAGGAATTGAATCGTTAACTTTCCCAGTGTAAAAGTCAAAACTGCACACATAACAATGTTGTGGATCTGCACAGCACAGCACCAAACCTTTATGCCCCAAGGCGATGGCTTCCATTGAAAACAATCACCTTCTCATCGATACTGACCTCTCTCCCAAGATAATAATTGTTCATGTGAACTTCACTAATCAGAGTTATCCGCTGTCGCATTTTATGAAGGACATCATAACCTGGCTGACCTTGAGGAATAGCCTTTTCAGTCATTGAATGATGTGGAAATACTGACTGACTTTTTAAAATATATATTTATATGATATTAGCCACTGAAGTTTCTGTCAGTATCTCATCAGTTGACCAGTAAAGTTCTATGTCGTTCAGTATGTGTATGCCAGAAATAAAATTTACACACAGGAAAGTTTTAATTTCTTCATGTGAGCATGACTTCCAATACTGGTCGACTTGTATCTTCTTTCTTTGTCTTTGCTCGGCATACAAATGTGTTTGTACTGAACACGTGCAGTAAAATTGTACATTTATAAATAAAGTGAAGTAATCATACAGGATAGCATCAATACCCAGACTATATTTAGATCCAGGGTTTCCATCAAAGTCAGAAACTTTAATGAGCGTAAGTTGGGTCGACCAGTCTTCTACCGATATATTGACAACATTAGACCTAGCTTCGTTACTACATCGGCAGAGTCCACACTTTTGTCTGAATCAACATTTAGTTCAATAACCGCGTCCGATTCTCTGGAATCCTCATCATC
Source organism: Ariolimax columbianus (assembly GCA_036924085.1). NCBI lineage: Eukaryota > Metazoa > Mollusca > Gastropoda > Stylommatophora > Arionidae > Ariolimax > Ariolimax columbianus. Next base: position 34,247,035 of record JAVGWX010000023.1, read on the forward strand.
TTGGCTAACTACACACTCTCAACGATAATCGCACATTTAATCAACTTTTTGTTCTTGTTCTTATAACCATTATTTCTGTTTTAGAGGTGTTTAGACTTTGTCCTTTGACATTCAGCATCCAAAAAAATTAAAGGGGTCCTTTCACATTCAGCTACTCACAAAAATGATAAAAGAGTTGGTTCACATTCAGCTCTAAAAAATGAGAAAAGATTTACTAGTTTAATTTCATGCACGTTTTGGCTGTTGTCCAGTTTGCCTATCTTCTCTCCTCAGAGGAAATGCTACCAAAGTGTGTCATGGTCCCTATCCCTGTCCCCATCTACATACCCATGCCCACTGTGATGTTCACGGCGCCAGCTCCAAAAATTGTACCGTTTCCAATCCCGATACCAGTACCTATTTTCATTCCAACAAGCAGAAAGTCAATCCATGGAATCTCCAAAGCAATACAGGTAAGATTGTTTTAGCTCTTTCTACTGAAATATCTTTTCAACAGAAGTGACCCTGGTGGCATCAACAGAGCAGTCATGCCTGGCCCACTTGACAAAAACGAAAGAGAGGTTGACAACTCTGCAGAAAATCGTAAAACTCTATGTGTAAAGGGGTCCTTTTTGGGGAGCAAAGATTAGTAGCTCTGCTACCTGACAGGCATATCATAATAGTCATATTACTTTTTACAGTCTGAATTTTTTTAATGTCTACCTTTCAGTCGACGGCAAGTGTTGCAAGGCAAATATTTTTTAAAATATTAAACAAATTGAGCAAAATTTATTTGCGATCTAAGGATCTTAAGACATATAATTAAACTATCTATGACATGAAGTATTCATATTTAAAATATGTATTAGCAGGGTGTGACAAATTTTAGAGTGGCTTACCAGTCAGTCAAGAATTTCACCAGTCAGCAAGGCCGGACTATGGTCATTCAGTTTATGTTAACGAATTTAAACTAGGCACTAATTCACTTTTATTTCTTAATAACAATGCGTACCAATCCAAAAGAAATTAGGCTATTTCTTCTTAAGAAAAATGCACTGCTATCAGAGGCATGACATGTGTGTCCTTGAGCATGCTTGGTAGTTTTAGCACTGAAGTACCATTTATCGATGACTTTAGTAAGTCTAAATTGTGGCAGTAGAGGTCCATTTAGATTCACCACCATAAACTAGCTTATGTACAATCTATTCGAACCATAATATCATCAATAGTCGTCCGAGAATCGTTATGTAGAAAATGATTAATAAAAACATAATTAACGATTAGAAACATATTTTTTTACTCGTCAAGCAAACATTTGTGCTCGTCACAGACAAGCAGAGAAGCGTTTTTGTCAAGCCCTGTATATTAGTATTGCGTACGAAGAAGAAGAAGTATATTAGTATGAAGCTTTAAATGTTATTAATGTGGAAATGAAAATACAGTGGCCCCCCCCATTAATTGTACTCAAAATGTAAGGAGTATTTCTGTTTTAAATCCCTCGATATTCTTACCAGTCTCTGACTTCTGTGTCCCAGTCAAAGCCTGAATCAGATGTCATCTGTTGAATATCAGCGTGTAATCCACATGCATGATCATTAATCTGATAATCATTTCACGGATCATGAAGTCCCAACTTTCCTAGCACCAAATCCGTCAACCTTAAAATCTTACTAGGTTCTTAAATGTCTACCTATTGCAAACAACCCTAGTTATTTATAGTTAACTCTATAGTAAACAACAGCTTACGAATGTGGGAATCGACAGCCATCTTGTAGGTGACCTCAAAATCTGAAATTCCACACACTAAATGACAGAAGATCATACATATGTATAGAAGTCAGAATAAGCTCAATCGGACAGAATGGTCGGCGGCGCAAGGGAAATGCCACAACTCTGTATGTCAAATAGTTTTTTTTTCAAGATAAAATTAATTAATTTGAAACAAATTGATCTGCAATTACAATCTAAAGATCTCAAGACACATAATGAAACTTTGATATGAAATAAATTTTCATTCTAAAATATATATAATTTTTGTAAATTTTTTTTTTGTTTTGTTTTTTTTGGCATTTGCCTTATTTTTCTGTTCCCCAAGGCAGTGTGCGTTGCACTATGTTTTATTTTGCCTGTCAGGACATTCCATGCGACTTCGGCATGCATTCATTGTAAGGGTCTACTTCTTCCTGCATTTTCCTGATTGGGGAGTGAACCTAGCAACTTCGGTTTGTGAACCCTGTCACTTAACCACTAGTCCACGTCTTCCAGCAGGTTACACTGACTCTTTTTAGATCTCGAGGCATACTTGAGAATGTAGACAGGGATTCTCCTTGCTGTAGTGCAATGCAAGACACCTTAATAAGCTCACTACTATGGGGATTACAGTGTTGATCCCCACCTCATTTGACAGACTACTGCAACACAACCTGTTTCAAAGAGAATGATGAGGGCTTGAGGTATAACCTTGATCAGTATGGTTCACCTGACCCTAATGTAAGTCTTGTCTCCCAGATCAGTCATGAAACTAATCTTATCTTTCCACATGTAAGTCTTGTCTCCCAGAGCAGTCATGAAACTAATCTTATCTTTCCACATGTAAGTCTTGTCTCCCAGAGCAGTCATGAAACTAATCTTATCTTTCCACCAGGACATTCTGGAGCGGATGCCTTCAGATCCTCTTGAAGCAGAACTTCTGATGATGGCAGAAGCTGTTGCTGCAGACAAGAGACCTGGGGACAGTGACACAGACTCAGAGGCTGATACCTGCACAGAAGACTTTAGTGTGCCTGGTAAGATTCTATGTGTCTTGTTCCCTCACAGAACAGATACACCTACATATCTATCTGCTTCAGCGTCTGCAAGGAGATGGAGGAACTGATTGATTGGTAGTTTGATTACAAAGTAATCTATTAGCAGCATTGGTTGTAAGGACAAGCAGTTTTGGCCACAGAAAACATATTCACCAAACAATAGAAAAGTTATTTAAGTAATAGGTAATCTGGAATCGAATCTCAGTCTTGCAGGTGATGAAAGTTTTTTACATCAAGAACGATGTCCTTCGTTAAGGGGATTATGTCAGCTGAGACTCCTAACAAAATTGCTGTTGCTGACCAAGCCTTTCTTTGTGTTTAACTTAACTTAACTTAACGTCTATTTTCTGGTTTAGAAGACTGCAGATGCTGTATAAAACCAGTTTAATTGACATTACCTTGCTCATACAACTATGAAAGCTAAGCATAGCTTGATCCACCCTTGTCGGAAATGAGAAGACATTCATTATGAGATTAAGATATAGTAGTGATAGCACTCCAGGGACTCAGACATAGTAACTGCTGTTGTAAATACCACCCTCTTTAGAAGGAAAATTACACAAAATCACACAGTCGATTATAGCACCTAAATATTTCACATATTTGCCTGAGTTTTACTAGGTGACTGCTGCCACATACCTGTACGTTATCAGGGCCTGAAAATGTGGCAAATAATTACTGCCGGCAAGTCATAACTTACAACTGTCAAGCATAGGGCTGGATATCTATTCATATAGCAACTATCAAGAATTCGAGCTGTGACGGTCGGTTCATGATGTAAATTTTTCCTGAGATCCCTGGGTTCATTGCTGGAGCTACGGAATTCGTGTTTTGTGTGATGCTCTCGGCAGATGGGATATCTGCTGAGAGAGCCCGAGCTATATGGGGAAACCCGAGGCGATGAAGTCGAGCCCTCGCCTTTAACCTTTAACTATTAGCCACAAGAAACAGAAAAAAAACCAAAGTTCCTCAGGTAAAGGAGAAAGCTATTAGAGAACAGAGAACAATATTAGGAAGATAGAAAAGTAAAGGGACCTAAGGGTTATAATAGATCATACAGGTAAGATGAGTGAGCAAATCCAGGTAGCAGGGAAAAAGACAAATGTAATTTTAAGTATCTTCTTCTTCGTTTGTTTTCAAACTCCCTTTGCCACTGGAAAATTCTCAAGCAATTTCAGAGCGGAGGCAGAGGCACTGAGGGCTGCAGTAGAAGCAATGCTGACAGGCGAAAGCAATGAAAGCCAGATAGTCCTTTTACAGATGCCCTGGTCGTAGTCACAGCACTAAAAAGCCAGAAAAATACTGAACTTAATGATTTAAGAGCAGTACTCTGTCAACTATGGCAGCAGTCCGCACCAAAAAGAGTAGTGGTACAGTGGGTTAAATCCCACTGTAACATCCAAGGCAACGAGGAGGCAGACAGACTGGCAAAAGAAGGTGCAAGACTACCACAACCAGATTCTAGTGTGACCTATGAAGAGGTCAAACGACTTATTAGGGCCAGATACATGACCAAATGGGAAACAGAACATACTGGCTACACAAAAAACTATGCCTATTACCAGTTGAACAGAAGAGAGCAGGTCGTGGTCTTCAGACTCCGCACAGGCCACAACAGACTGAGGTGCCACCTATTCAATAAACTGAAGATAGGTGGCACTGACGAATGCACTTGTGGTACAGGGAAAATGACCGCTGAACATTTGCTGCAAAACTGCCCGACATACCCTCGTAGAGAAAGCACATGTGGCCATCACCAGTGGTGGCAACACTAGACAAGCTCTACGGCAGTGTCGACAGCTGCAGGATGAACGCTGCTTTTTTTCAAAAAAATAAAGGTTGACGTATGACAGCGGATGACGAAGAAGAAGAAGAAACTCCCTTTGCCAAGCCCAAAAACAGCCTTTTTAAGTAGCAGGATGTTGCCTGGAGAATGGACTGTGTTGTGTTGTAGTTTGCAGCTTGGCTGCGGCATTTGCACCTTTCGGTCCAACACATTCGACCTCAGCAGGCAATTTTTGGGTACAGGTTAGTCTTCGTTTTTCGATTCCTTCTACTTAGCCAGTTTGCTCTGTTGCAGCCTGTTATCCAGGATCACTGTGTAGAAGGGTCTTGGTAGCTCTGGTTCTCTGGTCCTGACGTTAGCAGTCAGCTATGGGTCGCTGACTGCTGCAGCTCATGTGCTGCTCGGCATCTTACTCCCCAATATTAGGAATGATAAGAAATATTAAACAAAGTAACAAGGAAGTGAAAGTCAAACTGTAATAAAGCATTAGTTAGACCTAGATTGGAGTACCTTGTACAGGTGTAGAGTCCTTATCGTAGAGGGGATATCTTCTTCTTCGTACGCTGTCAAACGACAGTCTGTATTTGCTCGAAGATAGCAACTGTCATCCTGAGGCTGTCGACACTGCCATAGAGCTTGTCATGTTGCCACTGGTGATGGCCACATGTGCTTTCTCTGGTCCTCGTATGTCGGGCAGTTTTGCAGCAAATGTTCAGCGGTCATTTTCCCTGTACCACAAGTGCATTCGTCAGTGCCACCTATCTTCAGTTTATTGAATAGGTGGCACCTCTGTTGTGGCCTGTGCGGAGTCTGAAGACCACGGCCTGCTCTCTTCTGTTCAACTGGTAATAGGCATAGTTTTTTGTGTAGCCAGTATGTCCTGTTTCCCATTTGGTCATGTATCTGGCCCTAATAAGCCTTTTGGACTCTTCGTAGGTCACACTAGAATCTGGTTGTGGTAGTCTTGCACCTTTTGCCAGTCTGTCTTTCTCCTCGTTGCCTTGGATGTTACAGTGGCATGGAACCCACTGTACCACTACTTTTTTTGGTGCGGACTGCTGGCATAGTTAACAGAGTACTGCTCTTAAATCATTAAGTTCAGTATTTTTCTGGCTTTTTAGTGCTGTGACTACAACCAGGGCATCTGTAAACTGTAGAGGGGATATAAATATGCTGGAAAGGATACAAAGAAGAGTGGCAAAACTAAAAGTGGGATTTCAGAATTACTGTTATGAGGAAAGACTCTCATTTGATGTCGAAGTTCTACCGTCTGTGAATTTCTGGCTCATCTATTGCAGTGTCGTCCTCCAGCAGACGGTCATTGATAGACTTTAAAATGTCGGGCTGAAAGGCGCAGATATCGCAGCTTAGCTGTAAACTGTGACACACTTCACAAATGTCCTTTTAAGTATGGATGTTGATGTTCTTTCATTGTCTGAAGCCCAACCATGACCAGAACATTCGATATACACCTTAGACCTCAGCCCTTTTCTACCTTCCGAAGTAAGGATTGGGGGTCTGACATGAGGACTACCCTTCGAGATGGTTCGTATCAGAGCTTTGGGCATCACATTTGATCGGCACATGACATGGAAAACTCAGATCGAGAGAAACCGATTAAGAACAAGACAAAGAAAGGCAATCATAAGGAAACTTGCTGGCGCAATCTGGGGAATAGAAGAGAAAATACTAAAGAAACTGTACACTAGAAGAGTGAGACCAGTTCTTGATTATGACATTGCGGCATGGGCAACAGCAGCCAAGACGAACTGTGATAAAATCAACATACTTTAAAACCAATCCATGAGAATTACAACAGGAGTCACGAAGTCAACGCCAATTGTACAGCGTGAGAAGATTATAAATATGCAATCAATGAATGGTTAAAAAGAGACAGCAGAGCCCAACAGCAAGCAGAGAAACTAAGAAGACTGACAGACCATCCAATGCACCAGACTAAATGGATTGGGAAAAGGGAAACTAAAGCGGAGAAACTTTGAAGAAATGGCTGAGAGAAGACCCTATGAATGCCATATCAACACCCAAGCCCATCCCTACTGTACGCAAGCCCATCCCTACTGTACGCAAGCCCATCCCTACTGTACGCAAGCCCATCCCCACTGTACGCAAGCCCATCCCCACTGTACGCAAGCCCATCCCTACTGTACGCAAACTCATCTGGAAGCAGCAGATCTTTCCAGAGGTGATGGAAAATATACCATTATCGGATACAAGAACAGCCAGACTGAACAGGAAAGAAGAGACATAACCCTTAAATACATAGAGAAAAACTACCCAAGCACTGACGGGACCCATGCATACACTGACGGTTCTGCAACAAACACAAACACAACACAGAATGGAGGGGGATGGTTATTTCTGAGCCTAACAAATGGTAGAAAGATAACACTGTCAGTGGCAACGGAAAAATTCTCAAGCAATTTCAGAGCAGAGGCATTGAAAGCTGCAGTAGAAGCAATGCTGACAGGTGAAAGCAATGAAAGCCAGATAGTCTTTTTTACAGATGCCCTGTCCATGGTTACAGCACTAAAAGCCAGATAAATACAGAACTAAATGATTTGGCTTGGCTTCGTTCATTCTAAATCTCCCACTACCAAAGACTGAAAGGGCTTAAGTAGCAGAATGTAGTCCAGAGAACGGAATGCGTTGTGTCGTAGTTTACAGCTTGACTGCGATATTTGCACCTTTCAGTCCAACACATCCGACTTCAGCAAGCATTTTTTGAGTACCGGGTTAGCATTCCCTCTTCGATCCCTTCTCCTTAGCCAGTCTGCCCTGCTGCAGCCTGTTATCCAGGATCACCGCGTGGAGGTGTAGAAGGGTCTTGGCAGCTTTGGTTCGCTGGCCCTGACGCTAGCAGTCAGCTATGGGTCGCTGACCACTGCAGCTCATGCACTGTTCAGCATCTTGATCCCGAACTAAAGGATTTAAGATCAGTACTCTGTCAACTATGCCAGCAGGCCACACTCAAAAGAGTTGTCGTTCAGTGAATCCCATCCCACTGTAACATTCAAGGCAATGGGGAGGCAGACAGACTGGCAAAAGAAGGTGGAAGGTTACCACAACCAGATACTAGTGTGACCTACGACGAGTCCAAAAGGTTTATTAGGGCCAGATACATGGACAAATGGGAAACAGAGCATACTGGCTACACAAAAAAATCCTTATTATCAGTTGAACAGAGGGGAGCAGGTGGTGGTCTTCAGATGCCGCACGGGCCACAACAGAGGTACCATCTATTCAATAAACTGAAGATAGGTGGCACTGACGAATGCACCTGTGGCACAGGGAAAATTATCCTTGAACATCTGCTGAAAATTTGTCCGACATACAAGGACCAGAGAAAGCACATGTGGCCATCACCAGTGCCAACACTAGACAAGCTCTATGGCAGTGTCGACAGACTCAGGATGACAGCTGCTTTCTTCGAACAAATTCAAGTTGACGTCTGACAGCTTATAAAAAATAAGAAGTATCGGGGCCGAGGTCACTGTTTCCATCTCCACTCTCGTGCTGAAGGGTTTAGACCTCATGTCTTAGTCCTTCTCTACTTTCTGGAGTAAGGATTGGGGGTCTGACATGAGCACTACCCTTGGAGATAGTCGTATCAGAGCTGAGGTCACTGTTTCCATCTCCACTCTCGTGCTGAAGGGTTTAGACCTCATGTCTTAGTCCTTCTCTACTTTCTGGAGTAAGGATTGGGGGTCTGACATGAGCACTACCCTTGGAGATAGTCGTATCAGAGCTGAGGTCACTGTTTCCATCTCCACTCTCATGCTGAAGGGTTTAGACCTCATGTCTTAGTCCTTCTCTACTTTCTGGAGTAAGGATTGGGGGTCTGACATGAGCACTACCCTTGGAGATAGTCGTATCAGAGCTGAGGTCACTGTTTCCATCTCCACTCTCATGCTGAAGGGTTTAGACCTCATGTCTTAGTCCTTCTCTACTTTCTGGAGTAAGGATTGGGGGTCTGACATGAGCACTACCCTTGGAGATAGTCGTATCAGAGCTGAGGTCACTGTTTCCATCTCCACTCTCATGCTGAAGGGTTTAGACCTCATGTCTTAGTCCTTCTCTACTTTCTGGAGTAAGGATTGGGGGTCTGACATGAGCACTACCCTTGGAGATAGTCGTATCAGAGCTGAGGTCACTGTTTCCATCTCCACTCTCATGCTGAAGGGTTTAGACCTCATGTCTTAGTCCTTCTCTACTTTCTGGAGTAAGGATTGGGGGTCTGACATGAGCACTACCCTTGGAGATAGTCGTATCAGAGCTGAGGTCACTGTTTCCATCTCCACTCTCATGCTGAAGGGTTTAGACCTCATGTCTTAGTCCTTCTCTACTTTCTGGAGTAAGGATTGGGGGTCTGACATGAGCACTACCCTTGGAGATAGTCGTATCAGAGCTGAGGTCACTGTTTCCATCTCCACTCTCATGCTGAAGGGTTTAGACCTCATGTCTTAGTCCTTCTCTACTTTCTGGAGTAAGGATTGGGGGTCTGACATGAGCACTACCCTTGGAGATAGTCGTATCAGAGCTGAGGTCACTGTTTCCATCTCCACTCTTGTGCTGGAGGTTGTTGTCATGTATGCCCCACTCAGCTCAGCAGCAACCTGACCTCTCACTCCAGCACCGAAACCTACACTCTTCCCCAACCAGACATGATGCTACAGAAAAAGAAGAGTAGGCGGTTCAATTTTTCAAGGACTAAAGATGATGAAGAAGAATACAGTACAAGGGTTGCTCAGAAAATAATGCCTCACAAATTTGTTTAAAAAAATTATTTGGCTTGGCTTGTTCATTCTCAATCTCCCGCTACCAAACCCTGACATGGGCCTAAGTAGCCGAATGTAGTCCAGAGAACGGAATGCGTTGTGTCGTAGTTTACAGCTTGACTGCGATATTTGCACCTTTCAGTCCAACACATCCGACTTCAGCAAGCATTTTTTTAGTACCGGGTTAGCATTCCCTCTTCGATCCCTTCTCCTTAGCCAGTCTGCTATGTTGCAGCCTGTTATCCAGGATCACCGCGTGGAGGTGTAGAAGGGTCTTGGCAGGTCTGTTTCACTGGCCCTGACGCTAGCAGTCAGCTATGGGTCGCTGACCGCTGCAGCTCATGCGCTGCTCAGCGTCCTGATCCCCAAAAATTATTTGATTGAAACTCTTTGAAATTGTTTGAATTTAAAGGTAAAAGTGGGCCCCATGGCAACAGTTGCTGTCGGGGAGGAAGAGAATTCTTCATGGACTAGGTCACAGTCTATGTGAGGTGGGGTGACCAGTTCCCTTCCTTGCTGTTTATAGCTTCCCTAACTCATATGCCAGGTACCCATTTACAGCTGGGTCAACTAGAGGAGTGGTTGTACCAGGAACTAGCCACGTCAGATTTGTTTCCATCAGTCCATGATTTTCTAACCCCGGCGTGCTGTAATCCCATTCTTAGCCAACCAGCTGACTGCCGACTAGGCTTAACATTCCACTTGTCTGTAATGTGCCATTACGTATACATACGTGAGATACATCAGTGTTGTCACTTTGCTATCTTTATTCTGGGATGAGAAAAACAATGTGGGCATTACTTTCTGAGCAACCCTTGTACATGGCAGTAAGTGTGGATTTTCTAGTATAAATAAATAGCATGTTATGTCACCTTATTCTGCAGTGGAAGATGACGTCATACGACCAGCACCCAGGGTAGACGAGTCGATGATGATGAAGAAGAGAGGAGAAGGACAAGGAGAGGAAGATATGATACAGATGGCTCTCAGGATGGCAGAGGAGATGTCTGGTCCAATAGAGGACCTGGAGACATCAGTGGAGCCAGTAGCTGTTAGTGCAGGTAACTCACTTCTTTCTTAGCTTCACATCTTTCATCCCCATCATCATCCTTAATGAGAAGGATGCAGAACTAGTGCATCTACCTGTATTAATTCTCTAATGACGTCTGTCCAGAATGTGCATGCAGGAGATTTGATTGGCTGATCAAATCATGTGATCATGATGTCATCATCAGTGGGTTGTGTGTAAGCAAAACAAAATGGTGGCCTTTATTTCGACTTAGATCGGGAAACAGCTTCAGTCTGTTTTTTAATATTTATTTAAGTTAAACTAAAATTGTGGTTGCATGACAATATTCATGTTGGTCTCGTCGTTTAGACTTTTGTCAGTTTTCATGTTCTCTGTAGGCAGCCATAATACAAGCTTAACCTTAAGCACTCCAATATCAATATATTTTTGAAAAAAATTTGACCTAATTAATTTTCTTAATTAGTCGCTGTGGTAGTCGTCTTTCAAAATTTGTAACTTTTATGTTTGTTTGTCAATAAATATGATTTTCTGGCGTGTAGATACACAATAGCATAACAAACATGTGGGTGTTATTGTTTTTGTTGTGTGTTTGTTAGCTTTTGAGATTCAAAAAGATGAAGTTGAAAATTTATGAAAATCTCGGGAAAAATTTGGGCTCGACCACTAGGCCTAGTAGCTTTGATAGAAAACCATGGAAACCACAACAACGTATCGATACTGTGTTTAAAATATCGCCACAACTGTTAGTTTCAATTCAAACGTAGTTCTTTCATTTAAACTAACAAAATAAACAAATCTACGCGATAAAGATCTTTCCCAACAACCTATTTCCCCTTTCGCAAAAAGTCGGCTTGCTCCAAACGGCGTATACAAAATTAAAACTGTTCAAAAGCCATTTGTAATCGAACATACGATACTTTAACCGGCAAAATATAGTGTATTTATGGAGGACGTATTCAGCAGTAAAAAATGGCTGTCGGGAGTGACTCCGTTAAAAAACCAAAAAAATTTTTCGCACACCGTTTTTATAGGCCTAGTCGGGTGGTTTTCTTCTAACATTGGCGTGCTGAAGGTTAACAGTAAAGATATTTGCTAAATACACACAAATTTGTGAACGTTTATGGTCAACCGGCTCTTTGATTCTCACTTAGGGTGTGCGAGGTCCAGGTTTAAATCCCAGAGTGGCCCTGATATTTTTCCTTCTCATTATTTGTTTAAAATTGTATTGAAACTTCTCTCAATACGTTACATTTTATTATGACGTCATTTTTGGATGACCATAGCAGAAACAAATAAAAATGATGCCCTCTTTCCTCTAAAAAAATCGGCTGGCTTCAATCCGCGTTATAAGAAGATAAATCATTTAAAATCCATTTGTAATCTAACATACAATACTTTTACCAGCAAAAAAACCTGTGTAGATGGATGTGATGTAAAGTAAAAAAAGTAAAAGTAAAGATCCTGTCATGTGACGTATTCACCATTTAAGAAAAGGCTATTGGTAGGATCTCCGTGAACACAAATTTTTGATTTTTAAAAAATTTCCAATTTGTAGGCTTAGTGTCAAAATTGGTTTGACCAGGGCACACTAAAGATTAAAGGGAAATTGGAATCTCAATATTCTGTGTAACTTGAAAAATCCGGGGGCTTGTGTTTTGTGCCTAGTGTCCCAGTGCATCTGACTTCAGCACATTTAATTGAGAGTTTTACTTCCCATAAGGGTATGACCTTGCTGTTTCGAGAATCCGAACCCAGAAAACTCAGGTTGTTGGCCATGCCACTAACTTCTCCTTGCTGTTCCCCCATTTAGATGCTTGCAGTTTCTTATTAGCGAGTTAGCTATACAACATGTATATGTACTTTACAGAAACACCTTCAAACCAGCAGCAACATCAAACTATCCAGCCGTTTGACAGCCAGGTTGATGAGGATTACATTCCATCCCGGCCGAATCAACAACGAGGGGCCAAGAGAGCCAGCCGAGGCAGGCTTCCAACGTCCAGGACCAAGAGGCTGCGTGTTGAAAGGTCTTATAATGAGGATGATTCCATGCAATCCGAACCTTCAGTACAACTTCCGTCTGTGAGTTTTGGCAGTTTAAATTCATATTAATCTGATACTAAAACCATCTGCGGCTAATATAAACATTTGTATTTCAGTATAGTGATGAGCTGAGTTATTCTCAGGGATCAGGATGCTGAGCAGCACATGAGCTGCAGCATTGTGGCAGGCAAACCAGAGCTACCAAGTCCGTTCTACACCTCCATGCGGTAATCCTGGATAACAGGCTGCAACAGAGCAGACCGGCTAGAGAGAAGGGATCGAAAAGGGAAGGCTAACCCAGTACTAAAATATGCCTGATGAAGTCGGATGTATCGGACCAAAAGGTGCAAATATCGCAGTCAAACTGTAACTGCGACATTCCGTTCTCCGGACAACATCCTCCTACTTATAGCGGAAGTTTGAGAATGACCGACAAAAAAAAAAAGTTATTCCCACAGGCATGGGAGGGAGAACATGAAGGCTGTATTTGTAATGATTCCACTGCAGACACCAGTTTGTGACAAGGCGGCAGCTGGATTTGACTAAATTCAATGCAAGACTTCTGCCTTATGTCCTCATTGTAATAGTAATAATAGTTGTTGAGGTGACAGTATCAGACGTGCTGCGAGATTTGTTCTAGAATAACTGTAGAGACCACTCTGGGCATGGCAGACTTTACCGCACCTGGGGCACCTACGTGAGGAGTTGGCCGTAGAGACCACTCTGGGCATGGCAGACTTTACCGCACCTGGGGCACCTACGTGAGGAGTTGGCCGTAGAGACCACTCTGGGCATGGCAGACTTTACCGCACCTGGGGCACCTACGTGAGGAGTTGGCCGTAGAGACCACTCTGGGCATGGCAGACTTTACCGCACCTGGGGCACCTACGTGAGGAGTTGGCCGTAGAGACCACTCTGGGCATGGCAGACTTTACCGCACCTGGGGCACCTACGTGAGGTGTTGGCCGTAAAGACCACTCTGGGCATGGCAGACTTTACCGCACCTGGGGCACCTACGTGAGGAGTTGGCCGTAGAGACCAATTCTGGCACGGCTGATTTTGTCACACTCGGGGCACTTACGCAAGGAGTTGGCCGTAGAGACCAATTCTGGCACGGCTGATTTTGTCACACTCGGGGCACTTACGCAAGGAGTTGGCCGTAGAGACCAATTCTGGCACGGCTGATTTTGTCACACTCGGGGCACTAACGCAAGGAGTTGGCCGTAGAGACCAATTCTGGCATGGCAGATTTTGCCACACCCGGGGCACTTACGTGAGGAGCTGGCTGTAGAATTATCATGCTTTCAGCCTCGTCATATGATGTGACTAGCAATGTGGACGATAATATAAATGTTGTCACACTGAAACCATATCATAGGAAGTGACTAACAATGCAATCTAACCCAGCTAGGGTAGATTACAGAGATGAGAATAGAATTGTTACCACACTGAAACCATGTTGCGTGAGGCACTCCAGCATGATTAGGTCTCTGTAATTCACTTCAGTAAACAACCAGTCACTTAAACAGAACAAAAGTCTGCTGATTGTTGAAAAGCCTTCAGTTTGGAAAAAAGCTCTAGTAACAATACATATATATGATACGAGGAAATCATTTGTATTCCTGGGAGATCACAGGATGACCAATAAGAACATCGACTCCTCCCCTGGGGTCAACCCAGCCTAAAAAATTACGTACCAGAATAATCTGGGAATATAAAGGCGTCGGCGTGATCACTCCTAGTGTACCGTTCATCAAGTAGAATATGGGCCCAACATCATATTCCCAAAATGCCACATTGTCCTGTTAACGGGATCTTTACTTTATAGATTCAATAGCAATAGTTATACATGATGAGGTTGCTACATTCATACACAACCCTCTTTAGTAACCTTTTACTACATGTTTTAGGGAGGAAGATTAACATATGACCAGGCAAAATATACTGGCCAAGACCCTCACCTTGGCTTCCTAGTAATATTCCCTGGAAAAGGGTTGTTTTCATGGCAGCCTGGATAATGAGGTGGATCGATGTGATCTTCATAGTAGTGAGCAACATGCAGATGAAGCCAAGCATAGTAAACCACCTGTAGGACCCCAGTCCATCTTCATCCGCACGCCCGGGATGCGAGGAAAGCTACTGCAACCTGTCACTTAACGTCCTTTTCAGGGCACACAAATGAGTAAACCTACTGATTATGGGCATTAAACAACAACTACATAGTTTTCATGTTACAGTGGTCCTATTATTTTCAACCACTTCGAGTGTAAAGTAAAGTAACCCATAGCATTACTGCCGTAGGGGTGTGAGGTGTTAGCGATCTCACAAATCAAAGGCTCGGCTATGTGGGTGGTAGCCATCTCCTCTCCCTCACCGCTTTTACTTCCAGGACTGAACCGGTACCCATTTAAGGTTATGTCGACCCGGGATCTGTTGCGGTCTGAAAAAAACAAAACATTACCGGGGAATGAACCCAGGACCACTCAGATGCGAAGCCAGCACGCTAACCACTGTGCTACGCGGCTCCGAGTGATGTGTGACCATATAATTAGCTGATTTGAATGACAAAAACTTCAATAAATGTTTCAGATGGAGCCTCTGCCAGATGCTAATTACCGTCTAAAGTTTACCTATGGTGTGAATGCTTGGAGGCACTGGATTATCAGTAAAAATGCCCAGATTGAGAAAACTAGGCAGCTGACTGGCAGCTACCGGATGAGGACGTTCTCCACAGATATTTTAAAGTGCACCACAGATGAGCTCAACTACACGTTGTGTGTTTTCATCAAAGAGGTGCGCAAGCCCAACGGAGACCAGTATTCACCTGACAGTGTCTACTATCTTTGTTTAGGTAAATGGACATTTGTTATTTTTTCTCTATTTTGTTTTTGTTTTGTTCTGTGTCTTTGCATTGTGATTGGTAGAGTGGTTTTAGGAGTGTGATTGATAGAGTGGTTTTAGGTGTGTGATTAGAAGAGTGGTTTTAGGTGTGTGATTAGAAGAGTGGTTTTAGGTGTGTGATTAGAAGAGTGGTTTTAGGTGTGTGATTGGTAGAGTGGTTTTAGGTGTGTGATTGATAGAGTGGTTTTAGGTGTGTGATTAGAAGAGTGGTTTTAGGTGTGTGATTAGAAGAGTGGTTTTAGGTGTGTGATTGGTAGAGTGGTTTTAGGTGTGTGATTGATAGAGTGGTTTTAGGTGTGTGATTAGAAGAGTGGTTTTAGATGTGTGATTAGAAGAGTGGTTTTAGGTGTGTGATTAGAAGAGTGGTTTTAGGTGTGTGATTAGAAGAGTGGTTTTAGGTGTGTGATTAGAAGAGTGGTTTTAGGTGTGTGATTAGAAGAGTGGTTTTAGGTGTGTGATTAGAAGAGTGGTTTTAGGTGTGTGATTGGTAGAGTGGTTTTAGGTGTGTGATTAGAAGAGTGGTTTTAGGTGTGTGATTAGAAGAGTGGTTTTAGGTGTGTGATTAGAAGAGTGGTTTTAGGTGTGTGATTGGTAGAGTGGTTTTAGGTGTGTGATTGATAGAGTGGTTTTAGGTGTGTGATTAGAAGAGTGGTTTTAGGTGTGTGATTGGTAGAGTGGTTTTAGGTGTGTGATTGATAGAGTGGTTTTAGGTGTGTGATTGATAGAGTGGTTTTAGGTGTGTGATTAGAAGAGTGGTTTAAGGTGTGTGATTAGAAGAGTGGTTTTAAGTGTGTGATTAGAAGAGTGGTTTTAGGTGTGTGATTAGAAGAGTGGTTTTAGGTGTGTGATTAGAAGAGTGGTTTTAGGTGTGTGATTAGAAGAGTGGTTTTAGGTGTGTGATTAGAAGAGTGGTTTTAGGTGTGTGATTAGAAGAGTGGTTTTAAGTGTGTGATTAGAAGAGTGGTTTTAGGTGTGTGATTAGAAGAGTGGTTTTAGTTGTGTGATTAGAAGAGTGGTTTTAGGTGTGTGATTAGAAGAGTGGTTTTAGGTGTGTGATTAGAAGAGTGGTTTTAGGTGTGTGATTAGAAGAGTGGTTTTAGGTGTGTGATTAGAAGAGTGGTTTTAGGTGTGTGATTAGAAGAGTGGTTTTAGGTGTGTGATTAGAAGAGTGGTTTTAGGTGTGTGATTAGAAGAGTGGTTTTAGGTGTGTGATTAGAAGAGTGGTTTTAGGTGTGTGATTAGAAGAGTGGTTTTAGGTGTGTGATTAGAAGAGTGGTTTTAGGTGTGTGATTAGAAGAGTGGTTTTAGGAGTGTGATTAGAAGAGTGGTTTTAGGTGTGTGATTAGAAGAGTGGTTTTAGGTGTGTGATTAGAAGAGTGGTTTTAGGTGTGTGATTGATAGAGTGGTTTTAGGTGTGTGATTAGAAGAGTGGTTTTAGGTGTGTGATTAGAAGAGTGGTTTTAGGTATGTGATTAGAAGAGTGGTTTTAAGTGTGTGATTAGAAGAGTGGTTTTAGGTGTGTGATTGGTAGAGTGGTTTTAGGAGTGTGATTAGAAGAGTGGTTTTAGGTGTGTGATTAGAAGAGTGGTTTTAGGTGTGTGATTAGAAGAGTGGTTTTAGGTGTGTGATTAGAATAGTGGTTTTAGGTGTGTGATTAGAAGAGTGGTTTTAGGTGTGTGATTAGAAGAGTGGTTTTAGGTGTGTGATTAGAAGAGTGGTTTTAGGTGTGTGATTAGAAGAGTGGTTTTAGGTGTGTGATTAGAAGAGTGGTTTTAGGTGTGTGATTAGAAGAGTGGTTTTAGGTGTGTGATTAGAAGAGTGGTTTTAGGTGTGTGATTAGAAGAGTGGTTTTAGGTGTGTGATTAGAAGAGTGGTTTTAGGTGTGTGATTAGAAGAGTGGTTTTAGGTGTGTGATTAGAAGAGTGGTTTTAGGTGTGTGATTAGAAGAGTGGTTTTAGGTGTGTGATTAGAAGAGTGGTTTTAGGTGTGTGATTAGAAGAGTGGTTTTAGGTGTGTGATTAGAAGAGTGGTTTTAGATGTGTGATTAGAAGAGTGGTTTTAGGTGTGTGATTAGAAGAGTGGTTTTAGGTGTGTGATTAGAAGAGTGGTTTTAGGAGTGTGATTAGAAGAGTGGTTTTAGGTGTGTGATTAGAAGAGTGGTTTTAAGTGTGTGATTAGAAGAGTGGTTTTAGGTGTGTGATTAGAAGAGTGGTTTTAAGTGTGTGATTGATAGAGTGGTTTTAGGAGTGTGATTAGAAGAGTGGTTTTAGGTGTGTGATTGATAGAGTGGTTTTAGGTGTGTGATTAGAAGAGTGGTTTTAGGTGTGTGATTGGTAGAGTGGTTTTAGGTGTGTGATTAGAAGAGTGGTTTTAGGTGTGTGATTAGAAGAGTGGTTTTAGGTGTGTGATTGGTAGAGTGGTTTTAGGTGTGTGATTAGAAGAGTGGTTTTAGGTGTGTGATTGGTAGAGTGGTTTTAGGTGTGTGATTAGAAGAGTGGTTTTAGGTGTGTGATTAGAAGAGGGGTTTTAGGTGTGTGATTAGAAGAGTGGTTTTAGGTGTGTGATTAGAAGAGTGGTTTTAGGTGTGTGATTGGTAGAGTGGTTTTAGGTGTGTGATTAGAAGAGTGGTTTTAGGTGTGTGATTAGAAGAGTGGTTTTAGGTGTGTGATTGGTAGAGTGGTTTTAGTTGTGTGATTAGAAGAGTGGTTTTAGGTGTGTGATTAGAAGAGTGGTTTTAGGTGTGTGATTGTTCTTCCACATCTTATTCTTTTCATACTTCTCCTTCACATTCTTCTGCTTATTCTCCTTTTTCTTCTTCATCATGTTCATCTTCTTTCCCTATTAGCCTCTTTTCTACCTATTGGGGTGTGTGAAGTCCTTTTTTCTGTTGCATATACTTGCAGTTAAGTGTGCAGACAAACAGGTGATTGGCCTGTGTGAATTTTGCATGATGGAGGAACAACCTCCTTGTTTGCCTTCTGACAGGTCATTTCTGGGTAGGAATTTCATTAAGTTTCAAAGTTTCGTCGGACCGCAGCTAATGATCTGTTCTTTTCAATTTGTCATCTGCCGAGAGTTCTTCTACGTAAACAGCATGCATATGGGACCTCCAAGTTTATCATCCGTCTTTGATGAGTGTCATTCTGGCGTATTTTGAGACCAGGGGATGCTTGAAAGTTGTGGGATTTTTTTGTTTGTTGTTTTTTTTGTTTGCGGTTACCTTATTTTCTCTAATCCCCAAGGCGGTGTGCGTTGCACTGTGTTTTTACTTTGCGCCTGTCGGCCCAGTGCATCCGACTTCAGCATGCATTTTATGTAAGGGTCTGCTTCCTCCTGGATTTTCTAAGGGTTTGCTTCCCCGGGGTAACGGCCGGTGCTGTGATGGGGAACGAACCCAGCACCTTCTGGTTGTGAGCCGTGCCACTTTACCACTAGGCCACGCCGTCCCCTGAACCAATGATTGATTGTTGCCACTGAAAGATTATGTTAATTCAGTTCAGGACCATTCTGAGAGAGAGTGACGCACCTGTCCCGAACCTTTTTCTCCTGATGCAGAGTTATTCACTCGTCAGTTAAAAATAATCTAACATCAGCAGCCGAAGACGCAGCAAGAGTAGGAAATAGTAGACACCTATATCAGATCACAAGACAACTGGGCAATAAATCAACAGCTACGAACATCCCCATCAGAGAATTGCGCAATGCAAACTTCTTATCATGGAAAAAGGGTAGATGCGACGCTGTTACAGAGGCGTTAAATAAACCACAACCAGCATTAACCCTTGATCTAATTAAGAAACCACCACACCTACGATACAGTATCATGTGATGAGTTTACTCTAGTTATTATTTTAGAGATTCAAAACAAGCCATTAGAAATTCAAGAACGCAAGGAAATTACTAGTGAAATGTTAAAAGCAGCAGATGATGATGATGTTGTAACTCTCATACCACTACGGTTTATCATCATTGAAGTATGGGAGGAGGAAACAGCACCACCAATCCCCCCAATTCTTACTCTGGCCTCTCTCCAGTGACCTTGTCTGGCTAGGGTGGCCCTACCAGGATCATACTTTTCCGCCGATAGATCATTGGGATGTGCAGGCTCCCACCTTGTCAAGATGATGGCACTCTTGGGGGAGAGAAGGTGATGGCACTCTTGGAGGAGAGAAGGTGATGGCACTCTTGGGGGAGAGAAGGTGATGGCACTCTTGGGGGAGAGAAGGTGATGGCACTCTTGGGGGAGAGAAGATGATGGCACTCTTCGGGGAGAGAAGGTGATGGCACTCTTGGGGGAGAGAAGGTGATGGCACTCTTGGGGGAGAAAAGGTGATGGCAATCTTGGGGGAGAGAAGGTAATGGCACTCTCGGGGGAGAGAAGGTGTGTGTGTTCTGATTTTTCTGTAATCAAGACGCTCAGCAGTGCATGAGCTGCAGCGACCCATAGTGGAATGCTAGCCTCATGGCCAGCGAACCAGAGCTGCCAAGACCCTTCTACACCTCCATGTGGTGATACTGGAGAACAGGCTGCAACAGAGCAGACTGGCTAAGGAGAAGGTATTGAAGAGGGAAGGCTAACCCGGTACTCAAAAAATGCCTGCTGAAGTCGGATGTGTTGGACCAAAAGGTGCAAATATAGCAGTCAAACTGTAAACTACGACACAACACATTCTATTCTCTGGACTACTTACCCTTTCAGGGCATGGTAGAGGAAAATTGAGAACCAATGAAACCGAGCCAATCCAACTGATTTCTCTAATATTTATTTTATTAATTCTTCTTCTTCTTCTTCTGTGTTCAGGTTTTTCTGATCATGTTAAATCTTTAGTCCTATTGCCAGGATGAAGTCCACAGTCCTTTCCAGATCTGAGCTGTGACCCCATAGTTTTTGCCTAAGTTCTGCTCTATCTGTCCAGATCTGGCATCTTAGTTCTTCGTAGGCTTGGCATTCTTGAAGTACGTGTTCAGGGGACTGGACTCCTGTCCCACATAGACATTCTTGAGGTACGTGTTCAGGGGTCTGGACTCCTGTCCCACATAGACATTCTTGAGGTACATGTTCAGGGGTCTGGACTCCTGTCCCACATAGACATTCTTGAGGTACGTTTTCAGGGGTCTTGACTCCTGTCCCACATAGACATTCTTGAGGTACATGTTCAGGGGTCTGGACTCCTGTCCCACATAGACATTCTTGAGGTACGTTTTCAGGGGTCTGGACTCCTGTCCCACATAGACATTCTTGAGGTACATGTTCAGGGGTCTGGACTCCTGTCCCACATAGACATTCTTGAGGTACGTGTTCAGGGGTCTGGACTCCTGTCCCACATAGACATTCTTGAAGTACGTGTCCAGGGATCTGGACTCCTGTCCCCCATGGACATTCATTTGTTTGGGAGATTTTGAGCCGATATAGGTGGCCAAGTAGTCTGCAGTGGCTTGTTCTCAGGCAGAAGATTGCAGTTTGCTGGTGTCTTTGTAGCTGGTGGATTCGGTCTGGACTGTTACTCTCTCCCATTTTATTGATTGTAATTGATATTATTCATTTGTTTTATGTACACAATTTGTCCAACTATTTTTGTGATTTCTTCTATTGTATTTCTTCTTCAATTATCATTGCCTGTCTCTGAACAGGTATACAGCAGTACTTGTATGAAAATGGCAGAATTGACAACATATTTACAGACTCCTACTTTGAGAAATTCACAGACTGCTTAAATGAAATCCTAAAAACACTTCAGCCTAAAATCAACAGCCAAGGTAGGGTATTACAAGAGAATATTTCTTTCCTGAATTTTTGTAATTTTGAAAAACAGTAAGGAACCTTTAACCTAACATCTTTATACTGGTTTAGAAGACCCTGCGGAGTCTGTATACAACCAGTTACATTTACATCACCTTGCTCTAAAAGATATGCGCATCCAATCTATTCTTAAATGCATTTACTGTCCCTGCCCCCACTACCTACCCTGGCAATGCATTCCAAGCAGACACCACTCTCTGACTAAAAAAATATTTCCTAATATCTAATCTGGACCTCTCTTTAGTCAGCTTGTAGCTATGCCCTCGTGTTATTGTAGATGGCTGTATTTTAAAAAACTTGTTATAGTCTAATTTATCGATTCCTCTGATCATCTTATAAACCTGTATTAAGTCACCACGAATTCTTCTCTCTTCGAGACACTGTAGACCGGTTTTTCTGAGCCGTTCCTCATAACTGTAATTCTGGAATCCCATATCATCTTTGTCGCTCTTTTTTGTATTCTTTCTAGCATGTTTATATCCCCTCTATGATAAGGACTCCACACCTGTGTACAGTACTCCAATCTAGGTCTAACTAAAGCTTTATACAGTTTGACGATCACTTCCTTGCTCCCATGTTTAATATTTCTTTTTATCATACCTAACATTGCATTTGCCTTTTTCACTGCTACCTTAACTTGCTCACTCACCTTTCCTGTATGATCTATTATAAACCCTAGGTCCCTTTCCTTATCTATCTTTCTAATATTGTTTTCTCCCATTCTGTAATTATGTTCCATATTGGATCTACCCATGTGGATGACTGTACATTTATCTACATTAAACTCCATTTCTAATCTAGACATCTCTTTAGTTAATTTGTAGCTATATATATTTATATTCATTCACCCCTGAATTCTGTACGGCCTCAAATGCATTTATTTTGTCAATGTAGAAGTCCTTTGTAAAGTCAAGTACGTTTAGACTTCTTAGTCTAAGTCGAGCTGTACTTTTGCAGGGGCAGATGCCTCTGTGTAGGTTCTAGCTCTGGTGTGGGCTGGATGTAGTCAGTAGGAGGATTTTCTGCTTAGCAGGCTAGGCTCGAGCAGCTTATTACTCAGCTGTGTTGGGACAAGTGCCACAGAGGGTGGTTAACCAATGTGCGAGTCCATCTTAATAGACTCCAACACTAGAGCAAAGCAGACCCACAGCCTGTTAGGCACCATCTATGCTGCTATTAACAAACCACCTAACCATGGCCGGTGTTATGCCATGTCACACAGATAGTCTCGTCTCCTACGGCCTGCTCTCTGTGGGGCAGTGGTGCTATTCTTATCCTTGTCATACATAAAAACCCTGGCAGACCACTCGTGACTTTTAGACAAAAATTGAATACAGTTTTTCTTTAGAAATGAGGCTGAAAATCCAGCGGTTGATGAGCTGACAGCAGCCTGCGACACATAGCTAGTTGCTTCCATCAGGGTCAGCGAAGAGGCTGAAAATCCAGCGATCAATGAGCTGACATCAGCCTGCGACACATAGCTAGTTGCTTGCTTCAGGGTCAGCGAAGAGGCTGAAAATCCAGCGGTCAATGAGCTGACATCAGGGTCAGCGAAGAGGCTGAAAATCCAGCCGTCAATGAGCTGACATCAGGGTCAGCGAAGAGGCTGAAAATCCAGCAGTCAATGAGCTGACATCAGGGTCAGCGAAGAGGCTGAAAATCCAGCGGTCAATGAGCTGACATCAGGGTCAGCGAAGTATAGCTAACCAAGACCATTTGCCGCCTGCAAATGGCGGCTCTGGAAACAGGCTGCACTCATATAGTCTGGTTTAGAGAATAGGAACCACAGAATGAAGACAAACCTGGTCTAAAAAATGAGTGCTGAAATCAGATGTGTCGAGCAGCAAGGGGCAGATATCGCAGCCCCGCAGCAAACTGCGACACAAAGGCATAATTTCCTTTTCAGGACTAACAAAAGAAAGAAAGAAAGACTTTCAAAATTATGTTAATAGGGATCTGCTGAGAAGTGGTTTAAAATATTTGGTCCAATATAAAGGGAGACATAACTATTTGGTCCAATTTGAATAGAGACACATAACTATTTGGTCCTCCTTCTTCTTCTTCGTACGCTGGTTACAGCGATATATGTTGCACTGTGTTACTTTGTTAAGCCTGTGGCCCAGTGCATCCGATTTCAACAGGCGTTTCTGTAGCGATGCCCTCCTTAGCCTTTGGCTGTCCCCAGCCTATCTGCAAGGCAGCAGTTGTTTTTGGTCAGAGTTATCTCTCTTAGGGAAGTTGTCTTGCAGGACTATCGAGTCTTCCCCACTCGTGTCTATAGGGTGTGGCAATGATATGATATGATATAATGGACTGTATGTACTAGTTTTTCAAGTATTTCGGAAGAGAGGCAGTCCAGTGTGTCTGTGTCCCAGGATCGTCACGTCCTGCCAGAAACGTAGCATATGCATGTGAGTGAGGTATCTCCTTGCTCCTTTTATTTTCTCGGCTCATCTGCAGTGATGGCACGCCTAGCATTCCCCGCCGCCTGGGAGGTTGTCACAATAGGGCAGAGGTGCAATGTCCGCTGGCCTGCATCTCTTCTGCATCCATTGGGATGACTGATAGCAGACAGAGGTAAAGAGCGAGGCAGGAGTGCATTTAACCAGGGGACAAGCCTGGTCATGGCATGGAGATGTTGTTCGCCTGGTGTGCGGACATATCTAATGATCAAGGGCTGAGTCTCAACAGTCCGCAGTGAGGTGGCTGCTCTACTGCTTACGACACCCCGACCGAGAACTAAGTCTTCTACTAGTGGTTTCACACCTCAACGCCATATAGGGTGAATATCAAGTAGCTTCCCGCCCGCTTTGATCGGCGGGACGGCAGAGACCTCTTTCTGCGGCTCGACCGGGTCTGGCTGAGACGCGAGTTCCAGGTCCCAACCATATCGTAGCCTCCCATCGCAGTGGTGCTGAGATTCAGGGCGGGATTCCGGCTTAGAGGCGTTCGGCCGTAATCCCTCAGATGGTAGCCTCGCACCGTTGGCTTATCAGCCAAGCACGTGGCCCAAATGTCTGAGACCTGCGATTCCTCTCGATTGGAGCAGGATTTCCGTAGCAAGGCCCTGTGATTAGTAGGGTAAAACTGACCTGTCTTCCGAGGGTCTAATACCAGCAAACTATTTGGTCCAATATGAATAGAAACACATAACTATTTGGTCCAATATGAATAAAGGCAAAACAACTGTTTGGCCGAATTCACCCACTGACATTTCTATTAATTATCTAGTAATGAACAACAAAAACGTGACTGTTCAAAGTTCTACAGTGGTACAATGTTCAAAGTCTACAGTGGTACAAACATTTAGTCAATGTTTTTGTCCATTTCGATGCTAATAACTACTGAATAGTTTTTAAATGCAGTGCAAGAATCAATTTTAATATATACATATATATTTTCCGAGGAAAATCACTTGGGAACGGAAAGGAAAATCTATCTGAACATCTGGTAGTAACACTATTTGTAAACTTCATGGAGAACATTTTAAATTGGCCAATAATATCTCCACATTCTACTGTGTTATTACTCAAGAAAATATGGGCCTAACATCATGTTCCCAATGTGTCGCATGGTGTGTAAACAGAATTTTCTATACTATGTTACATTTATTTGTAGCATGTGCCAAACCATCAGCTTTTTGTTCTAGGAAACATTGTGAGCTGATACATGTTGATACTGCAATACCAGTCTAAGGCTGCATAAATTTGGAATGTACATTTAAAAAGTTGGGGAAGAAAGGGGCAGATCAGGAGTGTGTACACTCAGTGAGATACAATAACCATGGGTATTAAGTTTGGAACGTAACTTAAACAAGTCAGGAAGAAGGGACAGATCATGGGTGTGTACACTCAGTGAGGTACAAGAAACATGGGTATTAAGTTCGAAATGTAACTTAAACAAGTGGAGAAGAAGGGACAGATCATGGGTGTGTACACTCAGTGAGGTACAAGAAACATGGGTATTAAGTTTAGTTGAAGAACTAACGTCATTGCAAATGGTTTAACCCATAAGTGCTTTGTTCTTCTCCATCTTGTTCTTCTGCGTTAGTTCTCAATCTCCTGCTACCAATCCCTGAACAGGGCTTTGCAAGTAGCAGGATGTGGTTCAGAGAATGGAATGCATTGTGTCGCTAGTTTACAGCTTGACTGCGATATTTGCACCTTTTGGTCCAACATACCCGTCTTCGGCTGCTTCTCCATATTTTTTTTAGAATCTCAACACAATGTACGAACTCCATAGCACCGGCAAGGATCCCGTCATAGATTGGCTAGATTTTTAACAGAATTATGTGTATCACGGGTATTACGTTTGGAATGTACCTTAAACGAGTAGAGAAGAATGGACAGATCAGTAGTGTGTATGCTTAGTAAGGTACAAGAACCATGAGTATTAGTTGTTGTTGCCGATCGCAACCGGTGATGGCTACATCATCTGACAGTTTTGTCTTGATGATGTAACTTTCTGTGTATTTGGATTATAGTGAGGAAGAGAGTGCGCTGGTCATCAACTTCACTCTCTGGTCTTGAGCTACCTTGGTCTAGTGGCAAGACATAAGTCGAGATGACTGGAGGTAACTAGAATGCAGGTTCTTTGGCCTCACCACCATTGAGACCAGGGGTCACGGAAAAAAACTAGCAGATTCAATCGCCCACCTTTTCTGTTCAGCGCTTTCAAAATTGAGTATTAAGATTGCAGTGTAACTTAAACAAGGGGGGAAGAAGGCATTTATCAGGAGTGTGTATACTCAGTGAGGTACAAGAACCATGAGTATACATAATTCTTTGCCCTCTACTGAAACATAGTAAGCAGTTGTGTTCATTTCTTTCTTCTTCTTGGTGTTGTCCTGAATATCACACATTGCTGCAATATCTGCGCCTTTCAGCCCCATTCATCCGATTTCAGCTGGCTTTTTTTGAGGGCCAGATTTGCCTTCCCTCTGCGATCCCTTCCCTATTCCTTAGTCAGACTACACTGGTGACCCGTGCAGCTTGTTCCAGGGTTGTCACTTGGAGGCCCAATAGGATCATGGTCAGCTGTGGTTTCCTGGCCCTGATGCAAGCAGGCAGCTTTTAGTCGCTGGCTGCTATCAGCTCATTTACTGCTGCATATTCTGCCCCTTGTTTAACGTGACTTAACTTAACATAACCTTCTGTTTTTTTGTAGACGAGCCATCTGGTATGCATACCTCTGTCTGTATGTCCTAGTCCATTCACTTCCATCTACGGGGACTGCGTGGGCTAGTGGTTAAGTGATACGGCTCATGACCCGAAGTTGCTGGGTTCGATCCCCATCACAGCACCGGCTGTTACCCCGGGGAAGCAGACCCTTACATAAAATGCATACTGAAGTCGGATGCACCGGGTCAACAGGTGCAAAATAAAAACCACAGTGCAACGCACACCGCCTTGGGGAATAGAGAAATAAGGTGAATGCAACAAAAACAAACAAACAAACTTCCATCTTACTCCAACATGTCAGATAATGTGAGGGGATACTGTAACATAACCTTCAATTTGAACCCCGCTAGGTAGAAGGCTCTCTAACTTATAGTCAGCAGCACACCCGCTATTTGCACAGGTTCAAAGCCTACCGAATGTGGAGTAATCTTCTAGATTTTAAAGAAAACTCTGTCTGGTATGCATTAGAAGAATAAAATAGAACTTATTTTTCATGGTATAAAAAAGTTATCGCACATCGCGAAGCGATGATGGCCACAACATGAGACGGTTTTGTCTTAATAATGTGATGTGCGCTGTATGAGGATTATAGTGAGGAAGAAGCTGTACTGGTCGTCAATCTCCCTCTTATCCCGAGTTACCTGGGATCAGTGGCAAGACTATTGGTCGAGATGACTGGAAGTAACTCGGGATGCAGGTACTCTGGTCTTACCTCCTATGAGACCAGCGGTCGCTTGAAACTTGTAGGATTCGATCGCATACCGTTTCCGTTCATCACTGTGAGAGGTGAGTGCCTTAACCTCTTTTCATGGTACAGGCAGAGAAAAAGAGACGAACATCATATTTGAGATGCTAGCACATTCACAAATGTTGCACATTGTGTTGTCTCCAACAGGTCAGATGTTATGCCGCATCGAAGAAGAACATCTTTGGGAAAGCAAACAGCTGGGAGCTCACTCGCCGTTCATTCTTCTCAACACGTTGATATACTTCCACACCAAGCACTTCATCTTGAAGACGGCCCAGGAGCACATGTCGCTGTCCTTCGCCCAGATCCTCAAACACTGGAAGAAAGGCGTGCCAGTGAAAGGTCAGAGTGCTTCAAGTGGCAAGAATGTCTCTCTGAGATTTTACTGCCTGGCCAATGGCAAAAAAGGTTTGCTAGTTTGTATAGAATTGATATTTTAAATTCTGTTGTTTGGCAAGAAAAGGTATTTCGGTGTTTGATCTATTTTTGACAAGAAGTGGTATTTTAGTGCCAGTTCTACTTTTGGCAAGAAAGGTATTTTAGTGCCAGTTCTACTTTTGACAAGAAAGGTATTTTATTATCTGTTGTACTTTTGACAAGAAAGGTATTTTAGTATCAGTTCTACTTTTGGCAAGAAAGGTATTTTGGTATCTGTTCTACTTTTGACAAGAAAGGTATTCTATAATTTTTCATATTTTTTGACAAGAAAGGTATTTTGATCTGTTCTACTTAACCCTTTACAGGCCAAATTGTCCATTGTAGTCAACAAGAGTAGCACCACTTTACAGTCCCATTTACCTGATGTCACATGTTGCAAACAACCATATCTTGTAATTAAGCTAAATTTGATTTATAAACAAACTTTGTGTTACAGATAATTCAATTCTGTATCTTCAAATTTAAAAATCATAATTTTAAACTTAAATTTATGTTTTTATACTGGTTTAGAAGACTGCAGAGTATGTAAACAACCAGTTTCATTTACAATTCCTTGCTCTAAACGCTGTGTGCATACAATCTATTAATAAATGCATTAATTGTCCCTGCCTCCACTACAATGCATTCCAAGCATTGACCACTCTCTGACTAAAAAAATATCTCCTAATATCTAATCTGGACCTTTTATTAGTTAATTTGTAGCTGTGCCCTCTTGTTCTTGTAGGTGGTTGTGTTTTGAAAAACTTGTTATAGTTTTTATGACTTTTTTTATGTTAACCAAACACCACATAAATTACAGTTCTTGTCTTTAATATGATAAGATCATACAGGTAAAGTGAGCAAGTCCAGGTAGCAGTGAAAAAGGCAAATGCAATGTTAGGTATGATAAAAAGAAAGAAATATTAAACATAGGAGCAAGGAAGTGGTAGTGACTGTATAAAGCTTTAGTTTGACCTAGATTGGAGTACTGTGTACAGGTGTTGAGTTCTTATCATAAAAGGGATATAAACATGCTGGAAAGGTTACAAAAAAGAGCGGCAAAACTGGTAGTGGGATTACACTTATGAGGAAAGAGAAAAACCGGCCGACCGTGTCTAGAAAATTCGAGGTGACTTAATACAGGTTTATAAGATAATCAAAGGAACGGATAAATTAGACTATAACAAGTTCTTCAAAATACAACCACCTACAGGAACAAGAGGGCATAGCTACAAATTAACTAAAGAAAGATCCAGATTTGATATTAGGAAATATTTATTTAGTCAGAGTGGTGAATGTTTGGAATGCATTGCCACAGGAAGTAGTGGAGGCAGGTACAATTAATGCATTTAAGAATAGATTGGATGCACATGAATTTTAGAGCAAGGAAATGTAAATGAAACTGGTTGCTTACAGACTCTGCAGTCTTCTCAACCAGTATAAAAACGTTAAGTCTGTTCTACTTTTTATAAAAAAAAGGTATGCCAGCGTCTGTTCTACTTTTTATTATAAAGAAATGCTAGTTTATATTCCACTTTTGATAAAAATATATGCTGTCTGGTCACTTTTGATAAGAAAGGTATGCTAATGTCTGGTCACTTTTGATAAGAAAGGTATGCTAATGTCTGGTCACTTTTGATAAGAAAGGTATGCTAGCATCTGTTCCACTTTTGATAAGAAAGGTATGCTAGCATCTGTTCTACTTTTAAGAAAGGTATGCTAGCGTCTGTTCTACTTTGGATAAGAAAGGTATTCTAGCATCTGTTCTATTTTTTATAAGAAAGGTATGCTAGCGTCTGTTTTACTTTTGATAAGAAAGGTATGCTAGTTTCTGTTCTATTTTTTATAAGAAAGGTATGCTAGTTTCTGTTCTACTTTTGATAAGAAAGGTATGCTAGTGTCTTTTCTACTTTTGACGAGATAGCTATTTTAGTGTCTATATATTTTTTGTTCAGTTTTGAGATATTACTGCCAGGCCAATGGCAGTAAGTTTTTTAAAAATTTGATTGCTATGTATGTTTTAATGTTCTGTTTATTAGCAACAAATTTGCTTTGTTTTTGTATTATTAGTTGTCAAGTTAAACAAATTAATAAGTTTGTGGCATGATTAATGTGTCATTTTGGTAAGAAAGTGTGAGTAATAAAGATGCTGAGCAGTGCATGAGCAGTAGGGTTGGCGACCCAAAACTGACTGCTAGCGTTAGAGTCAGCAACCCACAGCTGCCTAGACCCTTCTCCACCTCCACGTGGTGATCCAGGATAACAGACTGCAACAGGGCAGAAAGGATAAAGGATCAAAGAGGGAAGACTAGCTAGAGGGACGACTAGCTAGAGGGAAGACTAGCTAGAGGGAAGACTAAATAGAGGGAAGACTAACTAGAGGGAAGACTAGGTAAAGGGAAGACTAACTAAAGGGAAGACTAGCTAGCTAGAGGGAAGACTAACTAGAGGGAAGACTAACTAGAGGGAAGACTAGCTAGAGGGAAGACTAGCTAGCTAGAGGGAAGACTAGCTAGAGGGAAGACTAACTAAAGGGAAGACTAGCTAGAGGGAAGACTAGCTAGAGGGAAGACTAGCTCTGTACCCAAAAACGCCATGCTGAAGTTGGGTGTCGGAACAAAAGGTGCAAATATCGCAATCTTCTTCTTCTTCGTCGTCGTTCATTCTCAATCTCCCGCTACAAAACCCTGAAAGGGCTTAAGTAGCAGAATGTAGTCCAGAGAACGGAATGCGTTGTGTCGTAGTTTACAGCTTGACTGCGATATTTGCACCTTTCGGTCCAACACATCCGATTTCAGCAAGCATTTTTTGAGTACCGGGTTAGCATTCCCTCTTCGATCCCTTCTCCTTAGCCAGTCTGACCTGCTGCAGCCTGTTATCCAGGATCACTACGTGGAGGTGTGGAAGGGTCTTGGCAGCTCTGGTTCGCTGGTCCTGACGCTAGTAGTCAGCTATGGGTCGCTGACTGCTGCAGCTAATGCGCTGCTCAGCGTCTTGATCCCAAATAACACAATCAAGCTGTAAACTATGAAACAATGCATTCCGTTCTCCGGACAACAATATGCTACTTAAACTACATGCAAAGCCCTTTTCAGGACTTGGTAGCCGGAGTTTGAGAACAAACGATGAAGAAGAGGAACGTAAGAAAGTGTTAATGTGGTAGAGTAGTAGAAACATTTGTGTCTCCTGGCAAAACAGAAAGGGTTGTGATCCAGACGTTGCATCCTCCAGTTTACCCAGGGTATAAAGATGATACCTGACTCAATTTTAAATTAGAGAATTGTAGACACTGAGGAAGAAACCAAATGACCGCCATCTTTTGAAACTATTATGCATCTGGGGCTGGTCTCTCGGTGGCTCCATTGACTCGCATCCAGTGTTTGTACAGCGATCTCAGTCCCGCCAGGCGGAGTGAGAGCGCGGGCTTGCCCAACAAGTTCGCCCGCCTCTCCCCGGCACTGTAGCAGGACCAATTTTTGTGGAGTCGTACCGCTGGTAACGTGGGTTACTGTAGTCTGTATCGAGAAGCTTTGTCAGTCCGTGTGGTTCGTCGAAGGCTAGCGCGTATAGCCAATCTCGACAGTTCGTCTCGCTTGTGGTCCTTCTCTCGCAATGAGCTTTGGATCGGCAAATAGAAAGCAGGAATCGTGCCTTAAGGCCCTGTCCTCGCCCGACCAACCAGTCGGAGAAGGGCAGGCAAAAATCGTCTCCAGTCTGAGTGAAAATGATCGCCGGGGTCGTTGGGATCCGTTCTGCACAGAGCGCTGCCATCCCTCCCCGAGCGAGCCCGGTCGGTCGGTCGGTTGGTGTGTGTACGGGCCCCTGATAGGAAGACGGAGTGAGGCGCGGAACAACCGTCCGTCCGTCGGTCGGTCCCTGTGGCCGTCCTAGTGAGGCTTTTTACACAACCATCCATCCATCCATCCATCGCCGACCGGTGTGTGTGGTTCGTCCGTCTCTGACAGATATCTGGTTGATCCTGCCAGTAGTCATATGCTTGTCTCAAAAATTAAGCCATGCATGTCTAAGTTCACACTGTCTCATGGTGAAACCGCAAATGGCTTATTAGATCAGTCAGTCGAGGTTCCTTAGATGACACGATCCTACTTGGATAACTGTGGCAATTCTAGAGCTAATACATGCTTACCAAGCTCCGACCCTCGCGGAAAGAGCGCTTTTATTAGTTCAAAACCAATCGTCGTTTCACCTCGCGGGGTTGCGACGTCCCCACTGGTGACTCTGGATAACTATGTGCTGATCGCATGGCCTCATGTTCCGGTGACGCATCTTTCAAATGTCTACCCTATCAAATGTCGATGGTACGTGACATGCCTACCATGTTTGTAACGGGTAACGGGGAATCAGGGTTAGATTCTGGAGAGGGAGCATGAGAAACGGCTACCACATCCAAGGAAGGCAGCAGGTGCGCAATTTACCCACCCCCGGCACGGGGAGGTAGTGATGAAAAATAACAATACGGGACTCTTTCGAGGCCCCGTAATTGGAATGAGTACACTTTAAACCCTTTAATGAGGATCTATTGGAGGGCAAGTCTGGTGCCAGCAGCCGCGGTAATTCCAGCTCCAATAGCGTATATTATAGTTGTTGCAGTTAAAAAGCTTTTAGTTGGATCTCAGGTGCAGGCGGGCGGTCCAGCTTGCGCCGGTTCACTGCCCGTTGTCTCCTGCCCTACCGTCTGCCGGCTCTCTCCCGCGGGTGCTCTTCGCTGAAAAAATTAGAGTGTTCAAAGCAGGCCTCGGCTGCCTGAATAATGGTGCATGGAATAATGGAATAGGACCTCGGTTCTATTTTGTTGGTTTTCGGAACTGGAGGGACAAGGGACAAACGGGGGCATTCGTATTGCGGCGTTAGAGGTGAAATTCTTGGATCGCCGCAAGACGTGCTACTGCAAAATCATTTGTCAAGAATGTTTTCATTAACCCTTTACACCCTAAGCTTTGAAACAGGAATTATTTATTCATAAGAGCAGGAAGATACTTCTTTTCATAATTCATATATCATTTACTTACAAATGCGATCTAAATTATGTCCTAGTTTAAAATACAAGTGAAAGATTGCATTGAACAGGATAATAGTTACGGTTTTCTGAATAAAATTTATTGGGCATGTTAGGATGTAATGGGTTAATCAAGAACGAAAGTCAGAGGCGCAAAAACGATCAGATACCGTCGTAGTTCTGATCATAAACGATGCCGACTAGCGATCCGCAGGAGTTGCTTCGATGACTCTGCGGGCAGCTTCCGGGTAACCAAAGTGTTTGGGTTTCGGGGAAGTATGGTTGCAAAGCTGAAACTTAAAGGAATTGGCGGAAGGGCACCACCAGGAGTGGAGCCTGCGGCTTAATTTGACTCAACACGCCAACACTGAAATGATTACAGACCGAGAGCACTTTCGTTGGGTCTAATAGGGAACGTGTGCTGGAATTAGATCCTCGGAAATCTGGGGCTAGTCTCTCGGTGGCTCGATTGTCTCTCGCATGCAGTGTTCGTTAAAGGAATTGATGGAAGCAGGACTGACAGGCTGAGAGCATTTTTTTTGGGTCTAATAGGGAACGTGTGCTGGAATTAGACCCTCGAAAGACAGGTCAGTCCACCCTACAAACGACAGGGCTTTGCTACGTAAATCCTGCTCAATTCGAGCAGTGATTCGGTTTCTAACAGCTGAAGGATGTCGACCAGTTGACATTCATCTCAGAATGCAGGCAGTGTATGGTGACAAAAGTGTGGCGAACATAAGCTCGACTGCGACGGTCCACTCAAATTGTTGCATTAATTTTGGCGATGGCATCTTCTGACGCAACAATATGTGCCTGACCCGGTTTTGGAAGATCTTTCGTTATCTCACATCCTTCTTTAAACATCGTCCAGTTCTTCACTGTTATCTTCGACACTCTTTTGTCACCATGCACTGCCTGCATTCTGCGATGAATGTCAACTGGTCGACATCCTTCAGCTGTTATAATCCGAATGACTACTCGCTGATCAACTCTAGACGGATTCCGTATCACCCCCACCCTGTTTTCAACTATCTGCTGAGGAAACTATGAGTTGGAGGAGAATGAAATTATGCAAACTTGACGGTTGGTATGTGCTGTTAACATCAGAAGTGACATCATCATGCGTAGCGTGCGTATGTTCACTCGGCCCGTTTTCATTCTAACACGTCTCGTAATAAATAATTTCTTGACTCTCGAAGACCAACTTCCCTTACGGTAAATGAAATATAACAACTGTCTCAAATGTCTACTTATCAGAAATAACTTTACAGTTAAACGTTAACTGCCCATGCATGAATTAGTAACATCTTATAGTGCTGTCAGAATCTGAATTTGCTCAAATTTAATGACAAAACCTGACAGCATGTTTTTGAAACCGTAGCTGGTCATAGTGGGCGGAAATATACTTTTCCAGGTGGTGTCGGCCTTGCTGGCTAGCGTTATGGGGTGTTGGTCATTGTTTCTGGACCACGTTTGTGTTGGTTGTGTAATGCCTCTTCAACAACAGTTGAAGGTTTGTTCTTATGTTATCTATCCATCTACTGTGAGGTTTTCCTCATGCCCTGTAGCTAGAATCTTTTGTGTTATAGGCGTGAAGTGAGAGTCAATCAGGCCGCATTCTCCACGAGGTGGCTGAACATATTTTCTGTCTTGAAATGTCTTCAACACAAAAGTTAGTTCCCATCATATTTCTTGTCTTACCATATTTCTTGTCTTACCATATTTCTTGTCTTACCATATTTCTTGCTTTACCATATTTCTTGTCTTACCATATTTCTTGTCTTACCATATTTCTTGTCTTCATTTCTTATTCTGTCTCTCCTGTTTTCACTAATAACCTTTCTTCGACATTTCTTTCTTTGTCTCTCCTGTTGACACCAGACATTTCTTTCTTTGTCTCTCTTGTTGACACCAGACATTTCTTTCTTTATCTCTCTTGTTGACACCAGACATTTCTTTCTTTATCTCTCTAGTTGACACCGGACATGTCTTTCTTTGTCTCTCTTGTTGACAACAGACATTTATTTCTTTATCTCTCTAGTTGACAACAGACATTTATTTCTTTGTCTCTCTTGTTGACACCGGACATGTCTTTCTTTGTCTCTCTTGTTGACACCAGACATGTCTTTCTTTGTCTCTCTTGTTGATACCGGACATGTCTTTCTTTGTCTCTCTTGTTGACACCAGACATTTATTTCTTTGTCGATACCGGACATGTCTTTCTTTGTCTCTCTTGTTGACACCAGACATTTATTTCTTTGTCTCTCTTGTTGATACCGGACATGTCTTTCTTTGTCTCTCTTGTTGACAACAGACATTTCTTTCTTTGTCTCTCTTGTTGATACCGGACATGTCTTTCTTTGTCTCTCTTGTTGACAACAGACATGTCTTTCTTTGTCTCTCTTGTTGACAACAGACATTTCTTTCTTTATCTCTCTTGTTGACAACAGACATTTCTTTCTTTGTCTCTCTTGTTGATACCAGACATTTATTTCTTTGTCTCTCTTGTTGACACCAGACATTTATTTCTTTGTCTCTCTTGTTGATACCAGACATTTATTTCTTTGTCTCTCTTGTTGATACTGGAAATGTCTTTCTTTGTCTCTCTTGTTGACAACAGACATTTATTTCTTTGTCTCTCTTGTTGACACCAGACATTTATTTCTTTGTCTCTCTTGTTGATACCAGACATTTATTTCTTTGTCTCTCTTGTTGATACTGGACATGTCTTTCTTTGTCTCTCTTGTTGACACCAGACATTTATTTCTTTGTCTCTTTTGTTGATACCGGACATGTCTTTCTTTGTCTCTCTTGTTGACACCAGACATTTCTTTCTTTGTCTCTCCTGTTGACACCAGACATTTCTTTCTATGTCTCTCCTGTTGACACCAGACATTTCTTTCTTTGTCTCTCCTGTTGACACTTGACATTTATTTCTATGTCTCTCCTGTTGACACTTGACATTTCTTTCTTTGTCTCTCCTGTTGACACTTGACATTTATTTCTTTGTCTCTCCTGTTGACACTTGACATTTATTTCTTTGTCTCTTCTGTTGACACCAGACATTTCTTTCTTTGTCTCTCCTGTTGACACCAGACATTTCTTTCTTTGTCTCTCCTGTTGACACCGCACATTTCTTTCCTCGTCTCTCCTGTTGACACTGGAAATTTATTTCTTAGTCTCTCCTGTTGACACCTATAAACTTTCTTCTACATTTCTTTCTTTGTTTTCTGGATTTGCCCTGGTAAGGACATTTGTGACGTTGTGTGGTAAATGTTGTTCAAATGTGCTTGGCTTCAACAAATGACTGGAATCAGACATTGGTAAAATCTAGTTATGACCTATGCTTCAACAAATGACTGAAATCAGACATTGGTAAAATCTAGTTACGACCTATTCTTCAACAAATGGAGCGAAAGCACTTTGATTTGGTGAACCATATTGGACTAAAGACATTACTTAGTTCAAATGTAATTAGTGGGTGAACTAAGTATTAATATTCTCATATTCTTCTGATATCAATTTAGATGGCTTGGCAGCCAGAAAGAACAAGGATGGTGTGCCAGTCTATGAGGTCACAGAAAACTTTGATAATCCACTTCGTTGTCCTGTCAAGCTGTATGAGTTTTTCCTCTCAAAGTGGTAAGTAGTATTTCTTCATTCACTCTCTCTTTCTATCTCTTCACTTCAGAGTTTCTCAACCCATATTCTGCAGAATCAGAACGTTTCTCAAAAAGCTCTATATGGGTTCAGCAAAAGATCTATATATGTTTTGTAAGAGACCATAGTTTGAAGAAAACAACGGAGCTTAAGATAAATGCTCGGGGAACTGAGGCGCTAGTCCAGTCAGGCACAGAACACTGACCAGGACGTCGTGTCAGGGTCAACACACTGACCAGGACGTCGCGTCAGGGTCAACACACTGACCAGGATGTCGCGTCAGGGTCAACACACTGACCAGGATGTCACTTCAGGGTCAACACACTGACCAGGATGTCGCGTCAGGGTCAACACACTGACCAGGATGTCGCGTCAGGGTCAACACACTGACCAGGATGTCGCGTCAGGGTCAACACACTGACCAGGACGTCGCGTCAGGGTCAACACACTGACCAGGACGTCGCGTCAGGGTCAACACACTGACCAGGACATCGCGTCAGGGTCAACACAACATACTGACCACGACGTCGCGTCAGGGTCAACATACTGACCAGGACGTCGCGTCAGGGTCAACATACTGACCAGGATGTCGCGTCAGGGTCAACATACTGACCAGGACGTCGCGTCAGGGTCAACACACTGACCAGGACGTCGCGTCAGGGTCAACACACTGACCAGGACGTCGCGTCAGGGTCAACATACTGACCAAGACCACACTCTCTCTTCTATGTAGCCCTCCCTGGAGACAGGTTGTTTTTAAAGCAGCCTGGCTGACGAGATGTGGATCGATATGATCCCCGTAGTAGTGAGCGCCACGCAGATGAGGCCAAGTATAGCACAACCGCCTGGAGGACTGATGTCCACCATCATCAGGATGTGAGGAAAGCTTCTATAACCCGCCACTTAACACCCTTTTCAGGGCGCATAAAAGAGTAAACTGACTCATAATTGGCATTAAACAACAACAACAACAACACCAAGAAAAATGTTCCGGGGTTGTGACTGGTGGCATAACAAGACTACTCTTACAACGCAAGAGATTCTGGCTTCAAGGCTCGAGGCAGACTGTGTTGCAAATGGATGGATAATGTCCGGGTAATTCTTCAATACCACTTTGCTCAAGAGAGATGACTTAAACACCCCACTGTACTAAAGGCACAAGTGGATGGAAAGCTGAACTGAGTAAATGTTTAATATTGTGTATAGAATTGATTAAAACAATATCGGCACGGAGCCAGTGAACCCATCCTAGGGATACTGTAAGCCACACACACAAAAAGTAAAGAAGCATCTACACCTCATAGTAGAAGAAGAGTAACAAAGTCAAGTTATGAATTAAACCCATCCAAGATAATACGAGGGGTAAGTCAGTAAGTAGGTCACAAACTGACATGGAAAACCTGAAAAAATGTAATTGGTAGTTTCTAAAGGTGTTGTTAGGTGGCAGCAACTTCCAGGTTTGTGATTGCTGTAGGTAGCAGATGGTAGAGGTCGCATGCACATGCGCAGGTCAGATACAAAATATTTTCCTTGTTCCCAGTGCGTATAATCGAAGAACAGCGTGCAGTTGTACATTTCGTTTGGGCTAAAATACTTTCTGTATAGGATATTTTAAAAGAAATGCTTTCTGGTTACGGTGAGAAGTGTTTGTAGGTGCATAACTGGGTTGACAAATTGTCTCAAGGACGCTCACAAATTTCTGATCAAGACGCAGCTTCTCGTTAGGGGCTACTTTTAGTTTTGGGTATCAGATTGTTTACCCATTCAGACTTTAGTTTGGTCACATATAAGAAGCCTTTAGTTTTTCTTCTTTATCGTTCGCTCTCAATCGCATTTATCTCCCTCATAAACCTGGCGGTCCTTCTCAGGCTCTCTCATCACCGCACAGTTTATCTCGCAATTGGGTTGGGGAGGGCCATACAGTCACTCTGCCCCTTTCGTGGAGCTGGCAGACCTGTAGAACATATTCCACTGTCTGTTCTCCCCACATGGGTACATGTCTGCGTGTCCAATTTTTAATTTGTTGAACAGATGATTTTTCAATCTGCAGTACTGCTGAAGTCGGATGTGTCGAATCGAAAGGTGCAAGTGTTACAGTCACGCTGTAAACTAGCGACACAACACATTCCGTTCTCCGGACTACATCCTGCTACTTGTAAAGCCCTGTTCAGGGGTTGGTAGCGGGAGATTGAGAACAAACACAGAAAAAGAAGAAGTCTGCAGTGACACGTTCGCAGTCTGAATATTGTCTCTTGATCTCTTCTTGGCAAAGAGTATTCTTCTGCTGTATCAGATCCTAGGTGTTCTCAGTACCACTTGTCATTGAAGTTACATTTTATCACTGTCTTCACTTCTTCATATGTAGTTCGTCAGTTTGGGGTTTGCCGCCTCCCTCTTTTGCCAGTCTATCTGCCTCCTCATTTCTGTGTATCTTACAGTATGCAGAGATCCACTGAATTTTCACTCTGTTGAAATTCGAAGCCATTAGTAAACGAAGAACAAATAAGTTGTACAACTGTTTACATAGGAGACATCAGCAACAATCCACTTCTCTGGTCGCTGTGCAGTTTATCCATCAATTTGATTGGAGAAGGGCATAGTATCATTGTTAGACATACTGTCACTATGTACCTTCTGTGGAGCCAACAGAGCATATATAGTTTGTATGTCCTACCCATACACAGAATCAACAGCCTTGAAGAACATGTTTTGCTGTTACATGTTCTACTTCCATTTCCTACCCTGCCGCAACACTTGTATGACCTACTCTCACGCAGAACCAACAGACATGAAGAGCATGTCATACTGTTTGCATGTCCTATTCCCACTTGCATGTCCTACCCCACACAGATCCAACATGCTTGAAGGACATGTCCTACCCCTCCTCCCCTTAATTGTTTTTGTTGAACAGATGATACATGCACCAATTTTGACAATTCTATTTCACAGTCCAGAGAGCATTAAAAACCGCAACGACATTTTCTACCCAGTTCCAGAACGTTCTTGTGTTCCGGATAGTCCAGTGTGGTACTCCACACAGTCCATTGATGTTCACACCATGGACAAGATGCTGACGAGGGTTCTGTTGGTTCGAGAGATTCAGGAGGCTCACCTTCATGCCCAGCCCATATACCTGTAGACTTGACAGATGCACCTATCCCAGAGACTTGACATATGCACCTAGCCCAGAGACTTGACAGATGCACCTAGCCCAGAGACTTGACAGATGGACCTAGCCCAGAGACTTGACAGATGCACCTAGTCCATAGACTTCACAGATGCACCTAGTCCATAGACTTCACAGATGCACCTAGCCCAGAGACTTGACAGATGCACTCAGCCCATAGACTTGACACATTTACCCATCCCATAGACTTGATATATGAACTTAGTCCAAAGACTTGACATGTGTACCTAGCAACTATATGGCCTTACAGTTGCTATACAACCACCACACAGTTCTGCCAAAGAGAGGAGGAGAAGGAGTGAGAGAAAGCTATATATGTATTTATATACAGAGAGAGAAATATAGGGAGAGAGATGGGGGTGTGGACATACAGTGATACAAAATCAACATGGCCATGAAAATTGAGAAAGGGAGATAGAAAGAAAAACAGCAATTGACTATTATAGCCATGTATTACACAGAGAACACACATGAAGAGAGAGCTCTCACTCCCACAGACATACATATGAAGACATTTATTTATGTGTCTTCCCACTGCAAGTAATTGCTGCTGTATGAAAAAAAGGTGGACCAACAATATCATACACGTGAAAGGTGACCATGTGTGAAAGGTGACCACGTGTGAAAGGTGACCACGCGTAAGGTGACCACGTGAAAGGTGATCATGTGTGAAAGGTGACCATATGTAAGGTGACCACGTGAAAGGTGACCATGTGTGAAAGGTGACACCAAAGTGGTACACGGTTAGAAGAGAATATGACCACAGTCACCTTTCAATCATTTGGTAAAAACAGTTGACTAAAGTAGGTTTTTCATGATGCTTTCAACCTCGTCGTGTAAAAACGACTACTGAAACCGCCACTGTAAATGCCTGGATACAAGTTTCCTGTAAAGGGTCCAGCTGTAGTGGTGACCTTAGAACAGAAAGGTGCATCTGTCAGTCAAATGTAAAAGGTGACATGTCAGAGGTAGCAGCTGCCATACAACATGTGAACATACAACAGCCTCGTTGATCTAAACCGTATTTTATTTACAAGTACTGCTGGATCAAGAACACATAACTGTGAAATATAGTTTTATAAAACTGGGAGTGATTTCCCCCCTGTAAATATGTTTTATTGCTACAAAATATGTAGGTCAGATATGGAGAACAAGGCAGCAGGGGTAAGATCTTTGTTGGTTTATATTCACCTGATTGAGAGGCCAGGTTGTTAGGGTAGCAGTGCCATGGTTAAGTTGATAGGGTTTCAAAACCTTGGTACGACATAGGTTTATTTGTAAATTTCAAAAAAAATTAATTAGTCGGCACACTACATGGTGACAGTCAGGACAGTGACCTTTATTTCCCCAGTGAGCCCCATGCAATGGGGTTAACGGTGTTTATAGTTTTGTTTACCACATGCACTGATTAACTGGGTGGTGTTTGTGGGGAGTCAACAACAGGACCTCTGTAGTCTTCCAGCATGTTGTGAAATGTGACGGACTAAAGGTGGGGGTCAGAGGTCAGCAACGTCATACTAAATTGTTAAAGAAGAACTGGAACAGCAGACTGTAGTGCTTTGATACATGCTTCCTACGAGAGGGTAACCAGCTGCAGTAGTTGTTCTATGGTTCGTGTGGTGTC
This sequence comes from Ariolimax columbianus, assembly GCA_036924085.1. NCBI lineage: Eukaryota > Metazoa > Mollusca > Gastropoda > Stylommatophora > Arionidae > Ariolimax > Ariolimax columbianus. The sequence goes on from JAVGWX010000023.1 coordinate 34,288,010, forward strand.
AAAAGTAGGCAGGGAAGCTACAGACTGAGATAACTGTAAGAAGGTATAAGTATTTCAATAGCAGACTCTGGCGGGACCGAGAAATGACACGGCTCACAACCCAAGCATGCAGATGTTCAGATTCGGCAAGGGAGTGTGCCCTATGGGTAATAAATTACATAAAAAATAGAACTGTCAAATAGCTGAAACGTTACGGTGTGGGCTAGTGGTTGTGACATGACTCACAAGCTGAAGCTGCTGGGTTTACTCCCCAATCACAGTACCGACCGTTACCCCGGGGAAGAAAACATGTAGAAAATGTAGGAGAAAGCAGACCTTTACATAAAATGTATGCCAAAGTTGGATGCACTGGGCCAGCAGGTGCAAAATAATAAAATAGTGAACACCGCCTTAGGGAATAGAGAAATAAGGCGAGAGCTGAAGAAAAAATAGCTGAAGCGGCTGTCAGGGGTGAGGCGTTAGAGACTTTATTGTATTAAGCCATAGCTTGTGTGAGGTGGGATGACCATCTCCCTTCCTTGCTGCCTTTTCTTACCTAACCTGTGGTTAGGTAATTCACAAATGAACCTCTTTACAGCTGGGTTGACCAGAACGTGATGGTAGTGGGTGTTGAATTCCATACCTCTGCTGTGAAAAGTAAGTGCTCTACCACTACACTAATTAGATACTCATGGGTATTAACCTCATTAAAAAAGATGTGTGCTGAAGTTGGATGCACTGAGTTGTAAGGTGCATAACGCAGTACAATGCATTCCACTGTAACCCTTTACACCCTAAGCCTTGAAACAGGAAATATATATTCATAAGATCAGGGAGATATTTCTTTGTATCTTTCATAGATTATTTGCGTATAAATAAGATTTAAATGATGACCTAATGCAAGTTACAAAGTGAAGTATTGCATTGCACAGAATAATAGTTAAGGTCTTCGGAGAAAATGTATTGGACACATTAGGTTGAAATGAGTTAAAAAACAAGGCAAAACACAACAATGGCCTGCCGCTGTTGTTGCACGTGGTGTCGCCCCCTCCCCCCTCGCCGTTTGTTGCCCATTTCACTTCCTCGTCAAGACACACATCAGTTCAATAAATAAAAAATTGGATGCACAGACATGTCACGAGAACAGACAAACAGCAGTATATGTTTTCCAAGCCTGTCGACTATAAGGGTAGAAGCGGAACGGAATGGCCCTCTCCGACCTAGTTAGCAGATTAGCTGTATGCTGACAAGAGAAACATGAAACAGACCACCAAGTTAACGAGAGAAATTGACATCATTAAGTGTGAATGGTGATGAAGACTCCGCCTCGACACCCCATCATCCCAAAAGACAGCAGGTACTCATTTACAGCTAGGCGTGCCTTCCTCAAAAGACGGCTGACTCTTATAGATGAACAACAACAATGCAAATCTGATTGGGTAGGAACTAATGTGAGTGGAAGTTGTTAGTAAATTTGGAACATCCCCATCAGACATGTCTTTGATTCTGTGTGACCTGTTGTTAGGAATACATGGTGTTGTAAAGAGGAATAAATAGTGTTGTAAAGGAAGGTTTTACGATTGTATAGTTTTCACTTGCGCTCTTGTCTATATTTTGCAATTTTTATGTACCTGCTTTAACGATGAAAATAAAAATAAAATACAGAGTTTCATTTAATATTCATATTCAATCAGCATCCTGTCTCTCCATTTGTTGAAGCATAGGTCCAACACTGCCTTTTGGCTTATCCTGACCAGCTATAAAGAAAGCCAGATTACAGTCATTTGTTGAAACAGTGGTCCAACACTTCCTTTTGGCTTATCCTGACCAGCATTTAGGAAAGCCAGATTACAGTCATTTGCTGTGAGGTTTCATTCACATAGCAGACGCTTTTATATGTTTTCTCCTATTTTGCCTGGTACTGGTACTCATTTTATCTAAGTGTTTTCTCCTATCCTGCCTGGGACTCTTTTTATCTAAGTGTTTTCTCCTATCCTGCCTGGTACTCTTTTTATCTAAGTGTTTTCTCCTATCCTGCCTGGTACTCTTTTTATCTAAGTGTTTTCTCCTATCCTGCCTGGTACTCTTTTTATCTAAGTGTTTTCTCCTATCCTGCCTGGTACTCTTTTTATCAAAGTGTTTTCTCCTATCCTGCCTGGGACTCTTTTTATCTAAGTGTTTTCTCCTATCCTGCCTGGTACTCTTTTTATCTAAGTGTTTTCTCCTATCCTGCCTGGTACTCTTTTTATCAAAGTGTTTTCTCCTATCCTGCCTGGGACTCTTTTTATCTAAGTTTTCTCCTATCCTACCTGGGACTCTTTTTATCTAAGTGTTTTCTCATAACCTGATTTGCACAGCTTTTCACTTTCTTGTTTAGCCCAGAATTTAATGTGCTTCATCTCTTCTTCTTGTTCTTCACATGTGCTTATTTTTTTATTTCATAGTCCTTCTTTCTCCTATGAGCTTGCATATGCTTTCTGGGAGCCATTCCTAATGTTGTTTACTTCTCTTCCCATAAGCCCATTTTCACGTGTTCCCAATATACAGCTTGAGATAAATAATAGGAAATGGACAAGGTGAACTCTCAGGAAAAAATATAACAATATAAACAGACATGAACTTGATTGGAACCTGCAGAGGAGGAGAATAATAGGGAGACTCAAGAACTCCTTGCGAGGAAGAGGGGAAGAGGATAACAAGACATAAATAGGTTTGCTCTTTTGTGCGCCCAGAAAAGGACATTAAGTGGTGGGTTGTAGTAGCTTTATTCACATCCCGAGCGTGCTAATGAAGGTAGACCTGGTCCTTCAGGCAGTTGTGCTATGCTTGACTTCATCTGCGTGTTTCTCACTACTACAGGGATCACATCGATCCCTCACCTTGTTATCCAGACTGCCACGAGAACAGCCCGTTTCCAGGAACGTCCACGAGGAAGCCAAGGTGAGGGTCTTGGCCAGTATATTTTGCCTGACCAGACGTTAGTTTTCCTCCTCATGCTGCTATGTTGTACTTGAAGGTAAACAAAAAGGAATAAGTATTAAAACATAAGAAGTCTGCATGTTCCTGCATGTGTGACAGAACCTAATGATCTTAGTTTCCTTATAGGGGTATTGGGAAGGAAGACTAACATTTGGTCAGGCAAAATATATTGGCTAAGACCCTTACCTCGACTTTCCCCCGCAGGTTTCCATGGAAACATGCTGTTTTAATGGCAGCTGGGCTAACGAGGTGGAGGATCGACGTGATCCCTGTAGTACTTAGCAACACGCAGATGAAGCTAAGCATAGCACAACTGCCTGGAGGACCCGGGTCCACCATCATCAGCACGCTTGGGATATGAGGAAGACTACAACAAACTGCCACTGAACGTCCTTTTTAGGGCACACAACACAGTACATCTACTCATTGTGGGCATTCCTTCAACAACAACAACAACAATGGGTGTGTTGTGTGCCATATACCATTGATGAAATTAGGTGCGCAAAGAGAATTGATCATGGAAATCAGTAAAGATATTTTAGTTGCATAAAAAGATGAAACACCTTGCTGACAACAATACAGAAAGGAAAGCTTGGGGACAAACATGCCAGGGATAAACAATGCTATACGTGGGAGGATAATATCCAGAGATGGACCAATCTGGCATATTGTACAATCAAGAGATAGAGGATTGAGATCCATTGCAACTGCTGCCTTGCAGTTAGGCTGGGGACAGCCAAAGGCTAAGGAGGGCATCCCTACAGAAACGCCTGTTGAAATCGAATGCACTGATCCACAGGCGTAACAAAATAAAACAGTGCAACGTAAATATCGCTGTAAACAGCGTACGATGAAGAAGAAGAAGAAGAAGAGATCCATTGCAGCCGACCTGTGATGGGGAGGTAACACTGAAACTGAACCATTTTCTCCCTCCCATCCCACCCTCATTAAAAAATGAATTGTATCTTTCTAATGCCCCTTTTAACTATTCTCTCTCTCATCTTATTATGTCGCATGTGCCAGTTTCATCCGGTGCAATCTTAACTTAGCGTCTTTATACTGGTTTAGAAGACTCTGCAGAGTCTGTATACAGCTAGTTTTCTTTCTCTAAAAGCTATGTGAATCCAATCTATTTTTAAATGCATTAGTTGTCCCTGCCTCCACTACTTCCTGTGGCATTGCATTCCAAGCATTCACCACTCTCTGACTAAAATGATATTTCCTAATATCTAACTCTCTGACTAAAAAGATATTTCCTAATATCTAATCTGGACCTTTCTTTAGTTAAATTGTAGCTATGCCCTCTTGTTCTTGTAGGTGTTTGTATTTTGGAAAGCTTGTTATAGTCTAATTTATCCATTTCTTTTATTATCTTATAAACTTGTATTGAGTCACCTCAAATTTGTCTCTTTTCTAGACACTGTAGGCCGGTTTTTTTTCTCAGAACTGTAATACTGAAATCCCACTATCAGCTTTGTCACTCTTTTTTGTTAATTTATTGTATTTAGCATAGTGACACATCTTTGACAATTTCCATCATAATCATTTTGATTTATTAGTTAGTCTCATCCATGTTGTTCTTTCTCCCTGACCCTGACAGAAACATTTTTGATGTAACCTCATTTTTGCATATGTGTCCACTCCACTCAGACTTGTTCCTAGGGTATTAACATTTATTAACCCTTTACAATCCAAATTACCCATTCCAGTCAACTATAGTAACACCACTGACAGTCTGGTTTCTCTGAAGTCACATGTCGCATATCAACATTATCTTCCTGCCGAAGACGGATGTGATGGACTGAAAGGTGCAAATATTGCAGTCAATTTGTAAACTAGCAACACAACGCAATTCTTTTCCCTCAGACTACATCATGCTACAAGCAAAGCCCTGTTCAGGGCTTGGTAACAGGAGATTGAGAACGTTCAGGGCTTGGTAACAGGAGATTGAGAACGTTCAGGGCTTGGTAACAGGAGATTGAGAACGTTCAGGGCTTGGTAGCGGGAGATTTAGAACGTTCAGGTCTTGGTAGTGGGAGATTGTGAACGTTCAGGACTTGGTAGCGGGAGATTGTGAACGTTCAGGACTTGGTAGCGGGAGATTGTGAACGTTCAGGACTTGGTAGCGGGAGATTAAGAACGTTCAGGACTTGGTAGCGGGAGATTGTGAACGTTTAGGACTTGGTAGCGGGAGATTGAGAACGTTCAGGACTTGGTAGCGGGAGATTGAGAACGTTCAGGGCTTGGTAACAGGAGATTGATAACGTTCAGGGCTTGGTAACAGGAGATTGAGAACGTTCAGGGCTTGGTAGCGGGAGATTTAGAACGTTCAGGTCTTGGTAGTGGGAGATTGTGAACGTTCAGGACTTGGTAGCGGGAGATTGTGAACGTTCAGGACTTGGTAGCGGGAGATTGTGAACGTTCAGGACTTGGTAGCGGGAGATTGAGAACGTTCAGGACTTGGTAGCTGGAGATTGTGAACGTTTAGGACTTGGTAGCGGGAGATTGAGAACGTTCAGGGCTTGGTAGTGGGAGATTGTGAACATTCAGGACTTGGTAGCGGGAGATTGTGAACGTTCAGGACTTGGTAGCGGGAAAGTGTGAATGTTCAGGACTTGGTAGCGGGAGATTGTGAACGTTCAGGACTTGGTAGCGGGAGATTGTGAACATTCAGGACTTGGTAGCGGGAGATTGTGAACGTTCAGGACTTGGTAGCGGGAGATTGTGAACATTCAGGACTTGGTAGCGGGAGATTGTGAACGTTCAGGACTTGGTAGCGGGAGATTGTGAACATTCAGGACTTGGTAGCGGGAGATTGAAAACGAATGCAGAAGAAGGAAGAACTCTATTTTGCTATTTAATTAAATCTTATTTATAAACAAGCTGAAGTCAGATGCACTGGGCCACAGGAAACAAAACCGCTCCCACGTTGGAATTACAAACGAGCCGACTGGGACAGATTTGCAATCCTGACAGATGGGCTGTGTGAAACCATCAACACACGGAACAACAAAATGAAGCCCATGGTGGAAAGCCTAAGCAAAGCAATAATGCAAGCCGCCACTGAAACCATCCCAAGAGGGGCTAGGGAAAACTATAAGCCCTACTGGAATGATGAGTTGCAGAAAGCGGAAGATGCAGTCACAAATGCTAGGAACATGGCAGAGCAAGAACAATCTATGGAGGCAAATATCGCCCTCAAAGCCGCCACGGCGAAATACAAATACACTCTAAACCAAACAGCAAGAGAAAGCTGGAAAAACAAAACAGAAAGTCTCAACTTAGACAAAGAAGGGAACAAGCTATGGAAGCTAGTCAGAGCCATGAACGACGAAACTCCGTCAAACAAACAAATTACCATCAAGCAGGGCGAAAACTTGCTCACTGGAAAAAAAGCCGCAAACGCCTTTGTGGAACACTATGCCAAAGCGAACCACATAGATGTCCCTGCAGATAGGCATACGGACATTAATGAAGAGCAAAAGGGGCACGACAACATCAATATGGCACCAGAAGAGCATATGATGGCAAAACTAACAATGAGCGAAATGGAAGAGGCCATGAGAACATTAAAGAAAAGGAAATCTCCCGGAAAAGATGGGATAACAAATGAAATGCTGATGGGGCTGGGCCAAACAGCAAAGAGGAAACTGCTATCAGTCCTGAACCAAAGCTGGAAAAAAGGGTATTGTACCCCAGGCATGGAAAGACGCAATACTTGTACCAGTACCAAAGAAAGGAAAAGACAAAACAGATCAAAATGGATACAGGCCTATCAGCCTACTGAGCTGTGTCGGCAAACTGATGGAACGTATGATAAACACCAGACTGATGTGGCATCTGGAAGAAAAACGGATACTAATTCCACAGCAAGCAGGCTTTAGGCAGCACCGATCCACTGAGGATCAGGTCATCCTCATAGTCCAGGAAATAGAAGATGCCTACCAGGAACAGAATCACACAGTAGCGGTCTGGGTGGACCTGGAAAAGGCATTTGACAAAGTCTGGAAAGATGGACTTGGAGTCAAGCTAAGAAAAAGTGATGTTTGTGGGAAAATGTACAAGTGGATCAACCACTACCTCAAAAACAGAACGGCCAGAGTCCAAGTACAAGGACAGATGAGCAAAAAGGTGACACTTGCGCAGGGAGTACCCCAAGGGGGAGTACTGTCCCACACTCTTCCTGGTGTATATAAATGATATTTTAGAGAATATACCAAGAAGAGTTCATAGCTCAATGTTTGCAGACGATCTGGCTATGTGGACCTCTGAAAAGAATCTCACCATAGCAAGAAATCGGATGCAGCAGGCCCTAACATCGCTGGAAGAGTGGGCGAACTCATGGCTGGTCAATATAAACGAGGACAAAACCACATGTACAATATTCTCGCTATCAATGAAACCCCAAAATACCAAATTAAGTCTAAACGGCAAATACCTCCAGCCAAACGACAACCCAAACTATCTGGGAGTCACATTTGATCGGCGCATGACATGGAAAAGTCAGATCGAGAGAAACCGAATGAGAGCCAGAGAAAGAATGGCAATCATGAGGAAACTTGTTGGCACAAGCTGGGGAGCAGACGAAAGCATACTAAAGAAACTGTACACTGGAAGAGTGAGACCAGTTCTCGAGTATGGCATTGCGGCATGGACAACAGCAGCAAAGGCGAACTTCGATAAAGTTAGCAAACTCCAAAACCAAGCCATGAGAGTTATAACAGGAGGCATGAAGTCAACGCCAATTGTAGAACTTGAAAAGATTACAAAACTGCAATCCATGGCCGACAGAAGAGACTGCAGAGCCCAGCTGCAATCAGAGAAACTCAGAAGACTGACTGACCATCCAATGCACCAGAGACTAAACAATTTCGGAAATGGGAAGCTAAAGCGAAGAAACTTTGCAGGAATAGCCAAAGCAAAGATGCACGAAGACCCTATGAACGCACTAACCACACCAAAGCCCATCCTTACTGTACGAAAACCTACCTGGAGGCAGCATAAATTTCCAGAGGTGGTAGAAAATATACCAGGTATTAGAAACAAAAACTGCCAGTCTGAAAAAGAAAGAAGAGATACTACCCTGAGTTTCATTACGGAAAACTACCCAAGCATGGACTGAACCCATGCATACACCGACGGTTCCGTAACAAATACAACACAGAACGGAGGGGCAGGAGCATTCGCTACTGGAAAATACACAAGCAATTTCAGAGCTGAGGCACTGAGGGCGGCAGTGGAAGAAATGGTGACAGGTAAAAGGAATGAAAGCCATTTAGTCCTGCTTACAGATGCACTGGCCGTAGTCACAGCACTGAAAAGCCAGAAAAATACTGAACTTAATGAATTAAGAGCAGTACTCTGTCAACTATGCCAGCAGGCCGCACCAAAAAGAGTAGTGGTGCAGTGGGTCCCATCTCACTGCAACATCCAAGGCAACGAGGAGGCAGACAGACTGGCAAAAGAAGGTGCAAAACTACCACAACCTGATACTAGTATGACATACGAAGAGTCAAAACGGCTTATTAGAGCCAGATACATGACCAAATGGGAAACCGAACATACTGGCTACACCAAAAACGATGCCTATTACCAGTTGAACAGAAAAGAGCAGGTCGTAGTCTTCAGACTTCGCGCTGGCCACAATAGACTCAGGTACAACCTATTCAACAAATTGAAGATAGGTGGCACCGACGAATGCCCGTGTGGTACAGGTAAAATGACCGCTGAGCATTTGCTGCAAAACTGCCCGACATACGAGGATCAGAGAGAGAGCAGATGTGGCCATCACCAGTGGCAACACTAGACAAGCTCTATGGCAGTGTCGACATCCTCAGGATGACGGCTGCTTTTTTCGAAAAAATAAGGGTTACTGTCTGACTGCGTACGATGAAGAAGAAGAAGAAGAAGAAGAAGATGCACTGGGCCAACAGGCGCAATATAAAAACCACAGTGCAACCTACACCACCTTGGGGATTAGAGAAATAAGGCGAACTCAAAAATAAAACCAATTAAGTTATAAACAAAGACTGTATTTTTAAATTTAAAAATCATAATTTTAGTTTTAATGACTTTTTTTTCCTCTTAGCCATGAAACACATCAAGCGACTGTTTTTGTCTTGGATATTATGACTAACATCTTGTAAATTAGGTTGGATTGTAATGGGTTAACCTAAAAGTCTATCAAATATATAGGAGGGATTCTCAGAAAGTAAATCACCACCATTTTGTTTCTTTGAAATAATTTCATCACAATGCGTGAAATTCAGGCAGAGCATATCTGAATGTATTTCCTTTGCACAAGTTATTTTTCGATTCAATCTCCGTCCATTTCTACCGCCTTACTGCCAGCTCGAATTAACGGCATGCATGCTTTTCCCGTGCAAGGAGAGATCAAAGCAATATTTTCCGACTTTGCACTCAACATATTCAACTAACAGACACTTGAACATATTCAAACCAGGACATACTCCAGAGTGCCGGCTATGCATACATCCCTATGAAACTGTTAAGCACCATCTTTTTGAATGTCTGGCGCTTGCCGGTGTATGGAAATAGCTTTCTGCTCCAAGGTCTTGCAAATTGAACACTTTGTGTGAAACTAAACAACAGCTCACAAACATTTGCAGATACCTCTATTTGGCATTAGGCCAAAAAGCAGGATGCAATGATCCTCACTAAAAATGGCAATGGCGCACTGCAATGTGTCTGAACCGGGGACTGTGGCCGAACACCCAGACCACGGCCAATCATGCAGCTCCGTCTCATCACTTCCTGAAACATTCTATCAACTATACTTCTTCTTCTTCGTACGCTGGTTACAGCGATATACGTTGCACTGTTTTGTTAAGCATGTGGCCCAGTGCATCCGATTTCAACAGGCGTTTCTGTAGGGATGCCCTCCTTAGCCTTTGGCTGTCCCCAGCCTATCTGCAAGGCAGCAGTTGTTTGTGGTCAGAGTTGTCTCTCTTAGGGAAGTTGTCTTGCAGGACTATCGAGTCTTCCCCACTCGTGTCTATAGGGTGTGGCAATGATATGATATGATATAATGGACTGTATGTACTCGTTTTTCAAGTATCTCGGAAGAGAGGCAGTCCAGTGTGTCTGTGTCCCAGGATCATCACATCCTACCAGAAACGTATCATATGCATGTGAGTGGGGTATCTCTTTGCTCCCTTCATTTTCTCGGCTCCTCTGCAGTGATGATACGCCTAGCATTCCCCACCACCTGGGAGGTTGTTACAATAGGGCAGAGGTGCAATTTCCGCTTGCCTGCATCTCTTCTGCGTCCATTGGGATGACTGATACCAGACAGAGGTAAAAAGCGAGGCAGGAGTGCATTTAACCAGGGGACAAGCCTGGTCATGGCACGGAGATGTTGTTCGCCTGGTGTGCGGACATATCTCATGATCAAGGGCTGAGTCTCAACAGTCCGCAGTGAGGTGGTTGCTCTACTGCTTACGACACCCCGACCGAGAACTAAGTCTTTTACTAGTGGTTTCACACCTCAGCGCCATATTGGGTGAATATCGAGCAGCTCCCCGCCCGCTTTGATCGGCGGGACGGCAGCAACCTTTTTCTGCGGCTCGATTGGGACAGGCTGAGACGCGAGCCCCAGGTCCCAACCATATCGTTGCCTCTCGTCGCAGTGGTGCTGCGATTCAGGGCAGGATTCCGGCTTAGTGGCGTTCGGCCGTAATCCCTCAGTAGCCCCGTACCATTGGCTTATCATCCAGGCACGTGGACCAAGTGTCTGAGACCTGCGACTCCTCTCGAATGGAGCAGAATTACCGTAGCAACGCTCTGTCATCCGAGGGTCTAATACCAGCACCCGTTCCCTATTAGACCCAATGAATCAAGAGCTTTTAATCAGTCAATGACCAAATGTCTGAAACCTGCTATTCCTCTCGGATTGAGCAGGATTACCGTAGCAACGCCTTGTCATTAGTAGGGTAAAACTGACCTGTCTTCTGAGGGTCTAATACCAGCACACGTTCCCTATTAGACCCAACGAAAGAGCTCTCGACCTGTCAATCATTTTAGTGTTGGCGTGTTGAGTCAAATTAGCCACAGGCTCTACTCCTGGTGGTGCCCTTCCGTCAATTCCTTTAAGTTTCAGCTTTGCCACCATATTTCTCCCGGAAGCCAAACACTTTTGTTTCCCGGAAGCTGCCCGCAGAGTCATCGAAGCAACTCCTGCGGATCGCTAGTCGGCATCGTTTATGGTCAGAACTACGACGGTATCTAATCGTCTTCGCGCCTCTGACTTTCGTTCTTGATTAATGAAAACATTCTTGACAAATGCTTTTGCAGTAACTTGTCTTGCGGCGGTCCAAGAATTTCACCTCTATCGCCGCAATACGAATGCCCCCGTTTGTCCCTGTTAATCATTACCTCCAGTTCCGAAAACCAACAAAATAGAACCAAGGTCCTATTCCATTATTCCATGCACAATTATTCAATGTAAACGCGCCGGCTACCCGAGACGCTCAGCGAAGAGCACCCGCGGGAGAGAGCCGGCAGACGGTAGGCAGGAGACAACGGGCAGTGAACCGGCGCGAGCCGGACCGCCCGCCTGCGCCTGAGATCAAACTACGACAATATACGAACCACACACACCGGTCGGCGAAGGATGGATGTGTAAAAAGCCTCTCTAGGTCGGCCGCAGGGACCGACTGACGGACGGACGGTTGTTCCGTCCCTCACTCCGTCGACCTAGGGACCGACTGGACGGGGCTGCCGTACACACACCAACCTACCGACCGGGCTCGCTCGGGGAGGGATGGCAGCGCTCTGTGCAGAACGGAGCTCAACGGCCCCGGCGATGATTTTCACTCGGACTGGAGACGATTTTTTCCTGCCGGCCTGCCCTTCTCCGACCGGTTGGTCGGGCGAGGACAGGGCCTTTAGGCACGATTCCTGCTTACCATTTGCCGGTCACAAGCTCATTGCGAGAGAAGGACGACAAGCGAGACGAACTGTCAAGATTGGCTATACGCACTAGCCTTCGACGAACCACACGGACTGACAAAGCTTCTCGATACGGACTACAGTAACGCACCTTTACCAGCGGTACGACTCCACCAAATTGGTCCTGCTAGAGTACTGGGGAGTGGCGGGCGAGCTTGGTAGGCAAGCCCGCACTCTCACTCCTCCTGGCGAGTCTGAGATCGCTGTACGAACACTGGATTCGAGTCAATTGAGCCACTGAGAGACTAGCCCCAGATTATCAACTATACAATTTCAATACATATTGTTTATGAATGTTCCCACATCTTTGTTTATCCGCCATTAAAAATTAACTTTGGAACACACGTTTTTATAACATGTGTCACACACATGCTGCCATTTCAACGAACTACTACATCAGCACTATCTTCTCTAAGGAAGATCATGCAATTATGCACGAGAACCGGGGAACGTCAGTGTTGCAGCCTACCAATTTTCATTTTGCTATTTTTACTCTTGAATGAGGGGAAAAAAATGGGCACTTCCTTTCAGAGCAACCATCGTATAAAGGACTGCAGTAAATCTCAGTACTAACAGTGATTTGAAGAACAAAGGGCTGTCAAAAAGTAATCTTTATTTATATACTTTTAATTAACACAATATAAAGGTTACTTTTGGACTCGTACACGTATAACTTATTTAAAATATAGTTCCAAATGAGAAAAGTGTCAGGTGAAACAATATGACTCGGAGCATCAGCTCATGTCCATGCTGGGAGCATGATGTGTTGTAGCTGCCTGGCCAACAAGGTGGGGATTGATAATGATCTGTGTAGTTATGAGCCTTGCTCAGAAGCAAGGTGGATCCAGGTTAACTTTCTTCAGTACACATTGTGATGTAAGAGAAGCCAGGGGAAACCCGACTACCAGAGAACATTTATAAAGTGTCAAGATCTCAGATACAAGTTAACTTTGGAAACATCTTAGATACAAGTTAACTTTGGAAACATCTCAGATACAAGTTAACTTTGGAAACATCTCAGATACAAGTTAATTTTGGAAACATCTCAGATACAAGTTAACTTTGGAAACATCTTAGATACAGGTTAACTTTTGGAAACATCTCAGATACAAGTTAACTTTCGAAACATCTTAGATACAGGTTAACTTTTGGAAACATCTCAGATACAAGTTAACTTTGGAAACATCTCAGATACAAGTTAACTTTGGAAACATCTCAGATACAAGTTAATTTTGGAAACATCTCAGATACAAGTTAACTTTGGAAACATCTTAGATACAGGTTAACTTTTGGAAACATCTCAGATACAAGTTAACTTTGGAAATATCTTAGATACAGGTTAACTTTTGGAAACATCTCAGATACAAGTTAACTTTGGAAACATCTCAGATACAAGTTAACTTTGGAAACATCTCAGATACAAGTTAACTTTGGAAACATCTCAGATACAAGTTAACTTTGGAAACATCTCAGATACAAGTTAGCTTTGGAAACATCTTAGATACAGGTTAACTTTTGGAAACATCTCAGATACAAGTTAACTTTCGAAACATCTTAGATACAGGTTAACTTTTGGAAACATCTCAGATACAAGTTAACTTTGGAAACATCTCAGATACAAGTTAATTTTGGAAACATCTCAGATACAAGTTAACTTTGGAAACATCTTAGATACAGGTTAACTTTTGGAAACATCTCAGATACAAGTTAACTTTGGAAACATCTCAGATACAAGTTAACTTTGGAAACATCTCAGATACAAGTTAACTTTGGAAACATCTCAGATACAAGTTAACTTTGGAAACATCTCAGATACAAGTTAGCTTTGGAAACATCTTAGATACAGGTTAACTTTTGGAAACATCTCAGATACAAGTTAACTTTTGAAATATTTAGGATACAAATTAACTTTGGAATTAACAATTTAGGAACAAGGTAACTTTGGAATCAAATAACTCAGATATCAGTACACGTTAACTTTTAGAAACAACTTGGATACAAGTTAACTTTTAGAAACAACTTGGATACCACGTAACTTTTAGAAACAACTCAGATACAAGTTAACTTTTAGAAACAACTGAGATATGAGTTGAACCTTGAAACAACAAACGAAAACAGGCATTTATTAAGAACCAAGCAAACAAAACCATTTGTTTGAATTTCTTGTCTCTGTTTGCCTCCTTAGAGGCACCTCTATACTTGGCAAGAGGTCGCCTATACCAAAGCTCTCTCTAATAGATGCCTACACCAAAGCTCTCTCTAATAGATGCCTACACCAAAGCTCTAATAGATGCCTACACCAAAGCTCTCTCTAAGAGATGCCCACACCAAAGCTCTCTCTAATAGATGCCTACACCAAAGCTCTAATAGATGCCTACACCAAAGCCCTCTCTAAGAGATGCCTACACCAAATATCTAATAGATGCCTACACTAAAGCTCTAATAGATGCCTACACTAAAGCTCTAATAGATGCCTACACCAAAGCTCTCTCTAATAGATGCCTACACCAAAGCTCTCTCTAATAGATGCCTACACCAAAGCTCTCTCTAATAGACACCTACACCAAAGCTCTCTCAAATAGATGCCTACACCAAAGCTCTAATAGACACCTACATCCAAGCTCCTTCTAATAGATGCCTACACCAAAGCTCTCTCTAATAGATGCTTACACCAAAGCTCTCTCTAATAAATGCCTACACCAAAGCTCTCTCTAATAAATGCCTACACCAAAGCTCTCTCTAATAAATGCCTACACCAAAGCTCTCTCTAATAAATGCATATCCCAAAGCTCTCTCTAATAGATGCCTACACCAAAGCTCTCTCTAATAGATGCCTACACCAAAGCTCTCTCTAAGAGATGCCTACACCAAAGCTCTCACTAATAGATGCCTACACCAATGCTCTAATAGATGCCTACACCAAAGCTCTCTCTAAGAGATGCCTACACCAAATCTCTAATAGATGCCTACACCAAAACTATAATAGATGCCTACACTAAAGCTCTCTCTAATAGACACATACACCAAAGCTCTCTCAAATAGATGCCTACACCAAAGCTCTAATAAACACCTACACCAAAGCTCCGTCTAATAGATGCCTACACCAAAGCTCTCTCTAATAGATGCCTACACCAAAGCTCTCTCTAATAAATGCCTACACCAAAGCTCTCTCTAAGAGATGCCTACACCAAAGCTCCCTCTAATAGATGCCTACACCAAAGCTCTCTCTAATAGATGCCTACACCAAAGCTCTCTTTAAGAGATGCCTACACCAAAGCTCTCTCTAATAGATGCCTACACCAAAGCTCTCTCTAATAAATGCCTACACCAAAGCTCTCTCTAATAGATGCCTACATCAAAGCTCCCTCTAATAGATGCCTACACCAAAGCTCTCTCTAATAGATGCTTACACCAAAGCTCTCTCTAATAGATGCCTGCACCAAAGCTCTCTCTAATAGATGCCTACCCCAAAGCTCTAATAGATGCCTACACCAAAGCTCTAATAGATGCCTACACCAAATGGAAAGTCGAGCAAATGAGAGAACTATCACTGCCTTGATTGAGCAAAGCAAGTTACACATGAGGGCTATTCATAAGTTTGAACAGCCACTTACACAGACTAAAACTGGACCCTTCACCCATGTGTACAGACGAACAAGCAAGACAGACGGCTAAACATATACTACAAGATTGATATACATAAACAACTGTGTATTGAGCATTTGTCCAAGGAGATGAACCTCCACACAAAACCTTTTGGAACGTTCCATCACATCAACCATTATCCAGAGAACTGGACGTTACGTGTTGACATCTCGTAATAAAATTTGGGGAAAAACAAAATTGTGAATGAGAAGACATGGCTGCATTCTGGAAGATCAATAGAAGCAGATCAGTTCTATATATAAAACTACAGGTCACTAGACTGACCCTGAGACAGATCTATTTTTACTCCGTGACCCTGTAAGTATCTTTGAAATTCAATTACATCTTCATCCATTTTGATTACATTTTCAGAGGTGACAACTGGTACTTTACTGTGAGAGTTGTGTGCCTTTAAAGTATTATCTCCCATAGTGTGTGATAACTTCCCCTTCCTAGTGTGTATCAATCCATCGCTTTCGTCATCATCGTCACCAGCTTCGTTTCCTGTATTATCGCTTTCTTCTTCCTCTAAATTGTTGTCCGAGTCACCAAATGTTTCCTCGCTTGCATTGCTGTCCATGCTGCTTGGGAAAGGAGGAAGTGTGAATGAGGACGAGGTGGTGCTAATTGATGTAGAGCAGCTACTGTCCTGGTTTGTCAGCGATGGCGGCGAAGTTTCGTTGCGGTGACGGCACCAAGCAGAACCATTTACACTGCGACTGGGCGATGATAGTTCTTGTTCTGGCAGGTACTTGATGTAAGGGCTAAGTCGGATTTTGCAGTTTGGACTAACACTGTTTTCGAATTTCTCAACACCGTCCATGAAACTGAAGTCGGAAGTATCACGTGATACTTGTACTACAGGTTTGAAAGTCTGTAAACAAGGGACGTCAGTCACAGATAACAGGAAGGAGGACGGGTCGTTACTACGGCGGCGATGAGCGTAGTCATGGTGATGGTCTGAGCGAGGAATATTGTGACTATGGCGGCGCTGGGTGTGTTCCTCGTGGCATATATGTAAATAAGAAGGCGTGTCTTCTTCAGATGATGAACAAGAGTTTTCGGGATCACAGCTGTGAAAGACAACAGAAGGTGGTTCATCTACGGGATTGGACGGAGGATGACGGAGGCCTACAGTTTGAGCGGATGTGGCTGCAGATCGCTGGATGGTTAAGGATGCTCTGTGAGACTGGATAGGGTATTTGAATACATGGACTTCTTTTGAAAAGCTGGCTGGTGGGGCAATGCTATCGTCAACGGCTCCTGATCGTTCCAGCTTCTTCTTGTTCCTGGAGACACTCCTCTTTCGCAGTGCTGGGAGGAGATTGAAGACAAGGTCATCACTTGTCTGACATTCAACACTCTTTGTCTTAGAATAGGCAGACACACACGTAGACGACAAGGATTTACGAAAGTCTCCCACTTTCCCACACTTTCTTTGGCTGTGTAACGTCTTGACCCCCAGCAGCATCCCAAGCTCTACATGCTGATCAACATTATGAATTCTATGCTTCTCTTTCTCTGTTGGAGATCCAGGTCTAACAACTGTTTGACACTTGTGCATGGGATAATCCCTGGCCAAATTCTTGCGAATAATCTCAACGCTGCTGATTTCTCGAGACTCAACCGGAAACAGCTTCTCCTTGTCTGGGCAGCTAAGGGAACTAACTGGCGTAGTATCCGTTTTGGAGCTGTCTTTGGAGTCTCGATCAGCAAAAGCAATCCTCAGGTTCGAATGGTTGGGAAGGACTCCATGGTTGATGTATGGGGTGTCATCATTGTGGCCAGCTGTTCTCTGCATCACAAACCTAGTGAGTTCAGTAGATAAGTTATAATGTCCACCAGTCTTGGTTGGTCGGAGCAGTCAATGAATATATTGAGGAAGATGGCAACACGAGATGATGTGATAATAACTAACAATTGTGAGTTGGACAAGTAAAACACATGCTATATTATCTTCTTCGTCTTCCTCTCACCTTTTTTTTTCTTCTTCTAATACGGTATAGGTAGTAATAATTTCTACAACTGTTTTATTCTTTTTCTTCTAATAAAAATATCTCCATCTGTTATCTTCTTCTAATAATAATAATATTATCTACATATGTTTTCTTCTAATAATAATAATATCTAAAACTGTTTTCTTATAATAATAATAATATCTACATCTGTTTTCTTCTTCTTCTAATAATAATATTTCCTCCTGTTATCTTCTTCATCACCTTTTTCTCTTTGTTTTCATCTACAACTTTCACATTCTCCTAAATCTTTCCTCTTCTTATCCTTCTTGTTTTACTTCATCTTTCACAATGGTCATTTTCATCTTCTCCTTATATGGTTAATTGTTCTTGTCGCTATTTTGATTTGTCTTCTTGATTTAATTAGAAGAAAAATTATTATTTGAAATCAGCATAGTGGTATTTTTCTATCATAAATATTCTTCTAGGACCAACCTAAGTCGTTTCTCATCAAGTGACTTCTGCTTCCAGTATTTGCCTTGCCCTTTGTCAGATTTGAATAAGCTATCGAATGTGCTGTTTTCCCTGCGGAGAAAATATACAAGTCAGTAAGTTGGTTCTCATACCCTGTTAATACGGGATCAAGATGCTGAGCAGCGCATGAGCTGCAGTGGTCAGCGACCCATAGCTGACTGCTAGTGTCACGGCCAGCGAACCAGAGCTGCCAATACCCTTCTACACCTCCACGCGGTGATCCTGGATAACAGGCTGCAGCAGGGCAGACTGACTAAGGAGAAGGGACCGAAGAGGGAATGTAACCCGGTACTCAAATATGCTTGCTGAAGTCGCATGTGTTGGACCGAAAGGTGCAAATATTGCAGTCAAGCTGTAAACTAAGACACAACGTATTCCGTTCTCTGGACTACATTCTGCTACTTAAGCCCTTTCAGTGTTTGGTAGTGGGAGATTGAGAATGAACGAATCCAAGCCAAGCCAAACCATACCCTGTTAATACAAGTCAGGAAGTTGGTTCTCATACTCTGTTAATACAAATCAGTAAGTTGGTTCTCATACTCTGTTAATACAAGTCAGTAAGTTGGTTCTCATACTCTGTTAATACAAGTCAGTAAGTTGGTTCTCATACTCTGTTAATACAAATCAGTAAGTTGGTTCTCATACTCTGTTAATACAAGTCAGTAAGTTGGTTCTCATACTCTGTTAACGAGACACAATATTCAAGACCAGGTAGGGTCAGGTGAAACATACTGACCAGGGCCCCACAATGCATCATCACCATGCCTCTGGAAACAGGTGGTGTTACAGCAGCCAGTCAATAAAGTGAGGATATTGTTGACTAGCTAGATCTGCCAAGCTCTTTCATAGTCAATGCCTACAGAAAGGATAGAAACCTATAGGACTTTCAGGTCAGGTTGTATTAACAATGGCCTGAAAGGACTAGCTGGAAACTATGATTTGGTACAGCAAGAATGCTGTGTTACGTATCACACAGAGCCACTTTCAATGGTTTTACACAAATCGATGTTCCAAATAAAAGAAGGATTCAAGTCCTGCAATTTACTACAATCTTATAATTTTCTACGGCTTACATTTTACATACATTTTCTACCGGTAACATGATATACATCAGGGAGACTCGCTTGGAGCTGCGCGTGCTTCTGGTAACATCTCAATGATATCTCCAATGACTCTGGTTCTCTGGTAGCTAACCACTTCAACAGTCTCGTCACCGGGGGAAGACTCACATTAGTGTCACTGGAATCGTCCTTGCTCCTTGGGTGATCGATATTGATTGAGCTGGTTGTTGTTGTTGTTTGCGAATGACCACAATAATTTGGTTACTCTTTTGTGCGCTCTGAAAAGGACGTTAAGAGCCGGATTGCAGTAGCGTCCCTCCCATCCCGAGCGTGCTAATGAAGGTAGACCTGGGACCACCAGGCGGTTGTGCCATGCTTGACTTCATCTGCGTGTCACTCACTACTACAGGGATCACGTCGATCCCTCACCTCGTTAGCCAGTCTGTCATGAAAACAGCCCGTTTCCAGGGAGGGCTACTAGGAAGCCGAGGTGAGGGTCTTGGCCAGTATATTTTGCCTGACCAAACGTTAGAGTTCCTCTCCATTGAGCTGGTTGTTGTTATTGTTGTTTCGAATGACCACAATGAGTAGGTTACTCTTTTGTGGGCCCAGAAAAGGACGTTAAGTGGTGGGCTGCAATAGCTTTCCTCACACCCCGAGCGTGCTGATGAAGGTAGACCTGGTACCACCAGGCGGTTGTGCCATGCTTGACTTAATCTGTGTGTCGCTCACTACTACGATGATCATGGCGATTCAACCCCCCGTTAGCCACGTAGCCCAGACCAGATTCCCAGACTTGCATCTATCGAGTAGATCTGAAAGCTTTTGTGTGCGAATAGATTTCACATAACAGTTCTGAAATACACTGAAGATACCAATAGGTCAGACTAACCACTGGAGATACCAATAGATCAGACTAACCACTGGAGATACCAATAGATCAGACTAACCACTGGAGATACCAATAGGTCAGACTAACCACTGCTCTCTCTAGATCTATCCAAGTTAACGCCTAAAGCTACACAGAAACGAAGAAGAGAGAAACCACCATCAAAATGGCAAACACATGCTTCAGCCCACCTTTACTGCAAGGTGATAAATAAGATCATTGCTCTGATTAATTCATCTCCTTTCCTCTTTTTTCACTTGAAAATACGAGTATAATGTGTTTATCAGCAATGTTGTCTCATGTATAAACTTCCCCATCTCATGTATAAACTTCCACATCTCATGTATAAACTTCCCCATCTCATGTATAAACTTCCCCATCTCATGTATAAACTTCCACATCTCATATATAAACTTCCCCATCTCATGTATAAACTTCCCCATCTCATGTATAAAGTTCCCCATCTCATGTATAAACTTCTCCATCTCATGTATAAACTTCCCCATTTCTTGTATAAACTTCCCCATTTCTTGTATATACTTCCCCATCTCATGTATAAACTTCCCCATTTCTTGTATATACTTCCCCATCTCATGTATAAACTTCCACATCTCATATATAAACTTCCCCATCTCATGTATAAACTTCCCCATCTCATGTATAAACTTCCCCATCTCATGTATAAACTTCCCCATTTCTTGTATATACTTCCCCATCTCATGTATAAACTTCCCCATTTCTTGTATAAACTTCCCCATCTCATGTATAAACTTCCCCATCTCTTGTAGAAACTTCACCGTCTCTTGTATAAACTTCACCGTCTCTTGTGTAGACTTCACCATCTCTTGTATAAACGTCACTGTCTCTTGTATATACTTCATCATCTATTGTATAAACGTCACTGTCTCTTGTATATACTTCACCATCTCTTGTATAAACTTCACCGTCTCTTGTTTCTCATCGTCTCTTATATAGACTTCACCATCTCTTTTATACACTTCACAGTCTCTTGTTTAGACTTCATCGTCTCTCATATAGACTTCACCATCTCTTGTATAAACTTCACCGTCTCTTGTTTAGACTTCATCGTCTCTTATATAAACTTCACCATCTCTTGTATAAACTTCACCGTCTCTTGTTTAGACTTCACCATCTCTTGTATAAACTTCACCGTCTCTTGTTTAGACTTCATCGTCTCTTGTATAGACTTCACTGTCTCTTGTTTAGACTTCATCATCTCTTATATAGACTTCACTGTCTCTTGTTTAGACTTCATCGTCTCTTTTTTAGACTTCACAGTCTCTTGTATAAACTTCACCGTCTCTTGTTTAGACTTCATCGGCTCGTGTATAGACTTCACTGTCTCTTGTTTAGACTTCATCATATCTTATATAGACTTCACTGTCTCTTGTTTAGACTTCATCATCTCTTATATAGACTTCACTGTCTCTTGTTTAGACCTCATCATCTCTTGTTTAGACTTCACCGTCTCTTGTATAGACTTCACTGTCTCTTGTTTAGACTTCATCATCTCTTATATAGACTTCACTGTCTCTTGTTTAGACCTCATCATCTCTTGTTTAGACTTCACCGTCTCTTGTATAAACTTCACCATCTCTTGTTTAGACTTCATCATCTCTTATATAGACTTCACCGTCTCTTGTTTAGACTTCACCGTCTCTTGTTTAGACTTCACCGTCTCTTGTTTAGACTTCACCGTCTCTTGTTTAGACTTTACCGTCTCTTGTTTAGACTTCACCGTCTCTTGTTTAGACTTCACCATCTCTTGTATATACTTCACCATCTCTTGTATAAACTTCACCGTCTCTTGTTTAGACTTCATCGTCTTTTATATAGACTTCACTGTCTTTTAAAGTTCAACTAACTTACTTGATGTCAATACTGTCTCCAGAGACCATGGACTTGGATCCGATGTGACATCGTACATCTTTGGATGTGGTGAATGCTCCTCTAGTGTTCCTCTCTGGTACCCAAACTATCACATACACCTGTGAGATTAGCATGAAATATCACTTTATTATTTTATAAAAATTCGGATTAATCATTTCTTTATACTTACCTGTAACTTTAAACTTCATTATACTGGCTTAGAAGGCTCTATAGAGTCTGTATACAACCAGTTTATTACACTCCACCACTACTAAAAATAACTGTGTGTATCTAATCTACTTTTGAATGCATTAACTGACCCTGCCTTCACCACATCCTGTGGGGATGGATTCCAAGCATCCACCACTCTCTGGCTAAAAAATAATTTCCTAATATCTAATCTGGACCTGTCTTTAAACAATTTGAAGATGTGCCCTCTAGTTCTTGTAGCCGGTTGTACTTTGAAAAAACTCGTTAATAAAAAACACAATAATACCGTATTAACTTCAATGGTATCAGATAAAGTATTGATACATCGTTAATACAGACAGGCTAGTTGTCAGCAAAAACAGCTATGACAATAAACAACTACATGAAAAACAATAACAACAATAAAAGCAGTTTACCTTCAAAAATAGCAAAAACAATAATAATGACTTAAAATTCAAACAACAATTACAAGGGGACAGCGTGGGCTAGGTGTTATGTGACACGGCTCACAACTAGAGGGTGCTGGGTTCGATCCCCATCACAGCACAGGCCGTTACCCCGGGGAAGCAAACCATTAGAAAATGCAGGAGGAAGCAGACCCTTACATAAAATGCATGCTGAAGTCGGATGCACTGGGCCGACATGCGCAAAATTAAAACCACAGTGCAACGCAACCAGACTTGACGATTATATAAATAAGGCGAACGGAAAGAAAGCAAAAACAACAAAACAACAATTACATCAATAATATCAATTATTTTATAAATGCAAAAGATAACAATAATAGCAACAACAACCTAACAACAACAAACACAAAGATTGAAGGACAACAAACAAAGATAGAAGGACAAAAAACAAAGATAGATGGACAACAAACAATGATAGACGAACAACACACAAAGATAGAAGGACAACAAACAAAGATAGAAGGACAACAAACAATGATAGACGAACAACACACAATGATAGAAGGACAACACACAATGATAGAAAGACAACAAACAATGATAGACGAACAACACACAACGATAGAAGGACAACACACACAATGATAGAAGGACAACACACACAATGATAGACGAACAACACACAATGATAGACGAACAACACACAATGATAGAATGACAATAAATACAATGATAAAAGGACAACACACACAATGATAGAAAGATAACACACACAATGATAGAAAGACAACACACAATGATAGAAAGACAACACACAATGATAGAAGGACAACACACACAATGATAGAAAGACAACACACAATGATAGAAAGACACCACACACAATGATAGAAAGACACCACACACAATGATAGCAAGACAACACACACAATGATAGAAAGACACCACACAATGATAGAAAGACACCACACACAATGATATAAAGACACCACACAATGATAGAAAGACACCACACACAATGATAGAAAGACATCACACAATGATAGAAGGACACCACACAATGATAGAAAGACAGCACACAATGATAGAAAGACACCCCACAATGATAGAAAGACACCACACAATGATAGAAAGACACCACACACAATGATAGAAAGACACCACACAATGATAGAAAGACACCACACAATGATAAAAGGACACCACACACAATGATAGAAAGACACCACACACAATGATAGAAAGACACCACACAATGATAGAAAGACACCACACACAATGATAGAAAGACATCACACAATGATAGAAGGACACCACACAATGATAGAAAGACAGCACACAATGATAGAAAGACACCCCACAATGATAGAAAGACACCACACAATGATAGAAAGACACCACACACAATGATAGAAAGACACCACACAATGATAGAAAGACACCACACAATGATAAAAGGACACCACACACAATGATAGAAATACACCACACACAATGATAGAAAGACACCACACAATGATAGAAAGACACCACACACAATGATAGAAAGACACCACACACAATACCATGTATAACAAGAACATAAACAAAAATAAAAAATATTACAATAACACAACGTGTTATGTGACACGGCTCACAATTAGAGGGTGCTGGGTTCGATCCCCATCACAGCACAGGCCGTTACCCCGGGGAAGCAAACCATTAGAAAATGCAGGAGGAAGCAGACCCTTACATAAAATGCATGCTGAAGTCGGATGCACTGGGCCGACATGCGCAAAATTAAAACCACAGTGCAACGCAACCAGACTTGACGATTATATAAATAAGGCGAACGGAAAGAAAGCAAAAACAACAAAACAACAATTACATCAATAATATCAATTATTTTATAAATGCAAAAGATAACAATAATAGCAACAACAACCTAACAACAACAAACACAAAGATTGAAGGACAACAAACAAAGATAGAAGGACAAAAAACAAAGATAGATGGACAACAAACAATGATAGACGAACAACACACAAAGATAGAAGGACAACAAACAAAGATAGAAGGACAACAAACAATGATAGACGAACAACACACAATGATAGAAGGACAACACACAATGATAGAAAGACAACAAACAATGATAGACGAACAACACACAACGATAGAAGGACAACACACACAATGATAGAAGGACAACACACACAATGATAGACGAACAACACACAATGATAGACGAACAACACACAATGATAGAATGACAATAAATACAATGATAAAAGGACAACACACACAATGATAGAAAGATAACACACACAATGATAGAAAGACAACACACAATGATAGAAAGACAACACACAATGATAGAAGGACAACACACACAATGATAGAAAGACAACACACAATGATAGAAAGACACCACACACAATGATAGAAAGACACCACACACAATGATAGCAAGACAACACACACAATGATAGAAAGACACCACACAATGATAGAAAGACACCACACACAATGATATAAAGACACCACACAATGATAGAAAGACACCACACACAATGATAGAAAGACATCACACAATGATAGAAGGACACCACACAATGATAGAAAGACAGCACACAATGATAGAAAGACACCCCACAATGATAGAAAGACACCACACAATGATAGAAAGACACCACACACAATGATAGAAAGACACCACACAATGATAGAAAGACACCACACAATGATAAAAAGACACCACACACAATGATAGAAAGACACCACACACAATGATATAAAGACACCACACAATGATAGAAAGACACCACACACAATGATAGAAAGACATCACACAATGATAGAAGGACACCACACAATGATAGAAAGACAGCACACAATGATAGAAAGACACCCCACAATGATAGAAAGACACCACACAATGATAGAAAGACACCACACACAATGATAGAAAGACACCACACAATGATAGAAAGACACCACACAATGATAAAAGGACACCACACACAATGATAGAAAGACACCACACAATGATAGAAAGACACCACACACAATGATAGAAAGACACCACACACAATACCATGTATAACAAGAACATAAACAAAAATAAAAAATATTACAATAACACAACTAACAACAAAAGCAGCAGAAGAGAAAATGTCAGGAAACCTTCGGGTACAACAACAAGGACAACATTCAGAATTAACATCAACAACAACGTGAACTAAATAGTAGTACCATTACACGACATTCAGCAACATGAACTAAATAGTAGTACCATTACACGACATTCAGCAACATGAACTAAATAGCAGTACCATTACAGGACATTCAGCAACATGAACTAAATAGCAGTACCATTACAGGACATTCAGCAACATGAACTAAATAGCAGTACCATTACAGGAAATTGAGCAACATGAACTAAATAGTACCATTACACAACATTTAGCAACATGAACTAAATAGTAGTACCATTACACGACATTCAGCAACATGAACTAAATAGTAGTACCATTACAGGACATTCAGCAACATGAACTAAATAGCAGTACCATTACATGACATTCAGCAAACATGAACTAAATAGTAGTACCATTACATGACATTTAGCAACATGAACTAAATAGTACCATTACACAACATTTAGCAACATGAACTAAATAGTACAATTACATGACATTCAGCAACATGAACTAAATAGTAGTACCATTACAGGACATTCAGCAACATGAACTGAATAGTACCATTATACGACATTTAGCAACATGAACTAAATAGTACCATTATACGACATTTAGCAACATGAACTAAATAGTACCATTACACAACATTTAGCAACATGAACTAAATAGTAGTACCAATACACGATATTTAGCAACATGAACTAAATAGTACCATTACACAACATTTAGCAACATGAACTAAATAGTGCCATTACATGACATTCAGCAACATGAACTAAATAGTAGTACCAATACACGATATTTAGCAACATGAACTAAATAGTAGTACCATTACACGACATTTAGCAACATGAGCTACACAATAGTACCATTACACAACAACAACAACAACAGCATATACAACCTTCAGCAATAACGTTTAACAACACGATGAACTTAACAATAACAACACGATGAACAACAACAAAAACAGAAGACAAAATGTCGCCAAACCTTGGGTACAAACAGGAGCAGTAACGCTATGGCCGCGCTGAGCGAGATGGACAGGCTTAGGGTAAGCTCCCTGTTGTCCCCAGCGAAGTAGATGGGGAAGAATCCCAGCCAGATCACGCATGTCGAGTACATGGTGAACCCGATAAACTTTGCCTCGTTGAAATTCTCAGGCAGATTTCGAGTCTGGGGGAGATACAAAAGTTCATACTGTGACCTCTCTTTATCACACTAAACAATGTTAAATATTAGAAAGACAGATAAGGAAAGGGACCTAGGGGTTATAATAGATCATACAGGAAAGGTGAGTGAGCAAGTTAAGGTAGCAGTGAAAAAGGCAAATGCAATGTTAGGTATGATAAAAAGAAATATTAAACATAGAAGCAAGGAAGTGATAATCAAACTGTATAAAGCTTTAGTTAGACATAGATTGGAGTACTGTGTACAGGTGTGGAGTCCTTATCATAGAGGGGATATAAACATGCTGGAAAGAATACAAAAAAGAGCGACATTTCTGATAGTGGGATTCCAGAATTACAGTTATGAGGAACGACTCAGAAAAACCGGCCTACAGTGTCTCGAAGAGAGAAGAATTCGAGGTGACTTAATACAGGTTTATAAGATGATCAGAGGAATCGATAAATTAGACTATAACAAGTTTTTTAAAATACAACCACCCACAAGAACACGAGGGCATAGCTACAAATTAACTAAATAAGGGTCCAGATTAAATATTAGGAAATATTTTTTTAGTCAGTGGTGAATGCTTGGAATGCATTTCCACGGGAGGTAGTGGAAGCAGGGACAGTTAATGCATTTAAGAATAAATTAGATGCCCATAGCTTTTAGAGGAAGGTAATGTAAATTAAACTGGTTGTATACAAACTCTGCAGAGTCTTCTAAACCAGTATAAAGATGTTAAGTTAAGAGTTCAGTCTCGCGATGAGATTGAACTGAAACAAGGAAAATGGAAGGTCACTTCCTCCCGATTCAAATTGGGACCGTCTTCTTCGGTGTGACGTCTTCTCTCATTCCACTTCGTCTGGAGTGAATTGGTTTCCACGTCTTCCATTGTGGGCTGGATACATTCAGTGCACGTCTGGTTATTGTGTTATAAGTTCTTCCTTTGGCGCGTATGAAACATATTCTCTAGCTCTCCCTTACCTGTATTGCTAATTGTCACGTTCTGTAACGCTAGGCTGTTTGTTACTGCTTGTGTTTTCTGGCGAACACAAAAAAAAACCGTAGTGCCGCTGGGCCTATTATAACAGCAACATCGAGAAAGGGCGTTCTTCAACGAATTAATCTATAAGACATGAATTACGAGACGTGTTCAAATTAAATCGGACCTAACTGCACCAATTGAACATACGTACGATGCGCGTGATGACGTCAATTCTGGTGTAAACAGCATATACCAACCGTCAAGTTTGCAAAATGTCATTATCCTCCGACATAGTTTCCTCAGCAGATCATTGAAAATATGGTAGGTTGTGATACGGAATCCGTCCAGAGTTGATCAGCGAGCGGCGATTCGGTTTCTAACAGCTGAAGGATGTCGACCAGTTGACATTCATCGCAGAATGCAGGCAGTGTATGGTGACAAAAGTGTGACGAACGTAAGCTTCGGCGACGGTCCACTCGAACTGCTGCATCAATTTTAGCGTTGGCATCTTCTGATGCAACATTATGCGCTTGACTTGATCTCCGAAGATCTTTCGTTAGCTCACGTCCTTCTTTAAACATCGTTGTCCAGTTCTTCACGGTTGTCTTCGACACACTTTTGTCACCATACTGCGTGTCTAGGAAATGTACACACAGGTCAATAATGGACTAACACTTCGTCCGATAGAGATTGAGTCCTGCCTTGTTAGCAACATATCCAAGTCACATAGCTCACACGCTGATTAATGCCCCCGGCGATCTCTCGAGGTAACGTGCAAGACAAGACAAGGCAAGACAAGGCAAGACAAGACAAGACAAGACAAACAAGACAAGACAAGACAAGACAAGGCAAGACAAGGCAAGACAAGACAAGACAAGACAAGACAAGGCAAGACGAGACAAGACAAGGCAAGACAAGGCAAGACAAGACAAGACAAGGCAAGACAAGACAAGACAAGACAAGGCAAGGCAAGACAAGGCAAGACAAGACAAGACAAGGCAAGACAAGGCAAGACAAGACAAGACAAGACAAGACAAGGCAAGACGAGACAAGACAAGGCAAGACAAGGCAAGACAAGACAAGACAAGGCAAGACAAGACAAGACAAGACAAGGCAAGGCAAGACAAGACAAGACAAAGCAAGGCAAGACAAGACAAACAAGGCAAGGCAAGACAAGACAAACAAGGCAATGCAAGACAAACAAGACAAACACGACAAGACAAGACAAACAAGGCAAGATAAACAAGACAAACAAGGCAAGATAAACAAGACAAACAAGGCAAGACAAACAAGACAAGATAAACAAGGCAAGACAAGGAAAGACAAGACAAGGCAAGACACGACAATACAAGGAGTAGAAGAAACTGGTTCTACAGACTCTGCAGAGTTTTCTAAACCAGTATAAAGACGTAAATTTAATTGGAAACAATCGAACTACGAGATAGCCATGGTGCTATAGTTATAGAATGTTAATGCTGGAATGGGTCCAGCGGTGCGCGAAGTGGTCGGCCCAAATCAGAAGGAGAAGCAAGTACAGCACAAACAACACAGATAAGGAGAGCTAGTGAATATTTTTTTTTGTTTTTTTGCTTAGATGTTTGCCTCACTAGTTTCTACTGGCGGAGGCACGCCATTTTCCACCCCAGACCGTAGTCAATTGGGCGATATCAGGACGCATAAACCAGTGCTTGGATGCATGTGTGCATCTGTATGTACCTATGCTAGGTTTGTGCGCCCTCAGAAGCTAGCCCAACCAAAGTGCTATGGAAGGGCTTTACCACTAGGGTGCGTGTGAAAGTTGTGCAAGAGTGTGACTGTAGGACAGAGTCAAATGAAACAGAGTGAGGTGAGAAGAGAGAGAAGAGTTGCCCCCAGGGTAGACGACCTCCTCAAAGTCCTGAGCTAGTGAATATGTTAGACCAGCTAACCTTTTATTCAATCGAGGGAAAACAACATCTACTCCAGATCTAGCATTTACATCTGTTGATTCTCAACCCATTGGTCACGACCCCAAACGGGGGTGCGAAGGGTTTCTGTGCTGTCCCCGGTTGTAACATGAAACTAAATATTGATTTTAAAGTAATTTTCATTTTTAATCGGTGTCTTGGAGTTTTAATAATATCATACTTTTTAAAGAAGATGACGAGCAGCGCATGAGTGGTAGCGACCCATTGCTGACTGCTAGCGTCAGGGCCGGCGAACCAGAGCTGTCAAGACCCTTCTACACCTCCACGCGGTGATCCTGGATAACAGGCTGCAGCAGGGCAGACTGGCTAAGGAGAAGGGATCGAAGGGTGAATGCTAACCCGGTAACAAAAGAATGTTTGCTTGAGTCGGATGTGCTGGACCAAAAGGTGCAAATATCGCAGTCAAGTTGTAAACTACGACAAAATGCATTCCGTTCTCTGGACTACATTCTGCTACTTAAGCCCTTTCAGGGTTTGGTAGCGGGAGATTGAGAACGAACGAAGCCGAGCCATAACTTTTAAATATCGAATATAACCCATAAAAATATCGAATATAACCCATAAAAATATCGAATATAACCCATAAAAATATCGACTACAACCCATAAAAATATCGAATATAACCCATAAAAATATCGAATATAACCCATAAAAATATCGAATATAAGACACGAAAATATGGAATATAACCCATACAGATATCGAATATAACCCATATAGATATCGAATATAACCCATACAGATATCGAATATAACCCATAAAAATATCGAATATAACCCATAAAAATATCGAATATAACCCAAAAAATATCGAATACAACCCATACTGATATCGAATATAACCCATACAGATATCGAATATAACCCATACAGATATCGAACCCATAAAAATATCGAATATAACCTATAAAAATATCGAAAATATCGAAAATAACCCACAAAAATATCGACTATAACCCATAAAAATATCGAATATAACCCATACAAATATCGAATGTAACCCATAAAAATATCGAATGTAACCCATAAAAATATCGAATGTAACCCATAAAAATATCGAGTGTAACCCATAAAAATATCGAATGTAACCCATACAAATATAAGTACTTTTATATTTTGCGTTCCCACTGAAACGACACTAGTTACATACATTACCGCTAGGACCCCAGAATGTTTACATGGGCAGTTCTTGGAAAAAACAAAACAAACAATGTCATCGCGTCATGCACAGAGATTTGTTTACGTAAGCGAATTCAGCGAAATAAGAACAAATCCCATGTTTCTGGATTTTCAATGCTTGATCATTTAAAAACCAAAACAAGAAACAAAAAATGTCGAGGAAGCCATGAGTTTTGCATTAATCAAAACTCAACGGCGAATTGTGATGCTTGTTAAAGAGTTACAATTTTAATAATCACATTAAATATGTCTTAATTTAAAATTATTTTGAATTATTTTAAACAGAAAAATCTATTTTCGATGTGTTCTCTTTTGCTCTACTAAAAAGCAATGTGCTTGCGTCTTAATTCACCCAGAACAGAAGAAATAAATATTTAGCACCGAATTTGTGTTAGTGGCGTCACAGATTAGTCCACTTGATAACAGTTAAGGGTGTCAAATATTCTGAGAGAATGAACGAGAATTTCTAGAATCTGTCAACGTTGGCCCATGATAAGGAGAGTAGCATCCAGTTTAAATAGCTACATGACATTATCCACGCTGTCAGGTTATCCAACCATGTTATGTAACCATTGGAATTTCCCATGAGAAAAGACTGTCCACACGGCAGAACAAAGAGAGTGGTCTTCATCCATTGTGATGGACGAAAATCATCTATTTATTTAAAATCAAATATTTTGAACCTTAACTTCTTTATACTGGTTTAGAAGACTTGTAACAGACCACACTGTTTGCCTTGGCCGTTATTCTAACTTAGAACATTCTCACACTCATCCACATCATCATGACCATACTCAGTAAATGACATATCACACAGCAGGTGGCATATCATAGAATGAGTAGTGAAATTACAAACACAATATAATACATATCTTAACTAAGCATTCTATTATTATATATATGTTGATATACATATTACTAAAACGGGAATTGTAAGCATTAGCCATTGATGGAATTCCCAACTTACTAAAAACCCAGTTCTATTGCCTTGCAATTACATCACACACACATCGCCTTAACTGCGTTCTCAACACACCTTATCAAATACTCTTCCTCACTGAAATCCCCTCAGGCAGGCGATCTCGACATAACTCGTTCACAATGTGTCCTTGATTACAAACACACGTCCAGATTATCTATTAATGCAAAACTCACACATCTATTTGAGCGATCCTGTTCTATCACTAAACATTCGTCCAACAGTCTATCAATCGCTTCTCTATCTAAGTCGGTGAGTTAAACATACAATCTACATTCAGTTTCTCTCTCTCGCTCTCTCACTCTCCATCCAGCCTCTCCTCCATACAGCCTCTCTCTATCCAGCCTCCTAAGCCAAACTTCCTCCCGAGTTATATACGCTCAAGCAAAGTCCGAGCTCGTCCAATAGATTTCAGGTGATGGCCACATTCAGTCCCATTGGAACGAAACACTTTGCACACCTGTCACTCATTCTCTCGCAGCAAGCCCCGCTGCCAATTTCGTCTGTCAATCAATCTCCCCCTACCAAAGTCGGCAGGCCAGCGGTTAGTTTTCACCTGTCCACCAATTCCTTACCCCAACTCTGTTTTCCTTTGTTGAGACGGTGAGTGACCTTGACACGCATTCAGGTAGCTTTAAGCTTTAACATGTTCAGGCATCCAAAAATACCTCACGCCTGTCCTAAACTCCCCTTGCTCCGGCGGGAACTGTTACAGACTCTGCTGAATCTATATATAACCAGTTTCTTGGAAGGTGGTTAACTGATGTGCGAGTCTATCAAACACTAGACGAAAACCTATTAGGCGGCATCTATGCTGCTCTTGACAAACCACCTAACCATGGCCGTGTTATGCAATGCCACACAGTTAGTCGCCTCTTACGATATGTACTGTATGGCAGTGGTTGTATTCTTGTCTTTGTCATCCATAAAGATCCCGGCGGACCACTCGGGACCTATCCTCCCCTTAATACGAATTGGGATGATCCGTTACGTACGATGGGAACTCACGGACCGAGGCATGGATGGGAACTCACGGAACTGAGGCATGGATGGGAACTCACGGACCGAGGCATGGATGGGAACTCACGGACCTGAGGCATGGCCTACTTTAGATATTTAGCAGCAACCATTTTATTCCTGAGATAGATTTTTACAGACATGTCAGGTTACACGTATGATTACACGTGTAACTTCAGGTTTGTCGGTGTAAGTATCACACGGTCGAAAATGCATAATACACACCACGCTGGCATTAGTCGAAACTCAAACACACTCATATAACCACAAGTGTTGTTGTCATTTGATTTACATACAGGAACACTACATTTAGAAGGCATTTTCAATGTCAATCGCCAAATTTAAAATTCACCTCTGTGTTTAAAAACAGTGCCTTAGGAATGGACGTCACAATTTGTGTCAGCTGGCCTTTTAACTAAAGTAGGCCATGTCTGGGGTGAATCAAGACGCAAGTACCAAAATCCTTTTTTTAAATGTATCAGAGTGGCGGGTCACCTTGCTTCTATAAAATGGGGACTTTCGGTAGTAAGATGGCCACCAAGCAACAGCTGCTCTCATGGTCTGCGATTTTCATGTTCTTTGTTCGTTCCAATTAATGTATGGAGTGCAGTGCTGTGAGACCATAATTTGCTAGCACGTCCTACGCTATTCACAGGAAGCCTGTGTGTGTAATTTGCTTCGGAATTAAGAGAAAACACGATTTGTTCTTCATGTGTTATAGAATACACGTTGTTGGATAGGACGTCACTCCAGATTTCGGACCGTCCTTGGTTGGTGTGCATGACTACTTAGAAATTGCGTCCATTTTCATGGCATGCCACGACCGGAATCTTCCCTCAGCCATGGGTTAATGGTCCCTCACCTAGACCTACAGATGTGGGCGCTGGTTAGCAGCAGCGTCTTCTAGTCTACG
Source organism: Ariolimax columbianus (assembly GCA_036924085.1). Classification (NCBI taxonomy): domain Eukaryota; kingdom Metazoa; phylum Mollusca; class Gastropoda; order Stylommatophora; family Arionidae; genus Ariolimax; species Ariolimax columbianus. Next base: position 34,321,921 of record JAVGWX010000023.1, read on the forward strand.
TGTGGGGGCTGCTGCTGTCGAGAGGTACGACATTCGCCTCTCAAATCGTCAAGGGAACGGTGGACGATGCACTCCCACAAGTTTCAAGCGACCCCTGGTCTCACGGATTGTACTTCTTCTTCTTCTTCTTCTTCTTCTTCTTCTTCTTCTTCTTCTTCGTACGCTGTCAGACGTCAACTTGAATTTGTTCGAAGAAAGCAGCTGTCATCCGGAGGCTGTCGACACTGCCATAGAGCTTGTCTAGTGTTGCCACTGGTGATGGCCACATGTGCTTTCTCTGGTCCTTGTATGTCGGGCAATTTTGCAGCATATGCTCAGCAGTCATTTTCCCTGTGCCACAGGTGCATTCGTCAGTGCCACCTATCTTCAATTTATTGAATAGATGGTACCTCAGTCTGCTGTGGCCTGTGCGGAGTCTGAAGACCACGACCTGCTCTCTTCTGTTCAGCTGGTAGTACTCATCATTTGTTGTGTAGCCAGTATGTTCTGTTTCCCATTTGGTCATGTATCTGGCCCTAATAAACCTTTTGGACTCTTCGTAGGTCACACTAGAATCTGGTTTTACGGATTGTACGACCTGAATGTCTGCATCTTGTGCTACTTCCAGTGGTCTTGATTGTATGTCTTGCCACTGGTTCCCTGTAACTCAGGACGAGAGAGTGAGATTAATGTCCAGCGTAGCTTCTTTCTCACCATAATCCAAATTTAGCGCAATTTTCATCATCAGGACGAGGATAGTCTGATAATGTCACCATCTGGGTTGGCGATGAACTTACTTACTTATAACATGGGGTCGCCATTCGAAAAAGGTTGAGAACCTGTGATCTAACATGAAATAATAACATCAATGTGACAGCAGAATACATTCTCTGTAAGGTCAAGGTGAGAGCAGGAAACTCTACAACATAACAGAGACATTAGTCTCACCTTCACAGCGTACAGCGTGCAGAGGATAATAAGCACTAGGTCAAATGTCAAGGGCACAACTATGCCAGACGTTGAGGTGTCACACACAAGCGTGACCTTTTTGAGTGTCGGGTAGTCCAGGGTGGAGTCAGCAGACTCATAGGCTAGCATCCCGGCGATAACAGCGCACTCAATAGCGATAATAATGCCGGTAATGATAACCTGAAAGATATGTCAATTAATACAGGGTACTACATCATCACCATCACCACCATCATCACCATCGGCATCATCATCTTCATAATCATCTGCATCATCATCTGTACCATAACATAGAAGGTCGTTGAGACACCGTTATTGAGGTTTGTTGTACCAGCTTTCGCCATCCAACAACGTATCATCTGTATCTGTCTCTCCGCAGTTATCTGTATCTGTCTCTCCGCAGCCATCTGTGTCTGTCTCTCCGCAGTCATCTGTGTCCGTCTCTCCAGTCATCAGTGTCTGTCTCTCCGCAGTCATCTGTGTCTGTCTCTCCTCAATCATCTGTGCCTATCTCTCCTCAGTCATCTGTGTCTGTCTCTCCACAGCCATCCATGTCTGTCTCTCCGCAGTCATCTGTGTCTGTCTCTCCTCAGTCATCTGTCTCTGCACAGTCATCCATGTCTGTCTCTCCGCAGTCATCTGTGTCTGTCTCTCCTCAGTCCTCTGTGTCTGTCTCTCCACAGTCATCTGTGTCTGTCTCTCCTCAGTCATCTGTGTCTGTCTCTCCACAGTCATCTGTGTCTGTCTCTCCACAGACATCTGTATCTGTCTCTCCGCAGTCATCTGTATCTGTCTCTCCGCAGTTATCTGTATCTGTCTCTCCGCAGTCATCTGTGTCTGTCTCTCCGCAGTCATCTGTATCTGTCTCTCCGCAGTCATCTGTGTCTGTCTCTCCGCAGTCATCTGTATCTGTCTCTCCGCAGTCATCTGTATCTGTTTCTCCGCAGTCATCTGTGTTTGTCTCTCTAGTCATCGGTATCTGTCTCTCCGCAGTCATCTGTGTCTGTCTCTCCGCAGTCATCTGTATCTGTCTCTCCGCAGTCATCTGTGTCTGTCTCTCCGCAGTCATCTGTGTCTGTCTCTCCAGTCATCGGTATCTGTCTCTCCACAGTCATCTGTATCTAACTCTCCGCAGTCATCTGTGTCTGTCTCTCCGCAGTCATCTGTATCTGTCTCTCCGCAGTTATCTGTATCTGTCTCTCCGCAGTCATCTGTGTCTGTCTCTCCGCAGTCATCTGTATCTGTCTCTCCGCAGTCATCTGTGTCTGTCTCTCCGCAGTCATCTGTATCTGTCTCTCTGCAGTCATCTGTATCTGTTTCTCCGCAGTCATCTGTGTCTGTCTCTCCAGTCATCGGTATCTGTCTCTCCGCAGTCATCTGTGTCTGTCTCTCGGCAGTCATCTGTGTCTGTCTCTCCGCAGTCATCTGTGTCTGTCTCTTCGCAGTCATCTGTGTCTGTCTCTCCAGTCATCGGTATCTGTCTCTCCACAGTCATCTGTATCTGTCTCTCCACAGTCATCTGTATCTGTCTCTCCGCAGTCATCTGTGTCTGTCTCTTCGCAGTCATCTGTGTCTGTCTCTCCAGTCATCGGTATCTGTCTCTCCACAGTCATCTGTATCTGTCTCTCCACAGTCATCTGTGTCTGTCTCTCCGCAGTCATCTGTGTCTGTCTCTCCGCAGTCATCTGTGTCTGTCTCTCCAGTCATCGGTATCTGTCTCTCCACAGTCATCTGTATCTGTCTCTCCACAGTCATCTGTGTCTGTCTCTCCGCAGTCATCGGTGTCTGTCTCTCCGCAGTCATCTGTGTCTTTCTCTCCAGTCATCGGTGTCTGTCTCTCCGCAGTCATCTGTATCTGTCTCTCTGCAGTCATCTGTATCTGTCTCTCTGCAGTCATCTGTGTCTGTCTCTCTGCAGTCATCTGTATCTGTCTCTCTGCAGTCATCTGTGTCTGTCTCTCCGCAGTCATCTGTATCTGTCTCTCCGCAGTTATCTGTATCTGTCTCTCCGCAGTCATCTGTGTCTGTCTCTCCGCAGTCATCTGTATCTGTCTCTCCGCAGTCATCTGTGTCTGTCTCTCCGCAGTCATCTGTATCTGTCTCTCCGCAGTCATCTGTATCTTTTTCTCCGCAGTCATCTGTGTCTGTCTCTCCAGTCATCGGTATATGTCTATCCGCAGTCATCTGTGTCTGTCTCTCCGCAATCATCTGTATCTGTCTCTCCGCAGTCATCTGTGTCTGTCTCTCCGCAGTCATCTGTGTCTGTCTCTCCAGTCATCGGTATCTGTCTCTCCACAGTCATCTGTATCTGTCTCTCCACAGTCATCTGTGTCTGTCTCTCCGCAGTCATCTGTGTCTGTCTCTCCGCAGTCATCTGTGTCTGTCTCTCCAATCATCGGTGTCTGTCTCTCCGCAGTCATCTGTGTCTGTCTCTCCAGTCATCAGTGTCTGTATCTCCGCAGTCATCTGTATCTGTCTCTCCGCAGTCATCTGTGTCTGTCTCTCCGCAGTCATCTGTGTCCGTCTCTCCAGTCATCAGTGTCTGTCTCTTTGCAGTAATCTGTGTCTGTCTCTCCTCAATCATCTGTGCCTATCTCTCCTCAGTCATCTGTGTCTGTCTCTCCACAGCCATCCATGTCTGTCTCTCCGCAGTCATCTGTGTCTGTCTCTCCTCAGTCATCTGTCTCTGCACAGTCATCCATGTCTGTCTCTCCGCAGTCATCTGTGTCTGTCTCTCCTCAGTCCTCTGTGTCTGTCTCTCCACAGTCATCTGTGTCTGTCTCTCCTCAGTCATCTGTGTCTGTCTCTCCACAGTCATCTGTGTCTGTCTCTCCACAGACATCTGTATCTGTCTCTCCGCAGTCATCTGTATCTGTCTCTCCGCAGTTATCTGTATCTGTCTCTCCGCAGTCATCTGTGTCTGTCTCTCCGCAGTCATCTGTATCTGTCTCTCCGCAGTCATCTGTGTCTGTCTCTCCGCAGTCATCTGTTTCTGTCTCTCCGCAGTCATCTGTTTCTCCGCAGTCATCTGTGTTTGTCTCTCTAGTCATCGGTATCTGTCTCTCCGCAGTCATCTGTGTCTGTCTCTCCGCAGTCATCTGTATCTGTCTCTCCGCAGTCATCTGTGTCTGTCTCTCCGCAGTCCTCTGTGTCTGTCTCTCCAGTCATCGGTATCTGTCTCTCCACAGTCATCTGTATCTAACTCTCCGCAGTCATCTGTGTCTGTCTCTCCGCAGTCATCTGTATCTGTCTCTCCGCAGTTATCTGTATCTGTCTCTCCGCAGTCATCTGTGTCTGTCTCTCCGCAGTCATCTGTATCTGTCTCTCCGCAGTCATCTGTGTCTGTCTCTCCGCAGTCATCTGTATCTGTCTCTCTGCAGTCATCTGTATCTGTTTCTCCGCAGTCATCTGTGTCTGTCTCTCCAGTCATCGGTATCTGTCTCTCCGCAGTCATCTGTGTCTGTCTTTCGGCAGTCATCTGTGTCTGTCTCTCCGCAGTCATCTGTGTCTGTCTCTTCGCAGTCATCTGTGTCTGTCTCTCCAGTCATCGGTATCTGTCTCTCCACAGTCATCTTTATCTGTCTCTCCACAGTCATCTGTATCTGTCTCTCCGCAGTCATCTGTGTCTGTCTCTTCACAGTCATCTGTGTCTGTCTCTCCAGTCATCGGTATCTGTCTCTCCACAGTCATCTGTATCTGTCTCTCCACAGTCATCTGTGTCTGTCTCTCCGCGGTCATCTGTGTCTGTCTCTCCGCAGTCATCTGTGTCTGTCTCTCCAGTCATCGGTATCTGTCTCTCCACAGTCATCTGTATCTGTCTCTCCACAGTCATCTGTGTCTGTCTCTCCGCAGTCATCGGTGTCTGTCTCTCCGCAGTCATCTGTGTCTTTCTCTCCAGTCATCGGTGTCTGTCTCTCCGCAGTCATCTGTATCTGTCTCTCCGCAGTCATCTGTGTCTGTCTCTCCACAGTCATCTGTGTCCGTCTCTCCAGTCATCAGTGTCTGTCTCTCCGCAGTCATCTGTGTCTGTCTCTCCTCAATCATCTGTGCCTATCTCTCCTCAGTCATCTGTGTCTGTCTCTCCACAGCCATCCATGTCTGTCTCTCCACAGTTATCTGTGTCTGTCTCTCCACAGTCATCTGTGTCTGTCTCTCCACAGTCATCCATGTCTGTCTCTCCGCAGTCATCTGTGTCTGTCTCTCCTCAGTCATCTGTCTCTGCACAGTCATCCATGTCTGTCTCTCCGCAGTCATCCATGTCTGTCTCTCCGCAGTCATCTGTGTCTGTCTCTCCTCAGTCATCTGTGTCTGTCTCTCCGCAGTCATCTGTGTCTGTCTCTCCACAGTCATCTGTGTCTGTCTCTCCACAGTCATCGTTATCTGTCTCTCCTCAGTCATCTGTGTCTGTCTCTCCTCAGTCATCTGTCTCTGCACAGTCATCCATGTCTATCTCTTCGCAGTCATCTGTATCTGTCTCTCCCCAGTCATCTGTGTCTGTCTCTTCGCAGTCATCTGTGTCTGTCTCTCCGCAGTCATCTGTGTCTGTCTTTCCTCAGTCATCTGTGTCTGTCTCTCCACAGTCATCTGTGTCTGTCTCTCCACAGTCATCTGTGTCTGTCTCTCCGCAGTCATCTGTGTCTGTCTCTCCTCAGTCATCTGTTTCTGTCTCTCCTCAGTCATCTGTGTCTGTCTCTCCTCAGGCATCTGTCTCCCGCAGCCATCTGTAAACATGCTTTCTGGGTATCTGAATATTTTAATTAAATGAGCCTCCTTATTTCTGACTAGGACATGACAATGTTTTTATGACTACACAAAGGCCTTTGACTGCTTAAATCATCAGCAAATGTGGAATATTAAGAATGATATGGGCTTCCCAATCCACCTGGTTCAACTAATCGAAACCCGCTACAGAGAGCAGCAAGCAGCCGCCAGAATACATGGTGAAACCTCAGATCGGTTTGAGATACACAAGGGTGTCAGACAGGGCTGTATTCTTTCACCGTACCTGTTCAACATATATGTGGAAAACATCAGTAATGTTGAGGTAGATCCAATTTTTACCGACTTTGATCCTTTCACAATGGGAGGAAAAGAGATAAATGGGATACGATATGCCGATCACACAGTTTTTCTCTCAATCAGTACCAGGGGCCTAAAACCAATAATTACATCAGTCCAGAAGCATAGTGAAGCCCATAATCTCTACATGAACACAAAGAAAACAAAGATAATGACAACTGACAAGATAAAACTTCAACCTAAAATCGAGATAGCCGCCGAAGAGATTACAAATGTTGCACATTTTGAATATCTGGGATCAATACTAAACAACAATGGAGACTGTACAAAAGAAGTAAGAAGACGACTGACTATGGCAATGCAGAAGATAAGGAGTATGCAGAATATATAGCATAATACAAACAAAGAACTAAAACTAAAGATCTTAAGAATACGAATTTTTCCTGTGGCAACATATGGTTGTGAAACATGGACGTTTACAAAAGCAAAAAGAGCAAAGATCGGTGCTTTTGAGATAGGGTTACAGAAGAGTCCTGAAAATCCCGTGGACAATGAAAGAAAGAATCAAATTCATCCGGCAAGACCGGGATGTAGAGGTGAATTGGCTCATAAATGACGTAATAACCCGAAAACTGCGGTTTTTTTGACACGTCAAACGATCCAACGGACTGGAAAGATTAGTTACTGGAAAGCGATGCAGATGTCGACCGAGAAGACGATAGACCCAGGACATCAAGGAGACGCTGGATTTGATCTTGGAGCAGGCCGGAAGACAAGCGAAAGACAGAGTTTCCGACAGACATGCTGTCATGAGAGTGACGTTCTGAATCGGACATGATGATGATGCTGATATGGCAATGTGACAATGTTCATAACTACTCCCCACAACAACAAAAAATAGATAACATTCAAACAAATACACAACAGTACGCTGTTCTCTGATTGTATACTCTATGAGCACAGAAGCCATTTTGTATCTGAGCTGCGCATGTGCATGCGACAACTACCAACTGCTACTTTAAGTAACCACAGAACTGGATGTTCCTGCCACCTAGTGAATAACACCTTTAGAAACTAACAACTACATTTTTCAGCTATCCTATATTAGTTTGTGACCCACTTACTGACTTACCTTCAGAGAGAGAGAGAAAGAGAGAGAAAGAGAGAGAGAGAGATACACATACACTCACACACACTAACGCACGTAATATATACGAGTTTAAATATATTAAATGAAGAGAATGATGAAAGCATGGATTGATGGATGAACATTCTTAAAAAAACCAGAATCCAGAAGCAGGTGAGCACAATACCTGAGCTGTAGCACTCATAAATCTTGGCTTCTTAGTCATGATTCGCTTGCTGCCCTCCAGGATCCTGGCGATGCGGTTAGTCCTCGTCACCAGCGCCCCGTATATCAGAGAAAAGCTGAGACCTGGCAAAATTCTGTCAACGAAATTGTAGCATATAATGGTAATGTTAACTGTCAACAAATTATTGCCATTACTTTAAATAATTATTGCCATTTTAAAAATTACTTTCAACAATTTTCGCCATTACTTTCAACAATTTTCGCCATTACTTTCAACAATTTTCGCCATTACTTTCAACAATTTTCGCCATTACTCTCAACAATTATTGCCATTTTCGCTATTACTTTCAACAATTTTCGCCATTACTTTCAACAATTTTCGCCATTACTTTCAACAATTTTCGCCATTACTTTCAACAATTTTCGCCATTACTTTCAACAATTTTCGCCATTACTCTCAACAATTATTGCCATTTTCGCTATTACTTTCAACAATTTTCGCCATTACTTTCAACAATTTTCGCCATTACTTTCAACAATTTTCGCCATTACTTTCAACAATTTTCGCCATTACTTTCAACAATTTTCGCCATTACTTTCAACAATTTTCGCTATTACTTTCAACAATTTTCGCCATTACTCTCAACATTTATTTGCAATTTTCGCCATTACTTTCAACAATTTTCGCCATTACTCTCAAAATTTTTCGCCATTTTCGCCATTACTCTCAACAATTATTGCAATTTTCGCCATTACTTGCAACAATTTTCGCCATTTCTTTCAACAATTTTCGCCATCACTTTAAATAATTATTGACAAAGTTCTCCATTTTTGCAAATTATTTTAAACAGTTCTCTTTATGATCATAAACGACAACATTATTCTCCATTTTCATTAAACACTTTCTTAATTTTCTCATTTTTCGTTCATTTGAGACAATTATCTTTATTTGTGCCATCTACAATTGTGTTTAATGATTTCCATAAATTGTTTCAATTGATATCCATCAATGGTATTACTACCTATTACATACAAGGAACTAAACAAACAAATGACAAGACGAACAAAAACAAGCTCACGGATTTCCTCTAGTACCTAGTCAGATAACAAACTTCCTTCGAAGGTTTGGCCACAATAAAGAAGTTGGCACTAAACGCTAGGCAGATCCCGACTAGTATGATATAACTGAGCTCTCTGGTTGAGGCTTTCACTATGGGAGTGTCATGGTAACGGACAAAGATGGCGAACACCCAGACCGTGGAGCATATCCCAAGACAGCCCAAAGTGATGCACACGATCGCTTGGGTGTCACTCCAGTCTATGAAGTCTACTGGTATGTCTTCACAATCTGGAAAAGCAGACAGAGTGCTAGGTAATAGTAGTCATAATGCTAACGATAATAACAATATCAATAATAACAATAATAACATCATCAATAACAACAATAATAATATAAATAATAACAACAATAATAATATCATCAATAACAACACCAATAATAATATCATCAATAACAACAATAATAATGTCATCAATAACAACACCAATAATAATATCATCAATAACAATAACAATAATATCATCAATAACAACAATAATAATTATATCATCAATAACAACAATAATAATTATATCATCAATAACAACAACAATAATATCATCAATAACAACAATAATAATTATATCATCAATAACAACAATTATAATAATATCATCAATAACAACAACAAAAATATCATCAATAACAACAATAATAACATCATCAATAACAACAATAATAATATAAATAATAACAACAATAATAATATCATAAATAACAACAATAATAATAATATCATCAATAACAACAATAATAATTATATCATCAATAACAACAATAATAATATCATCAATAACAACAATAATAATATCATC